>JAGSMT010000132.1:614677-1229354 GCA_029286875.1 Lamproptera curius | reverse complement strand
AAAGTGTTTAAAAAAAAAAAAAAAAGTTTTACACATATCGGTTTTAGAATATACGCAGAGTCGTTAAGGTCTTTGTCTGGTTATCGAAAAATAAAAATATAAAATGAATTACAGTTGTAGGCGAAGATTATGTATAAGTGTTTTTGGATAAACGTCAGCGCCACCGTAGCTCAGTGGCGTGAGCGGCAGCACGCGAACCGCAGTATGTAAGACGAATATTGTAAGTTGATAAATATTTTATTTTTAATTTTTAACATTTTTCTGTTTTAAAATAATGAGAAAATTCGACGCACATAAATAAAAACAATGCACACTTGAAAAAAACCAAAATAAAGATAGTTCACCATGAGTATGTGTAATATATATATCATTTATTTCGGCGTATAGTTGACGCCTCCGTGGCCTAGTGGTTCAGTCGATGCTCTGCGATCGGAGGTCGCGGTTCGATTCTGCGGGCGCGACAGTGCAACTTTGTATAGTTGCTGTACCGCCGAGTCTGGTTAGTACGTAGGGATAGATTTAGAGTAAGAATAATAGCTAGCTAGCTTAGTAATTGTAGGGGCAATTAGAAATATAAGATAATGATAGGAAATAGTGAGAGTAGAATAGAATAAGAGTAGTAGGGTAAAATATGTAGGTGAAAAATAGGTAATTAAACAGAAAATTATGAATGTTGTTTCTATGTTTTGTAGTGGGCGGTCATAACGCACATAATGATAATATTTTAGCAAAGTGAATTTTTCCTCGTATTTCATTTGTCGTGTTAATTTACTGTAATAATACAAATATTGTGTGCTAGGAAGTTTTGAAATATCGATGGCGGAGTGATTACTGGCGCACTTATGTTTCAAGCTCTTTCACGCGAAAAGTTGTCAACGGAATCTGACGAAACTTTACATGGTCATAGCTAATATACTAGAATAGACCATGAAATAGAATCTATATGCATATCTCGTATATTAAACAAATAAATTAATATAAGAATTTATCTATGAAATACGACTATCCGATCTAAGTTGACACCGCTAAAGTATGACGTCTCATTTAATAGAGGGTTCAATTTAGGCTGGACTTGACCATATCTGTTTATTAATGCATTAGCAATACGACCAGCCACTTGTCTAAGTTGAAATCACATTTGTATGTATTGATTGATATCGATTTAGGCTCGACTATTCCATATTTTTTGTTTAGTATGAGAGTATCTCAATTATAATCAATATTGTTTTTTTTACGATAGGTTCACTGTATAATGACTAACGATGTTGAAGAGAATATTCTTTTATGATTAAAATCAATCAGACGCGATTTTTGTTGCAAAATGTGTAACTAAAAAAATAAAAAAATATGTTTTTACACATATCGGTTTGTAGAATATACGCAGAGTCGTTAAGTGTCTTTGTCTGGTGTATCGAAAAAAATAAAAAATATAAAAATGAATTACAGTTGTAGGCGAAGATTATGTATAAGTGTTTTTGGATAAAACGTCAGCGCCACCGTAGCTCAGTGGCGTGTAGCGGCAGCACGCGAACCGCAGTATGTAAGATCGAATATTGTAAAGTTGATGAATATTTTATTTTTTAAATTTTTTAACATTTTTCTCGTTTTTAAATAATAAGAAAAATTCTGACGCACATAAATAAAAACAATGCACACTTGAAAAACCAAAATAAAGATAGTTCACCGCGAGTAGTGTAATATATATATCATTTATTCGGCGATAGTTGACTGCCTCCGTGGCCTAGTGGTTCAGTCGACCGCTTCGCGATCGGAGGTCGCGGGTTCGATTCTGCGGGCGCGACAGGCAACTTTGATAGTTGTTCGTACCGCCGAGTCTGGTTAGTATGTAGGGAAGATTTAGAGAAGAATAAAGCTAGTAGCTGTACTGTAGGGCAATTAGAAATATAAGATAATGATAGGAAACAGTGTAGAGTAGAATAGAATAAGAGTAGTAGGGTAAAATATGTAGGTGGGAAAAATAGTATTTAAACAGAAATTGAATGTTGTATCATATGTTTTTGTATGTGGGCGGTCATAACGCACCATAATGATAATATTTTTGCAAAGTGAATTCTTTTCCTCGTATTTCATTTGGTTTCGTGTTAATTTACTGTAATAATACAAATATTGTGTGCTAGGAAGTTTTGAAATCGATGGCGGAGTGATTACTGGCGCACTTATGTTTCAAGCTCTTCACGCGAAAAGTTGTCAACGAATCTGACGAAACTTTACATGGTCATAGCTAATATACTAGAATAGACCATGAAATAGAATCTATATGCATATCTCGTATATTAAACAAAAAATTAATATAAGAATTATCTATGAAATACGACTATCCGATCTAAGTTGACCGCTAAAGGATGACGTCTCATTTAATAGAGGGTTCAATTTAGGCTGGACTTGACCATATCTGGTTTTTAAGCAAGCAATTACGAACCAGCCACTTGTTCTAAGTTGGGAAAATACATTTGTATGTTATTGATATCGATTTAGGCCTGACTATTCCAATATTTTGTTTAGTATGAGGGTATCTCCAATTATAATCAATATTGTTTTTATTAAGAAGGTTCACTGTTAAATGACTAACGATGTTAAGAGAAATTTCTTTTATGATTAAAATCAATCTGACGGATTTTGTTGCAAAAATATGTAATTAAATAAATTAAAAAATAAAGGTTTCCACACATATCGGTTTTCTAGAATATACGCAGAGTCGTGCCATGTCTTTTGTCTGGTGATCGAAAAAATAAAAATATTAAAAAATGAATTACAGTTGTAGGCGAAGATTTGGTATAAGTGTTTTTGGAAAAACGTCAGCGCCACCGTAGCTCAGTAGCGTGTAGCGGCACCGAACCGCAGTATGTAAGATCGAATAAAAGAAAAAATTTTTTTTAAAATTATTTAACAGTTTTTCCGTTTTTTAAAAATAATAAGAAAAAATTTGACGCAAAATAAAAAAAACAAGACACCTTGAAAAAAACCAAAAATAAAGATAGTTCAACCATGAGTATGTTAAATATATATTTATTTCGGCGTATAGTTGACCGCCCCGGGCCTAGTGGTTCAGTCGACCGCCCGCGATCGGAGGTCGCGGGTTGATTCCTGCGGGGCGGACAGGAACTTTGATAGTTGTCTGTACCGCCGAGTCTGGTTAGTAAGTGGGATAGATTTAGGAGAAGAATAATAGCCAGCAGTTTAGTACTGTAGGGCTTAGAAATATTAAGTATAATGATAGGAAATAGTGTAGGAGAGAAAGGAAATAAGAGTAGTAGGGTAAAAATGTAGGTGGAAAAAAAGGTAATTAAAAGAAAATTGTGGGAATGTTTGTTTAATGTTTTGTATGGGGGGTCATAACGCTTCAATAATAATAATATTTTAGCAAAGTGAATTTTTTTCCTCGTATTTCAGGTTTCGTGTTAATTTACGTAATAATACAAATAAATTTAGGAAGTTTTTGAAAATATCGATGGCGGAGTGATTACTGAAACTTTACGTTTGTAGCTCTTTCACGCAAAAAGTTGTCAACGGAATTGACGAAACTTCCACATGGTCATAGCTAATATACCAGAATAGGAACCCTGAAATAGAATCTATATGCATATTCCGTATTTAAAACAAAAAATTAATATAAGAATTTATCTATGAAATACGGGACTATCCGGAACTAAGGAACCGCTAAAGATGACGTCTCATTTATTAGAGGGGTTAATGGTGGCTGGACTTGACCATTCTGTTTATTAATGCATTAGCAATGACCAGCCACTTGTCTTGTTAAAACTACATTTGTATGTATTGATATCGATTTAGGGCCGACTATTCCATATTTGTTGTTTAGTATGAGAATTTCAATTATAATCCATTATTTTTTTTACGATAGGTTACTGTATAATGACTAACGATGTTGAAGAGAAATTTCTTTTTGGATTAAAATCAATTCGACGCGATTTTGTTGCAAAATGTAATAAATAAAATAAAAAAAAATTGTTTTACACAATCGGTTTCTAGAATATACGCAGAGTCGTTAAGGTTTTGTCTGGTGTATCGGAAAAAAAAAATATAAAATGAATTTTAAGTTGTAGGCGGGGATTATGGCCGGTTTTTTGGATAAAACGCGCGCCACCGTAGCTCAGGCGGCGTGTAGCGGCAGCACGCGAACCGCAGTAATGTAAGATGAATATTGTAAAAGTTAATAAATATTTTATTTTTTTAAATTTTTAACATTTTTTCCTCGTTTTTTTAAAATAATAAGAAAATTTTTGACGCACATAAATAAAAAAAAAATGATATTTTAAAAACCACAAATAAAGAAGGTTCACCCGGAGTATGTTAATATATATATCATTTATTTTGGCGTAAGTTGATGCCCGTGGCCTAGTGGTTCAATGATGCTTCGCGATCGGAGGTCGCGGGTTCGATTTTTGGGGGGGAAGGCAACTTTTGTATAGTTGTCTGTACCGCCGAGTCTGGGGTACGTAGGGAAGATAGGAAGGAGAAGAATAATAGCCGTATTTAGTAATTGGTAAAGGGGACGAAAATATAATAAATGGATAGGAAAAGTGTAGGAGAAAGAATAAGAGTAGTAGGGGAAAATTAGGTGGAAAAAAGGATTTAAAATAAAAAATTGAATGTTGCACATGGTTTTTTGTAAGTGGCGGTCATAACGCACCATAATGATAATATTTTAGCAAAGGAATTTCTTTCCTCGTATTTCATTTGGTTTCGTGTTAATTTACTGTAATAATACAAAATTTGTGTTGGGAAGTTTTGAAATATCGAGGCGGAGTGTTTACTGGCAATTTATGTTTCAAGCTCTTTCCACGCGAAAAGTTGTCAAGGAATCTAACGAAACTTACATGGTCATAGCCAATATAATTAGAATAGACCAGAAAATAGAATCTTTAATTGCATATCTCGTATATTTAAACAAATAAATTAATATAAGAATTTTATTGAATAAATAAATTTATAAAGAGGTATTCTTGTAAATATTTAAGTTTTCATATTCCTGCCACTGTTGAAATAATTTGTTTCCTACTTTTTATAAATATAAAAAGAAAAATTTTAAAATATAAAATGTCATTGTGAATAAACTTGACAGGTTTGTTATAATAAAGTTTAACTGGGTTTTAAATTTGCCCAAAATTCCAATAGGTTATCCCAAAGGAAGTTAATTGAATATTTCAATAAAATTTTTAAGAAGAAGGATCAATTATACAAACCTAAGGAAGGTTACGAACGCCATGAAAATTTTAGGTTTGATGGGAGAAAATTTCAAACAATGAAATTTCCCAAGGAAGGCAAAAGGGTTGGTTAAAGAGAAGACAAACCAAAGAGCCAAGTTTGGCGTAAGGGACAAGGATGAGAATGGCCATGTTCATTCAAATCAAATGGATTTAAACCAAATATCTTTAATTGAAAATTGGAAAAGTAAAGAAGTAATGAGGAAATTGGAAGCCATTTATGAGAAAAAATCAGAATACAAACAAAAAATGTTAGTTCATGAAAAAAGATTAATATTCTTATAAAGGCCAGTGATACGATGGATTGAGTGTCCAAGGGGCTTGCAAAACAACTAGGGAGACTGGTGAGAAAAATCAGTGATACAGCAGTAATGATTAAGGATCCCAAAACATTACCACCAACAACGGTTCACCTTAGACAAGCATGAATCCAATTTTGATGAAGGAAGTCAGACAATCCAAAACCCTCACTTGTTTTTAGTAGATGAAAAGCCAGGCCTTGCCAATGACAAGAGGGAAGGAGCACATTTAACATCAAAAGGAAAATTTCAAATCAAGAAATGGAAATAAAGAATGTTTTTAATGATCAAAGATTCGTCAAGTCATAGATTTGATGCTACAATTGCAAATAAAAGGGGCCATTTTGCTAAGGATTGTAGAATCCCTTTAAGAAAAAATATGATAAGAAACCCAATAATATGTTGGCATTCAATGCTGCATTGTATGAACATGATGAAGAGGATGGATTTTGATAGTGGAGCCAATGCGACTTTCAAGGGAATTACTTTGGGTGGAGTTAATGAGTCTTTACACAACAATTCTGGTTAAATTTAAAAACAGAGCATCAAAGATGTGGTGGGAACAAATTGATAGACAAAAAGGGTTAATGGTATATGGAGAAATGCAAACTGGAAAAACGTCTTATAAGGGTACCTGAGTTAAAAGAAGAAAACCTGTTTTCTGGTGAAGGGCCAACCGGGAAAGGAATATATGATAAAAGGAGTTAGAAAAAGCAATTATCTTAAAAACAATGTTGTTGTAATGAGGGTTATCTGAAAAAAAACAACTTGTATGAATTAGATGTCAAAAACAATCAAAAAAAGAAGATTGTAATATTGTGCAACCAGATATAAAAGTCTGGCATGAAAGATTAGGACATTTAAAGTCAAGGATCTTCAAAAAATAAGGAGCAAGAAGGGTGTGATACCCGTTACATTGAGTGGAAACCAAGATTTTGTTTGTGGAAGCATGTCAGCATGGGAAAACAAGCAAGACGCTCCTTTTCCTGAAATCTACCAGAGGTCCAAAACAGCCTGGGAAATTGTGTAACAGTATGTATGTTTAAATAGAGGAACCTTTCGGTCGGGTATGAAATATTTTGTATTGTTCAAAGATGGTGCCACAAGCTATCGCCATGTTTATTTAACACAAGAGTGAAGTATTCAACGTTTTCGAAGTATAATGCAATTGTGAAAAATAGATTTCAACGTGATTTGCGATACCCAACCAGATAATGGTTGTGGAAATGTGAACCAAGAATTTTAATCATTTTTGGAAAGTAAAGGAATAATGCATGAACGCACTTGCCCATATACTCCCCAACAGAACGGGAGAGAAGGAAAGAGAAATGGTTCCATCATGGAAACTGCAAGAGCAAGAAGGAAAGAAATTCCCTTTGAAAATGTGGGCAGAAGCTTCAATTGGCCATATCTTGTTGAATAGAAATACATCAAGCCAGACGGGAGATATTAATCATTTGAATTGTGGATGGGATGAAACCTAACTTGAACATATCAAAGAATATTTGGATCCATTGGTTATGTAATTACCAAAAAGAAAAGCGGGAAAAATTTGCCAAGAAAAGGTGAAGATGTTGTTAGTTGGATATGACCATGATAATTAAGAATGTATGATGAAAAAACAAGAAAAATTAAGTGCCTTGAGATGTAAGGTTTGAAATACTTAATTTGGAAATTTAAAGAAAATTTTATAGAAGTGAAACTGGACAAGAAGATCATTCTACAATCTACCCACAAGATGAGTTTCAACGTTATTATCAACAAGGGATTTACCTGAAGAAAAATAGTTCAGATGAGAGTATGAAGAGTTTAGGAAGAACAAGATGAAACCTACGTCCCCCTCCAAGACATATACAGTTGGAACAGGAAGAAAGGAGAAATTGACAGGACATTACGCCACGTCGAAAGGCTAACCTGAAAGTAAATTACCAGAATTTGGAAAATACCTAACATTTTATGGAAGAAGCGATGAATAGTCCAAATTCCTTAACACGGAAGAAGCTGTGACAGAAGAGCTTCAGTCACAATGGAAAAAATCGAACTTGATACTGATTGGATCCAGAGAAGAAACCGGACCCTTGTAAGGGGTATTTTACCTAAAAGGGAAAAAAATAAAGATGGAGAAATAGTACGATTCAAAGAACGTGGCCAAAGAAGGGTTCACACAAGTAAAGGGCTTACATTATAAGAGACCTTTCCCCACCAGCAGGTAAGGATTCCATCCGGTATTGCTTAGGATTGCGGAGGAAGGAAATGCATTTGAGCAATTTGGATGTGAAAACAGCCCCTGTATGGTGAGCCCTGAGGAAATATACATGGAGGTGCCAAGGGATTGGAAAACACAGTCTTCAAAAAGTAAAGTTAATTAAACTTATATGGTCTCAAACAATCATCTAGATGTTGGAATAAGAAATTTTGTTCTTTTCTTGACATTTGTGGTTTTAAAACAATGTCCATCTTGATTATTTGTGTATTTGTAGGATATTTTAAAGATGTAAAAAATATTAATTTTTAGTTGATGAGATTGGTTATTCCTGGGAAAAGTAAAGCTTGTATTGTTCTGAAAATATTGAATAATTTAAACAAAATTTGATATTAGGATTAAATGCTGATTTATTTATTTATGGAAACAAAAAGAAAAAAGATTGTATAAGAATGTCAAAGACAGTTATTAAAAACAATAAATAAATTTAATTTGTCAGATGCAAAAAAATAGTAGGCCCCCTGCTGATGCAAATTGTAAATTTATCTAAGAAAAAGGAAGAGTCTATTGGTTTTCCAAAGAGAAGCCAGGAGCATTGTTATTCTTGTCATCTTATTTAGACCTGACATAGCGTTTTGCGGTTAATGTTGTTAGTAGATATGTCAATAACCCAGGTCCATCAACATGTTACAGCCAGGAAGAGAATTTTACGTTACTTAATTAATTCCAAAAATATGTCTATTTAAATTAGGGTAAATTGAATTGGTAGGCCATTGACTCCTTGATTTTGCAGGCGATTTAGATAAAGGAAAAATCTAATACAGGCTATATATTTTTACTAAAATGGAGGTCCTGTCACATGGTTCCAGCCGAAACAAAAATACGTGGTTATCCACGACAGAGTCTGAGTCATTTGCTTTGGAAGCTGCTAAAGAAATTTTATGGTTTAGGCAATTTCCTTTATGATATTGGGGCCACAAGGAACAATTACCTAAATGTCGACAATCAAAGACAATTAAACTTATTAACAACCTTGTTTTTCAAGAAGAAGAAGTATAGATATAAAAATATAATTTTATTAGAGAAATGTTGCAAAGAAAATTATTGATATTAAATATATAAGAAAGTTCGTTAATTATTGATTTCTTAACCAAAAGCGTTGCCTGTAAACAAATTTAATTCAAATAGAGATAAGTTGTTGAAGAATGTTTAAATATAGCTAATGTTTAATTAAAAATTTGTTAAGCAAGTGTTTAAAGAAGAAAAAAATTAATTTTGGTTGAAATTTATACTTACAAGAAAAAATCAATTGTTATATCTACTTTATAAAATTTAAGTGGAGATTAAATAAATAAAAAAAGAGGTATTCTTGTAAAATTTTAAGTTCATATATCCCCAACTGTTGAAAAATTTGTTTCCTACTTTTAAATATAAAAAGAAAATTTTTAAAATATAAAATGTCATTGGAATTAAACTTGACAGGCTTGTTATAATAAAGAAATTTAACTGGTTTTATTGAAATATTGCTTAAATTCCAATAAATTTATCTATGAAATACGACTATCCGAACTAGTTGACACCGCCAAAGTATGAAGTCTCATTTATTAGAGGGTTCAATTTAGCTGGACTTGACCATATCTGTTTATTAATGCATTAGCACGACCAGCCACTTGTCTGGTTAAAATCACATTGTATGTATTGATATGAAGGCTCGACTATTCCATATTTGTTGTTTAGTATGAGAGTATCTCAATTATAATCAATTGATTTTTTTTACGATAGGTTCACTGTATAATGACCAACGATGTGAAGAGAAATTTCTTTATGATTAAAATCAATCTGACGCGATTTTGCAAAATGTTAATTAAATAAAATAAAAAATATGTTTTTACACAATCGGTTTGAGAATATACGGAGTCGTTAAGGTCTTGTCTGGTATCGAAAAAAAAAATAAAAATGAATTAAGGTAGGCGAAGATTATGGGCGTTTTGGATTAAAACGCGCGCCACCGTAGCTCAGTGGCGTGTAGCGCAGCACGCGAACCGCAGTATGTAAGATCGAATATTGTAAAGTTAATAAATATTTTATTTTTAAATTATTTAACAGTTTTTCTGTTTTAAAATAATAAGAAAATTGACGCACATAAATAAAAAACAATGACACTTGGAAAAAAAACCAAAATAAAGATAGTTCACCGCGAGTATGGTAATATATAATCATTATTTCGGCGTATAGTTGATCGCCCCGTGGCCTAGTGGTTCAGTCGACGCCCGCGATCGGAGGTCGCGGGTTCGATTTTCGGCGCGACAGGCAAACTTTGAAGTTGTCTGACCGCCGAGTCTCATACGTAGGGAAGATTTAGGAGAAGAATCACAAGCCAGCTTAGTATGAGGGCACTAGAAATATAAGTATAATGATAGGAAATAGAATAGAGAGGAATAGAATAAGAGTAGTAGGGAAAATATGTAGGTGGAAAAAAATAGGATTTAAATAGAAAATTGAATGTTGTATCATATGTTTTTGTATGTGCGGGTCATAAACCATAATGATAATATTTTAGCAAAGTGAATTTTCCTCGTATTTCATTTGTTTGTGTTAATTTACTGTAATAATACAAATATTGTGCTAGGAAGTTTTGAAATATCGATGGCGGAGTGATACTGGCGACTTACGTTTGTAGCTTTCCGAAAAGTGTCAACGAATCTGACGAAACTTCACATGGTCAAGTACAATACTAGAATAGACCATGAAATAGAATCATATGCATTCCTCGTATATTAAAAAAATAAATTAAATAAGAATTTTATTGAATAAAAATTTATAAAGAGGTATTCTTGAAATATTTAAGTTCAATATCCCGGCCACTGTTGACAATTAATTTGTTTCCTATTTTATAAAATATAAAAAGAAAAATTTTAAAATATAAAATGTCATTGTGAATAAACTTGACAGGCTTGTTATAATAAAGAAATTTAACTGGTTTTATTGAAATATTGCCTAAATCCAATAGGTTAGGGCCCAGAACGTTAATTGAATATTCAATAAAATTTTAAGTTAAGAGCAAGATCATTATACAAACCTACGATGGAGGTTACGAACGCCATGAAAAATTGAGAAGTTTGATGGAAGAAATATCAAACAATGGAAAATTTCTGCAAGAAGGCAAGTAAGAGCAAGGGTTAAGCATAGAGAAGACAAAACCAACAGAGCCAAGTTTGGAAGTAATGGGACAAGGATGACGGAAAGGCCATGTTCATTCTAACATCATCAATGGATTTAAAAAATTTAATTGAAAAAATCAAAACCAAGAAGTAATGAGGAAATTGGAAGCCATTTATGAGCAAAATCAAAATAAAACAAAATGTTAGTTCATGAAAAAAAATGTTATTTAATTTCTTATAGTGCCAGGAAGATGGACAGCATGTGGTCCGGGGGAAAGCTTACAAAACAACCAGGAGATTAGAAAATCGTGATACAGAGTAATGACCAAGATCCCAAAACAACCAACCAATAATCGTTCACTTAGGACAAGCATGGATCTCAACTTGATGAAGGGAAGCCGACAATCCAAAACCCTACTTCCGTTTAGTAGGATGAAGAAGCCGCCCAATTTATAGTAGGCGAGACAGCATTTCAAATCAAAAGGAAATTTCAAATCAAGAAATGGAAATAAAACAGAATGTTTTAATGATCAAAGATTGTCAAGTCATAAGATTTGTGGGCAATTGGGAAAAGGGCCTTATTTTCGGGATTGTAGATTCCCAGGAAAATTAATTAAGAAACCTAACAATAAGGGCATTCTGGCGCCGGTTATTACGAAATGAAGAGGCAGGGATTTTATAGTGGGTTTGTACCCAAAGGGACTTTCAAGGGAAAATTTCGGAGTTAATGAGTTCCTTTACACAACACCCCCATTAAATTTAAAAAGACATCAAAGAAGGGTGAAGGAAAATATTGATAGACAAAAATTTAATGGAAGGGGGAGAAATGCAAACTGGAAAACGTCTATAGACCTTGAGTTAAGAAAAGAAACCTTTCTAAAGGAGCTCCAAGGAAAGGGATATAAGAAATAAAGAGTTTGGAAAGTAAAATCTTAAAAAAAGTTGTTTAATGAGGGTTATCTTAAAGAAAAAAACTTGTATGAAAATTAGATGTCAAAACAATCAAAACAAGAAGATTGTAATATTGAACCAGATATAAAAAGTTTTATGAAAGATTTAGGACATTTGAATGTCAAGGACTTAAAATATGAGCGAAGGGTGGATACCTGTTAATTGAGGGGAAACCAAGATTTTGGTTTGAAGCATGTCAGTTAAAACAAGCAAGACGCCCTTTCCTTAAATTACCAGAGGTCCAACAAAGCCTGGGGAAATTTGTTAAGTGAATGGGGTCCAATAGAGGAACCTTCTGTGTCGGGTAAGGAAATATTTTTATTGTTCAAAGATGGTGCCACAAGCTATCGCCATGTTTATTTTCAAAAGACAAGAGGAAGTATTTCCAATGTTTTTGGAAGATAATGCAATTGTGGAAAATAGATTTCAACGTGATTTTCCATACTACAAATAATAATGGGGAAAGTGAACCAAGAATTTACTTTTTGAAAAGTAAAGGAAAATGAGAAACGCAATGTTCCACATACCCCCCAGAACGGGAGAGCAGGAAAGAGAAATGCGTTCCATCATGGAAACCGCAAGAAATGTTATTGCAAAAAATTCCCTTGAAAATGGGGAGAAGGTCAACGTGCCATATAATTTGTTGAATAGAAAACATCCCAGACGGGAGATATTACATCATTTGAACGGGAGGGATGAAACCTAACTTGGTAACATATCAGAATATTTGGATCCATTGGTTGTTAAACATGATTTAAAAGGGAAAAAAACTTAAAGGAAAAAAGTGTGAAGATGTTGTTATTGGAATACCTAAGTAATTAAGAAGCTGAATGGAAAAAAAAACAAGAAAATTAATGTCCCGAGATGGGTCCGGATGAAATACTACACCTGAATTAAGAGGAAAATTTTATAGAAGTGACAACTGGACAAGAAGATCATTCCCAAGGTCTACTCCAAAGATGAGTTTCCAACATGTTTTGATCAACAAGGATTTGGAAGAAAATAGTTCCGGTGAGAGTATAAGAGTTTAGAAGAAAAATGAAAACCCAGTCCCTCCAAGACATATACAGTTGGCAGGGAAGAAAGAGAAATGTCGACAGGACAAGTCCACGTCGAAAGGTTAAACCTTGGAAGTAAATTCACAGAATTTGGAAATACCTAACACTTTATGAAGAAGGGATGAATAGTCCAAATTTCATCAATGGAAGAAAGCCGGGACAGAAGAGTTTGAAACATGAAAAAATCGGGAAACTTGGGTACCTGATTGATCAAACAGGAGAAGAAAACCGGGTATCTGGGAAAGGGGTATTTTACCATAAAGAAAAAAAAGATAAGAAATAGTAATTAAAGCACGACCGGGCAACGAGGGTTACAAAGTAAAGGGCTTACATTATAATTGGAGACCTTTCCCCCACCAGAGGTAAGGACCATCCGGATTGCTTATAATTGCTGCGAGATGAAAGGATCGAGCAATTTGATGGCCAGCCTTTCCTGTATGGTGAGCTCCCCTGAGGAAATATACAAGGGTTAAGGATTAAAAACAGTTTTCAAAAAGTAAAGAATTAAACCATATATTTCCCAAAACAATCATCTAGAGTTGGAATAAGAAATTTGGTTCTTTTCGGTTATTTTGTTTTTAAACAATGTCCATCTGATTATTGGTATTTGGTAGGGATATTTTAAAGATGTTAAAAGAAATTAATTTTGGTTGATTATTGGAATTATTCCTGAAAAAGCTTTGTATTGTCTGAAATATTGAATATTTAAACAAAAGTTTGATATTGGATGGTAAAGTTGATTTATTTATTGGAAGGAAATAAAAAGAAAAAGATTGTATAAGAATAAGTCAAAGACAGAATTAAAAATAAAAAAAATTTAATTTTCAGATGCAAAAGAGTGACCCCGGTTGGGATGCAAATTTAATCTAAGAATATAATAATGAGTCTATTAGTTTTTCCAATAGAGAAGGGGGAGATTGTTATTCTTGTCATCTGTATCCAGACCTGACAAGGTTTGGTGTTACCGTTGAGTAGAATGGGGAATCCAGGTCCATCAAATTTAGCCGAAGAGAATTTGATGTTACTTAATTAACCAAAAATATGTTATTGTTAAAAAGGCAAATTGGAATTGGTAGGTTACTCACCTGATTTTTAAGGGATTTAGATACCAGGAAACCCAACAGGCCATATATTTTACTAAATGGAGGGGTCCTGTCAATGGCCCATTGCAAACAAAATTACTGTGGCATTATCCACAAGAGTCTGGAGTCATGGTTGCTTAGGAAGCCGCTAAAAGAAATTTTATGGCTTAGGCAATTTTTTATGATATTGGAGAGCCCAAGGCACAATTTCTAAATGTCGACAATCAAAGACAATTAAATTTAAAACCTTGGTTTAGTAGAAGAAAAATATAAGATATAAAATATAATTTTATTAGAGAAAATGTTAAAAAGAAAATTATTGATAAAATATATAGAGAAAGTTCCAAGTTTAATTAGCTTGATTTCTTAACCAAAAGGTTTGTAAACAAATTTAATTCCGGGATAAGTTGTTGGAAGAAAATTGTTATAAAGCAATGTTTAATTAAAAATTTAAGTTAAGTGTTTAAAAAAATAGTTAAATTAATTTTTGGTTGAAATTATATAATTTACAAAGAAAATCAATTGTTATATCTACTTTTATAAATTTAATGGGGTATTGAAATAAAAAATTTTTAAAGAGGTATTCAAATATTTAAGTTACATATCCCGCCACTGTTGGACAATAATTTGTTTCCTACTTTTTTAAATAATAAAAAAAAAAATTTTAAAAAATAAAATGTCATTGTGAATAAAACCTGACAGGGCTTTTAAAAAGAAATTTAACTGGGTTTTATTGAAATATTGTTTAAATTCCAATAAATTTACATATATGCAAGAAGCAAAGATCTTATTTCACGGTTTATTTAAAAGACCATGGAAGTTTCGCCGGATTTTTTACAACGGGGGTGGCGCCAAACATATCGATACTCAAAACCCGCCAACATTTTTAAACGGTTCACGAAACCTGAAAACAGGAAAGAACCACCGGAAAATTTCAGGCACCGCCGGCATACAAAAAATAAAGGCAACATTTTTTTCCTTTAAACCCATTTTCCCACTTCCAACATTCCTATTTATTTCCTTGTTCCCCTAATATTTATATTTAATTTGCCCCGCTAAGCCAGTTAGCCATTATTCCCTCCCAAATCCCTTCCCCGGGCTGGGGACAAACCCGGCCGGCCCCGAGGTCCCGAACCGCGATAAACGGCGAATACGGGCCCGAGGCGGTTTCGCCGAAAGGTTAAATGTTGGACATACCAAGGTTAAACCTTATTTTTTGGTTTTTTTCAATGCAGAATTTTATTGGTCAAATTTTTCAATTTACGAACGAGAAAAACGTTAAAAATTTAAAAATAAAATATTTTATTAACCTTTACAAATTGTTTTTTCCGGTTGGTGCCACACGCCACTACAGGTGAGTGCTGAGTTTTACCAAAACACCTTTTTTTCCCACAATTAATTCATTTTTATTTTATTTTTTTCGATAACCCAGACAAAGACACAACGACTTGCATATTTCTTAGAAAACCGATATGTGAAACCTATTTTTAATTTATTTTAATTACACATTTTGAAAACAAAAATTGGTCAGATTGATTTAAAATAAAAGAAATTCTTAAACATCGACAATATACAGGAACCTATCGAAAAAAATCAAATTGATTATAATTGAGATACCTCAACCAAACAAAAAATGGAAATAGTCAGAACAAAATAAATGCTTAAATGGTGATTTCAATTTAGACAAGTGGCTGGTCGTAATTCCAATTTATTAATAAACAGATATGGTCAAGTCCAAGAAATTAACCTTCTAATTAAAATGGACGTCAATTGGCGGGTCAATTTAATTGGATAGTCGATTAAGATAAACCCAATTTCATAGAAAAATCAATCTGACGCGATTTTTGTTGCGTAATTAAAAAATAAAAAAAATATGTTTTTAAATAATATCGGTTTTAGAATATACGCAAGTCGGAAGTGGTTTTTGCCTGGTATCGAAAAAATAAAAATATAAAAAAAATGGAATTACCAGTTGTGGCGAAGATTGGCATAAGGTTTTTGGATTAAAACGGTCAAAGCGCCACCGTAGCTCAGTGGCGTGTAGCGGCAGCACGCGAAACCTTGGAGAAGACAATAGTAAAGTTAATAAATTTTTATTTTTATAATTTTTTAACATTTTTTTCTCGTTCAAAATAATAAGAAAAATTTTACGCACATAAACAAAAACAATTGCATACTTGAAAAAACCAAAAATAAAGGTGGACACCCGGCGAGGGTCCTATATATTAACCCGGCGGAAGTTGACCGCCCCGTGGGAGTGGGTTTAAGCGATTTCCTTTTTGGGACGAATGCGGGTTGATTTTCCGGGCGCGACAGGGCAACTTTCGTATAGTTGTCTGGAACCGCCGAGCCTGGTTTAAATGTGGAAGATTTAGGAAAAAGAAAAATAGCCAGCTAGCTTAGGAATGTAGGGCAATTAGGAAAATAAAGGAAGGATAGGAAATAGTGTAGAGAGAATAGTTTAAAAGTAGGGGCAAAATATGTAGGTGGGAAAAAAGGTATTTTCAGAAAAATTGAATGTTGTATCATATGTTTTTAAAGGTGCGGCGGTCATAACCACCAACCGATAAAATTTTAAAAGGGAATTTTCCTCGTATTTCATTTTTGGTTTCGTGAATTTATCCAAAATAAACAAAATTTTGTATCGAGTTTTGAAACATCGATGGCGGAGTGATTAAAACTTTCCGTTTGAGTTTTCAAGGGAGTCAATGGAACTGGATTTTTCACATGGTCATAAGCAAATAATTTGGGAATAGACCAAGGAAATAGGAATCCATATGCATATCTCGATAATTAAAACAAAATAAATTAATATAAGAATTTTTCTAGAAAACCAATTATCCGAACTGTTAAACCGGCAAAGATGACGCCTCATTTATTAGGAGGCCAAATTTAGGCCGGACCTGGACCATATTCCATTAATGCATTACAATACGACCAGCCACTTGTCGGTTGAAATCACATTTAAGGTACTGGATTGATATCGATTTAGGGTCGACCATTCCATATTTTTGGTTTAGATGAGAGACCCAATTTGGAGGGTAATTATTGTTTTTTTTTACGATAGGCACGCAATTGAACCAACGAAAAAAGAAAAATTTAAAATAATTGGCATTTTGTTACAAAAGGGGTTTAAATAAAACCAACGCCACCCATATGGGTTTGTAGCGGCAGACGGCGCCGCGTGTAAATGAAAATTAAAAATAATAAAATAATTTTAAATTTTTTAAATTTTTTTAACTTTTTGAAAAACGAAAAGGTTTATTCAATGGCTACGGAAAAACCAAAACCGCGGTAAGTTCAATAGTAAAGTTAATAAATATTTATTTTTAAATTTTTTCCATTTTTTCTTTCGTTTAAAAATTAAGTTTTGACCGCCAGGGTTAATTAAAATTTAAAAAACAAATGGGCCAATACCGAAAAAAAAAAAAAATAAAGGTAGTTCAAAATAAGAGTATGGGTTTAAAATATTATAAAATTTATTTTAAATAGTTGAAGTTGGGCCTTGGTTGTTGGCCAGCCCGGCCCATCGGAAATTTTGGTTCGAATTTCTTTCCGGACAGGTTTTTGTTAATTTCCGTTAAACCCCAGTTGGTTAGAAGGTTCAGGGGATGATTTGGGCCAAGTTTTAGCCCCAGCAAAGTAGTAAGGGAATTAGAATTAATGGGGGTCATAGCTTTAAAGAATAGAAACAAGAAATAGGGTTAAAATTGGTTTTAAAAAAAAAAATAAGGTTTATTTAAATAGAAAATTGAATGGAATCCAAATATAAGTTTTTAAGGGGGTTCAATTTAAAGGCACCATACTGATAATATTTTAAAGCAAGTGAAATTCCTTTTTTAGGTATTTTCCATTTGGGTTTCCAAGGTTTTTTTAGTATTATCCAAAATAATTAAAGCTAATTAATTTGAAAACCAACGATGGCGGAAGAGGAAATTTTTTGGTTGTCAAAAAGCCTTTTTTGGCAAAATGTAAAAATAAATTAAAATATTTTAATATTATATGGTTTGGAACATGAAATAGAATCTTATGGCTTTTTTGTATAAAATTAAAAATAAAAAAAATTACTTGGGGCAAATTTATAATTTTGAAAATACGCCACCGGAACCTTAAGGGGAACACCGCCAGATGAAGTCCATTTAAATTAATTAAAATTTTATTTTAAATTTTAACCATTTTTTTCGTTTTTAAAATTAATAGAAAAAGACCGCCATTCTGCCCTTGAAAACCTAAAATTTGGTATGTAAATTATAACCATTTAGGCTATATTCCCCTTGGGTTTTGGTTTGTCATTCCTCCAATAACCCTTGTTTTTCCCGAAGGCACCCCGGTATAACGACCCCGAAATGTTTAAGGGTAGGACTTTTTAGGAAAAACAATTCGAGGGCAATTTGGGAAAATGGTGTAATTAAAAAATAAAAAATATTTAAAAGTTTTGGGGAAAAATAGGAAAATGTTAATGGTTTTGTCTGGGGTGGGTATCGAAAAAATAAAAATTTACAAAAATTTTGAATTACGTTTACAAATAATTGGTAAAGGGTTTTTGGAAATATGTCAGGCCGGCCACCGGTAGCTTCAGTGGGCAACGGAATCCGCGGAACCCATAAAGTTAATATTTGAAAGAATAAAAATTATTTAAATTTTAACATTTTCGGTTTTAAAAAATAAATTAAAAAAATTTTACCCAATAAATAAAAAACCAATTTGCACAAAAAAAAACCAAAAATAAAGGGTAGTTCACCCGGAGTATGTGTAACATATATATCATTTATTTCCCGGCGTATAGGACCGCCCCGTGGCCTAGTGGGTTCGTCGATTCGCCAAGATCGGAGATCGCGGGTTCGATTTTGCGGGCGCGACAGGCAACCTTTTTAAGTTGTTTACCGCCGAGTTGGGTTAGTACGTTGGGATAGATTTAGGGAGAAGAATAATAGCTAGCTAAATTATACCGTAGGGGACTAGAAATATAAGTATAATGATAGGGAAATAGGAGGGAAATAGAATAAGAGGTAGGGTAAAATATGGTGGTGGAAAAATAGGGATTTAAAAGAAAAATTAATGTTGTATCATAGTTTTTGATGTTTGGGCTAAACGCACCAAATGATAATATTTTAGCAAAGTGAACCTTTCCTGTATTTTCCTTTGGTTTTGTTAAATTTACCGTAAAAACAAAATTGTGTGCGGTGTTTTGAAATATCGATGGGGAGTGATTACTGGCCACTTACGTTTGGTTAGCCTTTCACGCGAAAAGTTAGTCAACGGAATTGACGAAACTTCCTTTGGTCATAGCCAAATACTAGAATAGACCATGAAATAGAATCTATTGCATATTCCATTAAACAAAAAATTAAATGAATTTATCTATGAAATACGACTATCCGAACCAAGTTGACACCGGCCAAAGTATGACGTCCTCAAAGGGTTCAATTTAGGCCGGACCCTTGGACCATATTCGTTTAATTAATGCATTTGTACCGACCAGCCAACCTTCTGGTTGAAACCACATTTGTATGTGGCCGATTGATACGATTTAGGTTCGACTATTCCATATTTTTTGTTTAGTATGAGAGTATCTCAACTATAATTTATTGATTTTTTTACGATAGGTTCACTTAAATGACTAAGGTGTTGAAGAGAAATTTCCTTTTTGGGATTAAAATCAATCTGACGCGATTTTTGTTAAAATGTAATTAAAAAAATAAAAAAAATATGTTTTTAAATATCGGTTTTTGGGAAAATACGGGAGTCGTTAAGGTCTTTTGTTCTGTATCAAAACCAAAAATATAAAAAATGAAATTGTTGGAGGCGAAGAAGGGAAAGGCTTTTTGGATAAAACGTCGCGCCACCGTAGCTCAGTGGCGGTGGTAGCGGCAGCATGCGAAACCGGGGTATGTAAGATCGAATATTGTAGTTAATTAAAATTTTTATTTTTATAATTTTTAAATTTTTTCGTTCGTTAAAAAAAAATTTTGACGCAATAAAAAAAACAATGCATACTTGAAAAACCAAAAATAAAGGAGCACCATGAGTATTGTAAATATATATCATTTATTTGGCGATAGTTGACCGCCCCGTGGCCCAGTGGTTCAGTCGAGCCGCGATGGGAGATCGGGTTCGATTTCCCGGAAAGGCAACTTTGTTGGCTGCCCCGAGTCTGGTTAGTACGGTGGAAGATTTAAAAGAAAAATAGCTAGCCAGGGCTTAGGGCAATTGTGGAAAAAAGTATAATGATAGGGGTTAGTGGAGAGAATAAATAAGAGTAGTAGGGGTAAAATTGGTGGGAAAAAAGGGATTTAAATAAAAATTGAATGTTGTATCATATGTTTTTGTATGTGGCGGTCATAACGCACCATACTGATAATATTTTAGCAAAGTGAATTCTTTCCTCGTATTTCATTTGGTTTCGTGTTAATTTACTGTAATAATACAAATATTGTGTGCTATCGAGTTTTGAAATATCGATGGCGGAGTGATTACTGGCGCACTTACGTTTGTAGCTCTTTCACGCGAAAGTAGTCAACGGAATCTGACGAACTTCACATAGGTCATAGCTAATATACTAGAATAGACCATAGAAATAGAATCTATATGCATATCTCGTATATTAAACAAATAAATTAATATAAGAATTTTTCTATGAAATACGACTATCCGAACTAAGTTGACACCGCTAAAGTATGACGTCTCATTTATTAGAGGGTTAATTTAGGCTGACTTGACCATATCTGTTTATTAATGCATTAGCATACGACCAGCCACTTGTCTAAGTTGAAATCACATTTGTATGTATTGATATCGATTTAGGCTCGACTATTCCATATTTTTTGTTTAGTATGAGAGTATCTCAATTATAATCAATATTGTTTTTTTTTACGATAGGTTCACTGTATAATGACTAACGATGTTGAAGAGAAATTTTTTTATGATTAAAATCAATCTGACGCGATTTTTGTTGCAAAATGTTAATTAAATAAAATAAAAAAATATGTTTTTACACATATCGGTTTCTAGAATATACGCAGAGTCGTTAAGTGTCTTTGTCTGGTGTATCGAAAAAAATAAAAAATATAAAAATGAATTACAGTTGTAGGCGAAGATTATGTATAAGTGTTTTTGGATAAAACGTCAGCGCCACCGTAGCTCAGTGGCGTGTAGCGGCAGCACGCGAACCGCAGTATGTAAGATCGAATATTGTAAAGTTAATAAATATTTTATTTTTTAAATTTTTTAACATTTTTTCTCGTTTTTAAAATAATAAGAAAAATTTTGACGCACATAAATAAAAAAACAATGCATACTTGAAAAAACCAAAAATAAAGGTAGTTCACCATGAGTATGTTTAACTATATATAATTTATTTCGGCGTATAGTTGACGCTCCGTGGCCTAGTGGTTCAGTCGACCGCTTCGCGATCGGAGATCGCGGGTTCGATCCTGCGGGCGCGACAGGCAACTTGTATAGTTGTCTGTACCGCCGAGTCTGGTTAGTACGTAAGGATAGATTTAGAAATAAGAATAATAGCTAGCTAGCTTAAGTACTGTAGGGGCAATTAGAAATATAAGTATAATGATAGGAAATAGTGTAGAGTAGAATAGAATAAGAGTAGTAGGGGTAAATATGTAGGTGGAAAAAATAGGGTATTTAAATAGAAAATTGAATGTTGTATCATATGTTTTTGTATGTGCGGCGGTCATACACGCACATAATGATGTATTTTAGCAAAGTGAATTCTTTCCTCGTATTTCATTTGGTTTCGTGTTAATTACTGTAATAATACAAATATTGTGTGCTATCAGTTTGAAATATCGATGGCGGAGTGATTACGCGCTCTTACGTTTGTAGCTCTTTCACGCGAAAAGTAGTCAACGGAATCTGACGAAACTTCACATGGTCATAGCTAATATACTAGAATAGACCATGAAATAGAATCTATATGCATATCTTGTATATTAAACAAATAAATTAATATAAAATTTATCTATGAAATACGACTATCCGAACTAAGTTGACACCGCTAAAGTATGACGTCTCATTTATTAGAGGGTTCAATTCAGGCTGGACTTGACCATATCTGTTTATTAATGCATTAGCAATAGACCAGCCACTCTGTCTGGGTTGGAAATCAATTTGGGCGTATTGATATCGATTTAGGCTCGACTATTCCATATGTTTTGAGTTAGAGACCCCACAATCAAATTGTTTTTTTTTTTACGATAGGTTCACCGTATAATGACTAACGATGTTGAAGAGAAATTTCTTTTTATGATTAAAAATCAAATCTGAGCGATTTTTGGTTGCAAAATGTGTAATTTAAATAAAAAAAAAATATTTTTTACAATTATCGGTTTCTAGAATATACGCAGAGTCGTTACGTGTCTTTGTCTGGTTACCGAAAAAATAAAAAATAAAAAATGAATTACAGTTGTGGGAAGATAATGGAATGTTTTTGGATAAAACGTCAGCCCACCGTGGTTCAGGTGGCGTTAGCGGCAGCACCAACCGAGATGTAAGATCGAATATTGTTTAATAAATATTTTATTTTTAAATTTTTAACATTTTTCTGTTTTAAAATAATGAGAAAAATTTGACGGCCATAAATAAAAAAACAATGCATACTTGAAAAAAAAACCAAAAATAAAGGTAGTTTTACCAAGAGTATGTTTTATATATATTTATTTCCGGGTATAGTTGACCGCCCTGTGGCCCAGTGGTTCGTTGAGCTTTCCGCGATCGGAAAGATCGGGTTCGATTTTCGGGGCGGACAGGCAACTTTGTATAGTTGTTGTACCGCCGGGAGTCTGGTTAGTAAGTAGGGACAGATTTAGGAGTGGAATAATAAATAGCCAGCTTAGACTGTAGGGCAATTAGAAAATAAGTTAAGATAGGAAAAGTGAGAGTAGAATAGAAAAGAGAGGGGTTATGTAGGTGGGAAAAAAATAGAAAAAGAAAATTGAATGTTGATCATTGTTTTGTATGTGGGTTTAAAAAGCAATAATGATAATATTTTGAAAGTGAATTCTTCCCATTTCATTTTTTTGTTAATTTACGAAAAAAATTGTTGGCAGAAGTTTTAAAACAGGGGAGGATTTGGGCATTACGTTTGTAGCCCTTTCAGCGAAAAGAGTCAACGGAATTGACGAAATTTCACAGGTCATAAATATACAGAAAGACCAGAAAAGAATCTATATGCCTCATATTAAAAAAAATTAATATAAGAATTTATCTATGAAAAGACTATCCGAACAAGTTGACACCGCTAAAGTATGACGTCTCAATTAGGGGTTAATTTAGGGCTGGACTTGACCAATCGTTTATTAAGCATTAGCAATAGACCAGCCACTTTCGTTGAAAAACCATTTGTATGTATTGATACATTTAGGGCTCGACTACCAATGTTTTGTTTAGTAAAACCCTAATAATAATATTGTTTTTTTTTTACGATAGGTTCACTGTATAAGACAAGATGGAAGAGAAATTTTTTTATGATTAAAATCAATCACGGATTTTGTTAAAGTAATTAAAAAAATAAAAAAATTTTTTAACATATTTTTGAATATACGCAGAGTCGAGGCTTTCGGTATCGAAAAAAAAAAATAAAATGAATTCAGTTGTGCGAAGATAAGTATGGTTTTTGGATAAAACGTCAGCGCCACCGTAGCTCAGTGGGGCGTGTAGCGGCAGAGCAACCGCAGTATGTAAGATCGTATTGTGTTAATAAATATTTTATTTTTTAAATTTTTAACATTTTTTCTCGTTTTTAAAATAAAGAAAAAATTTTGACGCACAAAAAAAACAATGAACTTGAAAAAAACCAAAATAAAGGTAGTTCACCATGAGGTGTAAATATATATCATTTATTTTTGGCGTAAGTTGACCGCCCCGTGGCCTAGTGGGTTCAGTCGATCCGCGATCGGAGACGCGGGTTCCCCGGGCGGCAGGCAACTTTAAGTTGTCTGACCGCCGAGTCTGGAGAGTGGAAGATTTAGAAAGAATAATAGCAGCAGCTTAGTACGTAGGGAATTAGAAATGTATAAATGAAGGAAAAGGTAGAGAGAATAGAATAAGAGAGTAGGGGTAAAATATGTGGAAAAATAGGTATTTAAAAGAAAATTGAATGTTGTATAATGTTTTGTATGTTGGGGGTCAAACGCACCATAATGATAAATTTTTGCAAAGTGAATTTTTCGTATTTCTTTGGTTTCGGAATTTACTGTAAAAAATATTTGTGCTAAAGTTTTGAAATCGATGGCGGAGGATTACTGGCGCACTTTCGTTTGTGCTCTTTTCACGCGAAAAGTAGCAACGGAATTGACGAAATTCAATGGTCATAGCAATAAGAATAAATGAAATAGAATTATATGCAATCTCGATAAAAAAAAAAATATTAAGAATTTATCTATGAAATACGATATCCGATCTAAGTTGACACCGCCAGCATGTCCTTTAAAAGGGGTTCAATTTAGGCCGGATTTGACCATATCTGTTTATTAACATTAAATGACCAGCCACTTTTTCAAAAAATCACATTTGTATGTATTGATTATACATTTAGGCTCATATTCCATTTTTTGTTTAGTATGAGGTATCCTCAATTATAATCAATTTGTTTTTTTTTCGATAGGTCACGTATAATGACAACGATGTTGAAGAGAAATTTTTTATGATTAAAAATAATTACCGGGATTTTTTTAAATGTGTAATTAAATAAAATAAAAAATAGTTTTTTACATATTTGTTTCAGAAATACGCAGACGTTAAGGTTTTTTCTTATCGAAAAAATTAAAAATATAAAAATGAATTACAGTTGTGGCGAAGATTATGTTGGTTTTTGGATAAAAACGCCCGGCCACCGTAGCTCAGTGGCGTGGCGGCAGCAGCAACCGCAAGTATGTAAGATCGAGTAGTAAAAGTTAATAAAATTTTATTTTTTAAATTTTTTAACATTTTTTCGTTTTAAAATAATAAAAAATTTTGACGCACAAAAAAAACAATGCATACTTGAAAACCAAAAATAAAGATAGTTCCCCGAGTATTTGGGTAAATATTATCCTTTTTCGGCGAAGTTGACGCCCCGTGGCCTAGTGGTTCACGACGCTTCGATGGGGTCGCGGGTTCGATTTCGGGGGCGCGACAGGCAACTTTTAAGTTGTCTGTACCGCCGAGTCTGGTTAGAGTAGGGAAGATTTAGGAGTAAGAAAATAGCAGCTCTAGCTTAGTACGAGGGGAAGGAAAATATAAGATAATGATAGGCAATAGTGAAGAATAGAAAACAGTAGGGGAAATATGGGTGGAAAAAATAGGATTTAAAAGAAATTGAAGGATCATATGTTTTGTAGTGGGGTCTAACGCACCATAATGATAATATTTTAGCAAAGTGAATTCTTTCCTCGTATTTCATTTGGTTTCGTGTTAATTTACTGTAATAATACAAATATTGTGTGTTAGGAAGTTTTGAAATATCGATGGCGGAGTGATTACTGGCGCACATACGTTTGTAGCTCTTTCACGCGAAAAGTAGTCAACGGAATCTGACGAAACTTCACATGGTCATAGCTAATATACTAGAATAGACCATGAAATAGAATCTATATGCATATCTCGTATATTAAACAAATAAATTAATATAAGAATTTATCTATGAAATACGACTATCCGATCTAAGTTGACACCGCTAAAGTATGACGTCTCATTTAATAGAGGGTTCAATTTAGGCTGGACTTGACCATATCTGTTTATTAATGCATTAGCAATACGACCAGCCACTTGTCTAAGTTGAAATCACATTTGTATGTATTGATATCGATTTAGGCTCGACTATTCCATATTTTTTGTTTAGTATGAGAGTATCTCAATTATAATCAATATTGTTTTTTTTTTACGATAGGTTCACTGTATAATGACTAACGATGTTGAAGAGAAATTTCTTTTATGATTAAAATCAATCTGACGCGATTTTTGTTGCAAAATGTGTAATTAAATAAAATAAAAAAATATGTTTTTACACATATCGGTTTCTAGAATATACGCAGAGTCGTTAAGTGTCTTTGTCTGGTGTATCGAAAAAATTAAAAAATATAAAATTGAATTACAGTTGTAGGCGAAGATAATGTAAGGTTTTGATAAAACGTCAGCGCCACCGTAGCTCAGTGGCGTGTAGCGGCAGCACGCGAACCGCAGTATGTAAGATCGAATATTGTAAAGTTAATAAATATTTTATTTTTAAATTTTAACATTTTTCTCGTTTTTAAAAATAATGAGAAAAATTTTGACGCCATAAATAAAAAACAATGCATACTTGAAAAAACCAAAAATAAAGGTAGTTCACCATGAGTATGTGTTAAATATATATCATTTATTTCGGCGTATAGTTGATCGCCTCCGTGGCCTCAGGTGGTTCAGTCGACTCGCTTCGCGATCGGAGATCGCGGGTTCGATTCCTGCAGGGGCGACAGGCAACTTTGTATAGTTGTCTGTACCGCCGAGTCTGGTTAGTACGTAGGGATAGATTTAGGAGTAAGAATAATAGCTAGCTAGCTTAGTACTGTAGGGGCAATTAGAAATATAAGTATAATGATAGGAAATAGTGTAGAGTAGAATAGAATAAGAGTAGTAGGGGTAAAATATGTAGGTGGAAAAAATAGGTATTTAAATAGAAAATTGAATGTTGTATCATATGTTTTTGTATGTGGCGGTCATAACGCACCATAATGATAATATTTTAGCAAAGTGAACTCTTTCCTCGTATTTCATTTGGTTTCGTGTTAATTTACGTATAATACAAATATTGTGTGCTATCGAGTTTTGAAATATCGATGGCGGAGTGAATACTGGGCACTTATGTTTTAAGCTCTTTCACGCGAAAAGTTGTCAACGGAATCTGACGAAACTTCACATGGTCATAGCTAATATACTAGAATAGACCATGAAATAGAATCTATATGCATATCTCGTATATTAAACAAATAAATTAATATAAGAATTTATCTATGAAATACGACTATCCGATCTAAGTTGACACCGCTAAAGTATGACGTCTCATTTAATAGAGGGTTCAATTTAGGCTGGACTTGGCCATATCTGTTTATTAATGCATTAGCAATACGACCAGCCACTTGTCTAAGTTGAAATCACATTTGTATGTATTGATATCGATTTAGGCTCGACTATTCCATATTTTTTGTTTAGTATGAGAGTATCTCAATTATAATCAATATTGTTTTTTTTTACGATAGGTTCACTGTATAATGACTAACGATGTTGAAGAGAAATTTCTTTTATGATTAAAATCAATCTGACGCGATTTTGTTGCAAAATGTGTAATTAAATAAAATAAAAAAATATGTTTTTACACATATCGGTTTCTAGAATATACGCAGAGTCGTTAAGTGTCTTTGTCTGGTGTATCGAAAAAAATAAAAAATATAAAAATGAATTACAGTTGTAGGCGAAGATTATGTATAAGGTTTTGGATAAAACGTCAGCGCCACCGTAGCTCAGTGGCGTGTAAGCGGCAGCACGCGAACCGCAGTAGTAAGATCGAATATTGTAAAGTTATAAATATTTTATTTTTAAATTTCTAAATTTTTTTCTCGTTTTAAAATAATAAGAAAAATTTTGACGCACATAAATAAAAAACAATGCATACTTGAAAAAACCAAAACTAAAGATAGTTCACCATGAGTATGTGTAAATATATATCATTTATTTCAGCGTATAGTTGATCTGCCTCCGTGGCCTCAGTGGTTCAGTCGATCGCTTCGCGATCGGAGGTCGCGGGTTCGATTCTGCGGGCGCGACAGGCAACTTTGTATAGTTGTCTGTACCGCCGAGTCTGGTTAGTACGTAGGGATAGATTTAGAGTAAGAATACAGCTAGCTAGCTTAGTACTGTAGGGGCAATTAGAAATATAAGTATAATGATAGGAAATAGTGTAGAGTAGAATAGAATAAGAGTAGTAGGGGTAAAATATGTAGGTGGAAAAAATAGGTATTTAAATAGAAAATTGAATGTTGTATCATATGTTTTTGTATGTGCGGCGGTCATAACGCACCATAATGATAATATTTTAGCAAAGTGAATTCTTTCCTCGTATTTCATTTGGTTTCGTGTTAATTTACTGTAATAATACAAATATTGTGTGCTAGGAAGTTTTGAAATATCGATGGCGGAGTGATTACATGGCACTTATATTTAAAGCTCTTTCACGCGAAAAGTTGTCAACGGAATCTGACGAAACTTCACATGGTCGTAGCTAATATACTCAGAATAGACCATGAAATAGAATCTATATGCATATCTCGTATATAAACAGATAAATTAATATAAGAATTTATCTATGAAATACGACTATCCGATCTAAGTTGACACCGCTAAAGTATGACGTCTCATTTAATAGAGGGTTCAATTTAGGCTGGACTTGACCATATCTGTTTATTAATGCATTAGCAATACGACCAGCCACTTGTCTAAGTTGAAATCACATTTGTATGTATTGATACTCGATTTAGGCTCGACTATTCCATATTTTTTGTTTAGTATGAGAGTATCTCAATTATAATCAATATTGTTTTTTTTACGATAGGTTCACTGTATAATGACTAACGATGTTGAAGAGAAATTTCTTTTATGATTAAAATCAATCTGACGCGATTTTTGTTGCAAAATGTGTAATTAAATAAAATAAAAAAATATGTTTTTACACATATCGGTTTCTAGAATATACGCAGAGTCGTTAAGTGTCTTTGTCTGGTGTATCGAAAAAAATAAAAAATATAAAAATGAATTACAGTTGTAGGCGAAGATTATGTATAAGTGTTTCAGTGGCGTGTAGCGGCAGCACGCGAACCGCAGTATGTAAGATCGAATATTGTAAAGTTAATAAATATTTTATTTTTTAAATTTTTTAACATTTTTTCTCGTTTTTAAAATAATAAGAAAAATTTTGACGCACATAAATAAAAAAACAATGCATACTTGAAAAAAACCAAAAATAAAGATAGTTCACCATGAGTATGTGTAACATATATATCATTTATTTCGGCGTATAGTTGACTGCCTCCGTGGCCTAGTGGTTCAGTCGACGCTTCGCGACGGAGGTCGCGGGTTCGATTCTCGGCAGCGACAGGCAACTTTGTATAGTTGTCTGTACCGCCGAGTCTGGTTAGTACGTAGGGATAGATTTAGGAGTAAGAATAATAGCTAGCTAGCTTAGTACTGTAGGGGCAATTAGAAATATAAGTATAATGATAGGAAATAGTGTAGAGTAGAATAGAATAAGAGTAGTAGGGGTAAAATATGTAGGTGGAAAAAATAGGTATTTAAATAGAAAATTGAATGTTGTATCATATGTTTTTGTATGTGCGGCGGTCATAACGCACCATAATGATAATATTTTAGCAAAGTGAATTCTTTCCTCGTATTTCATTTGGTTTCGTGTTAATTTACTGTAATAATACAAATATTGTGTGCTAGGAAGTTTTGAAATATCGATGGCGGAGTGAATACTGGCGCACTTATGTTTCAAGCTCTTTCACGCGAAAAGTTGTCAACGGAATCTGACGAAACTTCACATGGTCATAGCTAATATACTAGAATAGACCATGAAATAGAATCTATATGCATATCTCGTATATTAAACAAATAAATTAATATAAAATTTATCTATGAAAAGACTATCCGAACTGTTGAACCCGTAAAGTATGACGTCTCATTTATTGGGGTTCAATTTAGGCTGGACTTGACCATATCTGTTTATTAACATTAAATACGACCACCACTTGTCAAGTTGTAATCACATTTGTATGTATTGATTCGATTTAGGCTCGACTATTCCATATTTTTGTTTGGGAGATCTCAATTATAATCAATATTGTTTTTTTTACGATAGGTTCATTATAATGACAAGATGTTGAAGAGAAATTTTTTTGGGATTAAAATCAATCGACGCGATTTTTGTTGCAAAATGTGTAATTAAAAAATTAAAAAAATATGTTTTAAATATGGTTTTGTTCCTTTTAATTTTGTTTATCGAAAAAAATAAAAATATAAAAAAAGAATTAAGTTGTGGCGAAGATTATGTATAAAAGGTTTTTGGATAAAACTCACGCCACCTAGCTCAGTGGCGTAGGCACACGCAACCGCAGTATTGATCGAATATTGAAAGTTAATAAATATTTTATTTTTTAAATTTTTAACATTTTTCCGTTTTTAAAAAATAAGGGGAAAAAATTTTTGACGCACATAAATAAAAAAACAATGATACTTGAAAAAAACCAAAAATAAAGATAGTTCACCATGAGTTGTTTAAATATATATCATTTTTTCGGCGATAGTTGACCCCCCGTGGCCCAGTGGTTCAGTCGACGCTTCGCGACGGAGGTCCGGGGTTCGATTTGGGGGGCGCGACGGCCTTGATAGTTTCTGTACCGCGAGTCTGGTTGTACGGGATGTTTAGGGAGTGAATAATAGCTAGCTACTTAGTACTGTGGGCAATTAAATATAAGTAAATGATAGGAAATAGTGTAGAGTAGAAAAATAAGAGTAGTAGGGGTAAAAAAGTAGGAAAAATAGGATTTAAATGAAATTAATTTGAATCATATGTTTTTTGTAGGGGCGGTCATAACGCACCATAATGATAATATTTTGAAAGTGAACTCTTTCCTCGTATTTCATTTGGTTTCGTGTTAATTTTCTTAAACAAATTGTGTGCTATCGAGTTTTGAAAATCATTGGGAGTGAATACTGGGCGCACTTTGTTTAAAGCCTTTCACGCGGTTGTCAACGGAATCTGGGAAAACTTCAAGGTCATAGCTAATATACTTGAATAGACCATGAAATAGAACTATATGCATATCTCGTATATTAAACAAATAAATTAATATAAAATTTATCTATGAAATGACTATCCGAACTAAGTTGACACCCAAAAGTATGACGTCCATTTATTAGAGGGTTCAATTTAGGCTGGACTTGGCCATATCTGTTTATTAATGCATTAGCAATAAGACCAGCCACTTGTCTGGTTGAAATCACATTTGTATGATTGATATCATTTAGGTCGACTATTCCATATTTTTGTTTAGTATGAGATCCTTCACCATAACCCATTGTTTTTTTTTACGATAGGTTCACCTGTATAATGACCAACGATGGAAGAGAAATTTTTATGATTAAAATCAAATTGACGCGATTTTGTTGCAAAATGTTAATTAAATAAATAAAAAATATGTTTTTAACATAATGGTTTCTAGAATATACGCAGAGTCGTTAAGGTCTTTGTCTGGTGTATCGAAAAAAAAAAATATAAAAATGAATTCGGGTTGTAGGCGAAGATTATGAAAGTGTTTTTGGATAAAACGTCGCGCCACCGTAGTTCAGGGGTGGCGGTAGCGGCAGCACGCGAACCGCAGAAAGATCGAATATTGTTGGTTAATAAATATTTTATTTTTTAAATTATTTACCAGTTTTTTCCTGTTTTAAAATAATAAGAAAAAATTTTGACGCAATAAATAAAAAAAGCACACTTTAAAAAACCAAAAATAAAGATAGTTCACCATGAGTATGAGTAACATATATATCATTTATTTCGGCGTATAGTTGACGCCTGTGGCCAGTGGGTTCAGTCGATCGCCTGCGATCGGAGGTCGCGGGTTCGATTCTGCGGGGCGCGACAGGCAACTTTGTATAGTTGTTCGTACCGCCGAGTCTGTTAGTAGTAGGGATAGATTTAGGAGTAAGAATATTAGCTAGCTAGCTTAGTACTGTAGGGGCAATTAGAAATATAAGATGATGATAGAAATAGTGTAGAGTAGAATAGAATAAAAGTAGTAGGGGTAAAATATGTAGGGGAAAAAATAGGTATTTAAATAGAAAATTGAATGTTGTATCATATGTTTTGTATGTGCGGCGGTCATAACGCACCATAATGATAATATTTTAGCAAAGTGAATTCTTTCCTCGTATTTCATTTGGTTTCGTGTTAATTTACTGTAAATACAAATATTGTGTGCTAGGAAGTTTTGAAATATCGATGGCGGAGTGATTACTGGCGCACATTACGTTTGTAGCTCTTTCACCGAAAAGTTGTCAACCGAATCTGACGAAACTTCACATGGTCATAGCTAATATACTAGAATAGACCATGAAACAGAATCTATATGCATATCTCGTATATTAAACAAATAAATTAATATAAGAATTTATCTATGAAATACGACTCATCCGAACTAAGTTGACACCGCTAAAGTATGACGTCTCATTTATTAGAGGGTTCAATTTAGGCTGGACTTGACCATATCTGTTTATTAATGCATTAGCAATACGACCAGCCACTCTGTCTAAGTTGAAATCACATTTGTATGTATTGATATCGATTTAGGCCTCGACTATTCCATATTTTTGTTTAGTATGAGAGATCTCAATTATAATCAATATTGTTTTTTTTACGATAGATACACTGTATAATGACTAACGATGTTGAAGAGAAATTTTATGATTAAAATCAATCTGACGCGATTTTTTGTTGCAAATGTAATTAAATAAAATAAAAATATGTTTTTTACATACATCGGTTTCTAGAATATACGCAGAGTCGTTAAGTGTCTTTGTCTGGTGTATCGAAAAATAAAAAATATAAAAATGAATTACAGTTGTAGGCGAAGATTATGGATAAGCGTTTTTGGATAAAACGTCAGCGCCACGTGCAGCTCAGTGGCGTGTAGCGGCAGCACGCGAACCGCAGTATGTAAGATCGAATATTGTAAGTTAATAAATATTTTATTTTAAATTTTTAACATTTTTCTGTTTTAAAATAATAAGAAAATTTGACGCACATAAAAAAAAACAATGCATACTTGAAAAACCAAACTAAAGATAGTTCACCAGAGTATGGTAACATATATACATTTATTTCAGCGTATAGTTGATCGCCTCCGTGGCCAGTGGTTCAGCCGACGCTTCGCGATCGGAGGTCGCGGGTTCGATTTCGCGGGCGCGACAGGCAACTTTGATAGTTGTCTGTACCGCCGAGTCTGGTTAGTACGTAGGGAAGATTAGAAGAATAACAGCCAGCTAGTTAGACTGTAGGCAATTAGAAATATAAGTAAATGATAGGAAGAAAGTAAGTAGAAAGAATAAGAGTAGTAGGGTAAAATATGTAGGTGGAAAAAAATAGGTATTTAAATAGAAAATTGAATGTTGATCATATGTTTTTTGTATGTGGGCGGTCATAACGCACCATAATGATTATATTTTAGCAAAGGAATTCTTTTCCTCGTATTTCATTTGTTTCGTGTTAATTTACTGTAATAATACAAATATTGTGTGTAGGAAGTTTTGAAAATCGACAGGAGGATTACTGGCGCACTTATATTTAAAGCCTTTCACGCGAAAAGTTGTCAACGGAATTGACAAACTTCACATGGTCGTAAAGCAATACTAGAATAGACCATGAAATAGAATGTATATGCAATGTCGTATATTAAACAAATAAATTAATATAAGAATTTATCTAGAAATACGACTATCCGAATCTGTTGACACCGCCAAAGTATGACGTCTCATTTATTAGAGGGTTCAATTTAGGCTGGACTTGACCATATCTGTTTATTAATTTATAGCAAACGACCAGCCACTTGTCGATTTAGGCTCGACTATTTCATATTTTGTTTAGTATGAGAGTATCCTCAATTATAATCAATTTTGTTTTTTTTTACGATAGGTTCAATGTATAATGACCAACGATGTTGAAGAGAAATTTCTTTATGATTAAAATCAATCTGACGCGATTTTGTTGCAAAATGTAATTAAATAAAATAAAAAATATGTTTTACACATATCGGTTTTAGAATATACGCAGAGTCGTTAAGTGTCTTTGTCTGGTATCGAAAAATAAAAATATAAAAATGAATTACAGTGAGGCGAAGATTATGTATAAGTGTTTTTGGATAAACGTCAGCGCCACCGTAGCTCAGTGGCGGTAGGGCAGCACGCGAACCGCATGTAAGATCGAGTATTGTAAAGTTAATAAAATTTTTATTTTTAAATTTTTAACATTTTTCTCGTTTTAAAATAATAAGAAAAATTTTGACGCACATAAAAAAAACACTGCACAATTGAAAAACCAAAATAAAGATAGTTCACCATGAGTATGTGTAACATATATATCATTTATTTCGGCGTATAGTTGATGCCCCGTGGCCTAGTGGTTCAGTCGATCTTCGGACGGAGGTCGCGGGTTCGATTTCGGGGCGACAGGCAACTTTAAGGTCTGCCGCCGAGTCTGGTTAGTAGGGATAGATTTAGAGTAAGTAAAGAGCTAGCTTAGTACTGGGGAATTAGAAATAAAGATAATGATAGGAAAAGTAGAGTAGAATAGAATAAGAGTAGTAGGGTAAAAATGTAGGTGGAAAAAATATATTAAAAGAAAAATTGAATGTTGATCATTGTTTTTGTATGTTGGCGGTCATAACGAACATAAATAATATTTTAGCAAAGTGAATTCTTTCCCTCGTATTTCATTTTCGTGTTAATTTACTGTAAAAAAAATATTGTGTGCAGGGAAGTTTTGAAAACGATGGCGGAGGAACGGCGCACTTAGTTTTAGCTCTTCACGCGAAAAGTAGTCAAGGAATCTGACGAAACTTCACATGGTCATAGCTAATAACGAATAGACCATGAAATAGAATCTATATGCATATCTGTATATTAAAAATAAATTAATATAAGAATTTATTCATGAAATACGACTATCCGAACTAAGTTGAACCGCCAAAGTATGACGTCCTTTATTAGAGGGTTAATTTATGGACTTGACCAATTGTTTATTAAGCATTACAAAGACCAGCCACGTTAAGTGAAATCATTTGATGTATTTGATATCGAAGGCTCGACTATTCCATATTTTGTTTAGAGGGGAATTCAAAAATCAATATTGTTTTTTTTACGAAGGTTACCGTAAATGACCAACGATGTTGAAGAAAATTTTTTTGATTAAAACAATCTGACGCGATTTTTTGCAAATGTTAATTAAATAAAATAAAAAAATATTTTTTAAATATCTTTTGGAATAAGAGCGTTGGGTCGTCGGACGAAAAATAAAATATAAATGAATTTACAGTTTAGGGGAAATTGCGCGGGTTTTGAAAAACGTCAGCGCCACCGTAGTCAGTGGCGTGTAGCGGCAGCACGCGAACCGCAGATGTAAGATCGAATAAAAGTTAATAAATATTTATTTTTAAATTTTTTAACATTTTTCTGTTTTAAAAGAAAATTTGACGTAAATAAAAACAATGCATACTTGAAAAAACCAAAAAATAAAGATAGTTCACCTGAGTATGTAATATATAATTTTATTTTTATTGACTGCCCGGGCCAGGGTTCGCGATGCCGGACGGAGGTCCGGGGTTCGATTTCGGGGCGCGGCCCGTTGTTGTCTGTACCCCGGAGTCTGGTTAGTGGGGAGAAAGGAATAAAGCTAGCTGTTAGACGTAAAATTAAAATAAAGATAAGATAGGAAAAATAATAGAATGTAAAAAGTAGGGTAAAATATGAGGTGGAAAAAAAGGTATTTAAAAAAAGTGGAATCATTTTTTGTATGGGCGGGTCAAACCATAAATAATATTTTTAAAAAATTTTCCTGTTTTTTTGGTTTCGTGTTAATTTATGTAATAAAAAATATTGTGTGTATCGATTTTGAAAATGATGGCGGAGGAAACGGCCACTTAGTTTAAAGCTCTCACGCGAAAAGTTTCAACAACTGAGAAACTTCACATGGTCATAGCAAATACTTGAATAGACCAGAAAAGAATCTATTGCATATCTCGTATATTAAAAAAAAATTAATATAAGAATTTATCTATGAAATACGACTTCCGAACTGTTGACACCGCAAAGTTGACGTCCATTTATTAGAGGGTTCAATTTAGGCTGGACTTCCATTCGTTTTTAATGCATTAGCCTGACCGATTGTTTTGAAATCACATTTGTTGATTGATATCGATTTAGGCTCGACTATTCCATATTTTTTGTTTAGTATGAGAGTATCTCAAAAATCAAGTTTTTTTTTACGATATTCATGTATAATGACAACGATGTTGAAGAGAAATTTTTTAGATTAAAACAACTGAGCGATTTTTGTGCAAAATGAATTAAAAAAAATAAAAAAATATGTTTTATACATATCGGTTTCAGAATATACGCAAAGTCGTTAAGGCTTTGTCTTGTATCGAAAAATAAAAAAATATAAAAATGAATTGTTGTAGGCGAAGATTATGTATGGTTTTGAAAACGCGCCACCGGCTCTGGCGGTGCGGCAGCACGGAACCCGGTATGTAAGATCGAATATTGTGTTTAAATATTTTATTTTTAAATTATTTACCAGTTTTTCTGCTTTAAAATAATAAGAAAAATTTTGACGCGGTTACAACAAAACAACGCACGAAATCATGTTCACCGCGAAGAGCATACCGCGCAGTTGTTCAACGCCAGTGGTTCAGTTGACTGCCGCGATCGGAGGCGTCGCGGGTTCGATTCTTCGCGGGGCGCGACAGTACAACTTGTATAGTTGTCTGTACCGCCGAGTCTGGTTAGTACGTAGGACAGATTTAGAGTAAGAACATTAGTTAGCTAGCTTAGTACTGTAGGGGCAATTAGAAAAGGATGATAGGAAACAGTGTATAGAATAGAACAAAAGTAGAAACATGTGGTATGGAAAAAAATAGGTATTTAAATAGAAAATTGAATGTTGTAATACATGTTTTGTATGCGGCGGTCATAACGCACCATAACAATATTTTAGCAAAGTGAATTCTTTCCCTGTATTTCATTTGAAGTTTCAAGACTTACTGTAATAATAATAAATATTGTAAAATAGGAAGTTTGAATATCGATGGCGGAGTGATTACATTGGCGCACATACGTTTGTAGCTCTTTCACGCGAAAAGTTGTCAACTGAATCTGACGAAACTTCACATGGTCATAGCTATACTAGAATAGACCATGAAATAGAATCTATATGCATATCTCTGTATATTAAACAAATAAATTAATATAAGAATTTATCTATGAAATACGACGGTCCGAAACTAAGTTGACAATTGCCAAAGTATGACGTCTCATTTATTAGAGGGTTCAATCAGGCTGGACTTGGCCACATTCGTTTATTAATGCATTAGCAATACGATCATCACTCTTGTTCAAGTTGAAATCACATTTGTATGTATTGGATATCGATTTAGGCCTGACTATTCCATATTTTTGTTTAGTATGAGAGTATTCCCACCATAATCAATATTGTTTTTTTTTTACGATAGGTTCACTGTATAACACTAACGATGTTGAAGAGAAATTTCTTTTATGATTAAAATCAATTCATCATGATTTTGTTGCAAAATGTAATTAAATAAAATAAAAAAATATGTTTTATACATATCGGTTTCTAGAATATACGCAGAGTCGTTAAGTCTTGTCTGCGTATCGAAAAATAAAAATATAAAATGAATTACAGTTGTAGGCGAAGATTATGGCGCGTTTTTGGATAAACGTCAGCGCCACCGTAGCTCAGTGGCGGTAGCGGCAGCACGCGAACCGCAGTATGTAAGATCGAATATTGTAAAGTTAATAAATGTATTTTTAAATTATTTACCAGTTTTTCCGTTTTTAAAATAATAAGAAAATTTTGACGCATATAAATAAAAACAATGCACACTTGAAAAACCAAAAGCAAAGATAGTTCACCGCGGAGGCGTGTAACATATATATCATTTATTTTGGCGGCAGTTGATCGCCTCCGTGGCCTAGTGGTTCAGTCGACGTCGGCGATCGAGGTCGCGGAATGACTGGTAAGGCGACAGGGGCAACTTTGTATAGTTGTTGTACCGCTGAGTCTGGTTAGTACGTAGGGACAGATTTAGGAGTAAGAATAATAGCTAGCTAGCTTGGGGTACTGCAGGGCAAATTAGAAATATAAGAAGGATGATAGGAAATAGTGTGGAGAAGAATAGAATAAAAGTAGTAGGGAAAATATGTAGGTGGAAAAAATAGGTATTTAAATAGAAATTGAATGTTGTATCATATGTTTTGTATGTGCGGCGGTCATAACGCACCAATGATAATATTTAGCAAAGTGAATTCCTTTCTCGTATTTCATTTGGTTTCGTGTTAATTTACTGTAATAATACAATATTGTGTGCTAGGAAGTTTTGGAAATAATGATGGCGGAGTGATTACTGGCGCACATACGTTTGTAGCTCTTTTCAATGCCGAAAGTAGTCAACGGAATTCGGACGAAACTTCCTTTACATATTATAGCTAATATACTAGAATAGACCATGAAATAGAATCTATATGCAGTTATCTCGTATATTAAACAAATAAATTAATATAAGAATCATCTATGAAATACCTATCCAAATGCTTGACAATTCGCTAAAGTATGACGTCTCATTTATTAGAGGGTTCAATTTAGGGCTGGACTTGACCATCTGTTTATTAATGCATTAGCAATACGACCAGCTACTTGTCTAAGTTGAAATCACATTTGTGTTGTATTGATTGATAATGATTTAGCTCGACTATTCCATATTTTTGTTTAGGTATGAGTATCTCAATTATAATCAATATTGTTTTTTTTTACATTCACTGTATAATGACCATCGATGTTGAAGAGAAATTTCTTTTATGATTAAAATCAATCTGACGCGATTTTTTAAGGTAAAATGTGTAATTATACAAAAATAAAAAATATGTTTTTACACATGTCGGTTTCTAGAATAATGCAGAGTCGTTAAGGTTTTGTCTGTATCGAAAAAAATAAAAATATAAAAATGAATTACAGTTAGAAGGCATTGCGGCGCGTTTTGGATAAAACGCCGCGCCACCGTAGCTCAGGCGGCGGTAGCGGCACGCGAACCGCAGTATGTAAGATCGAATATTGTAAAGTTATTAAATATTTTATTTTTAAATTTTTAACATTTTTTTCTCACTTAAAATAATAAGGAAAATTTTGACGCACATAAATAAAACAATGCATACTTGAAAAAACCAAAATAAAGATAGTTCACCAGTGAGTATGTAACATATATATCATTTATTTCGGCGTATAGTTGACTGCCCCGTGGGCCTAGTGGTTCAGCCGATCGCCTGCGATCGGAGGTCGCGGTCGGCTCCTGCGGGGCGACAGCAACTTAGAAGTAGTTGTCTGTATCTGGTCGGTTAGTACGTAGGGATAGATTTAGGATAAAGAATAATAGCTAGCCAGCTTAGGTAAATTGTAGGCAAATTAGAAAATATAAGTATAATGATAGGTGCTGGTGAGTAGAATAGAACAAGAGTAGGGGTAAAATATGGTGGAAAAAACAGGTATTTAAATAGAAAATCACATCATATGTTTTTGTATGTGTATGTCATAACGCACCATAATGATAATATTTTAGCAAAGTGAATTCTTTCCTGTATCATTTGGTTTCGTGTTAATTTACTGTAATAATAAAACATTGTAAAATAGGAAGTTTTGAAACATCGATGGCGGAGTGATTACTGGCGCACTTATGTTTCAAAGCTCTTTCACGCGAAAAGTTGTCAACGGAATCTGACGAAACTTTACATGGTCATAGCCACATACTAGAATTCATGAAATAGAATCCATATGTATATCTCGTATATTAACAAATAAATTAATATAAGAATTTATCTATGAACACGACTATCCGATCCAAGTTGACAACCGCCAAAGTATGACGTTCTATTTAGAGGGTCTAATTTAGCTGGACTTGACCTCATATCTGTTTATTACTATTGCAACATGAACGTCACTGTCTAAGTTGAAATCATACTTCAGGCTGTATTGATTGATATCGATTTAGCTCGACTATTCATTTTTTGTTTAGTGAGAGTATCTCAATTATAATCAATATTGTTTTTTTTACGATAGTTCACTGTATACGACTCAACGATACAGAAATTTTTTATGATTATTATCAATCTGACGCGATTTTCCTTGTTGCAAAATGTGTAATTAAATAAAATAAAAATATGTTTTTACACACATCGGTTTGTAGAATATACGCAGAGTCGTTATGTCTTGTCTGGTGTATCGAAAAATAAAAAATATAAAAAATGAATTACAGCTGTAGTGTGGCGAAGATTATGTATAAGTGTTTTGATAAAACGTCATGCCACCGTAGCTCAGGGGCGTGTAGCGCAGCACGCGAACCGCAGTATGTAAGATCGAATAAAGTTATTAAATATTTTATTTTTAAATTTTTAACATTTTTCTCGTTTTTAAATAATAAGGAAAAATTTGACGGCTATAAATAAAAAACAATGCATACTTGAAAAAACCAAAATATATAGTTCACCATGAGTATGTAACATATATATCATTTATTTCGGCGATAGTTGATCGCCTCCGTGGTTTGGGGTGGTTAGGTCGATCGCCTCAAGACCGGAGGGTCGCGGTTCGATTTCGTGGGCGCGACAGGCAACTTTGTATAGTTGTACCGCCGAGTCTGGTTAGTACGTAGGGACAGATTTAGGAGTAAGAATAATAGCTAGCTAGCTTAGTACCGTAGGTACTAGAAATATAAGTATAATGATAGGAAATAGTGGTGAGTAGAATAGAATAAGAGTAGTAGGGGTAAATATGTAGGTGGAAACAGGTATTTAAACAGAAAAAATTGAATGTTGTATCACATGTTTCCTTTGCATGTGCGGCGGTCATAACGCACCATAATGATAATATTTTAGCAAAGGAATTCTTCCTCGTACTTCATTTGGTTTCGTGTTAATTTACTGTAATAATACGCCAAATATTGTGTGCTAGGAAGTTTTGAAATATCGATGGTGGAGTGATTACTGGCGCAATACATGTCGTAGCCTTTCATCATGAAAAGTTGTCAACGAATCTGACGAAACTTCACATGGTCATAGCTAATATAATTAGGAATAGACCATAAAACAGAATCTATATGCATATTTCGTATATTAAACAAATAAATTAATATAAGAATCTCATTCGCGAAATACGACTATCCGAACTAAGTTGACACCGCTAAAGTATGACGTCTCATTTAATAGAGGAATTCAATTTAGGCTGGAATTGACCATATCTGTTTACACGCATTAGCACATGACCAGCCACTGTTCAAGTTGAAATCACATTTGTATGTATTGATATCGATTTAGCTGACTATTCCATATTTTTTGTTTAGTATGAGTATCTCAATTATAATCAATATTGTTTTTTTTTACGATAGGTTCACCAAGTAACGACCAACGATGTTGAAGAGAAATTTCTTTATGATTAAAATCAATCTGACGCGATTTTGTTGCAAATGTTAATTACATAAAATAAAAAATATGTTTTACGTCGGTTTTAGAACGCAGTCGTTAAGCGTCTTTGTCTGCGGTCAAAAAATAAAACATAAAATGAATTACAGTTGAAGCGAAGATTGCGTATGCGTTTTCGGATAAAACGTCAGCGCCACCGGTAGTTTGTAGTGGCGTAGCGGCAAGCACGCGGAACCGCAGCATGTAAGAGACTAAATAGTTGTAAAGTTAATAAATATTTTATTTTAAAATTTTTTAACATTTTTCTCGTTTTTAAAATATTAAGGAAAATTCTTGACGCACATAAATAAAAAAAACAATGCACACTTGAAAACCAAAAATAAAGATAGTTCACCATGAGTATGTGTACATATATCATTTACTTCGGCGTATAGTTGACTGCCCCGGCCTAGTGGTTCGCCGACTGCTTCGCGATCGGAGGTCGCGGTTCGATTTCGCGGGGCGCGACAGCAACTTCTAGCAGTTGTCTGTACCGAGTCTGTTAGTACGTGCGGATAGATTTAGGAGCAAGAATAATAGCTAGCTAAATAGTACTGTAGGGGCAATTTTGAAATATAAAAGTATAATGATAGAAATAGTGTAGAGTAGAATAGAATAAGAGCAGTAGGTAAAATATGAGGTGGAAAAAGGTATTTAAATAGAAAATTGAATGTTGTATATGTTTTGTATGGTATATCATACGCACCATAATGATAATATTTGAAATAAAGTGAATTCTTTCCTCGTATTTCATTTGGTTTCGTACACTTACTGCAAAAATATAAATATTGTGTGCTAGGAAGTTTTAAATGACATGGAGTGATTACTGATGCACTTATGTTTCAAGCTCTTCACGCGAAAAGTTGTCAACAACTGACGAAATTTTACATGGTCATAGCTAATATACTAGAATAGACCATGAAATAGAATCTATGTATATCTCTCGTATATTAAACAAATAAATTAATATAAGAATTTATCTATGAACATGACTATCCGATCTAAGCTGGACACCGCTAAAGTATGACGTCTCATTTAATAGAGGGTCTAATTTAGCTGGACTTGACCATATCTGTTTATTAATGCATTAGCAATAATGACCAGCCAATTTGTCTGCTGTTGGAATCATCAGAAGGTAAATTGGATTGATATCGATTTAGGCTCGACTATTACATTTTTTTGTTTAGTATGAGAGCATTTCAACCATAATCAATATTGATTTTATTTTACGATAGGTTCACTGGCACGACCAACGATGTTGAAGAGAAATTCTTTATGATTAAAATCAATCTGACGCGATTTTGTTGCAAAATGTAATTAAATAAAAATAAAAATATGTTTCTTTATTAATATATCGGTTTCTAAAATATACGCAGAGTCGTTAAGTGTCTTGTCTGGTGTATCGAAAAAATAAAAAATATAAAATGAATTACAGTTGTAGGCGAAGATTATGGCAAGTGTTTTGATAGAAATGTCAGCGCCACCGCAGCTCAGTGGCGGTAGCGGGCAGCACGCGAACCGCAGTATGTAAGATCGAATATTGTAAGTTAATAAATATTTATTTTTAAATTTTAACATTTTTCTCGTTTTTAAAATAATAAGAAAAATTTGACGCACATAAATAAAAAACAATGTATACTTGAAAACCAAAATAAAGATAGTTCACCATGAGTATGTGTAACATATATATATCATTTATTTCGGCGTATAGTTGACCGCCCTCCCGTGTTTAGTGGTTAGCCGACCGCTTCGCGACCGGAGGTCGCGGGTTCGATTCTGCGGGGCGCGACAGGCAACTTTGTATAGTTGTCTGTACCGCCGCTGAGTCTGGTTAGTACGTGTGTAGGATGATTTAGAGTAAGAATAATAGCTAGCTAGCTTAGGTACTGTAGGGGCAATTAGGAAATATATATAATGGATAGGAAATAGTGTACAGTAGAATAGAATAAGAGTAGTAGGGTAAAATATGTAGGTGGAAAAATAGGTATTTAAATAGAAATTGAATGTTGTATCATATGTTTTGTATGTGCGGCGGTCATAACGCACCACAATGATATTATTTTTAGCAAAGCGGAATTTTTTCCTCGTATTTCATTTGGTTTCGTGTTAATTTACCGTTAATACAACATTAAAGCAGAAGTTTGAAATATCGATGGCGGAGTGATTACTGGCGCAATTTATGTCATAAGCCTTTCACGCGAAAAGTTGTCACAACGGAATTGGACGAAACTTCATACATGGTCATAGCTAATATACCAGAATAGACTCATGAAATAACCCATATGCATATCTCGTATATTACAAATAAATTAATATAAGAACTTATCTATGAAATACGACTATCCGATCTGGGTTGACACCGCTAAAGTATGACGTCCATTTAATAGAGGGTTCAATTTAGCTGGACTGACCATATCTGTTTATTAATGCACCAGTAATAACACCAGCCACTCTGTCTAAGTTGAAATCACATTTGTATGTATTGATTGATATCGATTTAGCTCGACTATCTATTTTTGTTTAGTATGAGAGTATCTCAATAATAATCAATATTGTTTTTTTTACGATAGGTTCACTTTTATAATGACTCAACGATGTTGAAGAGAAATTTTTTATGATTAAAATCAATTGACGCGATTTTACAAATGTGTAATTGGAACAAAATAAAAATATGTTTTACACATATCGGTTTGTAGAATATACGCAGAGTCGTTAAGTGTCTTTGTCTGGTGTATCGAAAAAAAATAAAAATATAAAAATGAATACAGTTGTAGGCGAAGATTATGTATAAGTGTTTTGGATAAACGTCAGCGCCACCGTAGCTCGTGGGCGAAGGCAGCACGCGAACCGCAGTATGTAAGATCGAATATTGTGGTGTTAATAACATTTATTTTTAAATTTTACATTTTATCTCGTTTTAAAATAATAAGAAAATTTGACGCACATAAATAAAAACAATGGCTACCTTAAAAAACCAAAATAAAGATAGTTCACCATGAGTATAAAATATATATATCATTTATTTCGGCGTGCGCTGATCGCCTGTGGCCTAGTGGTTCACGTCGATCGCTTCGCGATCGGAGGTCGCGGGTTCGATTTCTGCGGCGCGACAGGCAACTTTGTATAGTTGGGTTCGTACCGCCGAGTCTGGTTATCACGGTGACAGATTTCTTATAAGAATAATATGGCTAGTTAGCAATTGTAGTACTAGAAATATAAGTATAATGATAGGAAATAGTGTAGAGAATAGAATAAAAGTAATAGGGGTAAAATATGTAGGTGGGAAAAAAATAGGTATTTAAATAAAGAAAATTGAATGCGTTGTATCATGTTTTGTACAGGTGCGGCTTGGCACGCAATTACAATGACAATATTTAAAGTAAAGAATTCTTTTCCTCGTATTTCATTTGGTTTCGTAAGCACTTACTGTGTAATAATACAACATTGTGTGCTAGGGAAGTTTTGAACATCGATGGCGGAGGATTACTGGTGCACATACGTTTGTAGCTCTTCACGCGAAAGTTGTCAACCGAATCTGACGAAATTCACGGTCATAGCTAATATACTAGAATAGACCATGAAATAAGAATCTATATGCATATCTCGTAATAACAAAATTAATATAAGAATTTATCTATGAACACGTGACTATCTGATCTAGTTGACACCGCTAAAGCATGACGTCCTATTTAATAGAGTGGCTCAATTTAGCTGGACTTGACCATATCTGTTTATTAATGCATTAGCAATACGACCAGCCACTTGTTCAAGTTGAAATCATATTTGTAAGGTATTGGATATCGATTTAGGCTCGATTATCCATATTTTTGTTTAGTATGAGTATATCTCAATTATAATCAATATTGTTTTTTTTACGATAGGTTCATCGTATAATGACCAATGATGTTGAAGAGAAATTCTTTTATGATCAAAATCAATCTGACGCGATTTTAAGGCAAAATGTAATTAAACAAAACAAAAAAATGTGTTTACACATATCGGTTTCTAGAATATACGCAGGATGTTATGTCTTTGTCCGGTGTATCGAAAAATAAAAATATAAAATGAATTACAGTTGTAGGCGAAGATTATGTATATAAGTGTTTTTGGATAAAACGTCAGCGCCACCGTAGCTCAGCAGTGGCGTAGCGGCAGCACGCGAACCGCAGTATGTAAGACTGAATATTGTGTTAATAAATATTTTATTTTTAAATTTTAACATTTTTTCTCTCGTTTTTAAAATAATAAGGAAAAATTTTGACGCACATAAATAAAAACACGACAATTTCTGAAAAAAACCAAAAATAAAGATAGTTCACCGCGAGTATGTGTAACATATATCATTTATTTCGGCGTATAGTTGACTGCCTGTGGCCTAGTGGGTTCAGTCGACTGCTTCGCGATCGGAGGTCGCGGGTTCGATTCTCAGGCGCGACAGGGCAACTTTGTATAGTTGTCTGTACCGCCGAGTCTGGTTAGTACGTAGGACAGATTTAGAGTAAGAATAATAGCTAGCTAGCTTATAACCAGGGCAACAGAAATATATAATGATAGAACAGTGTAGAGAATAGAACAAGAGTAGTAGGGGTAAAATATGTAGGTGGAAAAAATAGGTATTTAAATAGAAAATTGAATGTTGTATCACATGTTTTGTATGTGCGGCGGTCATAACGCACCATATAATGATAATATTTTAGCAAAGTGAATTTCTTTTCCCTCGTATTTCATTTGGTTTCGTAAGCACTTACTGGGTTAACAAAATATTAAAGTTAGGGAAGTTTTGAATATCGATGGCGGAGGATTACTGGCGCACTTATGTTTCAAGCTCTTTCACGCGAAAAGTTGTCAACGGAATCTGACGAACTGTGCTGGTCATAGCTAACATACTCAGAATAGACCATAGTCAGAATCTATATGCATATCTCGTATATTAAAACAAATAAATTAATATAAGAATTTATCTATGGAAATATGACTATCCGATCTAAGTTGACACCACAAAGTATGGACGTCTCTAATAATAGAGGGGTTCAATTTAGCCGGACTCTGACCATATCTGTTTATTAATGCATTAGCAATAATGACCCACCACTTGTCTAAGTTGAAACTGTTATTTGTATGTATTGATTGACATCGATTTAGCTCGACTATTCCATACATTGTTTAGTATGAGAGTATCTCAATTATAATCATTGATTTTATTTACGATAGTTCACTGTATAATGACCAACGATGTTGAAGAGAAATTTTATGACAAAATCAATCCACGCGATTTTGGTTGCAATGTAAATAAATAAAATAAAAAAGGCTTTTGTTATTATATCGGTTTTGTAACAGCCGCAGAGTCGTTATGTCTTGTCTGTATCAAAAATTAAAAATATAAAATGAATTACAGTTGTAGGCGAAGATTATGTATAAGTGTTTTGATAAACGTCAAACACCGTACCAGTGCGGCGCGGCAGCACGCAACCGCAGTATGTAAGATCGAGTATTGTAAAGTTAATAAATATTTTATTTTTTAAATTTTTAATACTGTTTTTTAAAATAATAAGAAAATTTGACGCACATAAATAAAAAACAATGCATACTTGAAAAACCAAAAATAAAGATAGTTCACCATGAGCAAAATATATATATCATTTATTTCATGCATAGTTGACTGCCCGTGGCCCAGTTGTTCGTCGATCACCGCGATCGGAGATCGCGGTTCGATTCTGCGGGGCACAGGCAACTCGTATAGTCTGTACCGCTGAGTCTGGTTAGTACGTAGATGATTTTATAAGAATACAGCAGCTAGCTAGTACCGTAGGGGCAATTGTTATAAGTATAATGATAGGAAGAAAAAAGGTAGAATAGAACAGGTAAAATATGTAGGAAAAAATAGTATTTAAATAGAAAATTGAATGTTGTATCATATGTTTTGTATGTGCGGCGGTCATAACGCATCATAATGATAATATTTTAGCAAAAGTGAATTCCTTTCTCGTATTTCATTTGGTTTGCAAGTTAATTTTCTGTAATAATACAACACAGTAAGCAGGGTGTTTTGAAATATCGATGGCGGAGTGAATACTGCGCACTTATGTTTAAAGTTTTTCACGCGAAAAGTTGTCAACGAATCTGACGAAACTTCATATGGTCATAGCTATTGTTATACTAGAATAGACCAGTGAAATAGAATCTATATGCATATCTCGTAAGTATTAAACAAACAAATTAATATAAGAATTTATTCATGAAATACGACTATCCGATTCTAAGCTGACACCGCTAAAGCATGACGTCTCATTTAATAGAGGGTTCAATTTAGCTGGACTTGACCATATCTGTTTATTAATTAATAGCAATACGACCAGCCACTCTGTCTAAGTTGAAATCACATTTGTATGTATTGATTGATATCGATTTAGGCTCGATATTCCATATTTTTGTTTAGTATGAGATTCAATTATAATCAATATTGTTTTTTTAATAGGTTCATGTATAATGACAAGATGTTAAGAGAAATTTTTTATGATTAAAATCAATTGACGCGATTTTTCAAAATGTAATTAAAAAAAAAAAAAATGTTTTCACATATCGGTTTCAGAATATACGCAGGTGTTAAGGTCTTTGTCCGGGTATCGAAAAAAAAAATATAAAAATGAATTACAGTTGAGGGAAGATTAAAATGTTTTTGGATAAAACGTCAGCGCCACCGTAGCTCAGTGGCGTTAGCGGCAGCACGCGAACCGGTAAAGACGATATTTGGAATAAATATTTTATTTTTAAATTTTTTAACATTTTTCTCGTTTTTAAAAAAAAGAAAATTTTTGACGCAATAAAAAAAAAACAATTTCTTTGAAAAAAACCAAAAATAAAGATAGTTCACCGAGTATGTTAAAAATATATCATTTATTTCGGCGTAAGTTGACGCCCCGTGGTAGTGGTTCAGTCGACGCTTCGCGATCGGAGTCGGGGTTCGATTCCCGGGGCGCGACAGGCAACTTTTAGTTGTCGTACCGCCGAGTCTGGTTAGGGGCAGATTTTAGAGTAAGAATAATAGCTAGCTTTAAATTTAGGGCAAAGAAATAAATATAATGATAGGAAAAGTTAAGAAAGAAAAAGTAGTAGGGGTAAAATATGAGGTGGAAAAAATAGGTATTTAAATAGAAAATTGAATGTTGTATCATATGTTTTTGTATGTGGGGTCATAACGCACCATAATGATAATATTTTAGCAAAGTGAATTCTTTCCTCGTATTTCATTTGTTTCGTGTTAATTTTCTGTAATAATACAAAATTGTGTGCTAGGGTTTTGAAATATCGATGGCGGAGTGAATACTGGCGCACTTATGTTTAAAGCTCTTTCACGCGAAAAGTTGTCAACGGAATCTGACGAAACTTCACATGGTCATAGCTATTATACTAGAATAGACCATGAAATAGAACTATATGCATTCTCGTGTATTAAACAAAAAATTAATATAAGAATTTATCTGAAAACGACTATCCGATCTAAGTTGACACCGCCAAAGTATGACGTCTCATTTAATAGAGGGTTCAATTTAGGCTGGACTTGACCATATCTGTTTATTAATCATTAGCAATACGACCAGCACTCTGTCTAAGTTGAAATCACATTTGTATGTATTGATTGATATCGATTTAGGCTCGACTATTCCATATTTTTTGTTTAGTATGAGAGTATCCAATTATAATCAATATTGATTTTATTTACGATAGGTTCACTGTATAATGACTAACGATGTTGAAGAGAAATTTTTATGATTAAAATCAATCTGACGCGATTTTGGCAAAATGTTAATTAAATAAAATAAAAAATATGTTTTCCACATATCGGTTTCAGAATATACGCAGAGTCGTTAAGGTCTTTGTCTGGTTATCGAAAAAATTAAAAATATAAAAAATGAATTACAGTTGTAGGAAGATTATGATAAGTGTTTTGGATAAACGTCAGCGCCACCGTAGTCAGTGGCGTGTGGCAGCACGTGAAACCGCAGTATGTAAGATCGAGTATTGTAAGTTAATAAATATTTTATTTTAAATTTTTAAATTTTTCGTTTTAAAAAAAAGAAAAATTTTGACGCTCATAAATAAAAACAATGCATACTTGAAAACCAAAAATAAAGATAGTTCACCCATGAGTAGTGTTAAATAATTATATCATTTATTTCCGGCGTATAGTTGACTGCCTCCGTGGCCAGTGGTTCAGTCGATCGCCGGCGACGGAGATCGCGGGTTCGATTCTTGCGCGCGACAGGCAACTTTGTATAGTTGTCTGTACCGCCGAGTCTGGTTAGTACGTAGGGAAGATTTAGGAGTAAGAATAATAGCTAGCTAGCTTAGTACCGTAGGGAATTAGAAATATAAGTATAATGATAGGAAAAGTGTGAGTAGAATAGAATAAAGTAGTAGGAAATATGTGGTGGAAAAAATAGGTATTTAAATAGAAAAATTGAATGTTGTATCATATGTTTTTGTATGTGTGGCGGTCATAACGCACCATAATGATAATATTTTAGCAAAGGAATTTTTCTCGTATTTATTTTGGTTTCGGTAATTTTCTGATAATACAAATATTGTGTGCCAGGAAGTTTTGAAATATCGATGCGGAGTGAATACATGCATTTAGTTTAAAGCCTTTCACGCGAAAAGTTGTCACGGAATCTGACGAAACTCACATGGTCATAGCTATTATACCAGAAAGACCATGAAATAGAATCTATATGCATATCTCGTGTATTAAAACAAATAAATTAATATAAGAATTTATCTATGAAATACGACTATCCGATCTAAGTTGCCACCGCTAAAGTGACGTATCATTTAATAGAGGGTTCAATTTAGGCTGGACTTGACCATATCTGTTTATTAATGCATTAGCAATACGACCAGCCACTTGTCTGTTGAAATCACATTTGTAGTGTATTGATATCGATTTAGGCTCGACTATTCCATATTTTTGTTTTAGTATGAGAGTATCTCAATCAATAATCAATATTGTTTTTTTTTACGATAGGTTCACTGTATAAAGACTCAACGATGTTGAAGAGAAATTTTTTCTATGATTAAAATCAATCTGACGCGATTTTGTTGCAAAATGTGTAATTAAATAAAATAAAAAATATGTTTTACACATATCGGTTTGTAGAATATACGCAGAGTCGCTTAAGTGTCTTTGTCGTGTATCGAAAAAATAAAAATATAAAAATGAATTACAGTTGTAGGCGAAGATTATGTATAAGGTTTTGGATAAACGTCAGCGCCACCGTAGCTCAGTGGCGTGTAGCGGCAGCACGCGAACCGCAGCATGTAAGATCGAATATTGTAAAGTTTATAAATATTTTATTTTTAAATTTTTAACATTTTTTCTCGTTTTTAAAATAATAAGAAAAATTTTGACGCACATAAATAAAACAATGCATACTTGAAAACCAAAAAAAAGATAGTTCACCAAGTATGTGTAATATATATACATTTTATTCGGCGTTAAGGTTGATGCCCCGTGGCTAGTGGGTTCAGCCGAGCCCGGGCACGGAGGTCGCGGGTTCGATTTCGCGGGCGCGACAGGCAATTTGATAGTTGTTTACGCCGAGTCGGTTAGTACGTAGGGAAGATTAAAAGAAAAAGTGCTAGCGTCGTAGGGGCAATTAGAAATAAGTATAATGATAGGAAAAGTGTAGAGGTAAAAAGAGTGTAGGGGTAAAATTGGTAAAAAAAAGGTATTTAAAAGAAAATTGTTTGTATCATTGTTTTGTATGGTGGTCATAACGCAATAAGATAATATTTTGAAAGGAATTTTTCCCTCGTATTTATTTGGTTTTTTAATTTTCGTAATAATACAAAACAGGGAAGTTTGAAAATCGATGGGGAGGAATATGGCGCACTTATGTTTAAAGCTCTTCACGCGAAAAGTTTCAACGAATTGGGAAAACTTCACATGGTCATAGATTATACAGAATAGACCAAGAAATAGAACTTATATGCAATCTTGGTATTAAACAAATAAATTAATATAAGAATTTTATCTAGAAATGACTATCCGACAAGGAACCCCTCCTTCCAATTTCGGTGGAATTACATATCGTTTATTAATGCAAGACCAACTTGTCTAAGTTGAAATCAATTTGAGTATTGATATCGATTTAGGCTCGACTATTCCATATGTTTTGTTTAGATGGAGATTCAATAATAATCAAATTGTTTTTTTTTACGATAGGTTCACGTATAATGACTAAGTGTTAAAAGAAATTTCTTTTTGATTAAAATCAATCTGACGCGATTTTTGGAAAAATGTAATTAAAAAAAAAAAATATGGTTTTGACAATGGCATTTGAATTTAAGAGTCGAAATAAACGCAAAGTTTATTAGGTAGGTACTTAAAAAGGACTTATATAAAATGAGGGATTCGTTCATACCTGTGAAAAAGACTGCAAGAGGTGGGAGAAATATTTGGATATATAAATTCAAAGCAGATGGGCAAAGAAGGGAATCCTTAATGTTGTTGAGGTAATCTAAACATGTTTGATTTAAAGTAGTATTAGGAAAAAAATTAATTTTTTTTAAATGAAAAAAAGGGAACAAAATTAAAAAAAATACAAGTTGTTCTGATAATAAAATAAAGTGTACCTTAATCAATATTTATATACAGTTTGGGTAATAAAGAGGGAAAAGGAATGTTTTAAAAGAACTCTTTCTCGACCTCTTGTTGAATATTTTCTCGAAATAGATATATAAGGTTACTAAAATTAATAAAAGATTTAAAATAAATTTGGGAAGAAATTCATACCGGTAAAGCCCAACTTTTATAGGAATATACTGCAATTAAAATGATGACGATAAAGATCGAATTTTCTTAAAGTTTCTATTTATTTAAAATTATAATATGGAATTATAAATATATTGTTTACATAGAGACGATCCTCCTGCCGCCTCCTTAGTCTATGGGAAGGATATGCCGGTTGACTATCACCCCTGATGATGTGTAAAAGGAAAATATAAAAAAAACAATCGTATACAAGGTCAATTTCTGTTAAATTGAAAAGCAAAATTATTAAAAAAATGCACAATATTATTTCATTTCCCATTATCTTGTTCAACTGTAAATTAAAATTTTAAAAAACACCCATTTTATCATTTAATTATTTATTGATTAAAAATACTTTTTAGAATTTTGTCGCGTTAATTTTAATTTTTAATACCGACGGTTTGACTTTATTTAACATAAATAAAAAATATTTAATTACAATTAAGACCCAACCGTTAGCACTGGCAAGAAAAATGCAACATCTCAGTTTACCCTGACCAGTTCGGAAAGTTTCGAACTTGTTAATTTAAAAATATAAAAAACGCGAAAACCGTAAAAGTTATTTATTCAATAATGGTATTCCCTGAAAAAGAAAATTTAAATTATCATTTTTTGCACAACGCAGCCGATGAATAAGTCAGAAAGTGTTTGTACCATGCGGGTTACCTGATTAGAAAATTTAAAAACTTAAGTTTTTATTTTCGTATGGGAACCAAAATTTATTTATGTATAAATTTATAAAAAAACTTATTAAACAACTTGTTTTTATTTCTGACATGGTAAACATTTATATTCCCAAAGAAAGTTTTAAAGGTTAAATTAATTTTTAAGTTTCCACGTTGTCACCATTTTTTCCATGAATTTGCAATAAATAGTGGCAACAGTAGTAGAATGTATGAATTTTTTTTGTCAAAAAACATCTGAAAAAACAAACGAAAATTTTGAAATATATTTTTCCAATGCAAAACATAACCCTTAAATAATTTCCCCCCAAAAAAAATTAAGGGACCTTTAGATTCCAACAATAAAGGGCTTTTAAAACCAAAGAACGTTTTGTATACATTATGAATATTTTTTAATGTGTTTTATGCCAATCGATTTTAAAAATTTTATTTTTTAAATTTTTTATTTTGTTTTAAAACCGAGGGACCCGTCATGGAGTTCAGAAAAAGGCCCAATCAGGGACCAAGAAAGGCTGATGATGATGATTTATTTGAAGATATTAGTTCTGTTTAATGTTTGACTTTTTAAACCCATATCTTTTGCAAAGCAGCATGAAAACATACATACGGCACGGGCCAGGAATACCGAGGCCGGGAGGAATTCCCTGCTCCAGGGGTTACCCGATTTGTCCCCACGCCGGATTCGGACAGGGCGAACACTCCGTGGAACTGTCCTGCATTCAATCGCTTTAGCCAATTATAAAAACATAGATTTAAAATAAACCTCATTTTAGAAATTTAAACTTTAACCATTTACACTGATGCAAAGTTAATAAATTCAAAAAAAATAAAACAATATGATTAGAATAAATATTTATTGTTATGTCTGAGAAAGGAATTGAAAATTTTAACAACATAATATTATATTTATAGATAAAATAAATTATATTTTAGTTATATAATTTTTTTACAAAAACATGTTGAATTAAGATTTACAAATGCAAATTATTAAAAAAATTACTATTAACCGGGATGCTAAAAAATGTTCAAGTAAAAAATTTTTACCGATAAAATATGCAAATTAGGGTTAAATTGAAGATGTAAACAAGTAGGTTTATTCTTTAACGATAATTTCAACGTCTTAGCGTTACTGTTAATAATAGATGCCTAAATGAATATTATTTATACTTTAATATATAAATAAAATTAGAAAATTAAAATAAACAAAAAATTATGAAAAAAAACCTGTTGATGTCATAAATGTTTTGTTATTGATTAAAACTTAGTGTTTTACTATTTGGAAAAAAGAATTTTCTAAAAAAACCAACCGATTTCCCAAAAAAAACCAAATTGCCCCCTTTAAGGAAATACAATGGTTTTCAAAACAGAAAAGTGAATCAAATTTAAGTTATGAAAATGTTGGAAAATATTATTATAAAAGGGAAAAATAAAAAAGGATCTGTGGAAAAAAATGAGATTTAATATATAAAGATAATAAATTGAAATTATAATATTTTATATGGAACTGTTGAAATACAATTAAATTGTCGTTTTTGATTTATTTATAAAATAATTATTTTTAATTTTAAACGTATTGTTTAATTATCCATAAGATACATGGATTCAATATTATTACTTGTCAAATGAATTTAATTTGTTAAAAAAGGTGCCAAGTCATAAATTATCATTGTTAATAACACCTTCATTTGGGTCTGAGGACATTTGTTTAACATCCCATTACCATGTTGTTATTTAAAGTTTAACAAGGAAAGAAAACTTAAAATGCTATTTACAAAAATGAAGTCCGAGATTATATATAAGAAGCGCCTAATTAATAAATCAAAGGTTACCAATCGAAGACTAAAATTACCATAAACCTATAAGAACCAAAGCTTACGAAAAAATTAAGTTTTCCTTAAATCACACCATTACTGTTTTAAGAGTAATAATTAATTTAAATTTCCCCATTGATATGGGTAGAGGTAGCGTTTATTTAGAGTCGTATGTACAAGAATCTATTTACTATTAAAAAATTTACTTACGAATTGCGGTAATTTACAAAAAGCCCTTTTTAATTTTACATTACAATTTAATATTTCACTTTAATTTATCAAAAACCATATAAAAACGGAAATTAAATTTTTACCTAAATTAAATTGATCGTTAAAATAATTAAATTAAACTTTTCCGTTAACTCGATTCACGCGCTGTGAAACACTTTCAAACCACTGCACTTTTCAGAAAGACTTTTTTTCATTTACTTTTAGAAAATGGCGATGACCCGATCCGAAGCTTGCACCATTATAACCTTTTACGGGAATATTCACTTTATATAACGAATAAAAAAAAAAAGCTATTACTAAATGTAAAGGAGATTAAAACCTTACAAAACAAGAAGAAACACTTATGTATTACCGTCTTTATTCTTAACTATACAATTTCCTTTCGGGTAAAATATTAAAAACTAAAAAAACCCTTTTAAAAAAAAGAAAAAACCTTAAAGGGTTTGTAAAATTATTTTAAAAACAAAACTTAAAAAACAAAAATTTTATTTAATAAGAAAAAAGGAACTAAGAAAAATTGAATTTAATTAAACCAACTTTAAAAATTTTGGAAACATATATTAGAAATGGCACCCCAAAAATTGGGGTTTAAAGTTAAACTGGTAATGGGTTTGGGTACCCACGATCCCCCAGGTTTGACTTTGCAAGGGGACCCAAATTAAAAAGAAACAATAAAAAATTTTGACCCCAGGATCAACCCAACCTTTCAAGTTTAAAGATTAAGAATAATATTATATAACCTTATAGTAATATTTGTTAGAATAATTATTACATTAAAATTTAATTATTGTTCTTGGGTACGGAAGAAGATGATTCTCTTTAGATATTTTAGGATACTCACCCAAATTGATTTACTGAAAGGGTCAAAAAGGGTATCGGAATATACTCAAACCAACGAAAAAGAAAGTAACCATGGACTTTTCATTTTATATAATGATCCGTAAAAACAATTTTAATTTTTTCTTCGCTGTAGAACACTACTATTCAATTTAGTGGATGAAATGGAGAGCGACGTCTGTGTTAATTAGCTTAAATCAGAGGTTACGTGCCGGAGTGGTAACCCTCAAGCGGGGAAACGGCAAAGAACCCCAATGACGGTGTGGTGGTGGTGATCCCGTCGTCGTTTGAAACGTCCGCCATCTGCTTATATACAACCCATTTTCATATATCGAACCTTGGGGGCTGGACATTTTCATTACAATGGCGTTTAACCCGCCGGCCCGAAAAAGAGGAATTAAATTGGAGGTAAAACCAACGACCGACATGATATGATCCTGAGTGTTTTGTAAAAGTCTAAAACTTATTGCACATAAAGGTCATATTCGGGGCAGTTTTTGACCGATTTCCAAAAAAGAACGTAATCAATTGGTGCGTAGTTTTTTTTAATATTTAGGATACCCCGTTCTGCCGAGGCTTTGGTTTTATTTATTTTTTTAAATTAATATTATTTTCCATTGGTCCAACCATTTGAGGTAGTTTAATGACATTTAAAAATAAAAAAAGAAAAAGAACCAAAATCACCAATCAAAGATTAAATTATAAACGCTGCCAAAACCGTGAAAAAACATAAAGTAAATTACCAAGAATTGGTTCAAAAAGCTATTATAGAATTTGTATATTTTTGGATAGCCCCCAAGAGTTTTTTAAGTAAAACAAATTTTAAAAGTTGGAAATAGAACATTAAAGTTATTTTAATTATTTGGGTTGATATGTCATTGCATAAAAAAAATTTTTATTCAAGCAAGGTGTTCTATTTTTTTATTGACGCGAGGGCATTAAAATCTTTTTATTAAATTGCACCAGCAAGGCCGACAAACTTCGTCGGGCTAGATCCTCCGGAATACCCGCAATCTTTTGGGGTGGTGGCAGAACTGCAGATTCGCTGGAACCGCGGAGCGGCTTATTTGGAAATCAGTAAAAGTAGTAGTCGGGGTGTTTATTGAAATGTGGAGTAAAAAGAATTTTACTGAACTATGATTCGTTGCAACTTGGGAAAAGTTTTATTTTTCTCACAAAATTAAAATATAATTAAAGGGAAAAAAATAAATAACCATGAGGACAAAGAAAGGTTTAACCATATTTTTATTGGGAAAAAATCATTGAATTTATTTTTTGTATTTTTGGCCCAACGCATTTCTGACCAAGGTTCCGTGCAGAGAGTTCACCAAGAATAGGCTTAGAGGTTGCCCATTTCGGATAGCTAAGAACCCAACAATGGGGAACCCAAAAAAAATGAGACCTTTAGATAAGAATCGAAAGATATGAAATAATTTATATTTCGAACCTTTCAAAAAAGGAAAAAATCAAACAAAGATGTTTTGGTAACTATTATTGGTTATTATATATTAATTGTTTCCGGGATCATGGATAGGAAAGAATCCAAACGGGGGGAATAAATATATTTAAGTAACGGAAAATCCAAATTAGTTGATTTGATAAACTTTTACTTCTTTCCCTTTAATAACCATTATTATACTATTTTTTTGTTCATTACCACGTTTCGGACCTTTACTGTATCCATGACACGGGCAGATAAACATATCTCTTTCAGTCTGCCAAAAGTGAATTCAATACATTAAACCGGGAAATAGTTATACTGACTTCCAAAAACCAGTTTTTCGATCGAATTGAGGCAACGACTTGAAGGAGAAATTTGGAGACTTCATTGTCCCCGACACGCATCGACAAAGACCTGGTGGAAAAATTTAATTGTTGTGTAAAAAAGTAAACTAAAGTCTATTGACCAACCTTAATTTATAATATAACTTAAAACAAAGCAAGGATAATTATAATCCCACATACATCAAAATGCAGCCTGTGATAGTCCATCAGACAAGGCCCCCTTAATACACCCTATCCATTAGGGGGTTTGGGACCAACCACCAGTGGACTGACTTTTACATGCCCATCCGAGCATGGATCATCTTGTTTTCAGACAATTGGGATAACCAAAACCATTTTAATAAAAAACATTCTAATATTGTTAAGGCTATTGAAGTTTATTTAAAAAGTTTATTTAGTTCTTAAAAAGTCTTTAAAAAATTTATATACGTTTGAGTCATATTTTTTTTGCTTATTTCAATTTAAATTTATCAGAAATTATTTTATATATTCACTTAATTAGCGGGGCCAAAAGGTTTAAGTCAATATGGCCGATTTTTCGACGCGAAATCAGAGAAAAACCCCAATGAAAGGTCCTCCAAATTAAAGAGTTGCAGGATAGCATTTTAATCTGGGGGTGTCCAGTACGCTTGGTACTTACCGGAAACACCTTCCAAGAAATCATCCACTTATTAGTTTGTTTCTGGGTGATATAGCCGACCCACCCATTATTGTGGACTTTCATGTTAAGACCTGTGGAACGATGGATGACCGGCGAGTTTTTCATCCGGACCTTGTTGTAGATTTTTGTAGTTTGTTGTAGATTTTTCGCTTGTTTTACCAACAAAGACGTCCAGGTAAATGTACACCTTAACCAATTGAATTGGTTCCGATTTCATTTAAACTTTGTCCTTTTTTTAAAAAACTGGAGAACTTTTTGGGAAGAACGAGGCTAGGATGCACATGAAATCTTAAGGTTTTTGTTGAATGACGATATCATCCAAAGGTAAAGAGAAAAATTTCCAAGCATTTTAACAATTTGGGGAAATAGATCCTTGTTGCGCAAAAAAAAATTTAAAGAGATTAATTTTATCATGTTGATGATTTAAATAACTTCCCTATATTAGTGTCTTAAATTGAAAGTTTTTTACCATACGTAAGTAAACTTTAGAATTTATCATGTACGTAGTACGACGCAAACAATTTTCAGGACCAAGGTGTATCCTTACACAACTTAAGCCTTTTACACTTGGAAGCCCTTGGGAGGGAATCCAGGAAAATGGCCCTTATTAAGAGCCTGTATAAGTTAGTTTTAAAAAATATTTTTAAAAGTTTATTATCAGAAGGGATGACAATTTAAGTTTATAATAATTTTGGGATAAAAATAAAAAGATTTGTTGATTTTAATTTGGGGTTATAGTGCAATTAATTAAACGGGGAAAAATCGTAAACGTCCAGTCTTTCTATAGAGCTGTTTGGGTTCAGGGAAGGAGATTTTTTTAACTTTTCAAGATAACTTTCTGATTCATAGAATTATAGATTTGGGAAAAATTTTTTCCTTAGGGGGAAACTTTCAAAAGATCCCTTTTATAAGGGGTATTTTACCCAAAACCCCTCAGGCCTATCATTTAAATTTGGAGGGCACCGGGATTCCTTAAAACCGGTACCTCCATACGTGCTTGCTTTCCCTTTCAATTGTCTCCCACTTACCCAGCACTGTTTATCACGATTCAATTTATTTAGGTCAGAACTATTCGTTTTCAAACCATATATCTTTTTAGTCGCCTAGACAGGCAGATTATTCCTTGTCCATCTAAAGCCCGGAAACCAAAGGGGTTATTGATCGCCGCCCGTTTGGCCGAGGACGGATTCTTCAGAGCTGGATTAGCCTGTTCCCGCCCCTTTCGCCGCCCTTTTGCAAATAACTGCTTTTTGAGGGTAGGTGACAAAGTTAACACCCTTAACATTGTCCTTTATTTAAAAAATTCGCAAAATTAGTAAAAACCGTTTGAAATCAGTTCAAAACTTATTTAAGGTGTATTACATAGGCAGGTTATATTAATTTAAAAACCAAAAATCACCCACCCGCCAGACAATCAAAACAGCATTCACTAGTTTTGTTATAAAGCACCTCAACCAAAATGTCCAATTTGCGAGATAGTGTCTACACAGAACCGCATTGAGGAGAGCATTTCCAAAGACTGGATGATTTGCAGAGGCAAATTAATAATTGAGGGTCCTCCAAGGATACCGTGTGCCAAAATTGGTGAAGAGCTCCGTACCTTCAGGGAGCTGATATTTGGCATCCTTGGTTTGCTGCGCCAACAAATAAAGGAATGTTCAAGGCAAGTAGACAGTCTGGACACACACAGCAGAAGAAAGGCACTCATTATTACTGGGGTTCCTGAAAAAGAAAAGGAGGACTGCGTTCAAACAATGCTAGGCATTCTTCATGGAAAATTAGGCCTAGATAAAATATCAACACCCAACATCAAGGTCTGCCATAGACTTGGGAGCCCTGGTAAGCCACACCAAAGACCCATACTGGTAAGGTTTTCTAGTATTTGTGTCAGAGATGATGTCTGGAAAGCTAAGACAAAGCTTAAGGGTTCATCTGTATCAATAAAAGAATTTTTGACTCGAGTTCGGCAGTCAATTTTTGTAAAAGCTCGCCTACATTTTGGTATGCGCTCAGTGTGGACGCAGTATGGTGTTATATGCATAAAAACATCAAGTGGCATCCATAAAATCACTTTGGATGATGAGCTTTCTGCACTCACTGCAAAATATCCACAAAAGTCACCAGTCAAAAACTGAAATGTATATAATTACTATTTTTAATTCTTTTTTTTCTTAATACTTGTTAATCATTTAAATTTTCATTGCCTTTAATGCCCTGTATATGTATATTATCCGTATCATGACTTTAGCAATATATATAACCTAATCCACTTTTACTTACCTTTATTATTCAAAATTTTGATTTTATTTTGCAATAGTTATAAACCCTTGGTATAATGTCTTACTTATGTTTTAGTTTCTGTCATATTTGTATATACTTTATAAAATTTGTTGTTTCAATGTAATTAGTCATTTAGTTATTATTATAATTATAAATACATATAAAAGATTCAAACTCGGATACTTTTGTTAATGTTTTGTTTTGGCACAAATGTCATAGTTCTTGTGACGTTTGTTCAAAACCAATGATAGATCGTTCATTTTTTATTTCTTTTGTATTTATTTTTCGAATTATTTTATATATTCTTTAATTTAACTTTAACATATTTTTTTAAAATGTGTAGAGCTGCGTTATTTTTTTTTTTTTTTATTTTTTCCTCATACTTAGTTTTAAGTTTGTCAAAGCTGGCGGGTGGTGTAAGTTGTTTTTTATTATTAAAAACTAAATTCCATAATAATAATTATTTTAAATTATTTTTTAATTTATTCTAAATTAATATCTTTTATTTATATATTATATTTTTAAAATTCTCAATTTCCGATGAAAGAAACATATTTTTCTGTCAACGAGTCTGGCTCTAGTTCTGAAATGTTTTAGTTCTGTTCCCGCCTATTGGTGACTTTCTCATTGCAATTTCCTTTGTTCTTGAACCTATTGAACGTGTGTCACATAAATGCAAGTTCCCCAGCCACTATTGCCTTTGGACCTTTCTAACTTAAATGCAATCCTGGTCTCTGAGGTTGGCCGCCGCACCTGCCTTCAACAATGTCCTTTTTCTGGCTTGTCCCTTTCTAAGACGCGTTTCCAAAAAGGGCGGTGGGGGCAATATATCTAAGACATGACCTCAAATTTGAATTACTCCCATCTCCCCTCAAAATTACTCACTTCGGCCTCCTATTCATGGGTCCCGTCAGTGGCGCTAAAATCGTATTAAAGGCTTGTATTCCCTCCCAAAGTCGTATTTCCCAATTTAATTGGTCCTGAATCTCTGGGTTCAGGTATTACCCTCATCATGGGAGATCTTTCCGATCTTCTCATTTCCATTCCCCTTACCTCAAACTCTTGCAATTTTGCAAGTTCTTTCCATTTTACCACTGCAACCACCCATCATAACCCCCCATGAAGATACTTGGTTTGACCCCAATCCTCTTTAATCCTCTATGTTCCCCACGGTCAACACTCTGCTCCCGGCTTTTCTCCCATGTTTTTTCCTTTCCATAACAAAAACCCCCTAAACCTAAACCCAAAATTTCCTTGGTTCTTTTGCAAAATTAATTTGATCAATTGTCGAAGATCTAAAAATATTTATGGCAACCTTTGTTTGACGAGAACCGTGGAAGTAAAATTTATATTTGGGTCTTTTACTAAGTTATTTGATATCCCCATAAAATGTGTGAAAATAAAGGCGGTTACCATCGGGCTGACTGAAGGGGAAAATGGCGATGAGGCTAAGATCGAGCTTTCGGTTTTAAAAATCATCGCTGTGAAACAATTGGTCTTACTGGAAATCGATGCAACCAGATGATCGCAACCAAAAGCCGACATATTTTGGTATATTTCATCTTAAACCTGCCAATATCTGGAAGTTTTTGCAACCATGGGGTTTGGCAAGGTGGTATTAAAACCTTCCCAATTCAATCCTTTGATGATCTAAATCATCATTTTCTCAAAGTTTCCTTAATAGATCATCTAACAGTAAAATAAAACTATCTCTTATTTAAATGGTTTGTTGCGCCCTGTCCCAACACTTTTTCTTTTTCTCCAGTTTCTTCTGAAAAGTCAAAAAAAACCATCCTAATCAAGTCTACTGCAGTTGGACCAGACCTTGGTCGAAGAATGATTCTTCCTATACATTATCTCCTTCCTCAACCACATCATTAATTTTTCCCTGTGGCTGATCCTTTCCTTCCTATGGCGTAAAGCATTTGTCCGGCCATTCAAAATGTTCAACCCATCACTTTCGCAATTATCGACCATCTTATAAAACCACACACATTATCCTTTAATTTTCTTTCTAAAGTTCTTGGTCTTTGTTTTTCAACCAATTTTCTTATTTTTGTTTTCAAAACAACATTACCCCTTCGGGCTTCAGACCCCATACACAACAACTGCCCTTTTAAAAGTGACGCGATATTAGAAAAGGATAGAATTAAACTTACCTTACTAGTTTTAATAGATTTCTAAATCCTTTAATACCGTCTCACAGACTCCTGCCATCCTGTCCATTTTTGGTTTCTGATGGCGCTGGAAGGTTTTCTTCATTTCGGGGCTGCATCTGAATTTTGAAGGCTGACATCAGCTGGTTGCATGTAAAAAATGGCGTCCCCGCGGTATTCTCTCCCCTCTTATTTTTCTGTCTTTATTAATCTTTACCAAGATATTCAATGCGTATCCCTTGTCTGATGATCTGCACTATACGCCCAAGGGAATTTGGTAGCTTACCAAAGCCTTTCTTAAAAATAAACCGATTTGGGTGCTAAAGCTGGTCTGATGGTTTTGGTTGGCAACCATCTAAATGTCACACGTGCTAGGGCTCAGAATTTGAAATATAAAATTATCCAATCTACCTGAGGTTTTTTGACAGTCATCCAATACCGATCGTCAAAGGTTAAAAATCTGGGTTTGAAATTTAACACCTAAACTGGAAGACACAAATTGCTTGGTTAGTCAGAAGGTTATGGTGTCATGCGGTATCTGTTAAATTGAAAAACTTTTCCTTCCCAAATGAAACAATGTTGTCGTTTGGTTTTCCTCTGATCGACTATTGATTTTCCTTGACCTGAATCGATCAACTCAATAAGCTTGACAGACTTCTAAATAACTGCATTCGGTTCGAATCTCGTAATTCGACCACGTGTCGCCTATCGTGCTGAATTGCAGTGGGCTCCCATACTCTGAGCCGGGACGCTTACAACCCTTTTTTTTTAGATTCACCTTTCTCCAACCTACTTTCCTCGAAATTTCAATATCTATTGAAGCACAAAAACCTTCGCTCAAAAATAATCGTTTGTTTCAATGTCCTATTCACCGTTCTGACTTGACCCCTCGTCATTCCACATACAAGCAGTTCACTTATGGAATGAGCTGCCTTCGGAAATCAGGATGGCTAAGAATCGCAACGACTTTAAGCGTAAAATTCGTGAACATTTGTCTAGTCTTTATAACAATAAGAGGTAAACTTATCATTTTAATTTATTTATTTATATTTAGTACATATTTGTATTTATTTATATTTAATATATGTATGTATATGTACGTATGTATATATGTATGTATATAAATCATGTGTGTATTGTATTTAATATGCTTTATGTATATCGTAGTATACGTATTTGAATTAGTTATAATATTATAACATACTGTTGTAAAAACATTTAGAAAATTGATTCAAGACTATTAATCTCCCTTTTTTTTATTTAGCACCTACTCAACTTTCTCTAAACCTTCCAATTGTTGACTTGCAGAGAATGCCTTTGGCATTAAGTCCGCCATTGTACTGTATTGTACATAAAGTGTTAATAAATAAATAAATAAACTGCTTCAAAAATGAAACCAGCGCCATCCAGAGTCCCTTTTCTGCTAATGCCGCCTTTATAACACATTTTAGAGAGAACTCCATCGACTATCTAATGCTAGGCCAAGATATTTAATTTCAGATCCCACTTGTACCTGCACATCTCCAACGGATATCAGCCAGCTAGGTGGATCCCTTCCTCCAGCCAGATTATGAAACCAAAGTGCCTCCGTCTTATGTGGCGCAATCTGAAGACCTTGCTCGTGAATCTTTCTCACAACGCACTCAATCCCGAGGTTAGCAAGATGACATGCTTTCTCAAAACTATCTGCGTTTGCTAATATAAGAGTGTCATCTGCGTAGCAAATAACACTTACTTTACTGGGAAGTGTGATTCGTACACCCATCATAAGCCAGGTTCAGAGTAAGGGACCCTTAACAGATCCTGTGGAACACCGCAATACATCTGTCTTTGGTGAGTTACTCCTTTCCAACACATATATTTGATATACCTGCCAGACAAATAGGCTCCTACAATTCGTCTGAAGTATGGTGATACCCGATGATAGACCAAGGCTTCTTTGATTTTATCCCAGGGTAGTGAATTAAAAGCATTGACAATGTCAATGCTTAGTCAAGGCTTCACCACCCTGGCTAGTAGCCTGCTGTGACTGTTCTCTTAGACGGAGGATCGCGTCAACAGTTGATCGTGCTTGCCGAAAGCCAAACTGATCTTCTGACAAATTTGGACCAACCTGTTGCAAGTGGTTTTAAATGTTCTGCAATAATCCTCTCAAACAGTTTACCTGCCTCGTCAAACAAATAGGTCCAAACACCGAAGCCGACGTAGGGTTCCTAACTGCTCTCCTCCTCCTAACTGTTCCTCCTTTATAAGAACTAGTTTAGCCATTTTCCAGCCCGAGGGAAAGACACCAGTTTTAAGGCAATTTTCAAAAAGCTGTCTGAGGTTCTTTTTCAGTCCAGCGGCAAGAGCCAATATCCAGATGCCAGCCATGGATCCCATCTGGACCTGGGGCTGTGTTACGGCTTTTAAGACGCCTAATAGCTTGATCCATCTCCTCGTTACTGATCCTCCATTGACCATCATCGGGACACTCGATAGGATCTGGGTGAATTTCAGTTGGAGTTAATGATATTTCCTGCACTACTGGAAAGAGTGAATCAACTACTGTTCGTACAAAATCGGGTTCTAATGTCTCTGTGAGAGGAGAAACCCAAGGTCTTAGTTTACCCTTAACAAGCTTATATGGTCGTCCCCATGGATCTCTATTTAGACTATCGACCAGCTCGCACCAGGAGTGGGATTTAGCATCCTGTATTGAAATCTGAAGAAATTTTGTTGCACCTCTATAAGCCTTGTACGCCCTGGCCACCTCATCGGCTGTGGTTTGCCTCATTCTGCGAGTCCTAGTGAATATGCGTCGAGCCCGCAAACAAGCCTCACGCTTTTGAGCTATCATCTCAGACCACCAGTATGCAGCCCTAGGCTTACAGAATTTGGCCCGGGCCATAGAGACATCACATATATTGGTCATTGTTGACTGTAGAGATTCAGCCTCCCTTACGGGATCTACAGTCATCCCGTCATCACTATTACCATCATTCCATGCAGCAACAATGGCTGTAGCTTCTAGTAGATCTTTGTTAAGCGATTTAAGTGACCATCGCGGAGGTCGTGAACTTTAATTGCTCGCACCTATATGGTTGGTACTATATATTTGACGTGCACCTATGTCAATAAAGATATAGCGGTGATCAGACAGCGTAACGACTTCCTCGGCTACTCTCCAATCGGTCACCAAACGTGAGGCAGAAGTTGTGGCCCAGGATAGATCAACAATTGACTCCCCCTGCCATCGCACACATGTACTTACAGATCCTCTATTTAAAAGTAGGAGGCCCAGTCCAGCCGCCCACGTTTGTAAAACCTCACCCCTAGTATTACCTCGAATAGATCCCCAAGCCCTAGAATGGGCGTTAAAATCTCCTAGGATCAATACTGGCCAACGAATAAACCTACGGATACAATCCGCTACTCGATCCAAGTAAGGTTCGTATTCGCTAAGGCCGCAGTTTGGCGATATGTGAGGCAACTATTTTAAGAGTTCCCAATTAACCATGAGCCCTGGCCCTTTTCTAGTAAATGAACAGGGAGGTCTTGGTGCCCACCGGCCCAATATATACCTACGGAATCACCATTGTCACTATACCATCTTGGATGTTCCGGAATCCGATAAGGCTCCGCACCACAGTCAAACCAACCGATAATTCCGCGAGACTTTGCAGTAGCAGGTCCTGCGCTACGCAGCAGTGGTTCAGGTTGGTTTGCAAGATTTCTAACGTTTCTGCTTACTCCTGCTTTATGGTTTTTACAATCTTTGTTGAATACACACGTAGTACCTAACCGGTGGATAGCCGGAACGCCGTAATCTAGACACACGTGACATTTAGGTATTGTTGCTGAGCACTCACTTGCTCTATGTATACAGACATAGCAAAGCGAGGCTCGATCCTGCTCATTAGGACACCTTGACGAACATGACAAACTCGAGGCATCGATAGCACTGCAGTGGTCTTGGTGGTAATAACTGAACTTTAGCAGCTGTCCACCCTATGCATACAGTCTTAGAAGTAGCTAACACCAAGTGCTGTAAGTGGGCATCGCACCTATACCGTCCCCAGTCGAAAAGGTAGGCGGCGAATTTTGCCGACTTTAACTTCGTCGGTTTGGCAACCACCCTCTTTGGTCACCGCAACTGCTACATCATGTGATGTTATGGACTCATCTAGATCCATTATCCTAAGCTCTCCATTTTTGTCGGTCTACAATATCGTCTTATCAGCAAGTACCTCTGCATATTAGCGGTTACTAAGTCAGCTTTGGAGCTGTTATCTGGACCAGATATCTCCAATTTGAGTGCCCCTGTAATTTGCCCGTACCGATTCGATACCGCAATCTTTCAGATTTATTTGATTTTTGTTGAGAGCCATAACAGATGCATTTCCTTCCTTACTGTTTTCGGGCTACAGTAACCGTAATTGCTGCTGAATTAGGTACTTCCTTAATTTCGGCGTTTTGGTGCTGCCTTAGCTGGATTCCTTTTCTGCCGGTATTTGTGTTGCAGACTTTTCTGCTTATTTGCCTTCCTGCCAGTTTTACGACCTACAACAACCGCCCAGGATTGCTGTTGTGAAGGTTCCAACAAACTCTCCGGAATATTAGAAGCAGAGTGATGGTTACGCTCACTGTGGATTTCCTTTCTGGGGACTTCACTGACAATTCTTGGTGATTGTTTGTTATTCTGGGTTTTTTACGGGTTCATTATTTGTGCCATGAACACTGTCAACTTTTTGTCAATTAGTACGCTAAGGCGCTCCATTATCCGACTCTCTAAATTATCTTCTTCTTCTCTTGCATCATTTTCTGCATGGTCGTTCTTGCGAAATGCATTTAGTTCTTCCGTCAATTTTCCTACTTTATCCGTAAGTTGAGTTATTTTCGAGCGAAGTTCCGCGTTCTCTCGTTAAAGCCGTTGAAGAATAGAAGCGGGTCGCTTTGGCTTGGGAGCCTTTATATCTGCATCCGTCATCTGTAATTTTCCTTTTCTACGTTTTCTACTAACTTCAGATATAGTCGATCTATCTGACACAACTAAAATTACAGAAGAATCGGATTCTCCACCTTCTATTCTAATATTAGACAAAGCAGAAATACGTGCCCGTGTCCTCGTTGTCTTGGGGTTTCGTTCTGACAGCCCCGTATCCTTTTTCTCACATGCTTTTACCACGCTACTTTCACCTTCCATACTTTCTACTTGATTTTTAGTTTTAGTGGTTTTCATCTTTGATCCCACGAGTGTTAGGGAAGTATACGGTCCATCTGGGCAGAGCCCTTGTATCCAAATAAGCCTATTCGCGCCCAGGGGTCGGCCTGTACCTGGGGTTGATTGCAGTAATGATTGATAACCCTTCAACCATACATCTCCTCGCGCTACAACCTCCACTTGAGATTAGGGATTTTTTCTTGAGGCTAACTCCTCTTGGCCCGGCCAATGAAGGCAAGGCCCCGTTCCTAATCAAAGCTGTGAAACATGACCACTACACTTTAATTGGGTTTACGGATTCACGCATTATGCAGCGTGCCGACGAGTGTGACATGTACTTTACGGTCACCCGCCCAGTGCCAGATAAGTGATCACCAAGCCCGTCTTTACTTCAATAGCTATTCAGAGGACACCCTAGCAAAGCGCACACCGTCAGATTATTTGCCGCCAACCGGTGACCTCTACGGTGTTGCCCGCAAGGTCACCGGTACTAGTCGATACTTGTTATTGAATAATATTGGACATTTAAAACATAGAACAACATTGTTTTTGGAATGTACAGATACTCTAACATAGATTTTTCTGCTTTAGATGCATCTGTCAAGATTAATACCCAGTTAAGCTCATTCCTTGTTTGAATTTAAATTGAACTTTTGGTTATAAACATGGCAGTTTTTGCAATGCCAAGGTCTAGGATAACTTTAGACTGATAGATTAGAGCATTATCCATACTAATATTATAAATGCGAATGTAACTCTGTCTGTCTCTGTCTGTCCTTCTTTACTGTCTAAACTACTGAACGGATTCAGGTGCAATTTAGTACATACTGAGAAAAGATTTAGAAAAAGGACATAAGCTTATATTTATTGCAATAAAAGGATTGAAATACAGGATGAAAGTTTAAATAGAAATATGTCATCGTCGAAGCATACGCCATAAAACTTTGTGACTAATGATAGGCACATACAAATACAAACACATCACAACAAGTGACTAATGATAAACACATTACAAACATCTTATTTATATTTACCATATAGAATATTTAGAATATATAGAATTATATAGAATAAATATGATAATGTGTCTTCCAATCGTGCACAATTGCAGTGGCTACCCATTCGCCAGCGACGCTCGTTACGCGCTCTCACTACTCTTTATTCTTTTCTTGATTCTCCTTCCACTCCTATTTACATATCTTCGCATTTCCAGTACCTCTGTGAAGTCGGTAACAAAAACCTTCGATTGACGCATAACCGTCTTCTTCTATGTCCTATTCACCGCTCTGACTTTACGCACTCCTCTTTTTCTATTAAATCAATAACTTTGTGGAATGAGCTGCCTCCCGATATAAGGATGGCTAAGAATCGCTTTGAGTTTAAAAGTAAAGTTCGCGAATATCTCTTAAAACAAATTTAAACAACCAGAGTATTTTTTTAGATTTAACTATTTTATTTGTTTATTAACACGTAAGAGCTTATATTATTTATGTATTAATTTTTATTTGGGTAATTCCTATATATTTATTTTATATATATATATATATTTATATATATATTTAAGTATAATATTTTTTTTATTTGAGTATGGTATATGTTTGTGTATGGATACATATTATGACGTTCAATATAGTTTTATTATATATATATATACATTTATTTTTTCTTTGTTTTAATTGTACGCCTACCTTAAATTTTTCTACACCACCCAAAGGTTGACTGGGAGAGAATGCCTTCGGCATTATGTCCGCCTTTGACCCACTTCTAATTTTGTGTACATAAATTTCAAATAAATAAATAAATAAAATATTTCAATACACCTCGTGGACATTTCTCCTATTCCATGCGCATAAAGTCGCGGGTAACAGCTAGTAGCTATATATAAAAAGGCAATGATTTTCCAATCGTAAAACTAATAATGTTGAATTTTTATGCCGGTTTATACTATTTCCTAACAAAGGAAGGGATTTGTTTAACCAATAAGGGGACAAATTAGCGGAACTGGTCAGGAGATCTAATGAATTTAGGATAAGGTAAAAAGGGTACTGAATAGCGTTAGAGAAATATCTGTCAGCAAGAAATTGTCTGCGCAAGAGCAAAGGAGGTTCTACGCACTCAACTTGGAGGGCATTAATAGAAAATTTCATGACCCCGCTAATTATTTGTAGACATATACGCTGTATTCAATTTAATTCGATTTCAAAATTAAAATATCTTTATTCAACATAGGAGCGATACACTCATTTATTGATTGTCAAAAACCTACCACCGGTTCGGAAAAGGCCGCCTCTGACCTGAGAAGAACCGGCGAAAGAAACTCAGCGGGACTTATTTTTTGTCATCTTATACAATATAATTGAAATAACAAATAAACAAATAAAAGCATAAAATTATGATATTATTGAAAAAAGCCAGGAGCGAGCATTCCATTACCATTTAAAAACTCATTTACATTGTAATAACCTTTAACACACAAACGTTTCTTGACAACTTTTTTAAATTTTATGTTTATTTATTTTTAAATATTTATTTTTAAATTTTAATGTATTGAAGAGATATATAACCTAACAGGGATACTCTTTTGCTTGAGTATTTGAAGTTGGATATTATCATAAGCAGCCGAGATGTCAAGGAAACCCCAATAACATACTCATTTTTAGAGAGAGAGAGACTGTTATAGATTAAAGAATCCAAGGCTATCCCTAGTGATCATGCCTCGTCTGAATTAAAATTGAGTATTTGAGAAAATACCTCTGTTCTCGAGGATTCACCCTAATCTATTTTTAATAAAATGTTAAATGATTTTTGCCAAAACAGACGATAGAACGATAGGGCGATATGATGACGAGTCACTAGGGTCTTTGTTTGGTTTTAAAATAGGAATGATTGATGAATGATTGATGATGAATGATGACATAGAAGATTTGATTATAAAAGAATAAGATACACGGTCAATGCCTGGGGTCTTTCAGGTTTTCAAGTGCACAAAGTAAACCAGGTAGGGAAAAAGGATCATTTATTCGATCACACGTGGATGATAGAGAGAGAGGAGTGGGAAAGCAATCAGAGGAGGGAACAAATGGAGGGGGGAAAGTTTATTAATATAATCATCCAGCCAATTGGAAGGGTCATTGGAAAAGCAATTATAGGTAAAGAAGACTCCACGGAATCACGAAAGTTTACGCCACGCAATAGTCGCTGAAGATCGAGGCTATAGCGATTCACCAAATCGAAGCCAACCTTGAGACTTTTTCATGGCTAGGGTTCTTCTTGTCTTGGCACAAGCTTGCCGATAAGCAAGGATTTTGTCCTATATTAGTATGTCTCATATTTTTTTTCTGCTTGGTTCCGAACCCATAAGGCGTGGACTTGAAATTTGATATTCCTTTCGCCAGTAGAGGTCAGCGGAGCAGGAAAAGAGCACGTAAGAACGGATTTTACAAATTCCACCCACAAGGTTGGTTGTTGGTGGTTGCTAGTATCTTATAAAAGGAGTAGTATAGACCATGAAAGATAGTTCAGATCAGAGCATTGGAAGTTTGGCCAGGGGTGTCCTTTGTTTTTGTCCGATTTCAACAATTCCTGAAATGGCAAGGACAATAAGGTTAAAGTGGTTTGTAAAAAGGTAATTCCGGATTTGTTGGAACCGATTCTTCTAGAGTATGACCGCCATTTTGTAAAATATCACGTTTAAGGAGCTGTTGTAGTAGAACAATGATATCGTTCGGTAGAAATCGGAGAATTTGGATGGTTTAGATTTAGCTAATCTAAAACCATTAGAGAAGTCAATAAGGTTGTCATTAGGTGTGGCCAAAGAGTCGAATCGGAGGAGGCAATATAATGGTAGGTTGACAAGATTGAGGAGAGCTAATAATATTTAGATGGGATGCGAACTCATATAATTTTCCAAGCCCCAATTTTTAGACTGTTTTAACATTCCATGTTTGACTGACAATTTTGAATTACATGGGAAGATGATGTGGTACGAAATTGGGTTTGAGTATTAGGAATAAATTGAGTATGGTATAGAGTAGCCATAGAAAGTAAGACTTTTGGGAGAAGGAAAAGAGTGGGCAGCCTCGAAATAACTAATACTTTCTTGTGACATAACAACCTTTATAAACTTTTGCCTTGCATGTTCCGGGCAATTAGGATCAGTAGCTTTACGATGGCCTTGCACAGTAAACAAGTTACAGCATCTGAGTTAGTACAACTGTCCCCGCTATGTCCCTGACCACAGTAGTAACATTTGAGCTGGGAGCAGTACTGGGAAGCGATATGACCAAATCTGCAGTTTCTACACTGTATAGTAGGAAGTTGGTAAGTGTATACAGGTAGAGTTATAAAAACAGGATACTTTATCTAGAATTATTTGGAAAACGTTAATACTGTTGTACTGGAACCTAGCTAATTTTATCCTTAGGCGACGAGCTCTCCTTCTCCACAGTTAAGTGGAATTTTGATATTTTTGACCAGCTCTTTTAGAGTCCAGTCAATCGAGATACTTTTTACAATACCCTTGCGCAATAATATTTAATCTTGGGACAGTACCGAAAAATTGTTAGTGGGTTAGAACTTATGGCATAAGAAGTTGTTTGCAGCCAGATGAGTTTAAAATTCAACTACCATTCGGTTTCTCCCCAGTGCTTAAAGCTCGCCCTGAATAACGCTACAGACGTTTAATTTATGCAGAAGTTTAGCAAATTTAAGCAAACGGATGAGCTATAATGCAGATACATCTAGAACTGACCTTCCAACATGGACAATGAAAGGACCAGTATCTTGTTCAGTGTAGACCAGTTAAGATTCGTTTTCATATCCGATTTTACAGTAGGTTGATTGATATGACGACGGGGACGGGACAGTTTTTTGTCAACTGAGTTGAGTCGTGAGACGTCTACGTTGAAATTTTTTGTCTTATATCAGGTTGGGAATTAGGGACAATAAGTGTAGAAGGAATATCTAGAGGAAGACAGCCGCCTCCGTCCGGAGGTTTGTTTTCGTCAATATTTATTATTTTTTAAGCGAGACTAGAATTAATTAAATGTGTACTTACCGTTTATGACAAATACTTCCACAAAACAAGCACAAAACAAAAATATTTAGGTTTTCAACGCATAAAAGAGAAAATAAATTTATTAATCTACCGACAACGTGCTAACTCCAACGCTATGACAGGAAGAGTATCCTATTTATATTTGTTCGATACTTCAATTACAGACTTTGAGAGCATATTATTTATGTAGTCATGTCAACTTGCACTCGACGGTTTGTATTGTACAAGATTCATATCTGGCATTAAGCGAACTTTGAGAGGTCAATCTCTCTTTATGAGCGGATAATTGTCATTGGTTTGTATTACAGAAGAAACGTAACTGGCGTTTAAATAAACAAACAAAATTGTCGTAAAAACAGCAGACTTTAAGAAAGCGATTCATATAGTCTATAATCTGGGCCACTTTCCCCTGTTTTCCTATTTCTTACGCCGGTTCTTCTCAGATCAGAGGCTTCCATTTCCGAACCAGTGGTAGGTTAGTTGACGAGTGTAATGCTTCTAAGTTAAATAAAGATATTTGACTTTGACTATAAGCGGCTTATTGTCAACTTGCACATAATGGTTTGTATAGTAAAAGATTAATAGCTGGCGTTTAAATAAACGTTAACTATAATTGTAGTGTGTAATTAACGCCTTATTGTCAACTTGTACATGTCAGTTTGTATTCCAGTAGATTCATCATCTTCCGTCCTTCCAATGCGTTAGAATGCCGTCCTGCGTGACAACAGGAGAGCCGGAGCTGACCCCGAGCGCACAGAGGCCCGCCGCCGCCTGAAATGCTCAGCGTGCTAGCCATAGCAACAGCTGCACTGAGTAACATCGCTTTTTATGAAGTCGCTGGATATATTTGATTTTGACGATTTCAATAATGCCGCGACCGAATTCGCTGCCGCAGGTATCGCGATGGCTAGGCTCAGTATTCTTGTTAAATACAAGAAATTTGTTAACGCCCTTAAGGCAATATATAGCCCTCGATTTAGCCCCCTCCACACCTGGTACGTTCTAATAAGTTTTATCCACAGACCACGAGATCCAATCAAAATATTAAAAACCATAGGAAATTATCTCTAAAACTAAAGATTTAAGGAGTTCAATCTTTGTATATGAGCGGCAATTGTCATCTTGCATTCCTAGTAAATCCATCCTTTTCAAACGGATAATTTCCTGAGTCCCTTTCGAGAGTCACTACATAAGAAAGGCAGCAAAAATTAAATGACGAACTATCGAGTAACTTTTCGAGGTAGGTGACTAAAATGACAACACGTTTATTTGCACTGCTTTTTATATTTAAATTGATAAAACATAGTTTTAAATTAGTTTCTTAAAGTTTATTTATAGTGATACTTATTGTTATTCAAAACCACTTAAGGGAAAATTTCTCATTTGTTGGAAATAGTATCCACGCAGAACCGCCTAGAGGAGAACATCTCCAGAAGGCTGGATGACCTGCAGACGCAAATCAATAATGCTGTATCATGAAAGGACACGGTTGCCAAAGTTTCCGAGGACCTCCGTAACTGAAGGGAGATGATATTTGGCATCCTGAGCCTGCTCCGTCAACAAATAAGGGAATGTGCAAAGGAAGTTGACAATCTGGACACATATAGCCGCTGAAAGGCACTCATTATATCCGGGGTTCTTTAAAAAAGAAAAAGAAGATTGCACGAAAACAATTCTTGGCATAATTCATAAAAACTTAGATCTGGACAAAATTTCAACAGGTTACATTAAGGTTTACCATTGACTTGGGGTTCCTGGAGAGCAACAGAAAAGACCCGTGCTAGTAAGGTTTTCTGGCGTGGCTGTCTAATATGATGTCTGGAGAGCCAAGACAAAGCTGAAGGGTTCAACGATTTCAGTAATCATCATCACCTGTGATAGTCCACTGCTGGACATAGGCCTCCCCTAATACACCATTAGAGGGTTTCGGACCGTATCCCACAACGCTTGTCCAGTGCGGGTTGGTGGGTCGACCGACTATACCTAGCGATCACTCACGCTGATTAAGGCTAACATAAATGTAATGTTTTAGGTGTTTATGTTTGGCGGAGTCCTCAAATGATGTTTAAAACTTACACAATTACTCCAAGTGGCACCATTTGGTTGTGTTCGCAATTTAAAAATCAGTAAGATAAACCAATGTTGTGATTTGTCCGTTTAAACATTACTTTATTATGCCAAAAAAAACATATTTAAGTGGTTTACAAAAATGAAAGAAAATCACAAAAAGAAATAACAAAAAACCTGTCAAAGCTCACTTACGTTTTTTACGTTTGAAGAAACAAATAAGCAGAGGGATTGTTTATTTTCAATACCGCAAGACAAAAGTATTTCTGACAAACACACATTGATGCTAAACCATCGACTTCAAGCCACAGTGAATTAATAACTGCAAGCTTAGAGATATCTGTGGCTCCTGACCCCGGTTCTTACTGTGATTTTTTTTTACCGGATGAGCTCCATAAATTTGGATTCGAATAGGGCCAGAATTTTTCTAAAATATAAAAAGTGACTTTTCCGAAACTTCTGTAAGTTTTCCAGATTCAATTGATAAAACTTAAACAAGATACTTGACTTATAATAATTTTTGCCGTCATCTATTAAATACAAATACTGATACAGGACATAATTTAAGTTACCTAATGGATATAAAGATTGGAAGCACGTAAGTAACTTATTAATAGAGAACAGTTTACAGCACAGGGAATTTATAATGGATCATGTGGTAATAATGAAAACTACTGGAACAATTGATTTTAAGTTGTTGTCATAATATAATATAGATACAGATAGAGTGCTTGCTTTTCGTGGTGATAATGAACCATTAGGTTCGCATAATAATGAGAATAATTTGGGATGCTTAAAACTGATTAGTGAATTTAACCCTTTTCTTGCTGATCACATACAAAACTTTGGAAATCGTGGAAAAGGAAATACATTAAATTTATCGACAAACATGTGTAATGAATTTATTAATTTAATGGCCAAGTTTTGAAAGCCATTGTTAATAAACCTAAATCAGCAAGTATTACTGTATTAGCTCTACTTTACTCCAGATCTGGCACACGTTAACAAACTGACTTTTATTGTTAGATACGTTAGTTAGTTGGAATTTTGATATTTTTGATGCTTTGTATTTCCTATCAAAGATTGTCGAGGCAGAGCTATGACAAAGCATCAAATACATTTGAAAAGTACCTGGTTTTCTGTCAAGGATAAAAGACATTTGCTAATTTGCAATTTACGTTTCATGTCAGCACATTCCCTAATTTTGTGACTGTGGTATTCAGAATGTCGACTTAACTGTACTGTACTGAAGCTGTAACACTCTCTCAATTTCAGTCTTTCAATTTGTGCAAAAATTATTCAATTTTTTTCTTGGCTTCGACAAAACGATGGAAAATCTTGACAGAACTGATTTTAAGAACTAGAAATTGGGAAAATTTGAGGCAACCTTTCTATCAGATATATGGAATGATCTCTGAGGAGTTATGAATTAAACAAGCATCAGTTTACAGAATAGCACTATGACCTTATGGACGTTGCAATAAACTAAACGAATCTCTGATTAATTATACCAATACCGCATGCAATACTTTTGATCAATACGAAACGACTGCCCAAGAAATAAATCCATATGCTGATTGCAAAGATACATTTGAAAGAAAATATGTCATAGCACACGCAGTTCTTTTTTAAGAATCATCAGGACTGCACTAAAGGTGAGAAATCAATAAACAATCATTAAAAAAACGTTTGGAATATACGAGAAAATCATAATCTATTTAGTTTTCTTCTCAGTTAACAACAATCGAATCTGATGAGTTGACCAAAATGCAAAGAGTTTGCGAAATCTTAGCATGAAGACATTAATCTAGATGAGCTCAAAACGGTGTGTTTTTATTGAAGCCATTATTTAAAAAACATACCGAATCAATCGGCTAATTTACCTTACATAACCTTTTGCTCAGCAGAAATATTGAAAGCAACCATTATGTAAATGTCATTATAATTAATAATAGAATTTAGTAAAAAAAATATTATTTTTTTTTTTATTTTTCAAAAGGGTCCCAAATCCTATTTTCAAAAGTGTACCTAAGCCGGGATCAAAATCCTGATGACTATCTCGCTATCGTAGATGACCTTAGTCTTCTCTGTATAGACTGGACCTCTGGGGAACCCAGTATTAAAAGAAAAGGTTGTGTCGAAGCCCAAAATGCGGCAATTGATCTCATATCTTGTTTCTCTTTCCAAGGCCTCTCGCAATTTAATGCCGTGACAAACACCTGCAATAATACATTGGATTTAGTTTACGCTAGCTTTTATTTAAAAGTGTGTAAAAGTGACCACATCCTAATTAATAAAGATACGTTGTACCCATCGCTCTGTATATTTGCGGTTACATTATCGTATACATTTCGACAACTTACAATTAAATCATAAAATCATGCAGACTTTAGCAGCATAAACAGTGGAATGTTGAATTATGATTGGTCATTTATTTCAAAGGAGACTAATTTTGATAACGCAGTACGCAAATTTAATCTATTTCCAAACACTTCGATTAATAATCATTTTCCGAAAATACGACGTGGAGCCTAATAAGATTAGGCTCATTAAAGAAATTATTAATAAAAAACAAATTATATTCTAATTGGAAGATGCACGGAAACTCAATTGACTATTTACACTTTCGTGAACTGAGAAAGAGACAAAAGAAACTTAAAAATGAATGCTTCAAATCATACATTATTAAAAGCCAATATCACGTTAAGTGCGAAGCGAGGCCTAAATCACCCCTGATGAAACTTCCCTGTGGTGCGGCAAGCAAAAAAGTGAATTTCTCTGTCGTGCGAATGGCATAGCTTTGGTTTGGTCCAGTGTAGGAAAGAGATAAATATATATTTAAGATCACTAATGGTTCCGGACTCGGTGGTGTACCTACCTTGGTACCGGATGTCTTAGGCCTCGTGCCGCACTGAATTAATATAATTTTAATGCAGTGCGGAACGAGGCTAAAACGTCCCATATCCCCCCTGACCTCGTACCGCACTCAACGCGAGCTTCCCGCGACCAGTGTTGTGCATCATATATCTATAATTATTGCAAATACAAGAACATTGCAACACAAAGCAAAAACACGTGCTCAGACTGCCACTAAAAAAAATTCAATTTATCCTGATCAAGTGAAAGAACCAGAAGAAAAAGTTAACCTCAGTCCAAACATCCGAAAAACTATTCAACTCAAAACACAAGAAGAAACAGTGTATCTCAGTCCTAGTACCGGAAAAACTTGTCAAATATTGCAGAATGTTCGCTTGTCCGCTTGTAGTGCTTCAACCTCACCAATAAAAAAACAAAGTCCTGTAGGTTCTCCTTTAAAAGATTTTCCTCATATAACTACGGAGAGCAGAGCTGGATCTTTGTCAGAAATCTAACGCTCCAATTTACTGGATTGTAAATATCACTTAGTGAGGACAACATTCAACAATTACTTCGTACTCCGACACAAAAAAGACCGAGAGAAAATGTTACATCCGAATGTACATATTCAGAGGACTTTAATCCGTCCAAATCCAAAAAAAGTCATGAAATAGAGGTCTCTGTAATTATAGAAAATATTCCTGATGACAATGTTAAAGGAAAACGAGACATGAATAACAAATTGCCAACTGTTCTAAAATCACCAGATATTGTTGAATATGATATTATTGAACATTTAGACTGCGAAAACAATAATATAATACAAACAAACAAAATATGTTACAGTGTGCAAAATATTCTAAAATCACCTGAGTTGGATGAGAGTAATAATATGGAAGATGATAATTTTAGCGGTACTGACAATGATTATAGTCCTTCGGAGGAAGAGTGTAGTGATTCGGAAGAGTATGCTTCAATGGAAAATTGCGTTCATTCAGATCAGGATTTATCTCCAGATAGTGAATATGAAGAAGCTACAGAAGATGACATTTTAGTCACGGACGAAACATTACCCGGCACGCAAGCTAAAGATCACGATGAGTGGGAAAATATATCGGAAAGTCCCATAACTTTTAATGAATTCGCTGGAGAATGTACGTTTAATTTACCCCCGTTTGTGGGAGTTACACCTGAAGATATATACAAGATGTTTGTTACAGATGAGATGATTGATATAATGGTATCTGAAACAAATGCTTACGCACAAAAGTATATACAAATAAATCAACAAAATATGAAACGTAATTCACGCATGACAAAATGGAGTGACACCAGTTCTCAGGAAATGAGAACATTTTTGGCTGTTTTAATGGCAATGGGTTTGTGTAGAGTTCCTAATTTAAATTTATACTGGAGCAGAAACAAATTGTATCGAAACGAATTTCTTTCTTCAGTAATGACAAGAGACAGATATAATTGATCAAAATCGGTTAAGTCGTTGCGTAGTTAAGACAGTTTAAAAACGTCGATATTATTTTTCCCATCATTAATCTAGGAAAATTTGCTCTATTTCAGTGCGTTACAGGTGTATAAGATCCCATATTTTGTTTAGCTAATAATTCCTAAACTAGCCATCAGATCCCGGGGCGACGGTGGATTAGGGTTCATCAATTCACTGTCTTTATCAATAAGGATCAAAATTCTCATTTATCTTTGATTTCACGCAGAAAATGGATTTTAGTCTGTAAAAGGAGGTGGGGTCTAATAGACCGCGTGTCGCCCTAACGTCTGGTCACGGTACGGGCCGATTATACCTCGTGCCGCAGGAACGGAAAGTATGCAAAATTGAGTGCAGACTAACGTGATATAATGTTGCATCTAACCTAAAAAATTTGGAACTATGTAAAATCGAAACGAAAGAGACGGCCCTGAATACTCCAGACATTGAGAGTTCAATCTTTCTATTTGAGCAGCTAATTGTCATCTTCACCATTTGCAATGCAAAAGATTAAAAGCTGGCGTTTTAATGAAGGTCTAAATTAACTGTAGTATGCAACTATAAAAACACCCCATTTTCATCTTGCACATGACAGTTTGTATTCCAGAAGATTCATAGCTGGCGTTTAAATAAACGTCCGTAATAATCGCTTAAATTTGTCCTTTATTCAAACTCGCGCCTAAGTGAGTTTGAATAAAGGACAAATTTCATGTCAACTTGCACACGACGGTTTTTGACGAGAAGCTTAATAGCGCGAGTTTGAATAAACGTGCCAAACAATCGCTAAAACTGGAGACATTTAGTGTTAAACTTCTCTATATGAACTGATAATTGTCAACTTACACATAACCGTTTGTAAAGGAATCATAGCTGGTGTTTAAATAAACGCCCGAATTATTCGATAAAACTGCTGACATTTAGAGTTCAATCTTCCCATATGAGCGGCTAATTGTCTACCTGCAAAAGATGGTTTGTATAGTACAATATTAATAACTGTACTACTTGATTTATCCTATAATAAAGTCTGCGATAGCATATATCTGTGTTTTAAGAATAACGCACAATTACCATTTTTAAATGTTTACATTTTTATAAAATTGGTATCAGGAACATTCAAAGTTCATTTAAAAAATTCTTTATTATATGTACATAAAACGTTTCATAGACGATGTCATTTTGATGAAATGGACACCTAAAAAAATTATACAGATTTTAAATGTGGTGGCCAAAAACACGACGCTATTTCGTCCGGAGAGCACGTTGTTATCTGCTTATATTGTGTAAAATAGTTACACGCGGATAGAAGTCAGTCATATTTTGTTTGTTAAAATTTCATTTTGTTTTTTGTAAGATAAAAGTTTCTCCCAGTTACATGAGCTATCTTTTAGACGAAATTCCAGAACTAAGCTTTGCTTTGTTCGCCAAACGCTGAGACAAATTACCGGAGCGAGTGAAAAGGTTTTATACCGTTTACACTTGTAGCAATTCGCTAACGCGGTCATACAAAAGTGTTTTAAAAATTATCACCACATTACTTATATCACCAATATATCTCCCTTTACCCTATATTTTATAATTTTTAATGAATGTAGATAAACTCCTTTGTCGAGTCTTATATTCAAAATATTTAGTACATCGTCGAATGACGTCAATGTGTGTCATACATTACAAAAATAAATTACAAAACAAAATTGTGTACATTTACAATATTGTTCAAGTTTATCAGTAATTAAAATGTTAGTACCCGGGGCTACAGTTACTACTGGGGACATAATACTTAAAATAATAAATGCAGAGGGTCAGATTTTGGTCGCAGCCTTCTCCGACGAGACCTTGGTTGAGGAAGTGAAAAACCGTGCCATAGACTACTTCTATCCTAACGCGCAAGGTACTAGCCGCTACAAGCTTATCCGTGTGTTTGACACCAGTACTCTACACGACGTTTTAACAATAGCACAAGAGCAAATAGGTGCTCAGGAGGAACTGTTACTTGTTGAGAGACGTGTACCAGAAGCGGGAGCGTTGTGGGATCTGGGGACTGTCCGAGCACCGCAGCAGAGCGCCATCGCAGCGCCACGGCCTCTTACCACCACCACAGTCTGCCACTCGCCAACGAAACCTTCAGTCGCTACTTTCTACCAACGAACTGACGTACGAGCTACGAAAGATCCTCATTTCGCTAATAGAAGCAGGCGCTCGTCTTGCTGCAGCAGGAAGAAACTATCGAGTAACTTTAGCGCAACTCTCAGCCGCTTTGGATGAACCACAGAACAACCAGGACACCGATACTCAAGTTATCACACCGAAGGGATCGCAGCGAGACTCAAAACGAATCAATGCGTGGATCAAGGCACCACCAGCGAGCCGGGTTTACTGTTCGACCGTGCAGCCATTTGCAGCGTTTTTGGAAAAGTTTCGTGAATGGAGGCACGATTAGCGGAGCCACCCAGTGAGGAGGCTGTTGCGGCGCTCAACGATCTAGGGTTCGGAGTGGACGAGGCGAAAGAAGCGCTCAAGTGCACCGGATGCAATGTGCCAGCAGCGGCTTCGTGGTTAGCAGGTGAAAGAGGTGCTAGCATTTTTGAGTTAGTAGACGGATTGCCTGATGGGCAGGTTTTGAGCACACTTCTGGGACAATCTCAAATACAACGTGGCCTGCTGAACACTAGGATGCTGTTAGCATTCATTGCCATGGTGGGTAAAACAGGAAGTGCCGCGCTTTGGCTCAACTCTCCCCACGGCAGTCCTCTCTTGTCCCACATCTCGAGGACGTATCACTCGGAAAAGTACTGCCTCGCGGTGAACCAGTTTTCTGATGATGTTCGCCAACAGAATGCAACCCCATCTACTTCAAGGCAGCGCCGTTAGAGTAGTCTTTTGGAAGGTCCTATTATAATATTGTAGTCTAACAGAGTAATACGTTTTAATATTTCATTTCAGCATTTAAAAAAAACATGTACTTAATGAGACTTATACCATTAAAAAATTCTTACACTTGTTTCATATTTATTTTGTATTCCCGTGGCAGATAAGTTGAAATTTGTGTAGTTGTAACATACTCTAGCCTAAAATTACATATTGGCAATAATGTTTTTTTCACTGGTTATTTTAGCCCTAGAAATGTGAAACACTTACAGAACTACTATTCAACCCAGAATAATACGCGAGCCGTTGAAATTAATAATTATTCTAATTTCAATACAGAAGATGGCTGGGGATTACCAGGCCGGATCCAGGCCCCCCCTCCTAAGGGGAGACCGAGGACCACGCATACCTGACCCCGTTGTTATAATTGTGGTCCGCAAAATTTACTAATGTCGTATTTTTCATAACGTTTCAGTCATTACATCGGCTAAAACTGGATATCTAAAATTCATGCTCCAGTAATCTGTATAAGAAGGCTTACCAACAATACCCACCAAAATGTATAGATAAAAAATTGCTTAATTCTCTCTGTCAGCTCAATACATTTGTCTGTACATTGGGTAGAATAAATATTTGTTACGGGAAAACAGTTCAAAAATTCAGGGTGTGATTCAATTTCTTGCATCCTATGATCTTTAAACCCCCTAATAGAGAACAGGTGCAATAGATAGGCCTATATCCAGCACTGGACTAACACAGGCTGATGATGATGATGATGATCATGACCTTTAATGTCTCCACCCTGTGATGGAATGGCACCTTCTTTTATTGGTATGTCAGACTGAACTTAGTTTTTGGTTAATGTGCCTTTTTGGTTACTACAACAGGAACAATAGATCTTGCCTTTCTTTTAACTATAACTAATACTAATGGGAAGTAGGTAAAGATGATTTTCGTCCTAAAATATATCGGACATGGGGTGGTATTTTTTTTTTACTTCGCCCCAATTCGAAAAACTGTACTTCCTATTGGCTCTAGCTATTTACAAAATTAAACCCGAGCATAAAATTTGTGCTAAACCTCAAAATACAGTTACCTCGGTATACAAATAACTGAGAAATACGTAAAATACAGAAATGAAAGTGGCCGGGTAAAAAAAAACATAGACACAAGAACAAACCGTCAGTTTGCCCGCGACAACGTTAATAGCAGCGTCCGCACGCTAGTATTGAAGATTTTATATATTTTTTTAAACAACTAGCGCCATCTATCTCCGAATGATAACTAGTTTTATTGTTCCTTATATTTGACCTGTAGGCGGCGCTACTATCCATACTTTAACTTTTCTAACTAATCATTTAGACTTTTTTATAGAAGTTTCACTCACCTGCCCGTGACCACAAATCCTGTGAAGTATCTCAAAACGTCCGCGAATATTTTGAAACAAATTAAACGCGATTAAATCCGCAATGAAATACTATTACATTTTAATGTGACCAGAAATAATAAAGCCAGTACTGAATATACTACTTAGTATATTTCGATGCTTTTAAATGTTTTCTTATGAGTTTAATGATGATTAACAATTGATTTAACAAACAATTTTTATTTTTTTTCTCCATACCATCAGTGTGACACAAGATATTTTAAAACAAATCTAGGAATCGAACTTGCACAAATTAACCTTCAGAGACGATTAAATCCTGAGCTATAATGGCATACATTATTACTTAATTGTTTCGTCCTAAAACATTTAAAATAATTATATTAATAAAAAGTATTTCTTTTGTTCTGTCCAATGTTAGTGTCTCAATTAGGAATCGAGCAAAATAAATAAAAATCCATCTACTCAAAACTTTTATTTTCACACTAATGTAAAATTAGAAATAGCATCACAAACAAAATCCAGCATTAATTTCCAATAATCGCTTCAGATAACCATCAAACGTAGATATATAACTATGATACTATTACATGGAAATAAAATCCAAAATTCATTTGAAAAAAGTTAAATGTCAATTGGTATTGAAGCATCTCCATTTTGGTTACAAACACTTTCGCTCCAATAAAGTTTGACATGAGACATCTTTTACAATAAATTCCACTCTCAATAACCTTTACAATAGTAACATTATCAATTGAAATACATTTCCGAATACTGCTTATTAAAATGTGTAATAGAAACATTACATTTGGAATGTGACTAGTAAAAAAAAAAATATTATGTCATTAAACATTTTATTAATAAAAAAAATATATAAACTGAAAATGAATCAGTGATACAATTATAAATGAGATCATTAATTAGTAGAAAAAGGGATCAGTTTTTATGACAGAATACCGGGCTATTTATAAATCTATTTTTTTTTACACTTTTACAATTTTCAGAAACAAAGCTTCTACATGTTAATAATACCTTTGGCTGCAAATAAATGTAAGATTTGCAATAAAAGAAATTAAAAAAAAAACTACTCAGAAATTAAGCAAGCAAACCTTAAGGAACTACCAAAACTACAATTTGTGAGTATAGCAGCACTAGACCTTTCATATTAATTTATGTCGAGTAATAATATTAATAAGAGTCTATCTTCAACTACCTTAAAAGAATTACTTTATAATATGCGTTCTAAATCAGATTATATCATTGAAGTGTCGCAAAATATATGAAAAGAAAACTTAAGCGTTTTTTGTTAACTCTCGAATGTTGTATTGACCAAATCACGGATTATTTGGGTTTATTAAATGTTTGATGTAGTTTGAAAGTAAAGAACATTATGAAACAGAGTGTAAAGTTAGAAATCACGCAGCAAGGACCTATTAAAATGTCGTTGATCAAAATCGATCTAGTGAGACGTTATTATTAATCTACTCATTTCAAAGCAAAAAGTTCCATACGTTAGCGTCGTTATATTCCTATGTTGTAAAAAAAATGTTTGATATTTAAGTACTGTAATATTTTATTATTAGTACAATATTTCTCAGATACGCGGTTTCCAATACATAGGCAAATTAAAATGAAAACCCGTGGTTCCAATTTACCCTCTAGGCACTGTGGCGGCATCTAGCGGCGTTTGCTGGAAACTTCTACGTCATCTAACTCACGATTCAGGAAAAAATCAAGCTAGTTATTCCAAGTTAGGTATGATATTGATTTTAACCTTTCATTTAAAAAATCTAGTTTTCCATAGACGTGTAATTCAAGTGTGAAAATCTATTTAAAACTAAAACAATCCGTGAATTAGGCCAATGGGTTATTTTGGTGTTTATTGGCGTTGGCGTATCGCGGTGGAATGGGGGCGCGGGACGGCGGATTGGGGGCGGGCGAGTCTCGTCGCCGGACGCGTACCGCCGACCGTTGCGTATGACAGATAGCGGTCTGAAAGGTCCGGGGGCTCGATCTGCAATAACAAACGTTTTTTTTTACTTCATTATATATCTTCTATAATTTAATTAACCGCCTTCGTGGTTTAGCGGTAATAGCCCTTGCTTTATACACCGGAGGTCGAGGGTTCGAATACCGCGGGGAAACAATATTGTTATATGTTGTTTTCTGGTTGGTTAGGACAATTTGGGCCGATCACCTAATTGTCTGAAAAGTAAGATGATCCATGCGTCGGATGGGCATGCAAATAATCGGTCCACCCACTAACCGGCATTAGACCAGCGTGGTGGGACACGGTGCAAAAACCCCCTAATGGAGAAGGCGTGCATTAGAGGAGGCCTATGTCCAGCAGTGGACTAAAACAGACTGATGATGTATGCTACTAGGCTACTGATGCAGACATTAAATAGTTTGCAAACGTCGAAGAAGGTATGCCATGCTTTAATGGGGACGGACTACGAAAATGTGATCTAGATGCCTATCGCTGCCATAAAGCAATTGTATTTTCTAGCTAAAACGGCACCGTAAAAATGTTTCTAAGGATGTGTGCGTGTGCGTGCTGAGGCGTGTCTATGTGTGGGTGTTCGGGTTTGTGTGTTTGTGTGTGAAAGAGAGAGGAAAAGGATTCAAAGAGAGAGAAAGGCAGAGATGGAAAGCGTGTGCGTGGGCTCGAGCGCGGTGCGTATACATGTGTGTGTGTCCTTACATGCGTTCGTGTATGTTTATGCATGAAAGATAAAAAGTGGGGAGGAGAAAAAGGGGAAAAGCGTAAGTAGAGAGAAAGAGAAATAGATAACGAGAGGGAGAGGGAGGTTAGGCTGTGTTATTTCCATACGTTTTAATACTAACATGCTTGTGCTGCTTCTGCGCGCTGCGCTGGTGCGGCGCGCTCATGTTGTTGCCCGTGTACGCGACGCACTTGACCTGCCACTCGCCCAGCTGCTCGTTCCAGTGCACGTATTTATCTATCAGCGCCTGAAAAAAGTTGTATAGTAAATAGAAACATGTGACTACACAACCTACATGTGTCATGGAACTGATAGTGATGGTTTTAATATCCATTTATATCGTGGACGTACATAAGGTACATAGAATACCCGCGTGGGCTGAAGCCAACAAGAAGTTGAGCTGAAACCTTATAGACCCAGTAAGATACTTTAATTTTTCGCCTTCTGGTATATATTTTATTTGCCTTTCATTTTATTGCGTTTAAAATGTATTATTTATTTTTTTTTTTTTATGGCATACGCGAGCAGACGAGCAGTCGGCCACCTGATGGGAAGTGGTCACCGACGCCCTAGACATTGCAATATCAGTGGTATCGCCAACGCGCTGCCTACCGTGAGACATAATGGTGTTAAGTCTCGTTTACCCAGTAAATACGCTGGCTACGGTGCCCTTCAAACCGGAACACAGAAGTGTTTTCACACTACTGCTTCTGGGCAGAAATAGGCACCGCGGTGGATTCCACCAGACGGTCTCCTGTAAACAGGGGACCTACCACGTTAAACCATCTATTGAATTTGTTGTGTATTTCGATGAGTTTAGTCATTATTAATTGATTTTAACGTGAATGGGAAGGCACGAGGCCTAGTGTAACATAAATTCCTTTTAGCCTTTAAACCTATCACACATTACACATTTAAAGCTTTAATTTTTTTTTAATTTGCCACCGGTGCGAAAGTATAATCAAAATAAATAATCAAGAATAATCGGTCAGAAGCTATGCAATGATATTATTGTCTTTCTTTCGTTAAGGAATGCAATTACCTGGTACTCCTTAGGGATGTAGGAATCAAGAACTAGGTCAGCCAACTGGATCTCTCGCTTCAAAGCCCTGACTCCGTCCAATATTCCCTCCATTTCACGTTGCTGCTCCCTTTGTTGGTCCGCCAACTCGGCCTAATGACAATCAGATACGACATTTATTCACAGATCACTACTAGGTATTTATTTATTTATATGCAGTTTCGTATAGTAATATATATATATATCTCCTTATTTTTTCACCCAATTGTATGAAAAGTAAAATGTTCCATGCTTTGAATGGGCGTGTAAAACATCGGTCCATGAACCAACTCGTATTGGACCTGCGTGGTGGGATAAGGTCCAAAAACCCTCTAATGGAGAAAGAGTGCATTAGGGGAGGCCTATATTCAGCAGAAGACTAACACAGACTGATAATAAAAATAATAATATTTCTGGACCAATAACACATCATTATGCAGTCCCAAACTAAGCAATGCTTGTACTATGGAAACTAGATAACTGGTGAATACATAAACTTACTTTTCTTTTGTAACTAAATACATATTATATAGATACAAACACCCAGACACAAGAAAAGCACTATGTTCATCGCACAATATTTTCGCCGGGTGGGAATCGAACCCACGACCTTTGGCGCAACAGTTGAGGTCACTAACCACTGCGCCAAGCGGGTCGTCGATAATGACGATGATGCTAATGATATTATCATCACTACGAAGTCGCACGTAGTACTATTCTATATTATATTGAAATTTCTAGAAATATATATATATTATAAAGATATTTTTACACTTCCAAAATTCTTGTACTTAAGCTTGTTGCTTGTTTTCATTTTATTTCTATTATCTTTTTCATTACATTTAATTTTATGTCTGTGCACAGAATTACCTTTGCGGAGTTAAGAAGTTGCACAGCCCGCTTCAGCTTCCTTGTCTTGGCCGCATTCTCCTCTTGGAGACTTGAATATCTCTCTTCAAGGTCCAGTCTTTCAGCCTTTTAGCGAAACAAAAACCCATTTGAGCAGACATTAGACAAACTGAGGGTAAAAAATTATATAGAAGAGCCAAATGTATGGACGCAGTTCATATTCTGCACTAAGGAATTAGCCTTGTTAACTAGACGGTTGATGTATTAACCCAATGTAATGTACATATCGTAAACTGCCTCCGTAGCCTAGTGGTATGGGCGTATGCTTTAGAAACCGGAGGTCGTGGGTTCGAATCCTGCGGGGACTCAACAAATTTGCAATGTTGTTTCCTAGTTGGTTAGGGAAATTTGGGTCGATTACCTAATTGTCTGAAAAGTAAGATGATCCATGCGTCGGATGGGCATGTAAAAATTCGGTCAACTCATCAACCCGCAGTGGACCAGCGTGGTTGTATACAGTCGAAAACCCCCTAATGGACAGGGGTGTATTAGGGGAGGCCTATGTCCTGCAGTGGACTAGCACAGACTAATGATGATGATGATGAAATACCATGATAAAAAAGCGGAAAACCTACTAAACTATGTAAATAATAGTTTCTTGCCGGTTCTTCACTAAGCAGGTCTTGAACTGATCGTAATTTTTTAACGCTTATAAGCGCTAAGTGGACCCTAAACTGAAAAAATATTTTTTGACTTAGACTTTGACCTATGCTTATAAGATTTACGTAACAGAACATTTTTTCTATAATAGAATAACTACCTTTGTAGTCTAATAGTAAACCTACGGTATAGAAGCTGCAAGTCGTAGCCTAGGTATTAGTACATGTTTTTAAATCGGAGGACGTGAGTTCGAATCCTGCGGTTCTCAATTACTTTTTATCGTTGTTTCCTAGGCGGTTAAGAGTTGTGGGCTGATCGTCCGATGGCCTGCAAAGTAAGATTATCCATGCGTCAGATGGACATATAATCTCTTTCCGTTTATCTTAAACCTTTAAATTGTTTATTACAATGTAAAATAAGTAAATCCTAGCCGCAGCAACGCGTGGCAGGGTCTGCTAGTTTATCTATATATTAGTAATCAGCCAGGTATAGATTGACCGACCTGTTCTGATTCGACACGGAAGATCATTATTCTGATAGAATAATAGGTTACAATACAAACCCAGGAAAAAGTTTTTGTGATTTCCAAAAACCTATGAAATGTGAAAATAAATTTTATCAGCTTATCAAGATGTTGCCTAAAAGTCCACAACCAAATTGACCTTCCGAGACACCCAACCCTCAACCTACCTCCTTCTTCATGAGGTCTTCCTGGAGGCGCAGCTCGTTCAGCCGCCTCTGCTCCAACTCCCTGGCAGCCTGTTCCAGCAGCCTCCTTTGTGCGTCAGCTTTATCCAGAAGATTCTTCCACCCACGAGGTCCTAGTGTAACATAAATTCCTTTTTAGCACTTTAAACCTATCACACATTACACATTTTAAAGCTTTAATTTTTTTAATTTGCCACGTTCGAAAGTATGATCAAAATAAATAATCAAGAAGAATCGGTCAGAAGCTATGCAATGATATTATTGTCTTTCTTTCGTTCAGGAATGCAATTAATACCTGGTACTCCTTAGGGATGTAGGAATCAAGAACTAGGTCAGCCAACTGGATCTCTTCCTTCAAACCCTGACTCCAGTCAATATTCCCTCCATTTCACGTTGCTGCTCCTTTGTTGGTCCGCATACTCGGCCTAATGACAATCAGATACGACATTTATTCACAGATCACTACTAGGTATTTTTTATTTATATGCAGTTTCGTATAGTAATATATATATATATATATATCCTTATTTTTTCATCCAATTGTTCTGAAAGTAAAATGTTCCATGCGTCGGATGGGCATGTAAAAATCGGTCCATGAACCAACTCGTATTGGACCTGCGTGGTGGATAAGGTCCAAAAGCCCTCTAATGGAGAAAGAGTGCATTAGGGAGGCCTATATTCACCAGAAGACTGAACACATACTGATAATAATAATAATAATAATAATATTTCTGGACCAATAACACATCATTATGCAGTCCCAAACTAAGCAATGCTTGTACTATGGAAACTAGATAACTGGTGAATACATAAACTTACTTTTCTTTGTAACTAAATACATAATATATAGATACAAACACCCAGACACAGAAGACTATGTTCATCGCACAATATTTTTCCCGGTGGGAATCAGACCCACGCCCTTTGGCGCAACAGTCGAGGTCACTAACCACTGCGCCAAGCGGGTCGTCGATAATGATGATAATATTATCATCACTCGAAGTTGCACGTAGTACTATTCTATATTATATTGAAATTTCTAGAAATATATATATATATATAAAGATATTTTACACTTCCAAAATTATTGTACTCAAGCTTGTATTGTTTTCATTTTATTTCTATTATCTTTTCATTACATTTAATTTTATGTCTGTGCACAGGATTACCTTTGCAGAGTTAAGAAGTTACTGCCCTTCAGCTTCCTTGTCTTGGCGCATTCTCCTCTTGGAGACTTGAATATCTCTCCTCAAGGTCAGTCTTTCAGCCTTTTAGCGAAACAAAAACCCATTTGAGCAGACATTAGACAAACTAAGGGTAAAAATTATATAGAAGAGCCAAATGTGTGACGCAGTTCATATTATGCACTAAGGAATTAAGGCCTTGTTAACTAGACGGTTCATGTATTGACCCAATTTTGTAAATATCATAAACTGCCTCCGTAGCCTAGTGGTATGGGCGCATGCTTTAGACACCGGAGGTCGTGGGTTCGAGTCCTGCGGGGACTCAACAAATTTGCAATGTTGTTTCCTAGTTGGTTAGGGAAATTTGGGTCGATTACCTAATTGTCTGAAAAGTAAGATGATCCATGCGTCGGATGGGCATGTAAAAATTCGGTCAACTCATCAACCCGCAGTGGACCAGCGTGGTTGTATACAGTCGAAAACCCCCTAATGGACAGGGGTGTATTAGGGGAGGCCTATGTCCTGCAGTGGACTATCACAGGCTAATGATGATGATGATGAAATACCATGATAAAAAAGCGGTAAATAATAGTTTCTTGCCGGTTCTTCACTAAGCAGGTCTTGAACTAATGGTAAATTTTTAACGCTTATAAACGCTAAGTGTACCCTAAACTGAAAAAATATTTTTTGACTTAGACTTTGACCTATGCTTATAAGATTTACGTAACAGAACATTTTTTCTATAATAGAATAACTACCTTTGTAGTCTAATAGTAAACCTACGGTATAGAAGCTGCAAGTCGTAGCCTAGGTATTAGTACATGTTTTTAAATCGGAGGACGTGAGTTCGAATCCTGCGGTTCTCAATTACTTTTTATCGCTGTTTCCTAGGCGGTTAAGAGTTTTGGGCTGATCGTCCGATGGCCTGAAAGGTAAGATTATCCATTCGTCAGATGGACATATAAAAAGTCTGTCCTGCTCCCGATCTCTCCCTGGTCGTGTCGGTTAACCGTCCCATCGGACGATAGGGGTAAAAGTAAGAGGAAGTGGACTTGTATTTGCGCGTACATTTGTACACAGTTATATCTCCTGCACGACTGGCTGAACTCTAATCTTAATATATATAATTCGTGCGTAACGATGTTTGTCCGCGATGGACTCCTAAAGTACTTAATCAATTTTAAAATGTAGTTGCCCAGTATGTGCAGTTTAATTAAACTTGAACGATAGAGTTGCTTACATCTTTATTTATAGTCGCAATATTGTTTTATTGCGATTTATTTTTCTATTATTATTTGATGCAAAATGTTAGCTACAAAACGATTGTGACAGTTGGCGATATCTATTGACTGCGTTGTGTGTGTCAATAGATGGCGCTGTTTAATAGTATAAACTTTTCGTTGATAATATAAGAATTGGAACAATAAAAAGTAGTTGCTTTAAATTAATTAGCTTTTTCCCATTTAATTTTATAATAATTATTATCTATTGTTAAAAACAAAAATGCAACCGTCATTTTATACCAGGCTATTAAATAAAAAAAGGTAATAAATAAGATAACCTTCCTAACATGCGTGTCAAATTGTGAATTGTAGGATTTTTACAGAGCAAATTTAAACAAAAAGTGATTTTGTATCCTATATAAAGGAAATATTTTGATGACATATTTAACGGCGAATACGATTGTAGGTACTGTAAATGATGACGATGAATGAATGCACTAAAATGAATTCTTTTACACTTGACGATGCATGTTATCAACGTTTTTTAATAACCATGCTAATAAAACGTTAAAATTATGTTTTTGGCAGTAGTGCTCCATATCAGTATAAATTATGACATTTTTAATAGAAAACGAAGAATTAAAAAATAAAAAACAATATTATTTTTTAAAACTAACTCTTTTGTATAGTTTTACACAATATCAACTGAAGGAACATTTCGATTAATCGTCTTCAGTCGGTCCACTTTAAATACCAATCCAATTGATTTTGATACCATTGTAACTTTTTAAGTGTATTCAGGTGTAACGGTAGCACCATCGAGGTCACTGTTTTTTTTACAAATAATACATCATCAGCCTTTGATAGTCCACTGCTGGACATAGGCCTTTCCTAATACACCCCTATCCATTAGGGGGTTTTTTGGACCGTATCCCACCACGCTGGCCCAATGCGGGTTGGTGGGGTGGACCGACTTTTTACATGCCCATCCGACGCATGGATCATCTTACTTTTCAGACAATTGGGTGATCGGCCCAAACTGCCCTAACCAACTAGGAAACAACAATGAAAATTTGTCGAGTCCCCGCAGGATTCGAACCCACGACCTCCGGTTTCTAAAGCACACGCCTATACCACTAGGCTACGGAGGCAATCAGTACAAATAATGCCATTTGTCTAATAAAAAATGGTGGTCCTCATGACTGATATTCTCTTTCCGTTTATCTTAAACCTTTACAATGTAAAATAAGTAAATCCTAGCCGCAGCAACGCGTGGCAGGGTCTGCTAGTTTATCTATATATTAGTAATCAGCCAGGTATAGATTGACCCGACCTGTTCTGATTCGACACGGAAGATCATTATTCTGATAGAAGAAGAAATAGGTTACAATATAAACCTAGGAAAATGTTTTTGTGATTTCCAAATACCTATGAAATGTGAAAATAAATTTTATCAGCTTATTAAGATGTTGCCTGAAAGTCCACAACCAAATAGACCTTCCGAGACACCCAACCCTCAACCTACCTCCTTCTTCATGAGGTCTTCCTGGAGGCGCAGCTCGTTCAGCCGCCTCTGCTCCAACTCCCTGGCAGCCTGTTCCAGCAGCCTCCTTTGAGCGTCAGCTTTATCCAGAAGATTCTCTCCACCCACCAGGACCTTCGATTCGAGACGCTGCAGCTTCTCTTTCAGCTCTTCCTGCTGTTTCCTGAATAGAGAGATGGATACACAAGTGTCGTGTTTTGTTAACGATCTTAGGATTTCACGAAGAATCGTGGATCTTTAATGATTTAATCTGTACATTATATGAAAAGATTGTATACCGTTGTAGCACTCCCCTATGAAGGATCATTACTTTCATATTGACGTTTAAAATATTGTTAAAATTGCCCTTAACTTACTTGTATCAATGCCAAATCTATATATATAAAGGATTCCCACTTCTATTGACTCATCACGATATCTCTAAAACCATAAGGCGTAGCGACTTGAAATTTATAGGTAGGAATATTCCTTTCGCCGAGTAGAGGTCAACTAAGAACGGATTTTACGAAATTGCTACCACGGGGTTGGGGGTTGCGCTTACTTGGTACGCTGCAGCTCCGCTTTTTTCTCTTCTAGAACCTTCCGCGCTTGATGTGCCTTCTCTCATTTATTTTCTCCTGTAACAATTAAAATGTCTGATAATATGAATAGTATCATGATATATATTTAAACAACTAGTTTGAAAAGTACTTTTAAGTTAGAATATTATAAACAAATAATGACACTTTAAACGAAGACTTTAGAGGGTTCATGAAGTTTGATAAGATGGTACGGATGGTTAAGGATATATACAAGATTTAACGCCCATTTTGCGATTTTAATAGCAATTTATCTTTTTTTATAATTCTTATAAATGCATTGTTATTGTTATATGTGTCGTCCACCAATCGGCCAATCATTAAGCGACTCTACGCTGTTAGGATCATAGTATGACGTCATCGAGTCGCAATTGTTTAGTTTACACGTAGCCCGTATTCAATTTGTAAAGAAACGGATACCGAATGATTAAACTAAATAGTAACTAACTTTTCTTAAAAGAGCCCTAGAGAAACCTTTGTTAAAGCAAAGCATTATTGTGAAGGCAAGTACTTTGAACCGGATTATAAAAATATATTCAGTTTCATTTTATTTAGTACAGTGTGTGTTTACGTAGTGTTATTACCGGGTGGTACTTCTTACATTGCACATTGTTTTTAAAGACAAATTTCCGGCGATAAAAAAGACCAGTTATTATTACGTCAGATGCGTATTATGCCGAACCGGTGGCAGCGTTTTTGACAAGCAAGAAGCAAGTGTGACACTATTATCTGCACTAAAATTATAAAAAGAAAAAGATTTCCATTTTTCTATAAAACAAATCAACTCAACAACTAACAGACCGATTTCAAAGATCAATTTTTTCTTAAATTTTGTATCATTTTATTCATTATTATCGAAATATTTAAAAATGCTTTTAGTACCTTCTCCTCGCGCATGATCTTGCGTCGTATCTTCCTCTCTTCTGGGTCCAGGGTGTCGAGTTCTGGGTCAGTGAGAGTTTCATCGGTCAACTCCTCCTCACTTGGCTCTTCCTCTTCTTCTTCTTCTATTTCTGTTTCACAAGAACAAGTGAAGATATTTGGCACTAATTTTAAATACCTGATATCACTTTGAGTATAAGAACAAGTAAATTTACTTCGGACCACTTTTGCTCAAATACTATTATCTCCCTAAGAACAAGAACATAGTTGGAGATATTCGGCACCAATATCGTTTAATACTTGATATCTCTGTACGAGAGTAAGAACATAAGGTGATATTCGGTAAAACTTTTGCTCAAATACCTAATACCTCTGTAAGAGTAAGAAAAAATGTTAATATAGTTTGTACCATTTTGATCAAACACTTAATATTACCGTGGGTATAAAAACAAGTGAACATATTAGGTATCTATCACTTTTGTTTAAATACCTGATATCACTGTGAGGGTCATAACCACAAGATTGTTTATTCGGTACTACTTTTGCTAAACATCTCTGTGGGTATAAGAACAAGGGAAGGTATGTAGCTAAGCTAAAATCATATATGTAAATATAGTGCCTACAAAACTTCTATTGATAGTACAAACGAAAACAATAAATTAATTATAATTTGCCATAGCTAAGGTTGAGCGAAAACTATATTTAAAAACCCCGCTTACAAATCTATTCGTATGTTTTACACCATTTTATCAAGAAATAGATTTAGTATAGTACTATAAAAGCATGTTTTATAGAATAACCATATTTCAGATTTTTTCAGTTACTTAAATATATTTATTCCCGACGTTTCGGATTCTTTCCAGCAACGACGACGTTTCGGAATAAATATATTTAACGCGAAAATCTGTAAATTAGTGGATTTGATATGTTTAATAATCGCGTAGATAAAAGAAATAATTATATCTTTATAGTTTTGATACAATGCTAGGTTTTGTCTGCTGATTTCATCAATTTCATAGTATAACTATCTTTCAAGTTATTGAGTAATCTACTATTAACTCATACTGTTATTAGTTCACTTGAACAAACATAATTTTTAATGTCCGAATATAACATGCTTTCTACAGATCTAATCCTATAGATTTTTTTAAGTCAAAGAGTCAAAGTCAAAATCATTTATTCAATTTAGGCTCTACTGAGCACTTGTGAACGTCAAAAATTATCCATTTACCACCGGTTCACAAACTCAGACCCGTCCAGAGAAGAACCGGCAAGAAACTTTGCGGTCTTTCTTTTTTTAAACATTAGTATTTACAAAGTTTGACCAATACATTTTTTTAAAAGTTACCAGGGGATTTGCAAGCGCAGAATATAAACTACTTCCATACATCTTGGTTCTCAATATAATCTATAACAGAATAGTGTAATAGGCTTTTTCTATTAGCGTTGTTTTGACAACTTTACGATAGCTCGAAAGATTCAGTTGCGTTTGGCAGGCATTTAATTTATTATACACTCTTATATATATCGTGTACATGAAAGATTTGTTGGTTCGGGTCAGTCCTAAATCTGGGTAGCTCTAGGGGCTCAATTCGACCCCTGCGCGGCCTAATATCTTTTTTAGCAAACATATGAATATTTTGACGCGCGTATATAATATTTTCAAATATGTATAGCGAGGGTAAAGTTAAAATTACAGTTTTATTAAAAACATTACGTAAAGATTCCCGTGAACCCAAGTTGTAGATTGCCCTAACAGCCCGTTTTTGTAGTATAAATATTGTGTTCAAACCGGCTGCAGATCCCCATAATAATAATCCATAGGACATAAGGCTGTGAAAGTACGCGTAATAAACTAGTTTTGCAGTTTTTTAATAGCATACGAAGGCAGACGGGCAGTCCGCCACCTGATGGGAAGTGGTCACCGACGACATGGACATCGGCAATACCGAGTATATCACCAGCGCGCTGCCTACTGTGAGACATAGTATGTAACGCCTCGCTGTCCCAGTAAATACGCTGGCTTCGGTGCCCTTGAAACCGGAAAACAGTAGCGTTTATCCACTATTGCTTTGAGGCAGAAACAGGCACCGCGGTGGTACCGCCCCAGACGGCCCCCTGTAAAAGGGGACCTATCACACCAGTTTACACATGATGCGATAACTTATTAAATCGCTGTGAATGAGAAGTGTATAAGAGAATAATATACCATTAGCGCTCTCCTCCAATTGTTTCTTGAGCTGATCAATCTCTTGTTGGAATCTGCAAATCGGAAATAGATACCGTGATTAAATTCATTTGGAATGATATTATATTCATCTATTACATTTGTACTGGTTTTTTTTGTGTTGTGTGCTGGATCGATTAAATGAGTTATTATTATTGATTTTAACATCGCCTAATCAGTTTACTGGAGTAAGCGGTACCCGAAACATAACATTTCATAAGTAAAACTATACACTAACCCTTGGAATTATTCATCATCATCATCATCATCATCAGCCTGTGATAGTCCACTGCTGGACATAGGCCTCCCCTAATCCACCCCTATTCATTAGAGGGTTTATGGACCGTATCCCACCACGCTGGTCCAATGCGGGTTGGTGGGTGGACGACTTTTACATGCCCATCCGACGCATGGATCATCTTACTTTTCAGACAATTGGGTGATCGGCCCAAATTGCCCTAACCAACTAGGAAACAACAATGAAAATTTGTTGAGTACCCGCAGGATTCGAACCCACGAACTCCGGTTTCTAAGCCACACGCCCATACCACTAGGCTACGGAGGCAGTTATTAAATTAAGAAAAAATATTTCTGATATCTCAGAGCGTGAAGCGGAACGTTGTTTGTGGTGTGTGTGAACAACTAAAACATTTCAACTAGAATACAGTAGTGTGTTAACTACTGATTTTGATGGAAATAGACATCGCAGATGTACTTTCCCAGCCTGCATTTTTCATTATGATCATAGTTTTACAATAACTGTAAAGACACATTGCTACTAAAATAATAAAATGGCAACGAACAGATTTTTGACGTATTTTGTTCTTGCGCAATATTTTTCGTGAGCAGTGTTACCATCAGGTTCTTCTGGTCGTCGTTTTTTAATAAGAAAAAATGTCTTTGGCTTCAACTTTAACTACTTTAATTTTGTCTTTTAATCAGACATTGTCACCGACCTTAACTTTGACTTTGTCTTCTACCTTGACTTATTCTTTTACTTTTACTCTTACTTTGACTTTGACTATCACTTTAGCTTTGACTTTACCTGGTAAGAAGCGCATCCCCTGGCTCGCTGTTGACGTGCGTTTTGTTCTCAATGTTCTTAGCGCGATTGGCATAGCGCAAAGTGCTGATTGTTTCCACGTAGTTGCACTCCGCCGGTCCTATAGTGGCGATCTGGAATGTTCGAAAGAGTGTGTAACTCTTTCTCTCAATGCAATTTATGACAAACAATCTGAGGTTTATATTGGAAAACTTCTGCAGACGCTATCTTGAGATAAGTTTTAGGGGTCTAAGATATCTTGGCTTCGATTGAAAAGGCGTAAATTGCAACCGATGCAAGTGATTACAAGTCACAGCGAGCTGCAAGGTATCGTAAGATCATCATATACGGCGTAGACCCGGATTTGTATTTACCAAGTATAACATGAATAGCAATGTATGTAATGCACAAAGGCCTAAGCCATCTGATGGCCACAACTTCGTTTGTTTAGATATCGGAACCATAAGATTGACTGACGGATAAAAAGTCATCATTCATATAAATTCACTTCATGCGGAATCGTCGTTCACTTGTCCATACGACCCGGGATCATCTTAATTTTAAACGACGAACAAGAGCAGAGATTGACTGCCTCCGTAGCCTAGTGGTATTGGCGTTTGCTTTAGAAACCGGAGGTCGGGTTCGAATCCTGCGGGACTCAACAAATTTTCGTTGTTGTTTCTGTTGGTTAGGACAATATGGGCCGATCACCCAATTGTCTGAAAAGTAAGATGATCCATGCGTCGGATGGGCATGTAAAGGCGGTCCACCCACCAACCCGCATTGGACCAGCGTGGTGGGATACGGTCTAAACCCCCTAATGGATAGGGGTGTATTAGGGAGGCCTATGTCCAGCAGTGGACTATCAAAGGCTGTTGATGATGATGATGATGATGATGAAGAGCAGATTGACATTTTATCAAGCAAGATCACTACGTAGTATAAAACAAAGTCGCTTTCTCTGTCCCTAAATCCCAATGTATGCTTAAATCTTTCAAACTACGTTAGATTTCGATGTGGTTTTTTAAATAGATTGAGCGATTAAAGAGGAAGGTTTATATGCATAATTCATATATAATGAAATAGATTCCCACCTATATATTGACTAATCACGATACCTCTAGAACCATAAGGCGTAGCGACTTGAAATTTAGTAGAAATATTCCTTTCGCCGAGTAGACGTCAGCTAAGAACGGATTTTACGAAATTCTACCCACAAGGGGGGTTAGAAGGTTGCTAGTTCATACAAAATATTGCAGAGAACCGTTGATAAACTTATATATGTTTCTTTACATTTTACAGGCATCAGTTGCACCCGAGCGGAGCCGGGATGGGTCGCTAGTTTTACTTTATTTACATAAACAAAACACTACCATGACAGTCTTGGAGTTGCCGCCGAGGGAGTCCTGAAGGAGGCGGGTCAGCTTCGAGTTCCTGTACGGGATGTGGGTGGACTTGCCATCGACGAGGGCCGATATCACGTTGCCAAGAACTGAGAGAGATTGGTTGATCTTCGTGGCTTCCTTCAGACGGGTGCCGGTCGCCTGAGTTTTGCTCTGACGCTCCGAGCCCTGAAAAAGACGATAACCCATACAAATTAATAAAACCGGAGAATCTATAGCTACTACATTGCAATATATAAGAGACGGTGATGATGGTGAAGACCGACTCCTTGGTCTAGCGGTATTGGTCCTTGCTTTATAAACCGGAGTGCGTGGGTTGCATTTCCGCGGGGAAACAACTTTGGGTTATCATTGTTTTCTGGTTGGTTAGGACAATTTGGGCATGTTAAAAGTCGGTTCACTCACCAGCCCGCATTGGATCAGCGCGGTGGATTCGGTCCAAAACCCCACTAATGGAGAAGGCGCGAATTAGGGAGGCCTATGTCAAAGTGAACTAACACAGGCTGATGATTATATAACGGACACATAAAATATATTCCAGAAACGGTTGGACTTTCTACATTTTAGGATCATCATCGTCATCAGCCTTTGATAGTCCACTGCTGGACATAGGCCTCCCTAAACACCCTATACGTTAGAGGGTTTTGGACCATATCCTACCACGCTGATCCAATGCGGGTTGGTGGTGACCGATTTTTACATGCCCATCCAACGCATGGATCATCTTACTTTTCAGACAGTTGGGTGATCGGCCCAAATTGTCCTAACCAACTAGGAAACAACAATGAAAATTTGTTGAGTCCCCGCAGGATTCGAGCCCACGACCTCCGGTTTCTAAAGCAAACGCCTATACCATTAGGCTACGGAGGCAGTTATTCTAAGGATAGCTTTGAGTAATTTAGGCTACGTTTTATATAAAAAAATCGAACAATTTTTTTTACTTATCACCACGCGGATAAAATCGCGGGCAACACAGCTAGTCTACCCACAAGACAAATAGGATAGGAGCCAGAAGAAATAACGTAAATTACTGCGTTATTGAATTGAGGTAGTGTTACCGCTTTGGGGCGGAAACCATCCGAATTAGGAAAACTTAATTAATCCGCTTCTTAAGACTTTTTGCGTTTATCTATTTTAATATACCGAAGAGAAAAAATCTGTACTTTTGTCTGTATGCGCCGATTTTTAATTTTTTACAATTAAAAATCAACATCCACCTTGAGTAAAATAGGCTTATTTATACCCACCTATGAGAATCCATTTGAACGTGTAAAAATAACATGTACAGGCCCGATGACGGACTGCTAGTTCTCTATATTTTATTCCCTACGTTTCGGACCCTTTCCAGCGTCCATGATGATATAGTAAAAACAAACGGCAGTGCCTGTGATCATCACGAGAAATAATTCAAATCAAAATCAAAATAACCAACAGAAAAGCGCACAGTTCAGGTCAAATCTATGAACACCGATTCCAAAAATTTTACCTGTCCATTGAGAAACTGACAAAAGAAATCGGGGATCGTAATTTTTTGCTCTTTTTTTCCAATTAATACGTCGTTATTAAAAGTATCAAATCAAATGAAGCCGTTGCCAGCGTGCTTGCCAATACGGATAATGAACTCTTCCTCATATCTCGGTCCTTAAATAAATAAGAATTAGTAAAACCTACCCTACTGCCTCCGTAGCCTAGTGGTATGGGCGTGTGCTTTAGAAACCGGAGGTCGTGGGTTCGAATCCTGCGGGGACGCAACAAATTTTCATTGTTGTTTCCTAGTTGGTTAGGGCAATTTGGGCCGATCACCCAATTGTCTGAAAAGTAAGATGATCCATGCGTCGGATGGGCATGTAAAAAAGACGGTCCACCCACCAACCCGCATCGGACCAGCGTGGTGGGATACGGTCCAAAACCCCCTAATGGATAGGGGTGTATTAGGGGAGGCCTATGTCCAGCAGTGGACTAACAAAGGCTGATGATGTGTGATGTGTGATGTGAAAACCTACCGCCAAATCGACCAAATGCAGTTTCCCCATCTTAACATGCGTCTTCCCGTCTGCCCCCTTCTTGCTGCTCTCGACGGTTATGGAGAAGATTGCGTGCGATCTGGAACTTTCTATGTTCATCGCGGTAGCGCCAATGTGGCGGTTCCTGTTGCCGACCGCCATGATTTTCTCCAGTTCATCGGCATTGTGGACCACGTAACCTGTTAAAGAATAAAGGATTGATATATATTTTTTAAGAATTTCACCTAAAACAGTTTTACCAGTCTTTTAACACATAAGTAATACAATAAACATGCTCATATCTTGGACTATTTATCAATTAATGAAAGAGGATTTATTTTAGGATCACGTTGTTGAACGGCCTGTTTTGTTTGGTTATTGGTATAAATCGTTAAGTTTAATAGTATCGAATAATCTTTAAAATCTTTGTCACGCTTATTGTAACGATTCAACAAATACGATGATTACAAACAACCTAAAACAGTTTAACCTACAAGACGAAATAGTTTATTAGTAATAAGATATTATTATGCAGTTCTTTAAAAGAATTTTTTCTCATCCGGCTGAGAGAATTTTTTCTAACAATAACTAAAATATTACGTATATACGAATAATAAAGCAATGAATATAATAAACGGTAAATGCATAGATACATATCAGCCAGACAGAAGCCAGGGGAGATCCAATTTCTTCAGAAGAAGTAATATCTTAATAGCAAAAGTGATGCACATGACATAGATACAAGGGACAAACATAATTTAATTCTTCCAGCAACTAGACTGCGAAGAATAAGTAAGTCTTTTATGGGACAATGTATACGTTTTTACAACAAAATCCCAGTAAACGTTCAGAATTTAACTATTAATAAATTTAAAAAGGTAGTCAAGGAACGTATATGTGTTAAAGGTTATTACGATATTAATGCATTTTTAAACGATAACACAGCCTGGTAATGGAATGTTCGCTCCAGGTCTTGTTTCAAAATTGCATAATATGTAATGTCGAATTATCAAATTGTTTGTTATTTTTAATAGATGACATAAGAAATAGCCCGCTAAGTTTCTTTCGCCGGTTCTTCTCAGGTCTGAGGTGTCCTTTTCCGAACCGATGGTAGTGTGTTTGACAATCAATAAGCAAGTGTAAACTTCTATATTGAATAAAGATATATGAATTTGAATTTGAGTAAGATATTATTTCCTCTTTCATTGAAGCTCCTTCGACACCTTAAAGTTAAATCTACTACTGTTGCTACTGTTTGTAGATTTCCGACTCCAGGAATCCATGAAAAACGAACATTTATTGAAAAAAAAAATATTTAATACATTGTTAAAACGCATTACTAATAAACACTACTAGACGGATTGTATTAATTATTTCTTTTCCAGCTTGAACACCAACGAAGAGCTTCAATATCTTCAACTTCTACATAAACATTCTTGAGGGTAAAGTAAACTTAAGTTCTGAGTAACTATTCCAAGATCAAATACAAAAGTATTAGGTCCCTACTTAACATGCAATCACATACCTGCGTGTAAACGTGTGAATATGCCAGTTAAAGCACGTAGTCCTTCGAAATCTGGACTATGTATGTAAAACCATAGAAGTGGAAAAACATCTGCCGACTAGATTAACAGACGGAGCACCTAGTCATCATGACAAATACCTGGACAATCCATGAGCGTAAAATAGGTATGATTTACGACATGCGGATCAGCAAACTTGTAGGTATTACTATGATTTTCTTAATCACTTGCATTCAGAGTCTATTGTGTCTTGCTCTTATCACTTCATCCAAACAATAATTATACTGTTTATCAGTACATCTATTTGTAAATAAAGGATTACTTAGTACTTCTTTCAACCCCATTTGGACTCAGCGGTGGGTCATAAGCCTTACTAAATAGGGGTAAATTAGGGTGTCCAGCAGTGGACTATCACAGGTGGATGACGATGATAAGACTACCTGTCAGATCCTTGACGAAGACACCGATGTCTGGCCGCTCCTTCACCTCTAAGCTCCTGTGAGGATTATTGCCCAGAAGGTCACGCACCTCCTCGTTGTAAATCTCCAGGTATGTCACGCATACCAGGAATCTGAAAAGCAATGACCACAAAAGCTTTAAATGCAATATTAATTTAAGTACATTCCTCGTCACGGTCGTAGGTGTGCATAAGAAGTCATTCATTTACACTGGAAGTTATATAGTCCGCAAGTGTACTAGGAAACACAGTCTCGCTTCCTCGTCTCTTTACTTTTATAGTCCGATAATAATTACTGATATAAGAAATTATTAATTAATTCGAAGACGCTCTGTTCGTGTCGTTGCTTAATATAGTACAAGTAAAAAAAACTAGAACTCGAGAGATCTTTGAAATATTTTTGGTTGATCAAACATCGCCAGACGATTTAAGTTTAACGCAAGATGATTTAACTTTAATTTGAAAGCTTCACGTTTTGTCATCACTAATCGATTTGTTTCAATATCTTCCAGGTATTGTTTAGCTTAATTTCAGATATTTATTGAAATTATCGAGAAGTAACACCCTAACCCTGCAATTCCTCGGAATAAGACTACGAGGTACAAAATTCCATGGTATATTCTAACGTAAATGCCCTCGTCTCGTACTTTGCCTGTGTTATATGACTGAAATGTAGCAAGGACTTGATGAACCGCGAGACATAGTAAAAGTATGATGCAACTGAGCATCATTCTTCGTTCATCTTCCGTATCCTTCGCCTGTGCTATGTGACTGAAGATATGAGCGAAGGAGTTGGGTATGATGCCGCGGAGCTCTGGTGCGCTGTTCGAGCCAGCCATGGTGTAGGTCTTGCCGGTGCCGGTCTGACCGTAGGCGAATATGGTGCCGTTGTAGCCACGGACCACTTGGTCGACGATCGGGCTGGCGGTCTGCACGTAGATGTCCATCTGTAAAGAAGAAAAGGAGTTTGAGTCGAGTGTACTATCCAGCCCGTACCTGAGTCATGATTAAGTTAGTATCCATTTTGATGGGATCCGTTTCTTCGAACTATAAGAGTAAAAAGGAAGAGAGAGTGCACCTGTGTCTTCACGTACCCGTTTTTTTATTGCCTACGCAGGCAGACGAGCAGTCGGGCCACCTGATGGGAAGTGGCCACCGACGCCCATAGACATCGGCAATACTAGTCGTATTACCAACGTGCTGCATATCGTGACTCATAGGGTGTTAAATCTCGTTTAGCCAGTAAGTACGCTGGCTACGGTGCCCTTCAAACCGAAACACAGCAGTGTTTTCACACTACTGCTTTGCGGTAGAAATGGGCACCGCGGTGGTACCATCCCAGACGGAACTCTGTAAAAAGGGGACCTATCACCAGTGTGCACTATTATATCCTGCGCAGTTGACTGATCTCTATTACAGATCGGCCATCATTTCGAGTACAAATTAGAAACGGCTTTTAAGGCAGAAAGACTGGCAACAGATCGCCCTAACCCTGAAGGTATTTTTTGTTACTGCGACGTGCAGGGCGTTCAATTGATTATAAAATGTGTGCTTTGCTAGACACTATAAATCTTCTGACGATAAAGATACGCTTTGGGACATGGGTTTTTCGTCTTGTTTACCCAGTAGATATGCTGACAACGGTGCTCTTAAAGTGTAATATAACTGTATATACACTACAGCGGTGGCTCACAATTTCTTAACGATAAGAGAACCTAATTAGACCAGATAAACCGGGAGATGTTAATGATTATTTATTTATTGATTTCCTTCAAAGTTAACTCATAATCAGTTTTTTCACATGTACTACTTAAACTAAATAGGTATCACCACGAAACAACAAGTTGTTAATTTCCGAGCTTTTACGCATTAGTAAAAGCTCATGCTTATACCACTAATCTATAGATTCCGTTATAGTAACTCAATGCTTTTAGATATCTAATAAACCACATGCAAATCACTTTATGGTTTTAATTTAAGTGATATCATTTGTATTAAAAGCGTTACCAGTACAACAAGTTAATTATCTATATAAATATAATCACATCTATATTTATAGATATAAATACATCTAAGCCAAATCAAACACGATTTTTTCGTACACAAAGTCTAATTTCAAACGCCTAAAGCCAAAGCAAAAAGGTTAAGAATCGCGTGAGGGGCTTAACTTTGCCCCTGTCCACCAAAAGGAACGCTTACACTTCTGTCGCCTTAATTGTTTGACGTTACGGACTTTGTTTGCGAATTCCATATATTGTTCGCCTAGAGCATAGACAGGTCTAAGAAGGAAACGTGACGTCAAAGACGAACTTAATATGCACCAAAGTGGAAGACGAAAGTTAAAAAACATAAACCTATTTAAAATCATAACTATGGTAAGTAATAATATTCAAATGTAGAACAATAAAGTAACAATAAAGCTTATATAAACTAAGGTTGTGTGCGAAAACCGTCAATTATGCAAAGAGGGTATTTATAAATCATAATATGATACTAGGTGTCAAACTCTGATGGTACAGAAACGTAAGGTCTGGCGTAGGGATGTGTCGACCCCAACGCCCACTTGACGGTGGGTCTGCCTTGAAGTGGGAATAAGACAGATCCGCAGTACAAGTGCAATTAGTCCGTTGCCAATCAACTCTTCTTAATAGGGGCCGTTGTGGCGGTCATTAAAAAACTTATGTCCAGCAGTGGATTGCTAGACGCTGTTAATGATGATGTGATGATTATGATTAGTTGTCGTGTAATGGATAACGTCTGATGGCGAATTTCACGACGTTTTGACGCAATATGACATAAAAAATTTGTATTTAAGCATTTCAGATAATATTTGTCATGTCTAAATTATGATTGTGATTGAATGAATATTATGATTGTCATCTCGATGATGATTCCTCGATAATATCGCTAGATGTATATGGATACCGAGCGCAAAAACTTTTTAGTTTGTATCTATTCATGTCGCGTCGGATGGGCATGTGAAAAGTCGGTTCACCCACCAACCCGCACTGGACCAGCGTGGTGGGATACGGTCCAAAACCCCCTAATGGATAGGGGTGTATTAGGGGAGGCCTAGGTCTTGCAGTGGACTATCACAGGCTGATGATACTGATACTATTGTTGTCTGTATAAATACTATTAAATTTTTATCAATATATATAACAAAGGCCAAAAAAGGACATCACTCTCAACGGATCATGACTATCATGACTAGAAAGATTAAACATCAGTGAGGTTTTTCCCTCTTTATTTTGGCCATATAAAGTCAAGTGATTTAAGAGTCAGTTAGACAATGAGAGCGTTGGAAAGAGACAAAGGGCTTTGTGTTCCCTCTCCCGCTCGGATCGTTAATTCTGTATCAACTACGGTACCCAAAATTAAACCTTAGCCCAATACATTTAAAGTAAAAATCACAGTTTTAAATTTTACAATCGCGCTCATTCCAGCTATTAATATTCCAGGCCCAGTACGAAAACGGCACCGCAATTGGCCTACTAAAATGCGGTACATTTCCACCGCGTGAATCCAGCGATCATTTCAATAAACTCATGGACGCCGGCCAAAGTAGATAAGGTACATTAAAACGGTAACAGCACTATATAGGCCAGTGGGGCAGGGCTATTGATTTGCTCCCCACCACCCCTCTAACCTCCCCCCCCCTCTCCCCCTCTTTGCAATCCACGAGCAGCTATGAGGAACGATTCGTCGCCTATTTCGTCCGTTACATAAGACAAATGGCCTATATTCAACAGATAACATAGTAAATTGTTTATAATAGATTAATAAAGATAATGAATAATTTGTGTCGAAATAAATGAAAAAAAATAAAAACAGTAAAAGAAACCTGTAAGCACAAACTATATAGTTCAATTTAAAATATACTTAAGATATAAAACGAGAAAAAGAGCATTGAAAATGTAACAACTGTATATGAAACGTTATAAAAAATCTGTTACCTAAATTAAAATTAAACGTAACGTACAAAATGACAAAAGAAGCCTGATCCAACAAGTCAAGGAAAAACACAAAAAAACCATATTGCAACAAAACTAAACACGCTACAGATAAAATATCTCGAGTCGCTAAAAACTTTTTGAAAAGAAGATGGCCGCCGCAAAATCGGGTCGCGGCATATCAATTACGAGTAAGTGATCGCTAACAAGTTGAAGGATAAAAAAACTACGTTGAGTTGCTGTATTTAGAAATGTTTTGGTACTAAAACTAAGCAGGGAAAATGTTACATAGCTATTTATAGTCATAGTTTGAATTAATGCAATATATTATTATAAATAACTAATTAACTGTTACAAAATTATCATCTTTTTATGATCTTAAAATAAATGGGTATAATTGTATGTATTAAAATAATAATTTAAAAATTGCAACACCCGTTTTATAGATTAACGTTATCGTTTCATTTTTATATTTTTTATCTGTTATTTATTATACACAGATTTATTTTATTAAGACAGCTTCTTTGTTTTAAATTATTACCACATAGTTTAAGAGTTATTTGTAAACAGGGAAATATTTATTTCCAATTTGATGTAATTGAAATTTAAAAACTCATATGTTGTCCAAATAAATGTTTATTAAATATACCAAATATAATAGACGACACTATTATTGTCACTTTAATATTTGACTTTATTTTTTCGAATCGACGAGCAATCGGGGCCACCTGATGGAAAATGGTCACCGACGTCCATAAACATTGGCAATACTGGTATCACCAACGCGCTGCCTACCGTGAGATATAGGATGTTAAGTCTCGTTTACCCAGTAAATACGCTGGCTACGGTGCCCTCCAACCGGAACACAGTAGTGTTTTCACACTACTGCTTTGTGATAGAAATAGGCACCACGGTGGTACCCACCTAGACGGTCCCCTGTAAAAAGGGGACCTACCACCGGCATTTATTTAATATTCTAAAAACTAGTATATATCAAAATATTTGCTTATTACACAAAAAAATCTACATAATTTCTAGCCATTTTGCATATACGTCACTAGAAATCACTTTTAATAAGATATAAACCTTTTTTTTAATATTTAAAAAAAAATTTAAGTCATAAACAAAAAAAAAAGCTTAATGGCATCACATATGGCTTAAACTAATATAATATCTGTATTTAACAACATTGTCTTTACGTCGCAAACGAACATAACTATTTCAAAATGGCGAACGCCAAGCGACGCTCTCCTTTGTCTGGTTCTTTGCTAACTTTGCTAAAATTAACATATTATTTTTAAAGGGTACATAATAATCAGACCGAAAATACACGTTTGCATAATATGCTAAGTTGGTTGACGTTACAACTTTAAGAGCATAACTATAAGAAAAACAACATTGTTATAAATATTTATACTCTGTATTAATTAATACAGAGTATAAATATTTATATATATGTTAACCTATTTATTAATCATTATAAATAATTAATTGACGTGCTGACATTACTATTGTGTACTTTTTAATACATATTTAAAATGTTTTAAAATAACAAATAGAAAAATTGCTTTAAAAGTATAATAGTAAATATTTACAATTTAAGTTAACCGTGAAGGTTAAAACTATTGGGAAATTTATCATTCTTTAAAGACCATGACGCTTAAAACACGATGAATATGAATGTTGAATAGTTAGAATCTAATATTTTTATTTAAAAAAAAATTAAATACAAAAATGTTCTTGATTTCTATTTGGGAATAAAATAATTATCGTTCCGTGAATAAATATGTCAATGTCAGAGTAGTGTCTTAATAAGAAATAAACATTTTTTATAATTATTGCCTTTTATTACGCGACTTTTCAATCATCAATCAATCATCATCAGCCTGTGTTAGTCCACAGCTGGACATAAGCCTCCCCCAATGTCCAACATGGGGGTACATTTGTAGTTTGGTGTACGCGACTATTATACATATCAAGTCAGCTTTTAGTTAGTTATATAAATTTACTAGCGACCCGCCCCGGCTCAGCACGGGTGCATTACTGATATCTATAAAGTCTGTTGGAAAATATAAATTTATCAGCGTTTCTCTACAGGATAATTCATTTATTATACATATAAACCTTCCTCTTCAATCAATCTATATATTAAAAAAACCGCATCGAAATCCGATGCGTAGTGTTAGAGACATAAGCACACATAAGGATATAGGGACAGAAAAAGCGACTTTCTTTTATACTATTCAGTGATGCCCGACGTTTCGGACTCTTTCCAGCATCCATTATCAGGGGCGGATTAAGACGGGATATGTCTGACACATATAACGATACAGAACGATTTTAATATTACATTATTTGCATATGAAATTGTCCATAATATTTATCTTAATATACATATACGAATATCAAAAGGATTTTAACATATTGAATAAAGCAAGTATATACAATCATAGAAATAATTAACACTTGAGACAACTTTTAAGCAAAAGAACATTCGGGATTTGAACCCAGTGCACCGCATCGTTTGAGACCGTTACGTCATTGTTATATGGTAAAACAATAGAAATGTAGAATTCCCGTAAAAATTAGTTTCGACACATCACATAAATTGTAACGGTTTCCATTACAAATACGTTATTTTATATTAAACTACAGTGAGAAATTAGAATAATATAAGTGCGCGCCATCTGCCTATTGGAATAATTATTAATCGTAATCTATTTGGCATCGGCATCGATTGAAATACCACACCGCGAGGCAATATGGCCGCCGCATTCGCAGGTGCGATAGACACTATGGGGCGTAGGGTTGCCATCAAAACTGTTAATTAAATTATTATGTTTAAAATTACTTTAACACACGTTCCGAACACTTTATGGCGGCCGTGGTACACAGGGTACATCCCGTGACCTGTCGGGAATTAATAATGCAATCAAACGAGATAAAATCCATTAAAAGTAACTGTAATCAATCATGCATTAGCATAAATAAAATAATCAATTGTCTGAAAAGTAAGATGATGCATGCGTCGGATGGCCATGTAAAATGTAGGTTCACCCACCAACCCGCATTGGACCAGCGTGGTGGGATACGGTCCAAAACCCCTAATGGATAGGGGTGTATTAGGGAGGCCTATGTCCAGCAGTGGACTATCACAGGCTGATGATGATGAGATTGATTTAATTGTTTCGTTTACGCGAATACTACACAATATTGAATAAAAGGACTTTTTACGGATTTTTCACTTTCCAGCGGCCATGGTCTCGGGGTAACCCGTAACCACGGCCGCTGGAAAGTGTTCGAAACGTCGGGAATTTAAATGTACAATAAACGCGATAATATTCATAAAAAGTCATTTTATTCAATAATCGATTATTGGTTCAAGATAGGTAGGCACTCTCAAAAACTGTGTCACAGCGATGCTCACGTAACGCTCTCTATAAGCAACCATAAGAGAAAGTGAGAGACACGCGTCTATCTCACTCGTGCGCAGTTGGCCTGCTTAAGTGAAAGAGAGAAAGAGGGGCAGCATGCTTACCGGTTCATGCTTTGCGTCTCTCTTACACTAGAGCGTTCTTACCGACAGAGTAAACAAATAGTATCTGTATTCAAATTTACTATTTATTATTTGTTCCTCTTCCTACTAAACGAATAAATATTCACATTACAATCATTCTACCACTAAAAGACGTTGTCACGCAAAACTTTCGCCGTATACCGATTTTACAGGCAACCAATTTTATAAATTAATAAAGGGACGAAACGAAAAGGTTCATATGGCGACATGTGATATACCCTGGTAATGAACAACACAGCGTTAGCTGATAATAAAATTCGCTCAATAGTTTAAGATCTTGTTTACGCAGCATTGCGCCGATTACCCTTCACACCGGGACCCAGTTGAGGTTACACGCTACTGGTTGGTGTCAAAAGTAGTCCATGGAGGTTCTTTTTAAGTCGTTCCTGTAACAAGGGGTAGGTTCCCACGAGGAAGTACTATATTTAAAATTATTTACTGTTAAACATATAATAGTATAAAAATTAAAAATATCCGTATTAAATTACTCTACTACTTTGATCATTTTTCGCGGTATTGGCCCTTGCTTTATAAACCGGAGGTCGCAGGTTCGAATCCCGCGTGGAAACAACTTTATGTTATTTGTCACAACCAACCAGAAAACAACGATAACATGGAGGCGGTTCAAGTCTATTAATATATTTTAATATATATTCTATTACTCATCGATAAATATGGCAACCCTATTTATGCATAACACGAATTATTATAAGTCTGCAAGTTTTGCGCATGTGCAATGTTGCAAACGGCCGATCGATGTGTGCGTTAAGGTCGCCCATTTTGTTGTGATGTCAGCGTTCGTCGGCGGTTTTTTTTACAAGACCAATAGAATCATTGCTCGCTTTGTTTTTATGATTATCTTTACTTTATGTAAAGCATGTGCTGTTCATGATTCTTTCTTTGTGAAAAGGCGTAAATTAAAATTATAACAATGAAGTAAATTATAAACTTAAACTAGTTATGTTCAAGATGGATGAATGGATTATGTACGAAAACAGAAATATATTATTTACAAAAATTCAAGACAGGGTTTAAGTTGTGCGCCATATATGTATAATTATTATGTATGTGAATGGAAAATTACGTGAATATGTATATGCTAGAGGTATTATTGAAAGAAAACCCATACAAAGTCAGTCGAAATTTAATAAATATGCTTTGGAAAATTAACATAAGAATATTTAGGTTAAAATACCTTCTTTTACGTAGAATCCAAATTCATCATCAGCCTTTGATAGTCCACTGCTGGACATAGGCTCCCTAATACACCCTATCCATTAGGGGTTTGGACCTATCCACCACGCTGGTCCAATGCGGTTGGTGTGGACGACTTTACATGCCCATCCGACGCATGGATCATCTTACTTTTCAGACAATTGGGTGATCGGCCCAAATTGCCCTGACCAACTAGGAAACAACAATGAAAATTTTGTTGAGTCCCCGCAGGATTCGAACCCACGACCTCCAGTTCCTAAGGCACACGCCTATACCACTAGGCTACCGAGGCAGTTTTGTGTATAGTTCATGTATAATATTGTAGAAAAACGGTGATTAATTTATATATTACAGATGTCAGTATTGCACCCGTGCATTGCCGGGGCGAGTCGCTAGAATTTTATATAAAACAGTATACTTCTGGCGATCAAAAACTCTATGCATTACGCAAACTAAGACCAGGTTTTTGGTCAATAAGATATTAAATACACGAACCATACATAGTCATATATATTTATATTGGAAATAGCAATAAACATGTCTACAAAATCAAATTCAAATACATTTATCTATACAAATAGATAAAATCGGAGCGTCTGTTTGTAACATCAAATTATCCGTTTTAAAATAATTACACTCTGCCCCCAAAGCCGGGCATGTGCTTTAGAAACCGGAGGTCGTGGCTTCGAATTATGCGGGGACTCAACAAATTTTCATCGTTGTTTCCTAGTTGGTTTGGGCAATTTGGGCCCATCACCTAACCGTTTGAAAAGTAAGATGATCCATGCGTCGGATGGGCAGGTGAAAATTCGGTCCACCCGCCAACCCGCACTGGACCAGCGTGGTGGCATACGGTCCTGAAACCCCATATTGGACAAGGTGTCCATCAGGGAAGGCTTATGTCCAGCAGCGGACAAACACAGGCTGATGTTGATGAATGATGAATGAAGATCAATTACACTGTGATATATAACCGATACATCTAACAAAATATTATTTATACTTCTTGTCTGTTTGTTCTGGCTAATCTCTGGAATGGCTGGTCCGATTTTGATGGAAGCAGATGTAAGTTGGAGTAACTTAGCTATCTTTCCTATATTATCACGCGGATCAAGTCGCGGGCAACAACTTGTTCAATATATAAGCGTTACAGTCGCTATTGATCGTCAACAATGGTTAGTATGCAAGTACCACTACGCTAAATAAAATCAGCGGACCATTTTGCTGGCATATTTCACAAAAAAATAAGACAATTAACGGACAATTTTAATTATACAGTCTAAGACCATTCTATCCATTAAAATTAACCACGACTTAATCTACTATCACAAAGGAGAAAGATTGTTCGTTTTGAATACCGAAACTACTGAAACGATTTGACTTGTATTCTTTCACTACGAGAAAGCTATTATCCTTGAGCGACATAGGCTCCTTTTACCCCAGAAAAATGAAAAAATCAATTTCAAAAAGCTAAATATAATTGATATGACGAAACTAAATATTTTTTTTATTTCATGTCACGGAATTGCTGGTCGGATTTAGGCGGGATTTTCACCGGAAGATTGCTGATAACGAGTATTTTACGGTACAAACGTTATCCCTTCCAAAAAAAACTAACAGAATTATTTGTTCATATTAACCACGCGGACGAAGACGCGTGCAACGGCTAGTTGCGATATAAAGAAAACTCTTACGACCAACCCTAGTGGCGCCAAAAAATATGGGCTACTATTGGCTGAAAGTGACGCAAAGATTGTCTATGCTGCCAATCCACCAATAAGAATAAGGCATAAAGTCACGTAATAATTATGGAATACGACGCCATTTTCGAAAATGGAACGGAACGCAACTGCCACGTGACACCGTCGGGAGAATCGAGCGACCCCGTTGCGGGGGACACGTGACCCCGCAGCGGAGTGCTGACCCGGTTTGTGACACGCCCGGGGACGAAGCTACAGCCTATGCCGCCCTATTTTTTTTTCTTCCGCATGAAAAATGTACGAACTGGCCGGAGAGAAAATAAAAGTGATAAACTGGCCGGAAAGAAAAGTATTCGGTGATGTAACTTCCCGAAGATAAAAAAGTAAACGTAAGCAATGTTCCTTTTTAATTTCGACGTATCAACCTTCGGCGTCTAAACTAAAAGAAGAACATAACTTCGTCTATGTCCTAAAGTACACAGATAATTATTCAAACGCACCAAATAACTTTTCAAACCGTTTTTGAAATTTTTTATAAATTACTACAAATATAGTAATAAAATATAATAACGCAATCCTCTTAAACTATACAACAAAAGTATCAAAATATTTTCTACATTAATAATGTCAAAACAATAAACCTTAAAATTAATATTCAATGACAACATTTCTACAACATCAAATAGGCGCCTAAATTTTAACAAGCTTGTTATTCAACAATGCTCGAAGTTGGAACGGTGTACTCATTTGAAATTGGAATACGTTGCGACTGTTGTAAAAATTTAAAACATAACCAATTGAAAATTGTACCTTAATGCTATACAATAAGGTTCATATTAGTTTACTGACAAATAGCTGACTGGCAGTAAAGCGGATGACGTCATAGGACCCTGATAAAACACACCGCGATATTATGTCGCGTTAGCGTAAAACGAAACGCGGTTTCGAATTAAAAAAATATACACAACTATGGCGGCATGGAAAGTTTTTTTGCTGTTATTACAATTTAAGAGAATTGGACACAGTAAGAAATATTTTTTATATTGCATACGCAAGCAGACGAGCAGTTGGGGCTACCTACCTGATGGAAAGTGGTCACCGACGCTCATAGACATTGGCCATACAGGTATCACCAACGCGCTGCCTACCGTGAGACATAGGATGTTAAGCCTCGTTTACCCAGTAATTACGCTGGCTAAGGTGCCCTTCAAACCGGAACACAGTAGTGTTTTCACACTACTCCTTTGCGGTAGAAATAGGCACCGTGGTGGCATATTTGATTCTATGCTAATTCTAGGCAGAAATATCTCAGTTTAAACTGAAATCCGATTTTACGCTACGGATTTAAAAAAAAGTACTGAATTACTAAAGCAAAGAAAAAATATTAAATTACACTTTCATCATCATCATCATCAGACTTGTTAGTACATTGCTGGACATAGGCCTCCCCTAATGCACGCCTTCTCACTTAGAGGGTTTTTGGACCGTATCCTACGCTGGTCCAATGCGGGTTGGTTTTTTACCAACCTTTTATGCCCATCCGACGCATGGATCATCTTACTTTTCAGACAATTGGGTAATCCGCCCAAATTGCCCTAACCAACCGGAAAACAACGATAACACAAGTTGTTTCCCCGCGAGATTCGAACCCACGACCTCCAGTTTATAAAGCAAGGGCCAACACTCCTAGACCACGAAGGCGGCGGACAATTACACTTGCTGTGTAATATTAGGAAAAAGTGGCTTACTAAAGTTTCTTTTGTAATGGACACACAGGACTTGGAAATTATGACATCAATAATAAACGTCAAACCTTTACGTGAAAATTGCGTGTTAAGAGTTTATTTAAATGCAAACCAAAAACGAAATAAATTATGATATCTAAATAGCATTTATAAAGTTTAAAATAGGACATTCAAGTTTTTTTTTTTATATTTTGACATATCCAAAGCGGAACGACTGTCAGTTTTGCTTTTCTTACTTTTTCATACATAAAAACTGTAAATATAACATAAAGAAAAATTACATATAGCCTTTAATATTAGGAACCATATGTAAGTAACATTTTTGGTCCCCTTTTAAGAGTTATACATACCATAACTACATATTTCAATATTATATATTGTTTATGTATGTTTCGGACTTCCAGAGTGAAATGTATTCGCTCATCAGTCATAATTAAATACTACAAAAATTGTTGTAATAAGCTTCGAAACAATTTAATGAGGATAAATTAAAATTGCAAAAAAAGCGGAAACAAACGTTCAAATTAACAACTAAAATAATTATCGTCACGAATCAACAAAGCTCGTACCAGGATAGCATGAGCATCTATATCATATAAGCAGGCTATATGCGGCTCTGCGCAGGCCGTTCGGCCGATCAATATGGGCCAGACGGGTTCTATTTACAATCTATGTATTACATGATTTCATGTAACCCTGGTACCTCGTGGAAATTTGGACCTTAAAGTTCGGCGAATAAGGCTAAAAATAGAATGCGAAACTATAGTTTGTTCTTTGTCCATTACAAAATGGTTGATATTATTAGGAAATTTCATATAATAAAGGAAAAACCTATAATTTAGTAAATCATATCTCTTTAATTATAAGAATAATAATACATAATTATTCCGTCTCGACATTTTCTCTACATTCAAAATTCTAATTAAATTAAAAACATGAATATTTCAGCTAGTGTTGTATAGAACGTCATAATTTTATGTAATAAACGCTACAAAGTCAAAAAATCAATTAGAATACAAAGTATGTTATTTGTAAAGAATTCGAGCAAAAAGTTTAAAAATGTATTTAAAGTAAATAAATCATGCATTTCTCGGAAATTAGTCGAGCATAATTATTTCATCACTATAAAATAAGCTATAAAACAATTTAGGATTGAAGTGCTATTTAGTTCAAAGCTTGAATAACATTAATAACCTATTAAGTCGAAACTCTTATTTATCAACAAAAACGACCCAATCTATGTAATAGGGGCAATACAATGAGATCATTTTCCGGTATTTGGGAGTCTAATTACAATCTAACTGCTTCCAGGGCCATCATTAACGCTTTTACTGTGCTCGAGTACTTTTAACTCGCGTGTACTATAAAACAGAACCGTAAACAACCGACCACTTAGACATAAATATTAAAATTTATTAAAAATTCAAATCAAATATTTTCCTAAACCAAAAAAATGCGTTATTTTTTATAACAGATGCCCGTAATTTAACTAAAATATTTTTTGTCATTATTCACTAAAAAGTCAGCATAATCCATCATTACTTTGCCTTTTTCGTGCGCTATTTAAAAAAAATATAGTAACGGCGCGAAAAGCGCGCGGCCGACGGAAAGGAAGCGGCGTCGCCCCGCGTCCCCGCCTGCATTCCAAATTCGAAAATAGAACGCGCCGAGCGGGGGAAGCGCGGGGGGACGTTTTCCCGCCTGCAGCGTGGGCCCATCGATTGACCTAGTTCGGCAAGCCGTGCCCCTTTTATATAATATATAAGCGCTTTCATCTGAAATAGGTCGCTGCAAGTATAATCCCTCGACGCGGAGCGACCTCGCTTATAAAACTCACTAACTGGGTTGCGGAAGGAAATTAAGTCACATCTCAAATATATATATAACGTTTACAGCAATTTCGCTCGTAAAACAATTAAGTTACGGTAGCCAATCCCTTGTGGGATGTTGCCATAATATAATCATATAATGCCAGGGAAGATTTGCTTTTACATTGCCATTTTAGCGAGGGCTTTTTCGCGGATTAAATACACAGACTATAGATAGACTGACTAAACATTCTTAAATAATACGATTTATGTATTGTTATAACGATACTAAAGCTAAATTAAACTCGAATTTATAAAATATTCATCATCTGCATTTATACAACGCTAAGCAAAATTATAATTTTTTTTTATCTGTATATATAACTTAGTTAAAATACGTTTTGATGATATTGAGCCTTATCTAAAATTTAGTCAAAACAACAGCATTTCTTTTTATATTACGCATAACCCAAATAATTTTATCAACTTTTAAACGTAGCATGTTCCTATGAAAGTGTGTTTTATAATATTACATTTGTTTAAAATATAATATAGATAATACAAAACTTATGATTTTTGTCAATGTAAAATATACAAAAGCCAGTTCCTTGATAAATTTGTCTTTATAAAAAGCTTTGTTCCTTTATACTGTCCTTTATGTACCTATAAACTCAAGAATAAATATATTTAAGTAAAGGAAAATTCGTAAATTAGTGGATTTGAATGTATAAATGATTTATTGAAATATTAAGCACTAAAGAAAATTATTTCTTTTTTCTCAGATACTAACATTATGAAATAAAAGGACTTTTGACGGATTTTATGCGTTTATTTTTACATAGTTTAAATACACCGCGCTGGAAATGTAGATCCGAAACGTCGGGAATTGAATATGTAAAAAAAATAATTTCATATAAAATATTTCAATAAATCATTTATACATATCAAATCCACTAATTTACGAATTTTCCGCGTTACTTAAATATATTTATTCCCGACGTTTATATGGTAAAAGTCTAAGTTGGTATATGTCTGTATCTCTATGTTTTCTAATTACCGTCAGAGTTTTTATTTAAAAAATTGACATATCTTTCGTTTTCTTAATTTTAATGTTGGTTTGACAAAAAGTATTTATGTTGTCCTTCGGTTTTGTAGCTTTTATACTATGCGTTTAATTTTTGAAATTATTGGATCCCAGGAAGGTGGCAAAGACCAACCATCCTCTCTGTTAAAATTTGGATAATTTTCAATTTCTATTGCTTCCCGAATCATCCTTGGTATAAATCGATGTTCATTAGCCAGTATTTTTGGTTCAACAAATCTAATATAATGATTGGGCTTGTCTAGATATAATTAATATATAATATATAATCATTATATTAGATTCGAATCTGTAAATTAGTGGATTTGATAATCGCGTAAATAAAAGAAATAATTAAATCATTTATAGTTCAGCAAAATTAGAGATAGAACTGTCAAACAATAATGGCGCCAGAAGCTAACGCGTTGTCATTGGTGGACGGCAGCCATTTTGAATCCAAACGCGATGTTGAACAAATTGAGTTTGACCTACGTTTACTATATCTAAATTGTTTAAATCAAAACTATTCACACAATGAATGGACCAAATTGTAGAGGTGGTAGGTCCCCTTTTTATATGAGGAAGCAAATGTGTGAAAACACTATCGTGTGAAGGGCACCGTAGCCAGCGTATTTACTGGATAAACTAGACGTAACATGCTACGTCTCACGGAAGGCCACTTTAGTAACCCTGGTATTGTCGATGTCAATGGGCGTCGGTAACCATTTCCCATCAGGTTGGCTGACTGCTCGTCTGCCTTCGTTTGCACAGAAAGAATATCTCGGATGGAAACTATCACATATGTTGAATATGAATTAGCTTAGAGCGTCCAAATGGGGCTTCGTAATAGGGTATAGAATAATAAAAATATTGGTTGCATTTTTTTTTACGGATGACTCACGTTGGTGGTGTTAACGCACAACCCGCGGGTTCGAGGGCTGTGCAACTTTAAGTGTGCACAGACTTCACCTCTATTCTGTGGTTAGCTCGAGGGACCCTGAAGGGGACCTCGGCTCGGCTGCCATCTTTATCCGTAAGCGGCTTGATCGAGGGTGCCCAAGAGGCCGAGCCTCGCTCGATCAGCCGCTGGTCAGGTCCATGCCTATACCCGTTATATTGGTTGCCTGTAAAATCGGTATACGGGCGAAATTTATACGTGACAACGTCTTTTAGTGGTAGAATGATTGTAATGTGAATATTCATTCGTATAGTAGGAAGAAAGATCAACCCTCTTTCTCTTTGTCTCTGTCTCTCTTTCACTTAAGCAGGCTAACTACTGAGTAAAAGAGACGCGTACCTCTCACCTTCTTTTATGGTAGCTTACGGAGAGCGTTACGTGAGCGGCTCTGTTAAACTAAAAAATATATAGATAGTCATACTAAAATAAAACAAACTATTTAGCTGGTCTTCAAATAATGTATAACAATATAAATAAGTGTATTAAATGTATTTCTATAATTAGACACTTAGGTTCATGGTTTTTACTTCGACAATGACGTATTTCCATATAAGCATTCATGCCCCATGTCTAACCATTTCCAAAACTTTTTACTTAATAATAAGTAGCCTATGTCCCTTCTTGGAATCTATTCGAAGTATGTACCGAATTTCATCAAAATCGGTTTAATAGTTTCGACAGTAAAGACGGACGAACAGACTAAGGTATAATGTGTTATGTGATTTTAGACCAATCAGAACTCCCATTTACATAATGCTTTGTTGTTAAAAATTCAAGATTAAGGTACAAAAACGACATTTTCTACTGCGATTCAATAATATTGTTAACGTCGCCATGATCCGCATTGATATTTTCCGTGCTTTGTTCAAAATGAAAGTAAAATTAACGCCTAGGCCTAGCACAATCATAAATCTTACGCTACATCCATCCTGATAAAAAAGTATTATTCAACAATCTATACCCAGCTAAATATTATATAAATAAGTTTGAAATATTATACTTATATAGGATTCGGAATAGGTAGAGAAGGTAAAACCCCCTAGTGGAGAATGCGATAATCAGGGGAGGCCTATGTCCAGCAGTGGACTAACACAGGCTGATTGATGATGATAGAAAGTAAAAGTTTAATGGCACCAAACCTATCCTAACGGTAAGATAAATAAAGTTTTTATAACCTGTTTAAACATCATCATCATCATCAGCCTTTAATAGTCCACTGCTGGACATAGGCTCCCTATACACCCTACCATTAGGGGTTTTGGACCTATCCCACCACGCTGGTCCAATGCGGGTTGGTGGGTGGACCGACTTTACATGCCCATCCGACGCATGGATCATCTTTTCAGACAATCGACGGCCAAATTGTCCTAACCAACTAGGAAACAACAATGAAAATTTGTTGAGTCCCCGCAGGACCCACGACCTCCGGTTTCTAAAGCAAACGCCTATACCACTAGGCTACGGAGAGAGACCTGTTTAAACCTAATAATTTTTTTGTTTACGCGAATACTTCACATTATTCAATAAAAGGACTTTATCGCGTATATTTTACACTTTTAAGTCCTATTTAAACCGTAGTAATATTCGGACTGAATTCGTGCCAACGTCTGGATCGATTCAAAATCTAATACACTGGTTAATACAAAAATGGTTTAGATTAAAATTTGGGCGCAAACAAACAAAACCAACTACACATATATCAAAAACGTCTGTAATTACGATCTGATTTCTAAGCAGAACAAGCGTCAATAAACAACTTTAAATAGCCCCAAAAATAACGGCCAAAATCCCCGCCGCTGGCCGTAAAGGCCGTGTGGAAAAAAAAGTGAAATTAAAAAAAACAATATGTCACCGACTTCAAACAGTACTTTGACCATTCAACATCAAAGTGGCTTAGGCCTTATGATCAAGAATAATAAGACAAGACATGGCTTCGACCTCTAAATCTATAAAAAAATTCCAAATATTACCAAGAACAAGACCTGGCTGTATGGACTAAAGTCCTTTGCCTTTCCCATTAGGGATAAATTAAAAACAACAACAACAACTTCAAACAGTACATAACCATATTACACAATACAAGCGTGGTAACAAAGTGAAATGATAGCCCCCGCATTTTTAATCTCTCATATCTTCTAAGATATTCATTTAATCAAAATGTCGTTTATGACACGTTCTATGCACATAGAATGAAGATTTTTAAAAATGCAATAACTTTTATGTGAACTTAAACTGTATTTTCACCATAGTACCTATAAAACTAAGTCTCTTTCTCTGTCCCTATATCCCTATGTATGCTTAAATCTTTAAAACTACGAAACGGACTTTGATGCAGTATTTTTAATAGATAGAGTGCTTAAGAGGTAGGTTTATATGTAGCTCAAGCATAATATTGTAGGGAAACGCTGATAAAATTATATATTTTTCCAAAGATTTTACAAATATCCGGGAATCTGGGGCGGGTCGCTAGTCCTAAATAAGCTTTGAATGTGCCCGATTGCTTTTTTTTTTAAATGTTTAAATGAAATTGCTTATTGTGCGTTATTAAAACATAGATATATGCCCTTGCATGCTTTATTATAGAACATTTAAACAGTTACTATTACGTAGAACATAATTTAGGTGTACGTCACAAGCCTCCGTATTGAGTACCTCCGTCTTTTGGGAAGTCGGTCGAAAAAAAAAACAACAAACGATCGCGCGGGAAAAGCGTCGTGAGGCGTTTAGAAAACGCTTACGAAACGGAGGGAGCCTTGACACGCTTTCGCAATTCGGCGGCAGAATATTTCGGCCTCATAGTGCGAGCGTCTTTGGAATACGAGAACGAGGTTTTGTTTTTATCTTTAAATAGAGAACGTCCGTTTGTATACTTTTAAATTAACGTTTATAACCAGTATATATTTATCGAAGAGGCCTTTTTACGTTTGGAAATATATTTTTTTTATCAAGACAAATTAGTGACCAGTGATCTATTAGACACGATTAAGAACTTTTTTGAGTTAAAAACAAACGTGAAATGTATAGTCTATCGTCAAACTGTAATTACTAAAATTACATGGTGAATATTAAGTCAAAGCAAGTCAAAATCATTATTCAATTTAGGCTACTGAGACTTATGAAGTCAAATTATCCATTACAAATTTCCAATAGATTCCATTTATTGATTCATAACGATATCTCTAGAACCATAAGGCGTAGCGACTTGAAATTAAGTAGGAATATTCCTTTCGCCCAGTAGAGGTCAGCAAATAACGCATTTTACAAAATTCCACCCACAAGGTGGGTTGCGGGGTTGCTAGTAATACATATACTGTTTCTTGTCAAAATCTCAATGTTTAGATATTGCGATCCGATTGTCGTTTGTGATGCGACAGGTCGTGGGTTCGATTCCTACTGACGGCAAATCATACAATGATACTGTTTTCTAGTCTCATAATTTGCTTCTTTATAATCTGCATTACATGTAAACGGAATAAAAAGTCTTATGCATTTATAAGTCATCTGAATACAAATTTCTGACGAATTTGGTGGACTATATAATTCGGGAACGTATTTATAATAGTTTTTTTGAAGTAATTATGTTTATATTTTACTTATCGATATACATTTTTGATATCAAACTCTTTTCTTCTATGTTCAATTCGAGTTATTTCGATCTACTATTATTCAATCGATGTTACCAATTTTGAAAAATCGTTACTTCTAAAGAAAATATTTCTATTTGTTAATAGTTATTTGTCTTGTTAAAAGTGTAAATACCAAATAATATATTTAACTGTGTACAGAGAGCTAAATATAGGGTAAACGCACAAGGATTCTTATTTGTGCACTTCTGTAGGCTACTTTATATTCAACCGAAGGTATAAGAAAGCCGTACGTTTAGACGCCATGTTGATTGCTGTCATTGTCCTTGTTTAATAACTTATTTGTTTATTATATATTGATCTAAATCGCAGAGCAAACCGGTGTGCATTTGTTAGTATGTTTAGTTTAATTTGCTTGTGTTGATATTACGGGTCTGTCACTACTTCCCATATAATAAAAGACTTTATATAGCATGTAAAATTTATAATTATATAATAATGCATAATATACATAATATTTTACGTTATTATAAATAAATACTAGCGGCATTTGATACAAATAAATATTATATTGCATCTATACATATATTTTCATAATTCATCAGCTCAATATATATATATTTTCATAATTACATCTCTTTTCAAATCATGAAGTCAATTATATTTGACAGTTTTTTTTTTAAACAAGGCACAGGCTCAGAGTCATACAGCCTTCAACATATTTTTTTAATTTATTTGAATTAAAAAATATATTTTTTTATGTTAAAAATAATTTTCTTCCAGCTTCGATCGCCAACTCTTCGTCGCAGTGTTAGAGCAAACATTCCAGATGCATTAAGCTGTCAGCCTCTTAATGCGTTGCATCAGCGTCACTGGAACCCCAAAGGGGCCCAACGTACTGCATGATGCATTAGGAATGTACCTCAAATACTCGGCAACTCTTGAATTATGGAGCATACTTAACTAAAAGTACTGCTATTAAATACTTAGTATTAAGTTATTTGCAAAATTACAATAGCAAAAGGTCAAACCGAGTTTCTTTTGCCGGTTCCTCTCAGGTCAGAGTCGTCCTATTCCGAACCGGTGGTAGCATTGTGGACAATTAATAGACAAATCTAACACTTCTTTGTTGTATAGAACATCAAATCTTAAATAATAATAATCAATACAAAAATTATAGACATACTAGCAGAGGCTGACCTTATTTAATATATAAATATAAAGATATTAAACATCTATATTATTGTAAAAGGTTATCTGCTTATATTTATACACGCATAGTGTTGATAAACTGTGGGAATACTGTTACACCACTTCCTTAACATGCTTTGCGATAACAATTATTATTACGATTTTAAATGTGCGAAATTATTTCAACATCAGCTTTTAAATATTTTAAAGTATGTTTAATAATGAAAATAAATCATGCATCGAGTCCGTCAAGGTTCAATAAAAACGTTGCGACAACAAATAGACGCGTTCATCAACGGATCGTTCCGATTGGCGCCGATGGAATATTTCCATTCAACGTTATATAGTACACGGCCGCCATATTGTTTTCAGGAAGGTTGCCCGTATTGCTGGCGTGGGCCACGCCCTTGACACAATTAACGCGAGTTATTACAATGGAACGATTATAATAAGGCTATCTGACTAAACTAAAAAATTACATAGTCGTTTTATATTTATTTTAATAAGTTATACAAATAAAATGTATTATACTTTTATTTAAATACAGATAATGTCGTTCTTCGGTGTCAGTACACTGAGCCCACCCACCATTCGACAAGACTGAAGCATAGGATAGCGCCAGTCAAGACGAAAGGCAGGAGGGACCAGAGCATATATGTAGTCTTCTTTCTTCATCTAAAGCTGGCTGCATTTTACAAAAAAAAATACTGTCCTTTCCGCAGACTATACAATCATTTAATTATTAAACTGAACAGACTTAACATGTATTCAAATAATTTAACTAATAATAATGCTAGTAAATATAACAATTACAATTTTTATCTACACAAATTTGAACTGAAAACTGCTTTAATAGGCAACCCCATGGCTTTTGATTATCTTGCTCATGGGGTGCCAACCCTTTGTTCGTGAACAAGGGTAACACATAATTCATTTGGTAATACCAGTTCTATGTTACAATCTAGACTTCTGTAGAATTCTATAAAGTATGTGCAAACAATGCATAAATGGTAAACCTATGCATTCTCATCTTAAAACGGGAAGTAGACAGACCTGTGTATATCAACAAAAGCTCTTTTTACTCAAAAGCCGTCTGCAATTATATTAACAAAAAAATGCTTTGTTATAAATATTTTTTTTTCTTTGTATTTATAGATATATATACAAACAAAGAAATTTTAATTTGCATTATGTGCACAGCCATCTTTATAACAATACATATATTTTTATAAAGATGGCTGTACACACAATGCAAATTAAAAAGTTGGTAAGTTATATTTTAAAAAATATCAAAATTATTAATTAAAAATGATGTATTATTATTCATATAATAAGAATTTATTTCTATGGTTCCATTAGTTTAATAATATTAATAGGTTAAGAATTTGTTTAAACATATATCTTAATATAGCTTGAATGTCTCAGACATCAGTAATAAACTTAAATAGTGCATGTGGATTAATAGTATAAATCTTGTTAAAGATTCTCAAAGATCTATTGTTTGTCAATACATAAAGAGAATGTAACAATCCATTGTAAATATAATTGTTGAATGATTCAAATCCAATTAGCACAGACCAATACCAATTGGATTATATTCTGAATAGACCCAGTTAGGGCAATAGTTACAAAAAATAAGTACTTCTTAACAAAGAAAAATAATATCAGAAAAATAACAGACCTAAGTGACTTTTCACTTTGGTGCAGATTTCAAAATAGAAAAAGAATTGGATTTAAAAAATTATACGGAACAAAGGCGACGGATACGCGATATCGAAAATTAAAAAAAAAAAGAAAATTTAGAAATGTACCTGGCTGGTATCGCTGTCGAAAACGGCATCGTAAGCGTAAATTCGAGGTGGTTCGGGCGGCGACGCATTGCTCCTTGTCACTGCTATGGTGCTGTTCACGTTGTCGACCGAGACGCAGTTGTATGAGCCCTCGATCTTCTCCCGCTGGTCCATAGGCCGCACGCGGACGACCACACGAACATTCTCAACGGTGGACGCGACCAGCTCGGCATCCTTCGAACAGAAAAGCAACGTAGATATTGACGCCTCGGTGTCGTGGACTCAAATGCGTAGTTACGGCGGAGTGCGACGCAGCACCCGTCGGCATGACCCTGACACCGATTACATGACTCACACAGGCCAAAAAAATTACGGACAATGTAGCTATACGATTGCGTAGAATAATCATACAAATAAAAACGCGTCAAAAATTATGAACAAATTATATTTTTAGCTGTTTCGACTGCGGAGATTTGAGGTAATAATAAAAATTTTCAATCGTCCAGGAAAAATGAAATGATAAGTTATGAAATCATGCACGATTTCCGGAAACCGACTGATAAGATGAAGGGACGGACACTTACAGGCATCTTCCACGTTCACCTTCGACGGAATCACTACGACTTATATTTTACTACACGCGATGCAAGTTACGTCTTTGTTTGTCGAATATCAGCTAAAAATCAATACTGACGACCTACTTTTCCCTGGCTCCTGATTCTGATTCGCTTAGAAGGGAAAATGAAATGACATTATGTTCAAAGTTGCCAGTGCGTCGTTCCAAAAATGTATTTAAAAAGTTTAATTTGTTGTTAAGAACAATTATCATGTAGGTAATATAATGGGAGATAATACGCCATTACGAAATTAATTTTAGTTAATGCAGAAACTCTTTTATTTTTTTTTTGGGTGAAGCGATATTTTTATTTGAACATTTTTTTTTAATAAAATGTATAATATTTTAATGACCATGTCAAAGTTATATACTAATGCCTACTACAGTGTAACCGAATAGTAATATGACCTTTACAATAACTAAAAGATCTGGTATGTCGTGAGGAATCTTAAAACACCAAAGACCTTAAAAGGGTAACGCTGACTTAAATTTCACTTTGAAAAGCTTACTAGACGCAAAAAACTTTAGACGCTGCCATTTTACTTTTCTCTTAAAATCTACTATTAACTCACAACGACCGAGTACCGAACCTTTTGTGGTCTCTTGCGCATGCATTTTATTCTTCTAACATGGTGTCCTGTAAAGTTATTTGTAATCCGATTCTTAGTTTTTGATTTTGATAGAAACATAGAACTATAAATCTTCAGTAACTAGTTATAACATTAACTACCATTTAACAAATGAATGAAATTGGAAAGCCTTTTTAAAATATTAAGTAACTACTATTCACTTGCATGAATAATTACAGCATTTTTACAATTTGTATGTTAATAAAATCTGGTATTTTTATTTCGGCTAATCTCTAAAACGGTTGGTCTGAAATAGATACCTTTTTACCTAGTATTGTCACTTGGACATGGGAGCCATAAGATCCATGCTCTACTAAAAACGAAACAAAACTTTAGTGATAGCCCCAATGGAAACTCCGTCAGTAGTTCCGTCTCAACTATGGAATAATGTGATAGACAAAATCATGCTAATTTACACCTTTTCTTCTATGACTGCGAAAGTGGCAGTTCCACATATTTGTAGCTTCGTATCATCTAACTCAGCCAATCAAATGTGGGCTTTATCAGCTCGCTTGTAGCAGCTTTTACTGCTTGTCTCATTCCTTAAACTGCATGATTTTGTTAGCTTTCCTGCTTATCTAAATATCAGGCTATAAGTTCTGAGCCTCACAAGTACGAAAAAGAGAGAAACTACAAAAAAAAATGTTATTCAGATTTAAGCAATAAACATATTTTAGAACCATTACTCGATAAAATCTATAAAAGAGTTTAATTCAACCATAACAAATCAAGTACATAAATTCCATTTTCGTAAATAGATGATCTTATTATCCTTTCCTTTTGTCTGCATATTTTTTTTATTATAATTATGAAAACACATGAAGCTTTTTAGACGCTCATTTATTTCAGTTGGTGTGGCTCTGCTATAAGGCAAATAAAATGTACTCGGGCCAACGCAAGTGAAAGTGCACAAATAGTGACTGAAAACGCGAAGGTTCGAACGGAACGACATCGCGAGAGAAACGTCAAACGCAAATGTTTATTTTTATTGATAGGAAATTCTAGATTTTTTTCTCATGGATTTTTTAAAATTAATTGAAACAAGTTTACGCTCGTATTTCAAGTGTCAGCTTTAAGCTTTCGACATGTCCCAAGAAATCGATATTAATTTAGACAACAATAGTGTCGACGTCGACGTTTCAGAACACGAAAGTTTACCAAAAAGTGGCCCAAATAGTGACTCCGGCTTGGACGTAGACGATCTTAGCCCTACTAACCACACCAGTTCCTCAGATTCCGAAGTATCACCACTAAAGCATGTAGATAATTCATCGTGTTTACAAATAACTACTGAAAGTGTAGCCTCTGAGTGTAATAGCACAAACTCAGAATCGATTATATGTACACCCGAATTGACCGAAAATGTTATTCCAAATGATCTTACCAGTGTATCAGACACCAAGGAATCTACGCTTAACAATGATGCTGATATAGAAATACAATGTAATGATTTTTTACTAGCAAATGAAGCAAGCATTCCATCCAATTTAGCTAGCGAACAGTATTTATCAAGCGACGTTACTACGCAATTGGATATAGAAAACGCGAGCAATAGAAACTTGACGACCTCTACAATTAGCCTCAACGACACTGCCTTAGGTACGGATAACAGTATTATTTGTAAATCTCCATATAGCCGAAGTGCCGAAAACATATCTAACTTAGACGAGCCCCACAATACTAATAGTTTAAACTCGAGTTCAAAAAATCTCAACACAGAGCAGATTTTGACAGAATTTAGCAATCAAAAGACGAAAGTAAGTGCCACTCAAAAGATATTACCCGAAAACATTCAGAGCACTGATAACAAACACGGTAGACTACCCAAAGAAATCCTATCCCAAGATCTGGGTAGTATAGTGAAAAATGTTCACGGTATATTCTGGTCGGTCAGCGGGAACCTTAAAAACGCATACACACAACGGGTGTCAGCACAAAAGGCTCCGAGTAAACAATCAAAGCCGATTGTCAATGGTAAAGTAATGAATGACATATTTGAAGATGCAATAGATATCCAACACTCAAATAATATGATACCTGACAAAGTTATTGAAGAAACAAAAAGCGATCAACTGGAACCAAACACTAACTTGAATATTGATAGTCAATCTGATACTAAAAATGATGTTATGAAGTTACAAGTTGAATCATTGGAGCGATTGTTGTTTGAACAGCGGAGAGAGAATGCAATGCTGAGAGAGAGAGTCAAACAGCAGGTAGATGAGCTGCATGCAAAAGATAATACATTCAAAGAATTGGAGAATAAGATGGATTTGGTAAGGTTTTTGCTTGATTATATGATGCTTGAGAATTAATTTATTTCTCTAATTAATATTGTATACTGGGTAAAGTAAGATAAAAATTTATTCTGAATATCATGTGCTAGTTTTTCTTGGTTGAATGCTTTGAAGTGATTGTCATAGCTGCTGTTTGACTTTAAATCTACTGAACAAATTTTTTGTAACTCAGACATAGTAAAAAAAATTAATAAGGTCTTTTGTAATTATGTTGTTCCAATCTAAGAATGTTGAGCACAGACTCTGTTACTAAATAAAAAGCTTTAGCTTTCTTCAGATGTGTAAGCAATTAGGCTGGATGTGATTAGGGGAGGCTTATTTCCGGCAATGGAGTGATACAGATTCATGATGATGACAATGATGGTGTGAAAGCATCTTATCGATTGCTAGATTACCTGTCTGTCAGTCTAGTAATGAAAGTTTATGGAGGTCTAAATCAATTCTGATTTAATTTTTTTCCTTTATCTAAAACATGAACGGTATTAAACAGTATGTATTATAATATCTACCTTTTATCTGTTAAAGATGCCTGCATTCACAATCTAAAACTAGTATTTAAACTATTTTACAGATGAATAAACGAGTAGAACAGGCGCAAAGAGACGCCAATGCTGCAGTCATGAAGTACGCAGGGGCGGAGTGCGCGGCGATCGAAGGTAAAAAGGCAGCAGAAGCAGCAAAAAAGGCTCAGCAGGCGGCAGTGAATGAGTGCGAACTGCTGACGGGCAAGTTGAAGTCAGCTCATACAGAGAAGCAAAGGATATGCCAACTGTATGATGACAAGGTATGATGTCCTGGTACTTAGATAGGTATCATTTTACTAAGATGTAAATATTATTTGGAAATCTGCTTGCCGTAGTGATAACTGACCCTGACTGTTACACTAAAGGTTGTGGGTTTGATTCCCACCAGGGGAAAAATATTGTGAGATGAACATATTGCCTTTGTCATGTCTGGGTATTTGTATCTATATAACATGTATTTACTTACAAAAGACTAGTAAGTGTTAGGAATCATCAACTTTTGAAGTTTGTCCACTAGTTTTCTTTGTACAACTAGTTAATGCTGCAACATCAACTAGTTGCAATAGACAAAATTTATATTATCATATAACCTATAGAAATGTAGTGTTATTATTTGACCAGAAATGTCATTAGTGAATGTTCACTACAATTTCAATTATGTATAATCAATCGTATCGTATAGTGCATAACCCAGTTTTTCATTTGTAACATAACAATTTAATGTTATGTTTTGGAGGGTACATCATAGACTGGGGTGGTACCACCTCGGTGCCTATTTCTGCCACAAAGCGGTAGTGTGTAAAATACCACTCTGTTCCGGTTTAAAGGGTGCCGTAGCCAGCGTATTTACTGAGTATGGGACGTAACATCCTATGCCTCACAGTAGGCAGCACATTGTAGATATTCCTGGTATTGCCACCGTCTATGGGTGTCAGTGACCACTTTCCATTAGGTGGCCCGACTGCGTGTATGCCTTCATCTGCATAAAAAATCTGAAATATCTGAAAGAATGTTTTAATGGTAAACATATGCTGACATAAAATACTTTCTACTTACTTATTTATTTACAAGTAATTTTTTTTCTACAATATTATTGAATTATTAAGTACAGTTGAATATGTTACTGTAATTATAGTGCTCTAGTGTTTCCTTTCTCATTAACGCAAAAATATACGCAAAACAATTGATATGACGCAGTAAAAAATTTAAAGGATAAGCCACAATTGGAATATTGTTATTAGTAGAAGTCTGCCTCTGTAGCCTAGTGGTGTATGGGCGTGTGCTTTAGAAACCGGAGGTAGTGGTTGAATCCTGCACCAATTGTCTGAAAGTAAGATGCGTCGGATGGGCATGTAAAAGTCGGTCCACCCACTAAGCCGCATTGGACCAGCGTGGTGGGATGGTCCAAATCCCTAAGGTTGGGTGATGAGGAGGCCTATGTCAGCAGTGGATTAATACTGGTCTGATGATGATGATGATGATGATGATGAGTAGAAGATCATTTGGTGATTGTTAGAAGGTACTCTTCATACATCTTCTACATATAGCTTGTAATTATAATTAGAAATTCATTGCTCCATAGTGTCATGAGCTGCAGAACAGCGAAAGAGAGTCATCTAAGCTCCGAGAGGACTTAAAGGAGCTGGAGGGGAGATTGAAGTGGACTCAAAGCAAGTTGAGAATGGAAATGGACGCATACAAAGTGAGTAATTTATTCCTTTGTCTGTCGCCTCCCCCATATGATGTAAATTAAACAAAGTTTTGAAGGTTTTTAGACATATTTTTAGTACAAGTATCCATCAATCCATCAGCATCAGCATATTCATAGGTCCTCCCCATGAGACAATTAAAGGACGTGGGCCACCCTCCATACATTGCTTGGCCGACAGATTGAAGTGCAAGGACATCAATGAAATATCTATAGGGAAAAATAATAATTTAAAATACTTGTTTAAAAATTTTGGGAAATTTCAATCATGGTGTAGTTAAAAACAGTTCTTATTTATGCTTTTAAATGTCTACATCAGTTACTCGACCTTTTGCTTCTTTGTATTTGTGAACAATGTCCAAATACAAGATTGATTTTGTAATTTTATCTTGTTTTAGGAAAGCGCAGAGCGTGTTGAGAAACTAACTCAACAAGTGGCGGAATTAGAAGCCAACAAGGAGGCTGCGTAGTAGGTGCCAGTGATTTGGCCAGGACTAAAGCATTAGGTGCGTTGAAAAATAGTCCGTATTTTATGATCTGCATTTATGGTATAGAATCATAATAAACTATTTTACAATAACTGCCTACATAGCCTAGTGGTATGGGCGTGTGCATGAATGAAACCGGAGGTCGTGGGTTCGAATCCTGCAGGGACTCAACAAATTTTCATTGTTGTTTCCTAGTTGGTTAGGGCAATTTGGGCCGATCACCCAATTTTCTGAAAAGTAAGATGATTCATGCGTCCGATGGGCATGTAAAAAGTCGGTCCACCTACCTACCCGCATTGGACCAGCGTGGTGGGATTCGGTCCAAAACCCCAAATGGATAGGGGGTGTATAAGGGGAGGCCTATGTCCAGCAGTGGAGTAACACTGGCCGATAATAATAATGATGATAATTGTGTGTTTTGTCTAAGAAAAGAAACTTTTACTTTTTCTAAAGAAAAGTGCTAAATGCCTATGTTACTCCCAGATACATCAGCTAACTTTCAGTGAAAGTCCCGTCAAAATCAGAACAGCCATTCCACAGATTAGACACACAGGCTGATGATGATGATGATGATGAAGACAACAAATTATTGAATATAATGTTGCGTAGTTTGTATAGTAGTATTTTACATAAACTATTGATACAGAACAATACATGAAAGACTTATAAGGTGGGGCCCATAAGAATATGACACCACACATCCCTGGTCGCAAACAGGTTGTTAAAACTTATTGCACTGGCTATGGTGCCCTTTAATTCGAAAATCAGTAGTATTCTTTTATTGCTTACCTAGGCAGACGAGCTATCGGCCCACGTGATAGGAAGTGGTCACTGAAGCCCATAGACATTGGCAATACTAGTGGTATCACCAACGCGCTACCTACCGTGAGACATAGGGTGTTAAGTCTCGTTTTCCCAGTAAATACGCTGGTTACGATGCCCTTAAAACGGAACACGGCAATGTTTTCACACTACTGCTTTGCGGCAGAAATAGGCACCGCGGTGGTACCAACCCAGACGGTCCCCTGTAAAAATGGGACCTGCCAGCAGTGAAATAGTGTTTTGTAGCAAAAAATAAAAGATATCCTATCAACTTTAATTTTATACTTGTTATTTAGCTGTTGGATAGTGATTTATATCCAATTTTGTTCATCATCATCATCATCAGCCTGTGATAGTCCACTGCTGGACATAGGCATCCCCTAATACACTCTTTAGGGGTATTGGACCGTATACATTAAGTTACAGTGCGAATTAAACAATTAAAGGAATGAACGAATTAGAAATGTTGAATTCCCGTAAAAATTTTAGTTTCGACCCATCACATAAATTGTAATGGTTACTAACAAGTTTTTTTAACAATAAAGATATAGTGAGAAAAGATTTTCCTGTTATAGAAAAACAGAAAAGTTCAAATTTATCTTGCGCTCTGAAATAGCTTCAGTACCTATAAATCATCATCATCATCATCATCGTCATCATCAGCGTGCAATAGTCCACTGCTAGACATAGGCCTCTTCTAATACACCCCTATCCATTAGGGGGTTTTGGACCGTATCTCACCACGCTGGTTCAATGCGGGTTGGTGGGTGGACCGACTTTTTACACGCCTATCCGACGCATGGATCATCTCACTTTTCGGATATTTGGGTGATCGGCCCAAATTGCCTATCCAACAGGAAACAGCAATAAAAAGTGCTGTGTCCCTGCAGGATTCGAACCCACCACCTCCGGTTTCTAAAGCACACGCCCATACCACTAGGCTACGGAAGCAGTTTGTTGGTCTGTTCATAATACTTTAGATCCTCTTTATCTTCTGTTATAATAGAAGTGGAGTTGAAGGAGAGTCAGGCAGCCCTGATACTCTGTCGACACGAAAGAGAAGACTTGGACAGAAGATTGACTAGCACTAGTCAGCAGCTAGAAACCTGTATAAGGGAGAGAGACGAAGCCAGTGTTGCCTTATACAATGCCAAGGAAGAGGTGGGTGTTGCCAGAATAATATAGACGTAATGAGAATCGGGAAAAAAGGTTTCCTTCGGGAAAAAAAAATATGATTTTATTAAATGAGTGGTATTTTCATATCAATTAATATGAAACTTTATTCTTTAACGTCAAATTTCAAAATGAATAATGTCATTGTATAATATCATCATCATCAGCCTTTGATAGTCCACTGTTTGACATAGGCCTCCCCTAATACACCCCTATCCATTAGGGGGTTTTTTGGACCGTACCCCACCACGCTGTAGACCAATGCGGTTAGTGGTGACTGACTTTTACAGCCCATCTGACACATGGATCATCTTACTTTCAGACAAATGGGTGATCGGCCCAAATTGCCTAACCAACTAGGAAAAAACAATGAAAATTTGTTGAGTCCCCTGCAAGGTTCGACTCACCTCCGGATTCTAAAGCACACGCCTATACCACTAGGCTACGAGCTGAGGCAGTTGTATAATCAATCTGTAATCTATATAGAAATATTAAATAGGAACTATAGTACGTACGCCTTGTCATAAGAAATGTGTAGATTTGACTCACCAAAGACTATATGATGTTAGGTCTCGTTACTGTAAATAAATAGCAGGCTACGGTGCCTTCACACGAACATATAATGTTGCAACTTCTGTGTGAAAACACTATACTGTAATAGATTTTAAAATGTTTTTAAACGTTTAACGGACACAATGATGTTGATGCCTCATTATTGTAGTATAACACTGTTCTAATTATAAAAAAGAAAACGTTATTTCTTTAATTATTTAATTAATTTTCGAATTTCCTATCATGAAGGAACTGCCTCCGTAGCCTAGTGGTTAGGGTGTGCGCTTAAGAAACGCTGCAAGTCGTGATTCGAAGACTGCGGGACCATTCAACAAATTATCGTCAGTTGTTTCCTAGTTGGTTAGGGCAATTTGGTCCGATCACCCAATTCTCTGAAAAGTTAGATGATCCAGGCGTCGGATGGGCATGTAAAATGTCGGTCCACCCACCTATCCGCGTTCGACCAGCGTGGTGGGATACGATCCAGAACCCCCTAATGGAGAAGGCGTGCGTTAGTGGAGGTCTATGCCCAGCAGTGGACTGACACAGGCTGATGATGGAGGCTATATATTTGTGGACCATGTTTAAGCGAATAAATCATTGATTTAGCTAAAACCGACACCATATTCATCCGGTAAGAGTGCCCAATGTATTGGTAAATAGGTTTTAACCTAAATATGTTGAAACTCCTTACAGGTGGAGAGATTGAAAGTGCAAAATCTTCGCCTAGAGGAGGAGGCGGCGGAGTTGGCAGCTTTGAGGGCGCAAGCCGCTTTAGCGGACACTCTTAGCTCGCAGTTGCAACGGTAATTCCTTCTTGTACTGCCTTATAGTGAGAGAGTTGATGCCTTAGACATGGAGAGGAGGTCAATCTGGATTCATTGGTAGACTTCGTTAAAACTTGGGATTGTGGTTAGAGAACAGTGAAGATATTTGTTTTTTTTTTTTATTGAATTAGGATACATGACGCACTGTAGAAATTCGGTGCCGGTGGTTAATAACATTTTTGGTAGGTAGGCCTTCAAATTTGCTCCATCCAATGCAGTTCGCTTTGGGTTGCAGAGGTGTTTCGCCATTTGCTACATATAAAACTGTCATAAAATTGACAGTTTTTTTCAATTAACACATACATTACGCACTAGCTATTAATATAATTTTTGACTACCTATTCAGGCCCACATGATGGAGATTGTACTGTGTGCACTCGAAGCCGAGTTATTAACTGCTTGAGAAAATGTAAAAAAAAAAACTTAATCATCGGCCTCTTAACAGATATATGTTTTTGAACCCACATGACTCATTTGCGTGCCTTTATAGTTGACCTATTGGCGACTTGGGAAAAGCAAATATCTTTATTCAATATAGAAGTTTACACTTGCTTATTGATTGTCAAACACACTACCACCGGTTCGGAAAAGGACGCCTCAGACCTGAGAAGAACCGGCGAAAGAAACTCAGCGGGCTATTTTTTATGTCATCTTTAAAATAACAAACAATTTGATAATTCGGCATTACATATTATGCAATTTTGAAACAAGACCTGGAGCGAGCATTCCATTACCAGGCTGTGTTATCATTTAAAAATTCATTAATATCGTAATAACCTTTAACGCATAAACGTTCCTTGACTACCTTTTTAAATTTATTAATAGTTAAATTCTGAACGTTTACTGGGATTTTGTTGTAAAAACGTATACATTGTCCCATAAAAGATTTACTTATTCTTAGCAGTCTAGTTGCTGGAAGAGTTAAGTAAAACCAATTAGAATTAATTGATTGGTGTAAAACTTATATTCGAACCCGCGACTCTAGTGAGACGGAGCGCGCCTGCCGTGCGGAGGAGGCGCTCGGCGCTGAGCGTGCGCGCGCCGAGACGTGCGCGCGTCGCGAGGCCTCCGCGCTGGAGCACGCGGCGCGGCTGACTGCGCAGCACGTGGCGCAGCGGGCGAGGTCCGGGGAGTACGAGGCCAAGGTGATTTGGCCCTTGTTTGTATCAGTATAAGGTTTAGAATGGGCAGATGGATGGAACAAAGGCAGGTTGGGGTGATAGGAACTTTATTTGTATGGAGATAGGGTGTAGAATTGGTTGGAGGGTAGAGAAGAGGCTGGGGTGACGGTGCAGCATAGGAAGGTAAGGAGATTTGGACATTATTCTTGCAGCAATAGGGTATAAAGTCAGGAATAGACCTTAAATGTAGTGAGATAGTGTCTAGAATAGAGTGAAGAAAGTGTGTAAGCCCTCCGTGTTAGAGCACGCGATTACGTTTTGATCAATATACTTGTAACAACAAGTTGAGGGTTTGGACCGAAGTAGGTTAGAGTGATAAAGGCTTTATTAGTGTGTGGCTAGGGTCTAGAATTGGTTGAGGGATAGGCAGATGGGTAGGCTAGGGTGAAAGGATCTATTTCTGGGAATAAGATCAAGAATCGTTAGGGATGGGTGGGGTAGGGTATAGTTTGTATGGATATAGGGTTAAGAATTAGTTGAGTATAGGAGAAAAGGTAGGTTAGGGTTGAAAGAGATCTTATGTATATAAGCTTAGGGTCTATAATGGCCTGTGTAAGAATAGTAAGTTAGGGTGACGGTACAGAAATGTCCCGAGAATACGAAGCCAAGGTTATTTGGATCATGTTCGCGTGGGTTGCGGGTAAGGGCGAATGGAATGTTATGTGTCTATAGAAATATGGTTGGTAATCAGTTTAGGGTTGAGAAGATGATAGGTTTGAGAGATGGCGTAAGGCCCGGCAAGCGTAATGTTATATAATGAAATAAGAGATAGCTTGATCTCTTAACTTGTCTGTGTAACGATCTTCAGTCTTTTTCTTAAAAAAAATGTAAAATAGTTGGCCTAAGTTACTCGTAGTTACATCAGTTATCTTCCAATGTCCACTCACTATGGTGGCGGGGAAAAAAACTTTCTCTTAGACATTAATTTTTAAAAATGTCCCGGCTATATTATAAAGTACTGTTTAAGAAACGGTGAATTTTTTTAATAGACAGACAACTCCAAATTGATTATTAGTATCGACGATGATGATGATGATGATTATAATGATGCGCTATGTGCGCTGTCTGCGTAACATTCTATGCTTCACGTGGACGGACAGAGCGACGAACGAAAAGGTGTTGGAAATCGCACAGCCGCCCAGCCTCACCGCACTGCTCAAGCAGAAACGGTTGAGATGGCTGGGGCATGTGTATCGCATGCCACCTACTCGTTTGCCGCGGCGTGTTTTGCTTGGCACTTTAGCACTATAGCAAATGCGAAGAGATACGTTGGGACACCTCTGCTACGATTCAAAGACTGTGTCAACATCAAACGCTGGGAGGAGCTCGCGGAGGATAGGATTGGATGGCGTAAGAGTGTGAAGGAGGGTCGAGCTCACCACGATACAGCCTCGTTTCAATTACTGGATTTCAATTGCGGATAGGAGACACACCGGCACCACCACCCTGCCTAATTATTTCTCCTGTCGCTGGTGTAGAAGACAATGTCGCTCCCGAATTGGCTTATAAAGCCACGAAAAGAGGTGTTCCTCCGATCAGACACATGCTTAAATCGTCTGTAAAGACGCAAAGGCCTTTGATGATGATGTATTCTAATGTATTTTACAGGCGCAGGCGCTTGCTGTCGACAACGCGTCGTTACGCGAACGCGCAGAAGAGTTGAATACCGAAGTGGAAAGGCTTAAGAACTCCTTAATGGAAGAGAGCGAGAAGAGGCAGAGGGAGAACCGAGTGCTCGCTAGGAAGGTCAGTATGTCTGTTTAAGTTTCTTTTAGTTTGATGATCTTTTTGGGGGATATCATTCTTTTTTTATTATTGCCAAAAGAAGGCAGAACGAGCAGTCGGACCATCTGATAGAAAGTGGTTATCGACACGGTGGTGGGACATAGGGTGTTACGTCTCATTCAGTGATGACACTATGCGTGATGCCGGGTGCCCTTCAAACCGGCCCTGTAAGAGACCATCAACACCATGAAATCACGTCACATCAAATTCCTCCCTATTTGACGTCAATCAAATTCGCTCTACATTTAGTTCAAACGTTTGAATCGAAAAGAGTGTTTCTGGTCTTTCTGCCGTTCGTCCTTGAAGCTTAAGGAATATTTTAAAAAAGGATTGCCTGAAATCGGTCCACACGTTGTCGAGTTATTTCTTTCATCATCATCATCAGCCTGTGATAGTCCGCTGGACATAGGTCTCCCCTAATACACCCCTATCTATTAGGGGGTTTTGGACCGTATCCCAGATTTCTTTACAAAATTAAGTCTATGTATTTAGCGGTTTCTATATTACCAAGTTACAAGACTTGCTCAGTGTGGAACTAGATGATGATGGCGTCCGGAGAGCTAACTTGCATTGTTCTTTTCAGGTGGCTGAACTGACAGAGGAAGTGGCGGAATTGGGCAAAGATTAGAATGGGAGAAGGGGAGAACAGCGTCCTGAAGAAGAAACACTCCAGTGCCATAAAGGTAATATTCTCTTCTTGAGTAAGAGAAGCCGCACACCAGACGCGACCCGGCGCGCGAGCTATATGATATAATATTTTGTACCGCTCTGCCTCCGTAGCCTAGTGGTATGGGCGTGTGCTTTAGAAACCGGAGGTCGTGGGTTCGAATCCTGCGGGGACGCAACAAATTTTCATTGTTGTTTCCTAGTTGGTTAGGGCAATTTGGGCCGATCACCAATTGTCTGAAAAGTAAGATGATCCATGCGTCGGATGGGCATGTAAAAAGTCGGTCCACCCACCAACCCGCATTGGACCAGCGTGGTGGGATACGGTCCAAACCCCCTTATGGATAGGGGTGTATTAGGGGAGGCCTATGTCCAGCAGTGGACTAAAACAGGCTGATGATGTATGTATGTATGTATGTATGTGACGTGGTCAATAACCAATAATCCACAGTTATAATTGCGATCTAATAGCGCGTTGAATTTAAATAATATGGTTATTACGTAACGTTTTCTGTAATTTCGCTTAAGTAATAGATTTATAACTAGATATACAATCTCCGTAAAATTAAGAATTTACTGAATTAATAATATTTATGAATTAGCTTAATAAATACGTTTAGACAAAATCATTTAAAATATTAAATTAAACTGCTATACATAATAAAAATCAATTGGGAGCTTATGATTTGAGTATTAAAAATGATGTCCTAGTGATTGTGCCGCGTCACGGACCCCTGTACGTGAATTACAATAACACCCGCGATCGTTGACCAGCACAAAGTGACTTAATGTCGCACACGACCCAAGACCTGCTAGACAATCGAATGTTTGTGATTCGATTGTCTAGCTAACAGGTTATGATCGACCCGGGTTGCAAGAAATGATCGACTGACACAGCCCTACTGTATGTATATATATATATATATATATATATTGCTATTAAAAATTAAGAAATCGAAAGATATGTCAATTTTTAAATAAAAACTGACGGTTATTCGAAAACATAGAGATACAGACATATACCAACTTAGTCTGCCCGTGATCATGGATGCTGAAAAGAATCCGAAACGTCGGGAATAATTATTTAAGTAACGCGAAAAATCCGTAAATTACTGGATTTGATATGTATAATAATCGCGTAAATAAAAGAAATAATTATATATATTGCTATTGTTCGATTAAATACTTTTAAAACCGTTTTAAAGCAATCGCGAATCGAATATTCGTTTCGTTGAAACCTAGTTCATTGTTATTGTTTAAATGAAAGAGTATAAAGAAGGTAATGACGTTTACTTAAAAGTTATTATTGATTTTTATTTTTTTTACAGTTACGCCGTATTTGATTTCTTCCATCGTTATATGAGATGTACTTCGATATTTGACCTTTGCGATAATGGTATATAACTTACAATGTTTCAGGAATTGAACCGTGAACTCCAGCGCGCGCTGAAGAGGGGAGATCAGCTGGAGGTCAAAATGCAGCAGTGCAGCTCGAATAATACCAGGGCAGGTAAGAAAGAGGAAAAGGGTATGAAGGAGAAATACGGTTATAGAATGAGAAATATGAGAATAGGAGATAGCAATAGAGTGTAATGAAGAAAGGTAATAAAAGGACCACAGCGAGGTAGACAGAGACGGATACAGGAGTAAAAAAAGGTTTTATAATAGTGCAAACTCAAATTTCACATGGGACTGACTGGGCAAGTACCAACGTGGTTAATATTAGAACCGAAAAGCGCTAAACAATACTGCAGTCCGGTTTTCAGTGCAGCTTTTTGATCCCCTTTTTTCCCCTTAGTCAATCTTAATCTACTATTTTCGACTCTCTTCCCCTCTGTCATTCCCCCTGTTTTTTCTATGTCGTTCAACCTCTCCGCATTCTGTCTCCCTCCTTCACTCTCTATCTTTTCTCTCTTCCTCCTTCCTCTCTCTCTCGTCTGCTCTCTCCATCCCTTTTTTTGTGTTTTGCCTTTGTCCCTCTCCCACTACACTCTTCTGTCTCTCTCCCGCCCTCTATCTTCTCCGTTCTCTCTCTCTGTAATATATATCAATATCTGGGTTTGTAATGCATCAATTAACATTTTATTCTTGAAATGGGAGGTTAAGTTATGATTCCACTACCGCCGTAAAGTTTCGGTAAATTTGTGTGAGGACACTAAAAAGTATGACAAAACTAAGACATGGTATCGTGCTTTTTATTCATTTTAATAAATATTACATTTATCATCATCATCATCATCAACAGCCTGTGATAGTCCACTGCTGGACATTGACCTCCCCTAATACACCCCTAACCATTAGGGGATTTTCAGACCGTAACCCACCATGGTCCAATGCGGGTTGGTGGGTGGACCGACTTTTTACATGCCCATCTGACTCATGGATCATCTTACTTTTCAGACAATTGGGTGATCGGCCCAAATTGCCCTAACCAACTAGGAAACGACAATGACTATTTGTTGAGTCCCCGCAGGATTCGAACCCATGACCTCCGGTTTCTAAAGCACACAAAAATACTAAACTTAGAAGAAGCAAAGAGAGTAATAGTAAGTTCACCTGATGGTAAACCACAAAACCGCTGGTCATTATGATTAATGATAACCCACTTTGTTCAATGATATTGAACTAACCCTGTAATTTATTTGATATAAATTTAATTTTCTACTGTGTTAGTAATTTATAACCAGCTCCCTGGTCTAGCGGTATTAGCCCTCGCTTCATAAACCGGAGGTCGTGGGTTCGTATCCCCCAGGGAAATATCATTGTCGTTGTTTTCTTCTTTATTGGGACAATTTGGACCGATTACCCAATTGTCTAAAAAGTACGATGATTCATGCGTCGAATGGGCATGTAAAAGTCGGTCCACTAACTATTCCGCATTGGACCAGCGCGGTGGGATACGGTCCAAAAACCTCCTAATTGAGGAGGCGTGCATTAGAGGAGGCCTATGTCCAGCAGTGGACCGTCACGGGCTGCTGACGATGATGATGAGTTAATTCGATTTTAATTTTTCCCTCCAGGTTCCGTCACATCACTAAGCAGCAGCGAGGGTGGTCCGAGCGACGAGAGGACTCAGAACGGATTGCCCGATGCCGTTCCGGACGTGCAAGTATGTAAATAAATGGTATCATCATCGTCATCACCATCATCATCAACATCATCAACAGCCATTATCAGTCCACTGCTGGGCATAGGCCTTTTTTAATGAACGCCGAGACGACGTCGTTTGCACTTGTACTGCGGATCTGTCTTCCACAGTAAGGCGTATCCGCCGTCCAGTGGGTGGTGTGGTCGTCCACTATGTATCCTTTAATCCGTAAATTATATATACCTTCTTCCAAAAAGATATGGAAATTATGGAATCTGTGTAACCAATTGCAACGACCGCGTCATATAACATACTGGCCGTAGCCCGCGTGTAAAAGAAATTGTAATAAAAACTAGATGAATATTATAGGTCTCGTCAAATTCGGACCAGCCGTCCCAGAGATTAGCGAGAAAAACAAACAGACAGACAGACAAAAAATTTGAAAGAACTCGTTTAATTATATGCATTGGTTATATATCCCAATGTGCTCATTAAATAACGGTTATTTCATTGTAGGAAACGGACACTCCAATTTTATTTATTTGTAAAGATTAAACCGTCCGTGTTTTTTCTAGTTACTTCATCATCATCATCAGCCTTTGATAGTCCACTGCTGGACATGGCCTCCCCTAATACACCCCTATCCATTAGGGGGTTTTTGGACAGTATCCCACCACGCTGGTCCAATGCGGGTTGGTGGGTCTAGTTACTTACCACTTTTTAATTAACTATAAAAAAACTGTCAATTGTAATTCTATTTATATAAACATATCGGAATATATGGAATAACCCATGGCAACGTCGCGACGTTTTACGTGCTGCGTCCCTATTGGTTGACAGGATAGTACGTTCCACCAATGACAGCGTTTACCGCCTCCGTGGTCTAGTGGGAATTGCCCTTGCTTTATCATTCCGGAGGTCGTGGGCTCGTATCCGCGGGGAAGCAACTTTGTGTTATCGTTGTTTCCCGGTTGATTAGGGCAAGTTAGGCCGATCGCCCAATTGTCTGAAAAGTAAGACGATCCATGCGTCGGATGGGCCACCCACTAATCCGCATCGGACCAGCGTTTTGAGATACGGTCCAAAAACCGTAATGGAAAAAGGGGTGCATTAGGGGAGGCCTATGTATAGCAGTGGACTAATGTAGGCCGATGATGATGATGAATAAAGCGCTTCTGATGGAAATCAGTGGTTGCTAGTGGTTATGATCGTATTCATTGCATTTTAATTCAGTTTAAATTAAAAATTATTGAAATTGATGCTAGTTATACAAATTTCAGATAAAACCCTCAAGTCTTTTCAGTGGGGCATTTGTAAAGGTCCTAATTTTATTATGTAATATCTATAATAAATAATGGTGTAGAATTTTTTTCGTAGACAAGTAAAATAATATTTCCTATGACTGATGTTGATTGCAAAAAAATATGTCATGTAAATTTGGAATATTTTTTCGTATTTTCTTTCATTTAGCTTATTTAATTATTATTTAATTTGATTATTCAATTTTATTTAGATGTTAAGATAAGTAAGTGTTTTATTATATTAATGGTACTATAGAAGAATATTTCAAAGGTAAAATAAGTTGTGTAGCATATCAGGATACGTGTGTAAACTTGAATTTTAGCTTACGGAAACTCTTATTGGTTTGCTAAATTATATTACGAGATCAGCCAACTGCGCAGGAGATATTATAGTGCACAAGTGTACGCGCGGACACAGGTGCACTTTCGTTCTTCGCCCTCGTAGTTCGATGGATAACCGACATGACCGGAAAGAAATCAGATGGTGGACCCACTTTTTACATGCCCATCCGACGCATCGATTAGCATGATTCATAGACAATTGAATGTTCAGTCCGCATCACCCTTACCAACTAGGAAACAAGTTAAAAAAAATAAAGGAAGTTGTTTAGTCCTCGCAGGATTCGAACCTACGACCTTCGGCTTCTAAAGCACAAGCCTTATAGGTTACGGAGGCATTTTAGTATAAACAGTAATAATAACGCATTCTCTTCTCGTGCCATTACTGTTTGACAATAATTAAAAATTTATTTTGTCTATTATCAACATTAATTTTATAATCAGCCGGCTATACATTCAAAAGCCAAGCCAATTTTTAGAACTCATAGGAATAACCAAACTGAAAACTGCATGTAACATACATTATTTGACACGACTGGCAGACAATGCCCTTGGCATTAAATCCGGCGCTGTACTGTTTTTGTACAAGAAGTGTAAATAAATCATCATCATCAGCCTGTGTTACTCCACTGCTGGACATAGGCCTCCCTAATACACCCCTATCCATTAGGGGGCTTTGGACCGTATCCCAGCACGCTGGTCCAATGCGGGTTGTTGGGTGGACCGACTTTTTACATGCCCATCCGACGCGTGGATCATCTTACATTTCAGACAATTGGGTGATCGGCCCAAATTGCCCTGACCAACTAGGAGACAACAACGTATTTTCATTGTGTTGAGTCCCCGCACTATTCGAAGCCACGACCTCCGGCTTCTAAAGCACACGCCCTTACCACTAGGCTACGGAGGCAGTCTAAATGAATATTATCTGCAGGCGAAAGAGCCAAGTCGTCAAGCCCTGATAGAGAGGATAGTGTCCTTGCAACGTGCGGCCGCTAGAAGGGCCGAGAGATGCGAATTCTCGAAGAACACGCCCGTCAGCTTACCAGCGAGCTCAAAGGGAAAGCTCGTCTTTTAAGGCATATACTAGCTTCGCAGCCAGCCGGAGCGGTTGCCCCACCTAGGAGCGATGCCAATAAGGTAGGTGAAGAATCGTCTCTTGACAACCCGAATGGCGCAGTGGTTGGTGACCCTCACCTTTGCGCCAGCGGGCGTGTGCTCGATTCCCACTATGGGACGAATATTGTGCGATGAACATTGTGTTTCTGTCGTGTCTGTGTGTTTGTATGTATTTAATATGTATATATTTACGAAACAATAGTAATTCTATGTATTCGTCAGTTATTTATGTTTATATATCAAAAGCTTTGCTAAGTTTGTGATTAGATGATGTTGTGCTATGTACTTGTTATTATAGTATTTCTTTGCTGGAATTTGGTTTCGTTTTGTTGGAAGCTATGTTCCGGGCTGATTCATAGGTTTGTGTGATCGATAGGCCGATTAGGAATTCTATTTGGCAAATCCATTTCATCGGCTTAGGTTACCACCATCGGCTTCTGAAGAATGTCTAATTTTTCCGGCGATGTGGCTAAAGTACTGTTAGGGAAAGATTGGTGGCTTAACCAAGAAGTGATGCTAATAAGATAGGCAAATTATTTTGTCGGTCACTCAAGACTTAAACGAAAGCAAGATAAAATTTATTTGGTACATAAACACAAGAATGCGAATCAAGAGCGTAGTGTAGTACTAATATCCAGTATGATAGAGCTGCCGTCTTTACCCGTGTTAGAAGCTATGTCCGTTACGATACAAGGGCTTGAGTAATCGATTGGCCGGTAAGGAATTCGTTTTGGTATGTCCATTGCATCAGCTTACGTCCGTGTGCTATTTAACAACATCATCATAACACCGTAGGCTTATTAACATTGTTCGCATCTCTCCGAGCAATATGGCTTGCTCCTGCTCATTAATAAATTAAGTTACCGAAACACCGATATTAAAGAGCACTTTCAAGTCCCAAAACACCAATAAACGTAGGTGGTTATGGAAGTGTTGAAGAGAGATGAGAGTTACAGGAGTGTGTGTGATGTGTGTTAAAGGAGTTGGCGTAGTGAGATGTTAGATAAAGGAGTGAGGTATGTAGAGAGTGGTGAGGCATTGTAAGAACGGTTTGTAGATGGTAAATATAAGGTGTTAAAAAATTGAGAACCTTATTCAGATCTCAAATATAAAAAGCGGATGAGTTAGTAAATCGATTAGAGTTAAATGATTTATAGATAGAATAGAAGACTAAAGTTTAACCGTATATCAGAATTAAAATGATGTATAGCATTAGATATATAATTTAACACAGCTTCCATATAAGTAGTAATAAAAAACATGGTGATAAACTTGACGGACAGACTGACTCTGCCACTTCGTTAAATATACATCGTTCTTTATTACTAACTAACATAAAATGTTACTTTCCCTTATCATTATATTATGTCTTTATTTACAAAAGAAAAGCAAGCCTAAGTATTTATCAGTCATCGCGTTTCTAAAGTCAGCAAAGTATTATGTGGAATAAAGTAGTTATATTATTATGAAAATAGATAAGGAAGAAAAGTATTCAAGATACTATGTGGGAGATATCAGATTGATATATAACAGAACGTTTTATTAAAGTTAAATGTAAATTAGTAGTAAGTTGTAGAAGACATAGATTAGGTGGGATTATACCACATAACAGATAGAAAACATAGAGTATGTGTTAAATATGTAAAGTATGATCAAGGAGATAAGAAGTTGAGATGTAAAATATGTAAAGTATGATTAAGGAGATGAGAAGTTGAGATGTAAAGTATGTAAAGTATGATTAAGGAGATAAGAAGTTGAGATGTAAAATACAGGAGCATATAAAATATGTTATAGATATAGAAATATATTGTGGCACACAGAATTGAAGTTAGTTTGGAAAAATTACACCTACAGAATTACATCATAACAACATTCTATTATTATAGTTTAATTATCTTTTGTAGGTATGTTTATATTTGCTAAAGATACGCTAAAAGTAAAAAAATACGCTTTATTATTCAATCCGTGCAATATATGAACAATATATGCATAGAGCTTACAATATGCTTGAAATATACTATTGTAAGGCCTTAAAACAATGTTTTTAATGTGTAATAGAATGCCTACATACAAAGTGGTTTACGAAAATTTTATTGCATTTTATAACATTTTTAGTAAATTATTCATAGAGGCTAGAGACGCTAATGTTTCTTTGTTTTTCCTACTCGCTTGCAACCAGCCTACAAGGAGATTGACAAAGGTAAGAAGGAACGTAGATAAAACTAGCAGGGATTTCATTTCTGTATCATCATCATCATCATCAGCCTGTGATAGTCCACTGCTGGACATAGGACTCCCTAATAACCCCTCTTGATTAGGGGGTTTTGGACCGTATCCCACCACGCTGGTCCAATGCGGGTTGGTGGGTGGGTTCATTTCTGTATATAATTTTGTGTAAATGATAGAAATATCTGTGATGTTTTATAATCTTTTTCTGTTCTATCGATGATTTTACATGGAAAAAAAATATTTATTTGGTACTCCAAATAATTGAGACTTTTGTCATGTATCCCACAGCAACGTTATGGCTTATCCTTGACTAGCTGTTGTCCGCGACTTCGTCCCCGTGATAATGTACGGAAAAATCTGTAAGCTGTTTTGGTCAAAAAAAGTAGCCTAACTTACTCCCAGTTACGTAAGCTGTCTTTTGATGAAAGTTTCGTCAAAATCGGATTAACCATTCCGGAGATTAGCCAGAACAAGCAGACTGACTGACGAAAAATTTATTAAAAAATGTTATATATCACTTTGTAATCATTTTAAAACGGTTATTTTGATCTTACAATTATGTGTCTATAGATATTGATGTGTCATCGTCGGAGCTATAAAGTGTGATTTAGTGTGGATTTAAATATTCTCTCGTAGAAGGAGATAGCGAAGTTAGGTGGGGGCGCTATGGCGGCCTTGTGGGGGGGTGACCCGAATGGGATGACCTTAGAACTATCCCTGGAGATGAACAAGAGGCTGCAGGCGCTTTTGGAGGACACACTGCTGAAGAATATCACGTTGAAGGTACTGTACGATATTTGTCTATGATACAAATTAGCATAGTTTTAATAATGAAGGTATATTTTGAAGTCTAAACTTTTAGCCGCGTTAATTAATGTATTCTTCAGTAGGTTGATTTCTTCTTGGTTCGCGTCACCGACGCGCCTATATAACTGTATTTTTAAATGTACAGATGGGCTATGATTCATCATAAACCTGTGTGAGTCCATTGCTGGACATAGGCCACCACTAATGCACGCCTTCTCCATTAGGGGCTATTTGGACCGTATCCCACCACGCTGGTCCAAAGCGGATTGGAGGGTGTAATGCACAAGTTCTGTGTATATACAGCCCTTTTCGTGTTGACGTTGAGTATTGGGACATAGACACAACTCTACTTATACTTATAAGATAAGTAGAGTTAAATAGATTTGGTGAAATGTAAAATGTGTATTTAATAGTATAGACAAGCGCTACGTTCACCTGATGGTAAGTCACGAGATGTTACTTCTCGTTTTCCCAGTGAATAATGTTCTCCAGTCGATTACGACTACGGCGGCCGATCTATATTAGAGATCAGCCAACTGCGCAGAAGATATTATAGTGCCCAAATGTACGCGCAAACACAGGCAGGCAGGCACTCCCTGTTCCTTTATACTCTCAAAGCCCGATTGGACGGATAACCGACACGACCGGAGAGAGTAAGGCGCAGGACCGACTTTTTACATGCCCATCCGACGCATGGATCGTCTTACTCTTCAGGCAATTGGGTGATCAGCCCAAATTGCCTTAACCAACATGGAAACAACAATGAAAATTTGTTGAGTCCCCGGAATTCGAACCCACGAACTCCGGGTTTTAAAGCACGCTCCCTTATCACTAGTTTACGGAGGCAGTCAGTCCCAGTAAATACGCTGGCTATGGTATCCCTTACACCGGAACGCGGTAGTATTTTCCCACTACTGCTTTGCAGCAAAAATACGTGAGTGGTACCTCAATTATTTGACTCACATCCGTAATTATTTAATATCTAAATTTATATGTTCTTTATCTTCAAGGAGAACATGGACACGCTCGGGGAAGAGATTGCCAGATTAAAAACCGACAAGAGAAATGCGATGGATTATAAAGAAACCGAAAGATGAACGTTCCAAAGTATATTTCTAATATATTACTTTATTAATACGCGACAATTTGATGCAAAAAAAATAGAAGAATTTGCCATTTTGGAGGCATATCTAAAACTATAAAACATAGTGTTGTCACAATGTTCTTGTAAACATGCCTTTTCGTAATACAAAATTACAGCTGTGAATGACCACCAATGATGGTCGTTTTGTTGAGGCCAATTGACCATAGTTTAACGTCAATTCTTATGGTTTAATATCACAACTGAATTGTAAATGGCGGAAGTCCACCGATGATAATGCATTTAGTTTTGACATTAGGCTTTCTTGAAGGATCTCGATCGGACGTATCTTTAAAAGGGATGTTTTAAGAGTATTCATGGAAAGGGTGTATCACACGCACATGCATGTACATAGTCCACTGCTGGACATAGGCCTCCCTATGTCCAGCAGTGGACTGTGCACTATCGCACTGCCACCGCTTCCGAACTTCGGCTATTCTTATCCAGCCCCCACCGGCTACTTTGTGAAAGTCGTCACTCCATCTTGCCGCAGGGCGTCCTACACTACGTTTGACATTCATCATCATCATCATCATAAACAGCCGCTAGCAGTCCACTGCTGGACATAGGCCTTTTTTAATGAACGCCAAGACGGTGATCATTATAAAAAGTTACTCATAATTGCCACGCTGAGCAGGCGGATTGGCAATTGACTGATTGCACTTGTACTGCGGATCTGTCATACTCCCACTGTGAGGCTGATCCGCAGTCGAGTGGACGGTGGGGTCGTCACATCCCTACATCATATCTATTATAACTTACTATTTCTGTTCTGGCTTTAAGTTTTTTTGTACGTTATCCACATATTTATTTGTTTGGTTTTGAAAACTATAAAATAACAAAAATCATGTGCTCTGTGACATGCATTTCAATGCTTTTTAAATATTCAACAAACTTTACAACTTTTTTTGTCCACCAAGTTGTCGCGTATTATTAAGCTATAAGCTCTCTTCGATGAAAATATTTATTTTAATCTTATAATAAATGTTATGTACCTAATCGATTGACAAAAAAACGGAAAATACTAGATTATATTCGAAAACGTTTGTGCCATGATCTCCTGCAATAAATACAATAAATAATAAAGAATATTATATGTATAGATAAAGTGTGAAAAAATATTTTCAATCGTAATTGTTCGGAAAACTAAGTATTTTTCACTCTGTCAAATTCAGTGCCTATACATTTCTTTATAATACAATGACATTTGACACTAATGAACCAAGTTTCGTATTAATGGATATGAAAATGTCACTCGTTTAATACGATCATTCATTGACGGTGTGGGTGTCATCTTATTCCGATAGAGATCCGAGTTTTCCCGAAGTAAATATTTTCTCACTACATCTATATTTAAGTCAAATAACTCTAAAGTTAAACTCATTTTGCGCCATCAATTCGGGCACGCTTATTGGTTAAACATCGTGTGGGGATTCAAAATGGCCGCGGTCCCCCAATGAACGCGTTTGCTTCAGACGCCATTATTGTATTACATTAGAATTTGTTTAAAATTATTCCGAGTCTAAATTTAAAGATTCTATTTAAAAGTAATTTAAATTATATTGAATTTCTGTTTACTTCCTTTTACATCATCAGCCTGTGTTAGTCCACTGCTGGACATAGGCCTCACCTAATGCACGTCTACTCCATTAGGGGGTTTTTGGACCGTATCCCACCACGCTGGTCCAATGCGAGTTGGTGCACTCAGTTTTGGTATTAATTAATTATTTATATATCACAGATAGATGAAAGGATTTAATCTTTTCTTATAATATCAGCGAATTATAATAAAAATTGTCGTCTTCGTGTTCTTATGCATTTATGTTGCTTTAATGAAAGACGTGACTTTATTATAAGACATGTAATAAAAAAGATTAGAAAAATTTATAATGTCCAAAAAAGCTACTCTGATTGTTTTAGGTTATTTTAAACGTGTTTGAAATTATTACTATTATTTTATGTTAGAAATATTTGTCAGTGTTCCAAGTATATGTATATAGTACTTGGATTATAATTATTAAGGAAATCAAAGCTGTGTGTTATATTACGAGAACGGTTAGAACAAATGTGAATTAATTTTTAGTTATAAATTAGCCGTCATTAATATGGACTAGATACCAACTTGCGTTTAAAAAGGTATGTATGTTTTATGCTTTTGAATATTCCTTTTACGATGAAATAAACCTATTATAAAACTGTATATTTGAAATGCTTTTGTAAATAAGTTGCGTTTATTGTGAATTATTATTTTTTAATCTGTATCATTATTTAATGGTTGGGTGCTTGTAAATATGATTTTTTTTTCAGTTTTTATCGTCTGTATATTAAAAAAAAACTGCAATGAATTGTAAATGAAATATAATTGTATTCGTTTGTGTTATTTTATGTACTTATGTATTGAAGTTCAAAATCCAAAAAATAAACGAAAGCACTAATTATCATCTAAAGAACATTTTGTTTTTTGAGTTTCTGGTGATCTTTTTACTTTAGTGACGCGTCGAATTTTATGAGTAAAAATATATTAATTCATAGTAAATGATACTAGATATAAATAATAGATGCAGACTGGATTGCCTCAGGACTTAGCCAATTCTTAGTTTTTATCAATGTCCTTGTTCTTTTACGAAGTTAGTTTAATTTAGCAGAGTAATCTTTTTTCCAAAACTTGACATTGACGAAATCTATAAGGAAACGCCGTCAATCCAAGCAATTGAATTGAATTTAATTAAGTCTTTCCATGTACTATATGTGTATGAAGCTTAAATATTTATGTGGTCATAGTATGTATCAGACGCCAAGTATATAGTGTGTAGTATATAGTTACATGTAAAATAAAATATTTATCTTATAAAGACCTAATATCAGACTCCATTGAAACTAAATAATGTATATATATATTGAAACTTCTTTCCGTTACTCGAGCGAGTGTAGTCTGTTAGATTGCGTTCAAAAACCACTTAACCTTCTGACCGAACAGAAAGTTATTTTAGTTATAAAATTTTGCAAATTTTTAGTAAGTTGTCAAATCACTTCATTATCTATAAACTGAAATATATATTTTACTAGAAAATTCGATCTGCCCTAAAGTAAAAGATCACTCGTTCTTTTATATAAATATTTTTTATAGGTCACACCAACATTAAAATCATTATTTTCTCATATATTGCTTAAAGAGTTCTCTACTATAATTCCTCAAGAAACCAGAGTACCTTATAAATTACAATAACGCAGTTTCGTATAGTTTAGATTTAAGATTATAAAGAAATACATGTATCTAAAAATTGTTGCAAGTTGCGAAATAGTTTAAAAGGCATTCCTTTAAAACGATGTTGACGAAATAAATATTTTGACCGTTTTCTTGTCTTTCATTTGTTGCCATTTACTTATACATACACGTTACTAGCTGTTGCCCGCGACTTCGTCAGTGGGGTAATGTATATAAGAAATCTTAATTTTGTTTCCTAACAAAAGTCACCTGAGTACCTTTCAATTACATCAGATTTCCTTCGGTGAAAATCATTCATTGGGCCGATCCAGAGATTAGACAAAAAATTAAAGAAAATTCGTTTTATCGGTTGTATATCACAATTACCCAACCTAAAATCAGACATAATCATCATCATCAGCCTGTGTTAGTCCACTGCTGCATCCCTAATGCTCGCCTCCTTCATTAGGGGGTTTTCGGACAGTGTCCCAACACGCTGGTCCAATGCGGGACGGTGGGTGGACCGACTCTTTACATGCATATCCAACGCATGGATCATCTTACTTTTCAGACAATTGGGTGATCAGCCCAAGTTGACCTAACCAACTAGGAAACAACAATTAAAATTTGTTGAGTCACCGCAGGATTCGAACCTGCGACCTCCGATTTCTAAAGCACACGCCCTTGTCACTAGGCTAGGAATAATTGTATCAAAAAAAAGCTGAATGTTGACAAAATGACGACGTTATAATACAGTTTATAAGAATATTGAATATAAGTAAAAGTCAAATATCTTCATTCAATATGGAAGCATTACACTTTTTTATTGATTGTCAAATAAACTACCACCAGTTCATTAAAAGGCTGTGTTATCTGTCAAGTAGTTATTACAAGAATAATATCCTTTATAGACGTGGGTCATTACGTCACTTTTAAGAAACGAAACGTAACTAGTTACATGGACGGCGTCGCTTGTTTTATAAATAGTTATTTGTATAACTAGCTACTTTCATCCAGCTATATAAGTTACGTACGTTTCTCAACTATACGGTTACATACGAAACGAAAATCTTCTATGGTTTCGTCTTTGATGCCAAATAGTTAAATCAATGTATTTACTTTTCTGCATACTTTACTCCGGTTTACAATTATAAACTGTTTTATTGATTAATTGGTGTTTACGACGAAACTATGACTTGAATAAAAATATTACTACTGGCGTACTACTGGCGTATTTAAAATGAAATTTTATTGTTACATTGACGATGATTAATATTTACTGTTTATTTACATTTTTGTTGTGTTTACACATTTTGTACGATTTTATTATAACTATCTTTCACTCTTATATACACTGTTCAGTTACTTTATTTGTTCAGCTACTTAAATAAAAATCTTTATTTTACTTTTGATTTAAATAACTGCTGGTTTCCCGTAATCGCAAGACATTATTTGCTAACATGGGTCACTCGAACGTGGTATCTATGTGTATTAGTCATACCTATGAAAACTAAATGCTTCACTCACAGCGAGTGACGCATTGAGTCGATTCTCGCTTAATCGGCAAGTCTCGATCAGCCATCTCTCTCGCACGGCCTGTCGATAGGCAAGATGCGAAAGAATTATAGTGCTTTACGCTCCCTCATCTGACGAACGAAGACGACGACGGCCGAGTTCGCCCGAATAACGTGTTTACAAAAATAACCTCTTTTGATTCGACACGAAACGGTTATTTCGTTTCATATCGCGTAACCAGTTATTGTAACTGATGACGTGAAATAACGCTCACACCTAATCCTTTAACACTAAAACGTTCCTTCACAACTTTTTATTTATTTACAGATAATAGCCGAACGTTTTCTGGGATTTTATTGTAGACGAGTATACATTGTCCCATGAAAGATTTTATTGTTCTTCAGAGCCTAGTTTTTAGAAGAACAAAAGTATGCTTATTCCTAGTATTTGTAGTACAGTAATATTTTTGTGTTTATGAACATACATTATATTTTCTTATAAATATTTAGAAAAAACAATCATTACATTTGTTTCAGTAAATATTTTTCATAGCGATTCTTTGGGGCCCAGGTTATAGACTGCTCGAATGTCATGTTTTGAATTACGAAGATAGTAATTATATCGGCCGCCTTTTTCTACATTAGAATGCCATAAGACATTATGCTGTGAAAATAACTAAAATGTATTTAACTGGACTGCCTCAAGATCGGTTAGGTGTCTAAGTTTTTTACTGCATATGCCGCAGCTGAGCTTATTTGACAGCCTATTAATATGAGGGCCCCATTGTAGTTTAGAACCTATTGTGATGCAGAGAAATACAGTCAAATATACTTGGTCCAACGCTTCCTCCAACCTCGTCACACCTAGACTAAGGAACATAAGGAGTTTCAAACCTTATACATTTCGTTTTATTTTTGGTTAACATCAGATTATTAGCACTAAAACAGTATCCTACTTTCGAGCGGGTACTTACATCATCATTTTGCAAGTTAAGAAAAAAAAATCGAAATAGCATGCAACATCTTGATCAGAATTTATTCTTCTTTCGTTAACATTTAGCCGAATTTCTAGGTTTTTGATGATATTTCTTGTTACTGTTTGTGGACAATTAGTGGTTATATATAAGAGATGATTTACTAAGAATGCTGGACGCATTGCGCTGCTTGATTAAAATAGTTTAGATTAATTTAATGAGCTTCACTAACAAAAGAGACGCAATTCACTAAGAAAGAACAGTCAAAACCTGATAATGCGACGTTATTTCAGTTGTGTAGTTATTTTACCAAAGGTATCTATTTACTATAGTAATAGGTTCTGTATGTAAACTTGTTATAAAATGTAATGTCAGAAAAGAATTAAAATAATAAGAATCAACTGCCTCCGTAGCCTAGTGGTATGGGCATGTGCTTTAGAAATCGAAGGTCATAATATTGTGTTATCTAAACTTTATAAATATGGTGCAAGAAGAAATATATTACCCCTGATTGAATCTTATTTTTCAAATAGAAAGCATTACACTATAGTTTCTCGCCAACGCATGGTATTGCGGTGTATCTCATGGCAATGTCTTGGGTCCACTATTATTTTTAATTTATATTAATGATATTACTAAAGATACCAATCAGACTTTATTTGCTGATGATTGTACATTGACAATTAAATTAAAAATCAAAATGTGACAGAAATTAATGACAGTATTAAATCAATTATAGAATGGATGAAATGTAACAATTTAAAATTAACCTAGAAAAACAAAGTCAATGTTATTTGGTTCTCAATTTTCCGATTATTCTAAATTAAACATTAAGTATGAGAGATGCGACGGAGACAAGGAGAATAATTTTTGGGAAATTCTTTTATATTTCTTTTATAATCATAAAAGTTACTTTTAAAGCAAAAAAGCGCATAAGAGCCATGTTCACATTTTTAGCGTAAGAGACAGTTGCAGAAATTATTTTAAAGAAAATAAAATTTTAACTTTGGCCTGACGATACATTCTTGAAATAGCGGTTTTTATGCGAAGTAATCCGTCACTGTTTACACGGGTGTCACACGTCACGGATGAGGAATAGTGTATTTTGTATGGCTCCAATTATTTACAATAACTTACCGAAAGAACTTAAAGATCTTAACCAATTTCAGTTTAAAAAGCAACTGCGACTACGTTAAATTGATAAGCGCTAATATAACTTAACTGATTTTATTGCAATAAGAAGTTTTAAGAGATGTACACTGTTCAGTTTTATTTAATATAATTGTTTTGTAATTTTGTATATGATTTGAAATGAACATTATCCTGTACCCTAGTCCTATAAATAAATTAAAATTTATTAAATAGGTAATTTTGTAACTTTGACATTTAATTATAATATTATTTTTTTTGTTTTCTAAAGTAGATTCTCGTCTGGCTTAAACGAACACTAATAACAATAAATAAAATATTACACATATACAAATTATAAAATTAAATATATAATAAACTATATATATATAAATACATCCAAGCCAGACGGAAGCCCTCGGCAAGGGAGACTAAACGGCCGAGGGTTAGTTCGAAAGGGAGGAAAACCGGTGGACGATGCGAGTGGTGTCCAGAGGCACCGCTTTCTGCCTGAGCTAGAAGCGGTCCGTCACGGAATCCCAGCCGCCTCAGGTGTTGTGAGAGGCTCACTGTGATTAACCCGTTTACAAGAACGACTATCGGGATAATTTTAGTCGGCATCCGACTCCACATTTCAATCACCTCGTGCGCCAGATCCAGATATTTTCGTTTCTTTTTTGTTTCGGCTTTCACGAGGTTCTCGTCAAATGGGATCGTGATGTCAACCAAAAATACCCTTGTCAATGCCCAGTCCAACAGCACGATATCAGGCTTGTTGGCCAGTATTGACCTGTCCGTGATTATTAACCGGTTCCAATAGAGCCTGGCGCGATCATTTTCGAGCACGGCATCCGGCGAGTACTTGTAATTTAGCAATCTCCGATCCACAAGACCGTTTTTCAGAGCGAGCTCTTGATGTAGTATCCTGGCTACTAGGTTGTGCCTGTGCAAATACTCAGTGTTAGAAAGAGCCGAACAACCGGAGATAACATGCCGTAGGGTCTCCTCAGGATGGCGACAGACTCGACAAACGTCTGCGGTGCCATCGTTAGGGATGTATCTCCTGTAGTTGTTGGTCTTAGTAACCTGATCTTGTATTGCACAGGCAAAACCCTCGGTTTCTCCGAAGAGATTACCAAAACGTAGCCAGTGTACTAAGGCGGTAGCATCTACACGAGTCTCGTGAAGAGCTTTGTAGAACCGCCCGTGTAGCTCTTTCTCTTTCCATACAGTCTCACGGCCGGAGATGCTCAGCACTGCTGGGACTTGCCATTGCTCGTTGACTAAGGATAGAGGGGTAAGGCCTTTATCACTCTCAATGACGCCTGCGTAGAATGCATCATCCGATTTCGCCAGGAAGTACTTCCGGCGGCTGCACACTTCACGATTATGCATAGCAAGGGCGCTTAATAAGCCCCGCTCACCATGCTTTCGTGGTAAGTACAACCTCATCACTGACGTTCTCGGGTGGTGCATCCTGTGCGACGTCAAGATGGTGCGGACTTTTCTGTCCAGGGCGTTTAGCTCGGTATTAGACCACCTGAGAATGCCGAAAATATAAACGAGGACGGGCATAACCCAACCGTTATTTACGCCTGACAAAAAGCTGTTTCGCACTTTTGTCAAGCGTCCAAAAAATTCTTCTGATTGTTGATACCGTCGATACTAACGTTTTGTGACATGCCCAGGTACCGGTATGTTTCAGCTTCGGAGAGGGTCCTTATGTTAACCGGTATAGTTATAAGGACCCCGTCGGTGTGGGTGACCTTACCTCTTCTCTTCTTTCTACATGGAGAATCGCACACTTATCCGTTCCTAACTCCATTCTAATTAAATTGCAAAATCACAAGTAATCTTTATCAATTCCTTTGAGATGAGAGCGATTGGGGGCGGATAACTTGAGATCATCCATGTAGAAAAAGTGGGTCAACTTTGTCCCTTTTCGCTGAAGCTAAAATCCTCCGCCCGAAGCCTCCAGCAGTGTGCTTAGACGATTCAAGGAGAGGCAAAACCATATTGTACTTAAACAATCATCCTGGAAGATTCCCCTACGTATCCTTATTCTGTATTCCGCAGCCGTCATCCGCTCGCCTAGATAACAAAGTGCCGCGCTCCATTGTCCTATACGTTGCCCGAGGAAGTCTCTTACTGCACTACCAATCTTGTATAGTTCGAGTATCCTCTCTAGCCATGGTATGAGGGACTCGAGTCGAACGCCTTTATGTAATCTATCCAGGCGGCGGAGAAGACCCTACAGTTGCGTTTAGTATTTTGCCTATGATCGCGTCTATGCGAGGAGTGGTTCCTTGGTCCCACGACATCGTTTGACATCCATTCTAAACCCGGGACATTATCCGGTCATTGTTTAAATTTCGAATAATTTTCGTGCTCAGAATGGTTGTAAGTGTCTTATAGATGGTAGTTAGACGTGATGTTGCGCCAAACGCGACTGTTTCAGTCTTGTTAGGTCTTTGGCCCGCTTCTTGTATTTGTCGTCGCTCCAAGGATTTGTAGAGCTCTTCTGGTCACTTTTTGAAAAGACGATTCTGGGCCATGTTCGGACTGGGTCAGACTTAAATCATTACCACCAAGCTGCCAGTGGCGGTTCGCATGATTCTTGGTCTTCTGTTTCCAGACCTGAAGCTAAAGAGCCCGCCGATAATAGCTTCTTGCTTTTATGATACGGCCTCATCCTTCCACCTGGGTATTATTTATATGCCAGTGGCAAGTGTAGTCTGTAAGATTTCTTTTTAAACTTACCATTCTGACCGAACAGAAAGTTATTTTAGTTATAAAATTTTGCAAATTTTTAGTAAGTTGTCAAATCACTTCATTATCTATAAACTGAAATATATATTTTACTAGAAAATTCGATGTGCCCTAAAGTAAAAGATTACTCGTTCTTTTATATAAATATTTTTTATAGGTCACACCAACATTAAAATCATTATTTTCTCATATATTGCTTAAAGAGTTCTCTACTATAATTCCTCAAGAAACCAGAGTACCTTATAAATTACAATAACGCAGTTTCGTATAGTTTAGATTTAAGATTATAAAGAAATACATGTATCTAAAAATTGTTGCAAGTTGCGAAATAGTTTAAAAGGCATTCCTTTAAAACGATGTTGACGAAATAAATATTTTGACCGTTTTCTTGTCTCTCATTTGTTGCCATTTACTTACACATATACGTTACTAGCTGTTGCCCGCGACTTCGTCAGTGGGGCAATGTATAAAAGAAATCTTAATTTTTTTTCGTAACAAAAGTAACCTTAGTACCTTCCAATAACATCATATTTCCTTCAGTGAAAGTCATTCATTCGGCCGATCCAGAGATTAGACAAAAATTTAAAGAAAATTCGTTTTATCGGTTATATATCACAATTACCCATCCTAAAATGAGTACCATTTTAAGAAGGGAAATTTTAACATTGCAAACAGACATCATCATCATCATCAGCCTGTGTTAGTCCACTGCTGCATCCCTAATGCCTCCTTCATTAGGGGGTTTTCGGACAGTGTCCCAAAACGCTGGTCCAATGCGGGATGGTGGGTGGACCGACTCTTTACATAAATATCCGACGCATGGATCATCTTACTTTTCAGACAATTGGGTGATCAGCCCAAGTTGACCTAACCAACTAGGAAACAACAATTAAAATTTGTTGAGTCACCGCAGGATTCAAACCTGCGACCTCCGATTTCTAAAGCACACGCCCTTACCACTAGGTTAGGAATAATTATATCAAAAAAAAGCTGGATGTTGACAAAGTGACCCAAAGCAAAGGAATGGCATCGCACTTATGGCGTCGTTATAATACAATATATAAGAATATTGAATATATATAGTTCGACCGAAATTGGTTTTCCGGCCGAAACCGAAACCGTAACCGAAAGTTCGGCCACGAGTTCAGTTTCGGCCGAAACCGAAACTCACGTGGTCGAGGAACAAAGTTCTTAAACTAAATGAAATTTGATGCTTTTTAGCCATTTTTCTACATAAACTAAGACATGAAAGGGAGACACAGTGTAATTAGTGTCTGGTATTGATTTATTTAAGTTGTTTTTCTTTTTTATATAAGAAAATATTAAAATTAAAAAATATTTTTAAATAATATTCTCATAATAAATATCAGTTATCAATAAACAAATTTCTAATTGTTACTGTTGCGTTAAAAACTTACTATTGGTGTTTCATCATATCAGGCTATGAAAGTCCACTGCTGGACATAGGCCTCCCCCATGAGCCGCCAAGAAGTAAGATTCTGCGCCACCTGCATCCAACGACTTCCCGCACACTTGCACAGGTCGTCACTCTATCTCGTGGGGGGTCGTCCCACACTGCGATGGGCAGTACGAGGCTGCCACTCGAGAACCTTTTTTCCCTATCGGTTATCGGCTCTACGAGCTAATTGGCCGGCCCATTGCCACTTTAGCTTGCTAACTTTGCGAGCTATGTCGGTCACCATCGTTCTGCTGCGGATGTCTGTATTACGCACTCTATCACGCAGAGAAATTCCGAGCAGAGCCCGCTCCATAGCTCGCTGAGTGACTTGGAGCTTCTCATACGGCCAGCAGTGAAGGACCACGTCTCAGTTCCGTAGGTCATCACTGGCAACACGCACTGGTTGAAGACCTTAGTTTTTAGACATTGAGGATGTCGGACAAGTGGATAAGTCTAAGCTTCCCGAAAGCTGCCCATCCGAGTTGGATTCGTCGATTGACCTCTGCGTCGAAGTTGGACTTACCTAACCGGACCACTTGTCCCAGGTAAATATATATGGCTGCCACGTCAAGCGCCAGTTCTAGACGTGCCTTAGGAACCCCAGGCAGCGGTCCTATCCTATTTTGATTAATTGTTCAAAATTGTGAAATAATTATATAGTGATTGCCACGGTTCAGTTTGCTAACCAACCGAAACTAGTGGCATGCACCTATAAGAGGAAATTTGGCGCCAATCTAAACATGACAAGCTGTCAGGCAGGCCAGTAAAGATGCAGGTCGTATCAAAATATCTCGGCTGGCTTTAAATAAGTTAGCATAATCATATTAAGGGTCCCAACGACAGCGCGATTTCAGCTTTTAGGATGCGGGGAAGACAGGAGATCTTCGAGAGGCATTTGGCGTTTCCAGTATCGTCTCTTCCAGTACTTTCCTCATATGTCTAATTGGCATGAAGTCCACTCCGCATCGTCTGATTCCACCGCTAATGGAGCGGAACATTGCATCCTGTTTCTTTCACGCTTGATTCACTAGAAACCACCACGCTCTCTGCGGCGTGTCACTCAGACGGTGGTGGGATTGACCTCCACGTCAGAGCCGTTTCTGAGTTCGGCATCACAACCATTCGAACGGATGATGTACCGAACTCGATCTGCAGTGGTATTTGCTCTGTGAGATAGTCATGTACAGCTCAGCAAAAAGCGATGCATCCTTACCCGATACCCAAAACCTCCAGTTTCTTCTTCTTCCTTTCACCCTAAAATCGCTCGCAATGCGTTCTCATTCATTCTTGCATTCCAACTGCAAAGCGACGCGCTCCACCTGTAGCTGGGTGCCGTTGAGGAGCCCCTATAGGCCCTGTCAGCACCGAAGCCAGCTGAGTGGGGATGATGGTTGCGAGTTCTTGTTGGGTGGTGGTGCTACTAACCTCGTGATTGGCGAGTCGTATGCTGCCACATAAAGCGCCAGTTCCAGACGTGCCCTGGCGAACCCCAGGCAGCGGTCCTATCCTATTTATATTTTGATTAATTGTTCAAAATTGTAAATAATTATATAGTGATTTCGCCCACCCTACTAAGTTAATGATTACAAAATGAACGGCATAGCATAAAATTTGGTTATAAAATATATAGGTTTAAATTTAAAATATATAGTAGTCTTTTTCATAGGTTTTAAAATTGTAGTGCAACTTAATAAATATTCCGCATTAGTGATTGCGCGTTGTCTGAACCTAATACATAAATATTCTATTACTTTAAAACAATTTTTGTTTGTTATATTCATTTTTCTTTTTCTAGAATTCTCTCTTCAATTCTTCACGCTTTTGAAATTTTCGTGGTTAGTTGTAAATTTTAATTAAAACGACGCTCCTCGACGTAAGATGCCGCTGCATAAATTTCGTAGGTATGACTTCTAACAAAATTTTCTGTATCTTCAAGTGTTCGTTAGATGGCGCTAATTTCAAATCTAATTCGTCCAATATGTTTCTTCAATTTGATTTATTTTATTATTATTATTATTAAGGTCGTGGGTACGAATCCTGCGGGGACTAAACAAATTTGCATTGTTCTTTCCCAGTTGGTTAGGGCAATTTGGGCCGATCACCCAATGTCTGAAAAGAAGCGTGGTGGGATCCGGTCCAAAAACGCCCTAATGGAAAGGGATGTATTAAAATGGTGCTTACAGTACGGGTTATAAGACCCCACTAAAACTAAACTAAAACTGTTTTTAAAATAATCAGTCATTTAGTCTGCTTTTTTAGCACAGTCTATAAAATATTTTTTCTATTTTACGTTTCATACTCATCAAGGTATGAGTATCATCAATATTAAACTGATTGTTAATGCCGGATCGATTATGCCTTGAAGAGCTACTGGTCTATAAAGACTTTAATGGAAGGTAACTTACCACTGTTCTTAAAGCGCAAACTCATCGACATGTGTATCCTGCCAATCATAACCTGTGTTGCACAAACCTGGTCCCTAATCGAAGTCCAGGGATCTCGCCTCAAAGTTTGCCAAAGAGCGATGGAACGTAGCATTCTCAGCGTAAAAAGAGCAGACCGAATAAGGAATACTACACACGGTATTGTGGATGTGGGAGTCAAAGCTGCAAAGCCGAAATGGGATTGGGGGGGTGACTTGAGCCGCATGCACACCGAAAAATAACCCAGGGTCGTAACGGAGTGGAAACCAGGTGGATAGAGGCGTCGAGGTCGGCCTCGTAAAAGGTGCTCTCCACCTCTCGACCTAAGCGTTTTCAACAAAAAGTGGCAGACGCTGGCACAGAACAGAGATGAATGGAAAGATGACCTTTGTCCAACTGTGGGACACAAAAGATAAAAAAAAAGCAAAACACGGTGACACTCTCATCTATTCCAATAAATTCCTCTATCATTTTTTGTTTCGTATCAGTAGATCTTTGCAAATGAGCAATTAATACAGCAAGTGGTACGTTATCGTCTTCATCGGTAGATTGTATCATTCTTGCGAGCGGAATATCATCGTCGTTCTCCGCTTCTGATAGAGAGGGATCTTTGAAACCTGCATGGCGAAAGCAGTTTGCTACAGTAGTCAGTGTGACCTTTTCCCAAGCTTCCTATATCATTAGAATTGCATCCAGGACAGAAAAACTTTAGTATCTTTGCTGTTTTCAATATTCTGTATCATTTGTAGCACTTGAAGTTTTCTGTATTGTGTTTTTAAAGCTTTCGCCGCCAGCCGCTTCTCCGCAGACTTTTCCTGTCCCAATATTGTGACGAGCACGAAAACTTTGTACCCAACACGGCGAATATTTAAAGTTTTCCTTATACATAAGACGAGCAAAGTTATTAGCTTTTTCATGCAGAATCGAACCACTCATTGAGAGGTTGTTTGCCCTCTGATGTTTCTTTTATTTTAATTACAGTCCTTGCTCGTTTAAGTTTTAAAGAGTTGTTTTCGAAAAGAACTTTTTTTGTAGAGTGCGCAACTTCACATTCCGTTGCAATTTCATTATTTGACCCGCCATTTTGTAATCCCCATATGACATGAGATTTAGAACGCATAAATGCACGGTCTTATCAAAACCAACACTTATAAATCAAGCTGTCACTAGCGCAGTCATGTGGCGCACTAAACAATTGTTGTTAAATAGACAGGTCAAACGGCCGGGAAGACGGACGGATGAGGTGGGAGAAAGTGCGTGCGTGGTAATAATACGCCTAAATATTCCTTCAATGCTTATAATTAACATTTAAAATCGTGCATACTTTTTTGTTTTACTGGGACAAGTGGTTGGTCGTTATAGTCAATGAATATCGATAAAGCTTCGTCGTTGTAAGCGATACGTCGCTGCAACCGATGTTGTTATAGGCGGTACGATTGCTGAATATTTTACTAGAGGTTCGGCCTTACGATCTGGCTGTAATAACCGATCGGCTGTTGTAAACGATGTCGTTATAAACGTTTTGGACTGTATTACCAAGTTGAGTTAGTAACAACTAACACTGCTGCAAAGCAATAGTAGCGTGAAACTATTTGTGTTCGGGTTCGAAGGGCATCACAGCTAATAAAATTAGTGGCATACAGAACGAGATGTTTCATGTCAGGGCGACGAGCAAACTTGTCACTGCATTTTTTAAAAGCACCGCATATTTCTGAATATTGATGGAATAAGACCAATAGCAAGGTGTTAAAACTTCCCTTCGCCTTAGTAAATATTTTAAAAAGTAACTGATTGATTGACTCATATAGCTCTAGATGACCATGAAAAAGGATATTAGAAGCTTTCCGGCGAATTTCGAACCCACGACCGCAGGTTTGTGCAGTAAGAGCAAGCGCCGCAATTATTACGAAGGAGGCAATAAAATCTATTCAAATCAAAAAATCTTTTGAAAATATTTTGAATTCCTAATACGCAATCTATACTTAAAGTATGCAAAAACTAAATTAATGGCAATTAATAATAATATAAAGTTGATTTGCCCTTGTAAAGTTTGTTAATCTCATTTAATAATCCTTGTTTTGAAAATACTTAAGGCCTTTTCGAAAAAAATATTATCTGTACAAAACGAAATTTATCTTTAATAAAAATTTGAAAAAAATTGGTTGCCTGTAAAATCGGTATACGAGCGAAAGTGGCACGTGCCAACGTCTTTTAGTGGTAGAATGATTGTAATTTGAATATTTATTCGTATAGTAGGAAGAAGAATCAACCCTCTTTCTCTTTCTCTCCGCCTCTCTTTCACTTAAGCAGGCCAACTGCGCACGAGTAAGAGAGACGCGTGCCTCTCACTTTCTCATATGGTTGCTTTTGGAAAGCGTTACGTGAGCGGCGCTGTGACACAGTTTTCGAGAGTGCGTTCCTATCTTGAACCAATTTATAAGACGTTATCAGGTCAAAAAAAACCACAAAAACGTACAAAAACATTTATTCACTTGTCATACAAATCACAGTTAACAATTATACAAATCACTCCGACTTCACTTCACCGACTTCTTGTTCAACATCATCAATGGCTTCTTGATGTCGAACGCATCAATAAATTGCTGTAAAACACAAAAAAAGAAATTCTTTTCCTTCGGAAAAACTCCAATCTTCATCGAAATAAGAAAAAGCTGTAGAAGAGAGAGACGATGCCAGTGTTGCCCTAAACAATGCCAAAGAAGAGATGGCACACCATGCCAACAATGCCAATATTTAAAACAACATAGAAACAATGCCAGAAAAATATAGATGCAGAAAGAAATTATTATCATTCGGAACGGAGGCGGTACACGGTAAGGCCACTGCGGTGCCTATTTCTGCCGCAAAGCAGAGTTGAGAAAACACTACCGCGTTCCGGTTTAAAGTGCACGGTAGCCAGCGTATTTATTGGGTAAACGAGACGTAACATCCTATATCTCACCGTAGGGACTTGTTGAGTCACCTGCGGGGACTCGACAAATTTTCATTGTTGTTTCCTAGTTGGTTACGGCAATTTGGGCTGATCACCCGAATGACTAAAAAGTGAAATGATCCATGCGTCGGATGGGCATGTAAAAAGTCGGTCCACCCAACAACCCGCATTGGACCAGCGTGGTGGGATACGGGCCAAAGAACCTAAACACAGTGGTCCCTTCACACCAATTCACACCACCGCGGTGGTACCGCCCCGGACGGCTCCCTTTAAGGAGACCTACCACCACACATATGAGGTAGGCACACATTACAATTTTAAAAACACTAAATCCACATAATTATATTTTGTAATTGTATTAAATAATTACATAGAACATACAAACACAGGATTTATCTTTTTTTATTGGACCCGGTACCGTAGCCAGCGTATTTACTAGGTAAACGAGACGAAACATCCCACGTCCCACGGTAGATAGTGTGTTGGTGATACCACCGGTATTGCCGATGACCATGGGCGTCGGTGACCACTTCCCATCAGGTGGCCCGACTGCTCGTCTGAAAAGCCTGAAGACTAAGTTAATGTCTCACCTGCCACCTTTCCATATCTATCGAGACCACAAACTGGTTCTCCTTGGAGGAATCCCTCTTCTGCTGCTGCGAAGGACCCAAGGTCTTTATGAAGGGGAGGCCGTGCTCCTCTTCTGAGGGTACCGTATATTATACATGCCGATCAAACTAATCATACATATATGTATATGTTTAGAAAACACCTTGCCCTATCAATAAAAGTAGGATGTGGGAATAACTTAGAGATAATTTTTGTTATTAATAGGTAACCAAATAAAAGTTTTAAACATATAATAAGTAATATATATTTCAAACGTTTTTTACAATAAAGATAAACTCAAATTGCATAAGAATGATCTTAACAACGTGATTAAAATAAAATTATACTTACAATACTGATTTTGTGCGTCTGGTGCGTGCGTGCGTGCGTGCGTGCGTGTGTGTGTGTGTGTGTGTGTGTGTGTGCGCGTGTGTGTGTGTGTGTGTGTGTGTGTGTGTGTGTGTGTGTGTGTATGTATGTATGTGTGTGTGTGTGTGTGTGAGTCTAAATCTAATTATTCTTTGTTAATAGGGCAAGGCGATATAAAAGTTGTCAGTCAAATATAACTTAATTATGGTAGATTGTTTGTTTGGGAGCTTGCTTTACGGTTGTCAGGACCAACTTTGGCAGGCATGGATTTTAAACACACTGCCAAGTATATTTATCTATTAAATCCAGTTTCCCCTTTTGGTTGCGGAGGCCAAATGCCAATCGGTCTGTGTAAAAGATGTTATCCAGAAAAAAAACTGACTATTCTGATATTGGGAAATTATGGCCAAGTGAAAGAAGAAAAAAGAGCCGCCTCCGTGGTCTAGCGGTATTGGCCCTTGATTTATAAACCGGACGTCGTGGGTTCGAATCCTGCGGGGAAACAACTTTATATTATGGTTGTTTTCTAGTTTTTTAGAACTATTTGGCCCGATCACCCAATTGTCTGAAAAATAAGACGGTGCATGCGGCGGTCCACCCACCAAGCCGCATTGGAACAATGTGGTGGGATATGGACCAAAAACCTCCTAAAGGAGAAAGCGTGCCTATGTCCAGCAGTGGACTAACACAGGCTGATGATGATAATTGGTGTGAGTTTTCAACTAGTTGTTGCCCGCAACTTCATCTGCATGGTAATTGTGTAAGAAAAAATTGCCCAAATTGCCCTAACCAATAAGGAAACAACAATGAATTTGATGAGCCCCCGCAGGACTCGAACCCACGATCTCCGGTTTAAGCACACGCCCTTACCACTAGTCTACGGAGGCAGTTACACTCCAATTATATTTACATATAAAGATATGTATGCTCTCGGTGTGTCTTATAAATAAACCAGTTCGGACTTATCTTTTGCTGAAACGCACGATATTCAAGCTAGCAAATCGCTACATACCTATTGCTACGGCGACCATTCCATCTCGTACCAGGAAAGAGACGTAGTAAATGTTCTCCACGGTCCTAGAGAAGCTTGTAGGATCTATCACAGCTAGGAAATAGCAGAGCGGTCCATCTCGGCAGAGGCGAGTGAGACATTTGTACGCGCGACTGACCATCTCGGAACCCTCTTCGGTTTTCTCCATTCTATTAAAATAACACAAAACGAACAACAGATGACATATAAATAAACTGACTGATTCCGTAGCCTTGTGGTATGGGCGTGTGCTTTAGAAACCGGAGGCCGTTGGTTCGAATCCTGCGGGGACTCAACCAATTTTCATTGGTGTTTCCTAGTTGGTGAGGGCAATTTGGGTCGATCACCCAATTGTCTGAAAAGTAAGATGATCCATGCGTCGGATGGGCATGTCGGTCCACCCACCAACCCGCATTTGAATAGCGCGGTGGAATACGGTACAAAACCCCCCAATGGATTGGGTTGTATTAGGGGAGGTCTATGTCCAGCAGTGGACTATCACAGGCTGATGATGAGACAGATATAACAACATAAAATTATCGTAAAAACTAAACTCTAAACCTTTATTGCAAGTACCCGGTATTTTGACAATTCCGACATTATAAAGAACGATATATCTATCATAGATAAAGGATATAACACCATAGATATTTCTAAGAAAGTTTCATACAGACCTTTCAACAGCGTCGGGCGCTTTGAGAGCGGCCTGGTGCCTCTCCACCCTCTTCCTTGGCGCTCTGGGCCTCTGCTCCATGGGGGTGGGAGCAAACGTGCCGAAAAGGCAGGCGACCGGGGGCACTTCGCGGGGGAAACTGAACTCCCAGAAGGAGGGGTTCTCTTTCTGGTTATAATGCAGTAGTGTATGATTTATAATATTGATTTATAATAGGTAGGAGTTTGCGAATATATAATATCTGAAGTAATAATGAAGCTCACGATATGCTGGGCGAGCGCATGCTTGTCGTATGTGTTCAAGTTGCCACTGACAGCCTCGGAGCATCGCAGCGCGCGGTCACTCGTTGCGCGGAGCACTCTGCTGTCCAAGTAACCCTCGCCTGGTAATAATAATTCCCATGTCTTCTTGTGCACAAGTGTACGCGGAAACACAGGTCTAGATAAGAGATCAGCCATATACTCTCGTGCACAAGTGTACGCGAAAACACTGGTCAATCCCTCTTTCTTCACACGATCGTTGAAAAAATCCAGCACAGAACCGACACTTTCAATGGAAATACGATACCATATCTTATTTTACTAGCAATAGGCATGATGACAACAATTGAAAAATGGACCTATAATGTCCAGAAATATATGCTATTTACAATGAATGAGATATTTCTGCATAAATTAAAAGTTTAGTAGAAAAAATGCAATTTTAAAATAATAACTTAAATGTGGGGGACATTAAAACGCTTGTTAGTGTCATGCCGTCGCTTGTGACGTCACGTTTGAGTAATCAAAACGTAAACGCGCAGCGCTCGTGCAAGAATTTAGTTACTTTGTGTTATTAAATATGAATTCGAAAGTGTATAGGTAATGTGGGGTTTCCCAATATGAGAATACATCCATTAAAACTCCTAATAAGCGATTTGTGTTCGTTCCTCAAAATAAAACAATACGAAACAAGTAGCCTAAACTTGCAAGGCGAGATTCAAAAGGAATATTGCCCAGTACTCACCTTTATTTTTGTGGTGATCACTTTGACGTAAGTTTTTACATACTTTTGTAGATTCTAACGTATAGTATTTGGTAATAATATTTTGTACCAGGTCTAAATGTAAAAATATAAACTATCTATTTCGAGGTTGCGTTTTATCTCGACAAAAACTCTCCCAGCATTATTACGTCGATTCTAGGCAAATTAGCTTGATCCATGACTCGTTATTTTATATTTGAATTAATAATATTCACACATATATAGTACTCGGTATTGAAACAAAAATAACAAGAACAAGATGTTCGTGCGCATTGCGCATGCGTTTACTAAAGCGTGACATCATGCGCTCTGATTGGTGCTCAAGATATCATGGCGGACTGCCTTATTTTATAGTTTTATTTTAAATAAAATAATATCAATCACACATATAATAAAGAAACAATGCGTATTTTATATCCCAAGCTACAAGTTTTAGTCAATCAATCTTGTATTTTAGTAGTTTTTAATTACTGTCATCATGCCTATTGGGTGATCAGCCCGCATCGCCCAAACCAACTATGTAACAACAATTAAAAGTTGTTGAGTACTCCCAGGATTCGAAGCTGCGACCTCCGGTTCCCGTCACCGGCAGATAACCCAAGTCAAAGTTGCATTAGCGACTCTCGGAGACAGATCGGGACAGTCTAGCGCAAGGAGTGCGCAAACACTACGGTGTTTCAATTTGATGGCTACAGCAATTACTGGTTGACAATTGTTCAGTGGCTTAGTCCGGGGGATTAGCAGATTTATGCAACATTATTTTTAATAAGGACGAAGGTCATTCTTAACGCATCGACTTGTTAGCTACTTCTGAAATGAATCTTCATGAAATAGGTATATAAATGAAAAAAAAAATAAAGATGCCCACAAATGATGGAAAGAGTACTTATATAAAACTTAAAAATAAACAAATAAATTTTTATACCAAAGAATATACCGCCATTAGTGTTTGACACTGCCTCCGTAGCCTAGTGGTATAGGCGTGTGCTTTAGAATCCGGAGGTCGTGGGTTCGAATCCTGCGGGGACACAACAAATTTGCATTGTTGTTTCCTAGTTGGTTAGGGCAATTTGGCGATCACCATTTGTCTGAAAAGCAAGATGATCCATTCGTCGGATGGGCATGTAAAGTCGGTCCACCCACCAACCCGCATTGGACCAGCGTGGTGGGATACGGTCCAAAAACCCCCTAATGGATAGGGGTGTATTAGGGGAGGCCTATGTCCAGCAGTGGACTATCAAAGGCTGATGATGATGATGATGAGTGTTTGACATTATATATGTTTACGATTGTCCCGAGTCTAAATTGGTCGAATCATAGAAAAACAATGCTTTACCCGGATGCTTCACTCGCTCTTCCAGACCGCCTTCAGCCAGCAGTGTCTTGACCTCCTGCACGGCGATCGCCGCCTGCTCCACTTGCTCGGCGTTGTTGTCATCGTCTAAATTATATACAACTTGTATACACAACGACAGTTCGAAACTCGTTTAAAGTGATAGCTATGCTTTTTGCAAAGGAGGAAGAACTTGTTCATTACCGTGATAATGTCGGTTTGTGTCGCTAAACAGCAGTCTTTCATCTAGCAAATTTTTTAAAGTTATTATGGGGTCGGTTTATAATCTATCCTGATTTACCTGAACAACAGATTTTATGCAGAGCGACTGGCATTTGACCTCCGCAAGCCAAAGCTAAACTGAATAAGGATGAATTGACAGTAACTTAGAAAGCTCCGACATCCTGTAACAACTGCCAAAGACGGTCTTGACGACCAGGATTGACTCTTACATGTTCGTCCGACGCATGAATGATCTTACCTTTCAGATAGTTGGGTGATGTTTCCCCGCGGGATTCAAACCCACGACTTCCGGTTTATAAAGTAATGCACATAATGGGCAAATACCACTGGGCCACGGAGGCGGTACTTCTGTTCTGCGGCCGCTAAACATTAGTATAAAAGCATTACTGAATTTCTGTTTAAAAACGATGCCTTTTAATCAGTTAGTGTTATTACTATTAGATCTGTGAACTCTATTGCTAAAATTCTTATTAGAGAATATCACTTAGTAGTTCGTCACATCGTTTTAAGCTATGAATGGACTGTAATTTGTAGTTTATTTAATTTTTAGTATTTTTTATTGTATTTCGTAGTGTGGAAAGACCTGCGTCAAGATAGAGTGACGACATTCGCAATGTGGCCGATGTGGGCTGGATGCATTAGGGGACGCCTATGTCCAGCAGTGCACTGACACAGGCTGATAATAATGCTATTTATATATTACTTTATAAGGCTGTAAGAAAAACCAGTTCAATATCATTGGTAAGAGAGAAAAACAGTTTAAAAGTCGTTTTAAATTCCAGACGAAACACAAAAGGGGGCAGAAAATTATGATCAAACTACTCTACATCTTAATATATTATATCCTATAAGTTGTTCGGATATGAAAGCTTCTTTATTGGATAAGAAGCTTGAAAGAAGAAGAAGAAGGATTGAAACTTCTTCTTTTTTTATAAAGTTTTATTAAAATCCATCCGATGATTATAGATTGAAGTAAGAAACATCTATCCTCACAAACATCCTTTCATATTTATAATATGTTTGAGATATTAAACATTATAACCAAGCAACAATACTATGAAGTTTCAACAAAATATGTAGACTAATTCGGGATTTGTGATTTCTTTGACGTTTTACAATTATGTATAAGCAGGATTTAATAATAATAGGAATAATAAATGGATTACAAGAAACGAATGACCTTTAATACATATTGTGTAAGAGGTATGAATATTTAGTTTAAGAAAGAAAGAAAAGCATTTATTTGGTACATAAAAGTAAAATTGTAACAATAAATAATAAAAGTATCATTTATCTTCATCATCAGCCTGTAATAGTCTACTGCTGGACATAGGCCTCCCCTAATACATTCCTGTACATTAGGTGGCTTTGGACCGCATCCCACCACACTAGTCCAATGTGGGTTGGTAGGTGCACCGACTTTTAACATGCCCATCCGTCGGATCATATTACTTTTCAGATAATTGGGTGATCGGCCCAAATTGCCCTAATCAACTAGGAAACAACGATGACAATTTGTTGAGTCCCCGCAGGATTCAAACCCACAACCTCCGGTTTCTAAAGCAGACACCCATACCCATAGGCTATGGAGGCAGTCAAACCCCCAAATTGATAAGGGTGTAGTAGGAGAGGCCTCACCTATTCTTAGAATTGTGCTTAGCAAAACATTAAGCTATTCACTTTTATACTACCCTTATACAAATAAATAAATTGGTGTGTCTGTTTGTAACATTAAAATAATGTTTTTAAATGATTACACTGTTCCATAACCAATGTATATAACAAAACAAGATTTTCTGTATAGTAAATGGGAGCAAGTGAGGCTACATATAAAATACTTTTTAAAAATACCACAGTTTGTAAGAATGTATGGATAAATAATTTAAAAAATCATGCCTACATTCAACCCTACAACCTTAAAATCTATCTAATTTTAATAAAAAACAACACAGCCTAAAAATCAAAGCTTACGCATCTGAATTGCTTATAGGCATATGTATATAGATACAATTAATACTATTCATTATAATTAGAACAGTTCAATCAGTTTCAAAAGGGTTTCAAACAGTTTTTTAGGGGATAGCAAAAACTAAAAAATGCCGTCCCCAGCCTGCCTATTTTATTTAATTCAATTTTACCAATGTTTCATATTTGCACTAAACTTGAAAACCAGAGCTAATCAAAGAAAAAAATAGCAATACAGGTATTTCATTATTATCAGCATAAAAATACAAAAAATACCACAATATCTAACAAGGCAAAGTTTTATGGTATAATTTTAGTATATTATAATTTCAATCAAACAAACAAAATCTGTTATCGACCGTAAAATAATGTATAAACTTTTTTAATTCTTGGAGTTATATTGTAAAATGTAAGTAGGAATCAGAATGTTTTTATTAATTTTATGCATGTTGAATGTTATCTATTATGACAGTTGGATTTCTCATCTATACAGAGGACAGTGTAACATCCTCTGAGAACATAAATCTGAAATAATGTTAAAAGTGCTATGTGCATAATATATAATTATGAAATGAGAGTTTTGAAGTAGCCGTTCGTCTTCATAGCCTAGTCCCTTAAAATAAAACCGTCCAAAAAAATACATAAACACTTTTAAAAATTTACAACTGAACATAACTTACCCAATGTAGATAAATCTTCGAGTAGTGCTCGATATCTCAATTTCCTATCACGACTTCTTGTAACATTGTGACTGGATAAAGACATGTTCCTTCATATAAAAACTACAGAATTTCACTTATTTACTTTGATTTAGGCGCGTCCTTGCAGTCATTTATTTGAATTGTCAAGTTGACACAAACTCGAATTAGGCTACGTTCCACTTGACACTTACAGAGTACATAGCACCAAGGAGTATATTAATACTTGGTGCGTTCCATTAGATTAGCGTTGATGTCGTAAACTCAAGTGGAATGGATTATGTGTCTTTGTGAGCGTATAGGTTAAAAATACAAATGTCGAATTAGTAAAAAAAGTTTTTAAAATAAACTTATATAATTATTAATGAAATGGATTTATATTGATAATAAATAAATAAAATATATTTCAACTTTTTAAAAATCAATATAAGTTATGTATTTAATTAAATAACGTTCAATTTTGTAATTAAAAAGCAATAGGTATAACGTAAATTACAAAATTATATAACGTACGTGACAGTGGCGTAGCGTGGTTTGTCGGGGCCCCGTATAATTTATTTTTTGGAGGCCCTTATATGAAGGTAAAGATTTTTTACAAAAGAAAAAAATATTGTAAGAAGAAATATTTATTTATCACATAATTTACCCATTTTACAAATAAAAATCTAATTTTAAATATTCACTCTCCTTGCCTTTTTTTCGGCAAACTGATTTATTAAATAATTTATGACTGACGATGATTTTAGTTTTTCTAAAGTTTCTGCCTCTATGGACAATAGTGAGATGTCTGACAGCCGTTCTTGTCCCGTCGAAGTTCTTAAGTAATTTTTTATTAATTTTAATTTTGGAAAAAATCTTTCTGCCGTTGCGGTTGTAACTAGAAGGGTCAAGAATAAAAAGCATGCTTTGATTACCTCGGGAAAAGTTGATGCAAGACTATTGAATTTTACTTGCGATAATTCAATGAGTTCTTTAATTGAATATTTTTTTTTATTTCAGAATTTAAGCATGTTTTTAGAGCCTTTAATTGGTCACAAAGATTAAGTGAAATGTCTTTACTGTATTTAGCAGACAGTTTTCCGGAAGCGTTTAATATCTCTTCGCTTGAATAAGATAGGAGTTTCTCCGCTTATAATATTTCGAATATGCTACTCAGGTTGGAAAGGCTCTGAAATCTTTTTTTAGTGTGAGCAATATATATATCTAAGCAGCAATAGACATTGACTTTGAAATAGGATTCCGGGTCGGAAATTCTCTCATCTTGTGATAACTCATCAAAAAAACGCCTATTGTATTATCTTTCGCCTATTGTTTTTAAAAACAGTTGTTACCCCCCACTCTTTTGCTAAATCTTTGGATTAATTTAGCAAACTATTAAATTAATTCTGATTTCTTAATTGGCACAGTCTATTTAAAAGATTACTTAATAAAATACTAGATTTCTGTAAGTCATTATTTTCATGCTGTAGAGCTTTAGAAACGAGATTAATGATTTCAAATAGTGAACAAAAAATGTAACGAGCACTGAGAAATCAAAACTCTCTAAAATATTCATTATACTTCACGTTCATCTTTTTTATTTGAAATTAAATTTAGTTGGTACAAAGTTTTCATGATTAGTAAAAAAAAAATCTTTACTGCTAATAAAGCGTCGTTTCTAGAAGACCATCTGGTAGAACATACCTTTTTAGGGTAATCAAATATTTTTCACATGAATCGCCACTGAGCATAGCCCAGCGTTTTATACTGTTGCCAAAAAAGTATATATTTTTTCTAAATTATCGAAAAAAGTCGATACTTCACGAACATGTCTCGCAGCATCGTTCAAAACCAAGTTTAAAGCGTGCGCAGCACAATGAACATAATCGGCATTTGGAGCATGCTCTTTATTAAGGTTAGTAACCTCCATACACACCCGATATAACATTTGCTCCATCGTATCCCTGTCCTCTACATTTAGTCAAATCAATTCCATATTCTTTAGTCAAATTTAAAATGACAGTTTTCAGAACTGCAGCACTGCAATCGGTTACTGCTATAAATCCTAAAAAGGACTCACAGATTTTTATTTCTTTAGGCACATTATCATCATTTTCTGTAACCGAGATATATCGAAAAACTACAGATAGTTGGTCAATTTTTGACAAGTCTTGTGTTGTATCCAGAATTATTGTCAGAAATGGAGCTTTTTTTAATTTCTGAGATAATATTGTTCCTAACGGTGGTACCAAGCAAACTAATAATTTCGTTTTGAATCGTAGGGCTTAAATAATTTATTTCACCTTTCGGTTTTAGAAGAAGTTCTTTAAAAGTTGCATCATAGTTAGATAGCAGACGTGAAATTGCCATAAAATTGCCACAATCAGAATCACATCATCAGCCTTTGTTAGTCCACTGCTGGACACAGGCCTCCCCTAATACACCCCTGTCCATTAGGGGGTTTCAGAATCATGCCCCCTCAAAGGTGGATTACAAGATACTAAAGTAATTATAACATTAATTATACGATGCAGTACATCTCTCCAGAATGTAATGTTAATATCGATTTAATTTTTCAATAGAGTATCGATGGTATTTCCTTGCAACCAATTATTATAAGAGAGTGAGGCACTAATATGCTGCTGTGACTTTTCATGGTCAAGAATAGTTTGTGTGAAATTGCTTCTAACCGAAACACCGTTAACCCAAGCAGAGGAGTACAATTTGTTTTGACGATCTGCTAATAACCAACAGAAGTGACAGTACGGTTTGTTTAAAACGCTAGAATAACATAACCATGGTCTTATAATTTTTATGCCTGCCTGATTGAAATATGAATAATAATAACATAATTGTATTGTCACCAAAATCCAAAGTGTATACAAAATTTCAGATTAATCGGTTGACAGGAAGAGGGCGAAATTTGAATTACTAAATTTGACCCAAGAATAAATAATAATTTAAAAAAAAAATAAAACAAACGGGGTGAGCTAAATAAAACCGTTTAAAAATAAATACGAATGCTTTGATACTAAACTAAAAAGAGTTATATATAAATAAATAACGTTACTAGGGGTCACAGTTAGAGTGTTCAGAAGAACTGAACACTTAATAGATACAAAATACCTATTAATAGATTTAAAATCACCTGCAGCCCATCCGTGCATTACTATACACCTGCGTGCTATTTAAACGCAGCTCGTAGTGTAGTGGCCATACAAAACGAGAACCCGAAAGCGAGTCTGCACATCTGAAGTTCTCAACACGCTATTAATACTATACGGACTGATAGACAAACAACAAAACAAATCGATCCTATAGATAAGTTAGAATTTTGTTTTTTTTTATCAAGGCACGGACCCCTAAAAACAGTATAATTGAGAAAATCGAGGGGGAGACAACTTTTTGTGACGGACAGATGGACAGACCACTACTTTATCACTACGGGCCCCTAATAAATGGGTTGGGTAGTACTTACCTTTCCAATCTAAATCACTCACAGTATCTTGTCTCTGAAAAAATGAAGAAATTTTGGGCACATTTTTATAACCTCGTCCCTTTTCTGTTTAATTTTTTTTTTCTTAGCGCCGCTGGGATAATCTCTTTTCCTTTCATTCATCTCTTTTACAAATCGCTACTAATACTGCTAAACCAGAAGAACAATATTGTTTGTACTGAATTACAGTGTAATGCACATTTATATAAAGCGGGTAAATATACCGTGCTCTGCACTCCGTGGTTTAACATGCAATGCAAAGTACAACAACGTACACGTACATCGCGATATCGATGAAGGATTCCCGGGGATTCCCCGCTGAGTTGCAGATGAAGTAAGTAAAACGGGGAAGTCCCGCAGCCCGCCATAACGATGTAGAGTGTTGCCAACTTTTGAACGCACGCTTTTGTCATTTGTAAAATAAAATAAATTTGAAAGTTTTTATTCGTTTTCCTTACACACTTTGGGGGCCCCGTTTAATTGATACGGCAAATACGGCGGTAGCTACGCCCCTAATGCGTAATGACAATCGTCTTTTTTGACGTTTTAAGTTTTAAAAATGGCAACAATTACTCAACGACCACAACGATCCACCGATATACATGGGCGGCGTGAGCACGAGTCATGACGTCATGACTGACGTTTTCGCTGCGACCACAACGACCGCGATTGCTCATGGACGGATTAAATGAGCGTTTTAAGCGCCGCGATTGTCCTATGGAACGCACCAACTGTACAATAAGAGTGGACAGTCGAACCTTCTTTTTGAATATGAAAGAGCTTGAAAAATTTAATTGCGCACACATTTTAAAGGCGAGTAATCCACAAACACACACAATTGCATTTTTATTAGTGTGCGTGTAAAGATACATGCATATACGTGTGTCCAAAGAGTATACTAATAGTGTAGTATAAGAGTGGACACTCGAACCATTTTTTTGATTAAATTGAAAGCGCACTCTGTACTTTAGAGGCGTGTAACCTAATTTGTGTCAAGACGTGCAATCATATTAATATGTTAAACGATTTCGAATTTTGTTATTGAATTTAGTAATATTGTGTTTGATATATATTTATTGTGGATTAGTTAAATAGTTTAAACAAGAATGAATAAAAACATATATTTGTTTATGACGTATTTCATTTTAACCTCAAATTTCAGTACTTTCATTTAAACATTCAAAACAAAACAGAAAGTAACGGTGAAGACTACGCACACATATAAATTGAATTGTTTGTGTTTGTAGGTTACTTGCGTCTAAAATACAGAGTGCGCTTTCAATGTAATCAAAACGGTTCGAGTGTCGACTCTTATTCTACATTATTAATATACTTTGGTCTGTGCCTTCATCGTTGCTTCGTATTTTAGTTTGAATATTTGAATAAAATAATTAAAATCTGAGAATGAAATACGTCACAAATATTGAATGTTTTATTAATTCTTGTTTAAACTATTCTACACATTATTCAATCATTAAATAAATAGATATAGTAATAAATAAGAATAAGACAAATTAAAATATTTAAACGATTATTACATTAACTGTGCAATTTATCTAACACATTTAAATGTACAAATTCCTAGAATATTACTAAATTTAACAACAAAATTTTAGTTTAAAAATTTATAACAATAATTTAAATAAGATTTTTAACTTTTGATTACTTCATATTTATGATTATCATTACAAAAAACTACACATATGAAACATATGAATGAAGATACGAAGGTATGGTGTGCAACACCATACCTTTATAATCTTTTAATTTAGAGATTTGCTCTGTATTTCTTACACAATTACTATTTGCCGCTTTTTTCATATGTATCAGAGTTTTTAGTATGGGGCTATGGGCTCTTCTGTTTATACTGTCGGTGGTTGCTTCTGTATTCTAATGGCATGATAACTGAAAGAAAATTGAAACAACTGTAATATTTTGTTAATTCATGTCCTTAAAGGAATAAACCTCACATAAACAAAAAAACTATTACTATTCAACAATAAGCAACTACTTATTAAAGCGTGTTAAAGAAACTTGTGGTGATTAAGTCCGTCGTTAAATATTTACGTCTAGTCGAATATAAAACAAGTTTAAGAAGAAACCAATAGTCATTAAGATACATAGAAATAATAAATAAGTGCAAGAATTAAAAATAAGAGCACGCAATAAATCATTTAAAAGAAAACATTCGACGTTACTACAGAACCTTTCCAAACACTAAATGTTCAGAACTCAATATCACACGCACCATGTAACTCAGAGTAAGGAAGGAAAGCGAAAATAATAATAATTTAACATCGGGGAACAATTTCGAACGGATAAAAGGAAACGTGAAAGTGAGAAAGTTTGAACAATTCGAATATACATATTCGACAATTCGAACAATTCAAACATATACATATATGTGTGTGTGTGTGTATTTATGTATATATATATGTTTATATATGGATGTATATATGGTGATGTGTTCATATATTACGCATTTTTATGTTCGTTTTAATATTATATTATATTAAGTTTTATTAAATTTGTTATTATTTGTTATACAATAATAATTGTTTTTAACAAAGAAAAACGATAATATGAAAAGTATGTATCAACTTGATGCATACTTTTCACATTATTCTCGTATCACATAGGTATACGAGCTTTAAAAAACACAAGCTTTATTGTACACTTTACAAATACTATTCAGCGAAATAATACAAGGAGCGAATACTAGAAACAATCGTCAAGTAATAATATAGTTTTGTAACCACCACTTGATCTAAGTGAAACAATAAATTACCATATAAATAGAATATCTTTCTGTGAGCAACTACAGTTAGCAACTTTTCTAAAAGAAAACTTTAATATTAACTTACATATTGACAATCTAATACAAATGCGCAACGGTTTTAAATAAGTCATTAAAAGTTTTAAAATGGCTACATCTTTGAAACATTAGAACAGTTATAAAAAACACTTAGTAAAGGTAACAATTAAAACAGCGACATGATTTTAAAGACAAAACAAACCAATTATATTTAAATAACATAAACATAAATAAAATAAAATGGGAGGCAATAATGTACGACCAGATAATGCGCGGCCAAATAATGCACGGCCAAATAATGTACGGCCCAATAATTGGTGTCCAAACATGCGCACCAATTATTGGGCCGTACAATATTTGGCCGTGCATTATTTAGCCGTGCATTATCGCAATAATGTACGCCCCAATAATTGGTGCACATCGCTCCTATTGGTCAGCACATCTCGTCTCTCATTGGCCAATAGATTGCTCTGCTGTCAATGGTTTGAGCCTCGTTTACATTATAAAAGTAAACTTTTGTTTCCAAAAAAGCAAAGGAAACTACCTTTATACAGAAATTGTGTGATTGGTTTTGGCTACCGCAAAAAACTAAAAACAACCTTTATCAAAAATTGGCCATAAATAATAAAATTATGAAGATTACAAGTCTTCATTTATTTTAATCAAACAATCAGAATCATAAATAAGAAAAACAGTAACTAATAAACATTGCGTTATTATATATCATACATATAGTATTAATATCGAGAGTAATAAATATTAGGACAGACAGTCTTCAGAGATAACTAGAAATATGTAAAGTTCGTATTACTATATAAACTATTTTCAAGAAATAAATGGTGCCTGTTAGAATAAAATTACTTTATAATTACTTTAAGAACCAGCGAAATATTAATTTCTTATTTTTTTAATATAAAAAAACTACAATAAGAGTTTTTGTATCTAATAGACATGAATATATTTTTCTATAAGATATATATATATATATATATATATATATTTCTTTACATACTATTCTGTACATTTTAAGTATTATACATGTTCTTAATTGAATGTCTGCAATGCTTTAAGTATTGCATTAAATTTACTCAAAGAATTAACTATTCTTTATTTTGTCTCACTTTTATATTATATTATTGTATAATAATTAAATAATTAAGTAAATAATTATTTTTGTTGCATATAATACTTATTTAATTGCAAAATTGAAATCAAACAATTTATATGCTAATAATATTTCTCTGAACACAAACACCTTATATAACTTGTTAAGTTTTAGGCTAAAAACTTGAGAGAAGAATGAAATATGCTTGCTCTTATCATCAAGTAGCCATTGGGTGCAACTTTTAGGTACTTTTATTAACTGTTGGTATTGATTTTATTTTTTAATATAGTCAGCATCTCAAGTTCTTGCCAATCACTGATTCCTGAGGAAGATCTTGCTAATAATCACTTTCAGAGACTGAGCGTGCCTGCCTAGCCTTCGTGATTGTAAAGAAAGCTTATTCTCTGACCAAGGACATACATCTAAATGAAAGGTGCTGAATAGTTCATGGCTTCTATTAGTTGTTCAAAATTATGCTAGTGTTGCATTTATTATGTGTACAAAAATAAAATAAATGCTTAAATTATTATTGCAATTAAAACAACCTTGGAAAATACTATTTGCATTTTTCTTTTGTTATAAATTACCCCATTTGTTTAATATATATTGTTTATAAACCAATATCCTTTTAATTTAAGTTATAAACTCTTTGCTCGTAGCTCCAAAATGCAGCAAAGTGTTAGAATAATAATCCACCACCTTGTTTGTTAAAAACATGTTTGGCATAAAGTTAAAAGAGTTCTTTATAAATAAACAACAATATAAATTAATGCTCTTCTTTATTTATAATTGCTAAGTCAAATTAATAGTAAGGTATATGAAACGCGTTTAATTACCCGAATATTTCATTCCCATAGCCGTTATAAAGTAAATTGTCCATGAAGTACAATTTATAAAATATGAAGAAATTTAAGGTTAAACTAAACGTAAGAAGTTTAAATTAGGCCAGCAGATTACCAGCATTGGCATCTACCAATATAGCTCTTAGTTGGATCCAAACATCGTTGTAAATGTCAACAGGAGAGCTTACATAATTATTTTTTAGATTATTTAATTATTTACACTTTTTGTTAACTGTACGTACATAGCGTATCATCTGATTGCACCGGTTTCTGGCCAGTTTGTACCTAGACCATTTGTCATCGCTCCATTCCTTTTTATAATTTCTAAACATGTGGTCTCTGCGTCTCATCGCCATTCTAGTTCCCACGTTAAACCACGCAGCTGGTGGACGTTTTATTGCGACCTTTTTAACTGTGCATGAGTATTGAACAGTTGTTGTTATTTCTAATTGGTTCATTTATTTTTTTTTGTTTTTCTTATCTTTACATTTATTGCTATTTATTATTGTAAAAATCGTTTATTATGTTCTATTTAAAATGTACTTCTTTATTTTAGACTGTGATTTAAATGTGAATATTTAACCTTGTATATAGCTAGTTATAGTTCTGAATTTTTATATTGTTTTAGTAGTGTGATTTTTTCTTATGTATTTGTTTGTTGATCAGTGCGCTGAGTTGATAAAATTATGTTATGAGATATTATAAAATCATCGGAGGTAATATCACCTACAAAGTAATGTAACCTACATAACTTTATATTTATGCAATAAATTAAATTGGAGTGTCTGTTTGTAACATCAACATACCTGCTGTTTTAAATTATTAAAAAGGGGACCGACTGGGATGGTACCACCTTAAGCCTATTTCAGCCGCAAAGCAGTACTGTAAAAAGTCTAATGCGTTCCGGTTTGAAGGGCCCCGTAGCCAGCGTATTTCGTCCTATATCTCAAGGTAGGCAGCGCGTTGGTGATACCACTGGTATTGCCAATGTCTATGGGCATCGGTGACCATTTTCAATCAGGTTTTTTTTTTTTGACTTTGATGTAAAGCTACCTGTCTCTACTCAGATTTTTATAGCGTTATAGAACAATGAGTCCGAAGGAAAGCTATGTTCCTTCGAACGAGTGACCAATCCCTTGAAAAGTGAAGGTCACACGTACAGATAGTACGTATGTTAACTTCTTGAAATGTGCCGCCAACGGATGGTCGACGTTCGGTACGGACTGATCCGCCGACGGTCGGTCGACTGTACAGAACGAGTCAGGAGCAGTGAGAACTGCCTTATTTGCGGTGTGGTGTGTACACGGTATGATACTCGCTGTGCTCGGAGCGAGAAGAGCTATATGTGTGTGTGTGCTGACCTACGTGTGTGAGTGAGGTTAAAAAGCTAGACGTGATAGGCTAAGGTTGCCCCCGAATAGCCGGGGGCGACGTTTACCGATTACGGATTATTGTTTTTGAAGCTAGAAATTGCCTCCATGAGGCCTACGTGCTCGGTCAGCGCAATGAGTTTCGTGGCGCCGTCCCGGGCGGCGCGGCGTTTATTAGCGAGGATCGTACCTCCGAAGTTGATTAAGCCGGCGTATTTAAATAACAAGGATAGATCGTCCATTAATCCGGTGTTATTACTGGGTTGACTTATTGGAGTTTCAACAAAAGGTGGGTTGTTTATAACTGTTCGCTGTTGGATGGTCTCTATTGTCGGTGAAGGGATTACCTCACGCCGCTATTGTTTCCGACTTATGGGTCGAGCACGGTGCCGCCATCGGGTGAGCGACGTCGGCACGTTGAATGGGCGGCTTAGCGTAATTCCTGGAATCACGATTGTGCCAGGCGCTTGTTTGTGGTGCAGGTGCGGAACAGAGACTGGTCTTTCTTGATACAAGGGTCGTTCGTAATTCCTTTAATTAGGACGTTTAATGGAAGTCGTTTAGGGCTTTTTCGCAGCCCCTGTATTAGCCTGGTGTCCTTCTTTGTACAATTGTACATGACGGAGGGTCGGGTGTGTTTTCACAGGGCACTCGGAGTGCCATGATCACCCGTGCATTTGATGCATCTTGGGCGCGCGTAGCAATTACGGGCAGAGTGCCCGTAATGTTGACAGTTATGACATTGGGCTACTAGCCCAGTTTTATGCGGAGGCTCGACCCTAATGCCTGAAAGCTTGCATAGCGTTCTAATGTTAAAAATGGCCTTTCCCTCGGGGGATAAGGCCAGATCTACCATAACAAGATCTATCTCGTTTTTGGTGCGCGGGTGCACCATCCTACGGACGCGTTGGACAGGGTAGCCCTGAGCACGAATGTCGGCGCTTACCTCCTCGACATCGAGCTCTTTCGGGATCCCCTTAATGACGACTCTAAGATGACGCTCCTCTGATAGAGCGTAAGTGTGAAAAAATATGTTGCTTTCGCGTAGGAATAGCGTAAGTTTACGAAAATCCTCTGAGTTAGAGACATTTACGCGGATGCCTAAGTTAATATTTTTCGAGCGCGTTTCGGCGAACCGGTTGCGTTCAATGAAGTTTGAGATGCGGCTCCATTTAGATTTGTCATGTATCACGATGGGTGGTGGTGCTTTGGCCTTGCGTTCGGCCATGTAAATATCGTTAGTGTTGGCCGTTCAGTAGTAGGCTTGGGAGTTTTCGCGGTGTTGGACATGGTTGGCTCGCGACGTAGAGGCGTGACTAGCGGGTCACTGGTGTTTGCAGGCGTTTTAGCCCTTTTCCCTGTTTGATGGTACGGCTGGTAAGGCCGGTGGTTCGGACAAGCAGGTGGGTTTAGCTGCTTGCGTTCTCTGCTTAGTCTCAGCTTCGTATTAGCCATTATTTCATTGAACTTAGTTGGGTTTACTACAACTGTCGGAGACATGATGTAGTCCTACCCGCCCCACCTACGTGGGGGGGTGTGTGCCTAAAAATCTAACGTGTGATAGCGCTTTAGGAGCGCTAGGTGAGTACCTAGCGGCCGCCTATTGCAGCAAGCACAAATTAAATTGAATGAAATGCCACGTGGGTGGTAATGTGGTGTGTGTAACTACTTACGGAAGCCGGAACCTGCCTGTGAGCACTTACTACACTACACTAACTAGTATGTCGAGATGTTGATAAGACGGAAATGTCTATCGCACGTTGCACAACACTACTTTGTTAAGGCACTTGTGCCTAACGCGGTGGCACCGAAACACGGACACAAACGATAATAACGATAACCATTCGAACGCGTGATAGTAAGCACGGGAGCTTAGAGAGCTTCTGCATTAGAGCGCAGAGACGTCCGCCAACTAGCGAGGCTAGCGAGCGAATGTGTTCAATCAGGTGGGCCGGCTGCTCGTCTACGGATGAATCATTTTACTTTACAGGCTCAATCGGCCCACATTGCCTTAGGAGAAACTGGGAAACAACAATGAAAAGTTGTGGAGTCCCACAGTAGGATTCGAACCAACAGCCCTCGGTTCCTTAAGCGTCGCCGTAGCGACTCGCGAAAGGGGGCTAAATGTTACAATTTTAATGTCAATAACAGAGGCAAAGAGTTAATTACATCAATGGAGTTAAATATTTCACATCCCATAACTTATAATGCCAAATGCGTAGTAGCCAAAGGGAACACTCATGTTTATAAAATCCGTACTTGTGTAACCCATCTTGGGTTATAGACCAAAGGTGAGGTTGAGCTAAATATTAGTGTCACAGATAACCAATACCTCGAGGTGGTAAGTGCCCTCGTTTACAATCCTCCGTTGTCCCTTGCTTTATAAACTGGAGTCGTGATTTCAAAACCCACGGGGAAACAACTTTGTCTTATCGTTGCTTTCTGGTTGGTAAGGACAAATGGGTCGATCGTCCAATTGTCTGAAAAGTAAGACTATTCATCCGTCGATGGGCACGTAAAAAATCGGCCCCGATTATGATCAGATTCTCTCTGATATAGATTGATTAGAAGCCGACCCTATGATAACTTAGAAAAATGGCTAATGAGTATTTATAAATAAAAGAGAATCGTGAATGAGAAAGAAAATAATTTTAAGGTACCAAAAACGTCGGAATGCGACTTTTTTTTTTAATCATAGTTGATCATGACACAAAGCAATAATTTTTAACAAATGTCGATACAATTCTGAACTTTTTATTGCTTTAACTTACTTTAACTTATCTTATGGTTTTCTTATGATTAAATAAAAGTATGTTAAAATAATTAATGGTATACATTATAATTCTGTACAACTTTCGCCTTTAAATCGTGGTTATTTTACTTGGCTGGTTATAATATATTCGTGTAAGGAGTTAAAGCGAAGATCCTAATACGTTTTACTTAGCAGGGTTAACGGCGAAACCTAATATCGAGGCACCAGTTAGGGCCAGGATTCTGGGTCACCGGGTTTCTAGGCACTAGTTAAGCATTAGTTCAACACCCCTTAATGTAGAGGGGGCCATTGGCTTCTCGGTGGCTAGCGCTGATGGCATCGCAGAAGAGTTCGAAAAACTGTCATGTCATTCCAAATTTTATGCCACATACTAATATCAACTACTTGGTAGTTTTAGTCATTGCGAAAACGGCATAATCAGTATATGCCCCTGCAAAAACAGTGCCCTAAGCCACGCAAAGAAAATCTTCTCTAATTAAAGTTATGAAAAATTGTTTATAATGACAATGAACTAGAAAAATGCTTAAAGTCATTAACAACAACTGCTTTTGCGGCAAGCAATAATGTTACGTTATTTTATATTAATGTCTTTCATTGTTATGAAGTTATTTGCACAGCATTAAATGTTTGTTTTTAAAAAATTATATTGACAGCCTGTTATCGGGAAGCATATATGCATTATTTCTATGTTCAAAGTTATTGTTACTGGTTTTGTTGTCATACCTAGCTAAAAAGTTATAATAAATATTAATAATAGTTATTATAACGTTTCATCTTATTTCATTTGTAAGTATTAATGCAAAATATATCTTAGCAAATACTATTTGCTAGAGTCCGACCGAAACTGATTTTTCGGCCGAAACCGAAACCGAAACCGAAAGTTCGGCCGCGGCTTCAGTTTCGGCCGAAACCGAAACCGAAACTTACTTGGTCAAGTATCAAAACCTCAAAATACTGCAATTTCATGCTTTTTACCCATTATTCTAAATTAGCTAAGACATAACATAAAGAGACAGTATGTATATTGGTACTGGATACTGGTAATAATTTATTAAAATTGTTTTTTTTTGTAACGAAATATTAATATTAAAACAATTTTTTTTTTCAAATTAAATTCTCAAAGCGAAGTAAAAAAAATTCTTATTGTTACTGTTGCGTTAATAATTAACTATTGGTATTTTGAGATCCTAGAATTTATGCTTTGGTTTGTATTTGTAGTTCCAAGAAGGGATCAAAAAGTAGTGAGAATGAGATAGAATATAATGAGGATTGACAACTTAAATATTTATTTTTAAACGTATTCGCCTTACACACCGACTCCAGCGTTAATTTGGTGACAACATAAAAAACAGCTAGGTGCCAGATCTCGTGAATAAGGGGATGCACAACCTATTGCATGACAGCTTGCTCAATGGCAGGGTGGAGCGAAGAGATCAATACCAGTATGTGTTACCTATCAAGTAGTCTTCACAGCAATAATTTCCTTTAACACACAAACATTACTTTACAACTTTTTTTAATTTATTCACAAATAATAGATAAACGTTTTCAAAATGACCTTTTCTCGAATTAGGTATCAGAAGCAGACTCCTCTAATGTTGCCTCCAAATTGCATTGAATCTTATGCGTCGTTAATTTTTTTAAGAGGTTTTTAATAACAAGCCCGCACTTGGATTTTCTAAGTAGGAACACGGGCCGACAGGAAGAAAACATATGACTACATTCAGAAAATAAGTAAAGAGAATAATAAATAATAAAAAAGAGAATAAATAATCGAAATTTTTAAGTTACTAAAATAACAAATATTTATTTATTTTATTTATTTATACTTATTTGCACAATTAAAGTACAAAAGGCGGACTTAATGCCTTAGGCATTTTCTACCAGCCAACCTTAGGGTGGTTCAGAGATGTTAATGGTGCACAAAATAATGAAAGAAAATAACAGTTTCGAACTAAAAAAAAAAAACTCAATAATAAGGAAATACATATATTAACTTTATATAAATAAACAAACATATCATTAAATAATATAACATAATATATAAGAAATAATTTATAAAATAAATACATAAAATACATACAAATTATACAATTAATATATACTTATAAAGTTGTCATAGGGAATAGTAATTCTACTCGACGCCTCATCCAAAAGGTATTTTTGGACTTTTTTAAATTCGAGAATTGTCCTAGCCATCCTGATCTCCAATGGTAGCGCATTCCACAGAAGAATGGATTGAATAAAGAAAGATTTATGAAGAAAATCAGTCCCGATACTGCGGCCGAAACTTGATTTTTGGCCGAAACTCGGCCGAAACCGAAACCGAAACCGAAATTTCGGTCGGACACTACTATTTGCCTTTTTTGTAGAAAAACCCCTTATCATAATATCTTTAAACAACCATATTCAAATTATTTATTACTAATGCAAATGCTTATATTGGTGGTAGAGTAAATTCTCAGTCAGTCATCCCATTGCTTTTCTATTTAAATGTTTTGGTTTAAAGTTTTTAAAATTAACAGAACCGGTTATGGACCATACTTAATATCTGAATAATGTTTAGCGATGCAGGCCAGCCAATACCTAATGCTAATGCCAATAATATGCTGTATTATTTTTACTATAGTGATAAATTGTTAATAAAATTAACACATTTCTACATCTTCTTTACGATAAAAGCTAAATTATGAGTAAGGAATATACTTCTAGTTATACAGGGTGGCCCATAAGTCCTTTGAAAAGTAAAATTTGAATGAAACGAACAGGGTGCGCGTGAGCGGTGCAGGGGAGGCGGGGGGAGTAACTTCGGTTTCTGGGAATTTAGTCGATGGAGGTTTTACCGAGCGGACCGTGCTTTTGCGTACGCGTGTTTTATAAAAATGACATCTCGGCAACGTTGCGCGGCATAAATTTCGAGAACACAAAGGTTCTACAACTTTGACGACACTCCAACTCTTCAAACGATAAGGAACTGGGTGCTAAGTTCGAGGAGACCGGTTCGACGTTAGATAAACCGCGGTTGGTCTCTCAAGGACGTCACGGACGGTACGACGTACGGAACAAAACGACACAGTGTCACAATCTATTCGCGAAAATCTGACACAGTCGACTCGTAAGCGCGCCAGAGCATTAAACGTATCCAGTACATCGTTACAACGGATTTTGAAGAAAGATTTACATATGCACCTTACAAAATTCAGTTGGTTCAAGAATTAAAGGAAACTGACGGTATTCAAAGATAAAATTATGAATGAAATGTTGAATCGGTTTTATTCTTTAATAACATAATGTTCTCAGACGAGGCTCATTTCCAAAATAAAGTAAACAAAATTGCCGCTATTGGAGCCCCATCAATCCAAAACTTAAGCATCAGAAGCCTCTTAGATAGTCCGAAAGTGACTGTTTGGGTCAGTATGTCAGCCCATGGTAGCCCATGGGCCTTACTTCTTTGAGGATGGCAGAGTCGGAGCGATAGGTGGCTATGATCGAAGAGTTTTTATACCAGGATTGCAAAACTTTTCAGGCTTTAATGCCAGGACGTGGTTTCAACAGGATGGGGCCACTCACACCTCTAACACTGCTATGCCCGTTATCCGTCAACTTTTTCCTGGCAAAGTGATCTCTAAGAGAGGGGACATTTTCTGGCCTCCACGTAGTCCAGATCTGTCCCCGATGGATTTTTTTTTGTAGAGCTACCTTGAGGCTAAAGTATACGACACAAACCCGCGGTCAATTGAGGCACTAAAAGAAAACATCCGCAGAGAAATGACAAGCATTTCAGCAGTGACGTGCCGCGCAGTCATTGACAATTTTAGAGTGCCGTGATCGCAACGGATTACATTTAGAAGATGATATTTTCAAAAAATAAACCACATTTTAAAGCTTTTTTTGTAAAAAAAAATTTAATTCATAATGTAATTAGTTTTATTTTAAAAAATTTTTTTCATGTCAAAGGACTTATGGGCTACCCTGTATAAAAGTGAGGCAAAATAAAGAATATTTAATTCTTTGAGTAAATTTAATGCAATACTTAAAGCATTGCAGCCATTCAATTTAGATCATATATAATACTTAAAATGTACAGAATAGTATATAAAGAAATATCTACAAGTATACGTTATAAGTTAAGCTAAATATTTAGTTAACTCCGCTATATGTTTTATGAAAGTTTATCTTATAGAAAAATAAATTCATGTCTATTAGATACAAACACTCTTATTGTAGTTTTCTTATGTTAAAATAATAAGAAGTCTATTTTTCGCTGGTTTTTAAAGTAATTATAAACTAATTTTATTCTAACAGGCACAATATATTTCTCTCTCTCTCTCTGAAGACCGTCTGTCCTAATATTTTATTACTCGATATTAATACTAAATATAATAACCATATGTTTATTAGTTACTGTTTTTCTTATTTATAATTCTGATTATATTTGATTAAAATCAATGAAGACTCGTAATCTTTAAAATTTTATTATTTGTGGCCAATTCTTGATAAAGGTTATTTTTATTTTTTTGTGATAGCCAAAACCACTCACAAAATTAGTTACGGAAACTTTAAAATTCTGTTTTATTTTTTTTATTTTCGTTTCTATTCTTTTTTTTACTTTTCTATTCACATACACTTTTGGGTCAAATTCTGTCTAAAGGTAGTTTCTGCTTTTTTGGAAACAAAAGTTTACTTTTATGATGTAAACGAGGTCAAACCATTGACAGCAGAGAACCCATTGGCCAATGAGACGAGATGTGCTGGACTCAATAGGAGCGATGTGCACCAACTATTGGGGCATACATTATTGCGATAATGCACGGCTAAATAATGCAAATAATTGTGCGTCTAATAATTGGTGCATGTTTGGATACCAAATATTGGGCCGTACATTATTGCCTCCCCGATTTCAAACCAAACAAATAAATTTAAATAACATAAATTTAAATAAAATAAAATGACAACATGAACCAGAGAAATTTTATACTAAAAAATTAAATACTTCTTAAGACGAAGCTGACAGTTTTTAGTTAAAATATATAATGATATTTTCATGAAAAGTATTAAATATAAAATAGTTTAATATACAATGATTATAATATATTTTATTGAAGGAAAACTTAAAAAAGGTAACATTTTTTCTTACGCAATCTTTTGTATTTTTAAGGTTTAACCCATTATGTAAATTTTAAGTAACCGTTTTTAAAATTGGTAGGGTTCATATTGTTGTTACATTTTGAACTAGATGACAGTGTTCTTAAAATTGAAATAGGAAATTATAAAAAGGAAATATAATTTTCATAATTAATGCATCAACTTCCGCACAAATTACAGAATGTAAAATGATTTTTTGAAAGTTAGCATTGTTAACAATGCTAACGGAAATATCCCAAACAGTGTAGTGACACTTTGACCACGGGGGTGTCTTCAACATTTGCACAAGGGAGAAATATAAAACCAATTCCGTAAAGGAATAGAAATTATTTTTGAAAATAACGTCATAAAGAAGTTTCACTTTTAGAGGTATTTAAAACCAATTTTTTTTAAAAAATATGTTGTTTTAGTTTATTAGGTGTTTAACTTTTATTTGTTGTCGAATTATTAGATTTTTTATCTAACTAGCTATCCATCTATTGGCACTATTAATCAATCGTTATAATTGAACAAAAAATACTATTATTTAAACAGGTCAAACAAAAATTTTGTTTGACAGATCTCTTCTTAAGTTCCCTCCCAGAAGTTTAATGGATACGAGAGGTCCAAATTTTTCTTTCCATTTTTTAAGTACCAGAGAAATTAAGAAAACCATAGGAAGGGGGCAAGCCCCAGAATGGATTTCCAACAAAAAAGCTATGTTATTCCAAAATCTTATAAAAAAAATCGCGATGAAGTAAAAAGTTTTCGAAAAAAGAAAGTTGTCAAAATTACCATAAAAAATATTTTTTGTGATTTTACCTCAAGGCGGGAGTTTTTTTGCAAATTTTTGCTCATTTTAGCAAATTTCATGTTCTTACAATGCAATTTTTTCAATTGAATTGAAAAGTTAGTATAACCTACTTTTAAGAAAATATTAAAACATGAAAACCGACCTGATAAAAGAAATCATATTTGAAAGGACTTCTACTTGTTTTTCGGGACCTTATAGATAAATCAAAAAAATATTTTTTTTGTGGTTAATTTTCCACCTTATCTTCATTCCTTAAGACTGATTAAGAAGTTAATGTTTTTTATATTTTTCATTATTAAATTAAAAAGATAGCTGCATGCTCAGTCGAATTGTTTGTGATTGTTAAATAATTTTGTTTGTTAAACAAATACATATTCAATAGATTTTAAAAGTTTACGTTGTAGAATTCTTTAGTTCTAAAAAACTTTCTTTGTAATATAGTTTAGATTTGTATATATATTTTTTATTTAGGATATTAGGATTCTTTTGTTTAAAAATAAGTTTTGACATCTATTCATAGAAAAACGAACTTATTTATGAATCCGTTAAAGTTGATGTAGTCTGTTAGAAGATCTTACATCGAAATGTTGGTCATGTCTTTAATATGTGGTAATATGTGGTCTTACATCGAAATGTTGGTCATATCTTTATCATTATAGATCCACAAGTTTGTGTGGATCTATGAAGCAATGATAAAAATAGCCAACTGTTATATACAATAGCGTAAAAAATAATAGGCGTCTTAAAGGTAGTATATCGTTATATCGTGTTATTTCAATGTAGCCGTTGCAGACACTCTAAAAAGGAATTTTATAAGTTTTTGGAGCGTGTAGGTAAAAAACCAAAGGCCGTTATCATAAAGATAAGGTAATTAAAGATAGGTTTTAATTTATTTTGGAAAAGAATTAAATATTCATTAATTAAATAGAGTAATATTATAAATAATAATTTTTTATGATAACGTATATTAGAAAAAAATAATAATGACGGCCCTTCCGTCATTTTTGGATACCGCTTTAAAAAAGGAACAGTTTTTAAACGACCACTACGACCCACCTACTTAATTGGGTTGCCGTTAGCTTCTTCTTTTTTTTTTTGACTTGGATGTTATGCTTCCAGAACCTTGTCTTTGGTAAGTTTAACAACAAGAGTTGGGAAAGCCCCCGTTCCCAGAACCAGGACCGTTAATTTCGTAGTATGTCAAAGCAAGATCGTTTACGCTGGACAACGGACGCGACGATGGGAAAAAATTTTGTCCAATTAGAAGAACGTCCACGGTTCTGCCCGTGTTATTTTTAGATTTTGTAAATGGATTTTCCCACGGTAAAGAGTAGCCTATTACTAAGGACAGAATTTTAAAGTTTATTCATCAAAACATACACAGACAAATATACGAATCTTTCTTTTAAATTAATTAACATATAATATTAGTACAGATGTTTGTCAACATTTAAAATCGGCGACTGACAACTTTTATTGTTTTTCCCTTTGGTTAAATTAGTTGGTTATAACCGCTAATTTCCTTGATGATGCGTTAAAAGTTGGTTCCGCGCCTTATACCTTTTTAGTCATGTTGGTCCCATCGGACTATGAAGATGAAAGGAAGAGAGCAAGAGTTGGTTAATAATGTTCTGATATGGATCGGCCGCCGTAGTAAAATCGACTGAGGCAATTATAAATGATGTCTGACTTAATATATTTTGGTGGGTAAGGCTCGATTTTGGTTTTGTGAGGACGGATGTCCGGAAAAAGCCGAAGGCCAGGCCACGAATGGCGATCACGCGTAATGACATCAGCCCCAGACGGCCAGAAAAAAGGGGGGCCCAGAAAAGGGATTAAGGAAGGGCCGGCCCTTTTCCCCCCTTTATTCCGGGGAAAAACAAAAGGGGCCTGGCGGTCCGGAATTCCCGGGCCCAGGCCCGGGGGCCCCAGTAAATTTTGGGGCCCCGTTGCGTAAACCGGCTGCCCCTTCGGTGGGGACCAAACCCCCTCCCCTTTCAAAGGGCCCGGAATCCTAATTATTTTTTTCAAAAGGGAAAATTTTCCCTTTTTTTTTTGGAGCTTTCTGGTTTTGGGAATTCCTGGGATTCCAAATTTGGCTTTTTAAAATTGGGGATCCCGGTTGGCTCATTCCTTGCCGGTTTGGAAGCAGGGCCTAGCCCCGGGCTGGTCTCCCGGGGTTCGGATCCCCCCGCACTTTGCCCCTTTTTTTTTGGTTTTTTTGGCCAATAATTTTATGGTTTCCAAAAAACTACACATCAAAAGGCCTGAAAAATTTGAAAAGGTTAAAAGGGTGGGCCCAAACAACCCCCAATTCAAACCAGGTCAAAAGGTAAACATGAAAAAGTTTGTTTGAAAACTTAGGATGGGTCAAAAAGGGGTTTTTAAAACCCAACAAAATTTCGGAAAAACAACCCACCTGTCTTTGACTATACCAACCCGGGAAACCCATAACCCGCATTTTAACGGGTTTCCTAGAAAATCCCCAATAAACCGAAAACGTTTTACCTTTGAGAACTTTGTTAATATTTGATTTTCTTTCTTTTTCTTGAAAATTTGGTTAAAAATTTTTTTATCATCAATTTCCAAAACCCAGAAAATTCATTAAAGGGAAAATTTTAAACCATTGGTAAAGAATAAAAAAAAATAATTTTCAAATATGAATTCAATCAAAATTCAATTCCAACGAAACCAATTTTCGTTAAATATAAGACAACTTTCCATTGGCGAAACTTTTTTTTAATTTTAAGATTTTTCTTATTAAGTTTTAAAAAATTGTAATAAATGAAAATCAGGAAAAAATTAATCAAGGTTAAAAATTTATTTACCATTAAGAAAAAGAATAAAATTAACCAAAATTTATTAAGGTTTTTTTAAAATATATGTTAAAAAAGAAAATTAGAATTATTATACTTTTAAAGTTTGTTTTTATTTTGGCAAAAAAGAAGTATTACAATTTCCACCCCGGGACTTATTTATTAAAAGTTTCATAAAAAATTTAATTAAAAAAAAGGGCTTTTTAATTAAAATAAAGGAAAAATAATTTTGGGAAAGGCTTGCCAACCAAGAAAACGGAAGAAATGAAGGACATTTCATAGAAGTTTTTTAAAAGGGAAAAGAAAAAATTTACAAAATTTTTCCCGGTTTTAAAATTTCTTTAAAAATTTTTAATAAATTTTTTATTTTAAATCCAAAAAAAAATTTTTAAAATTAAAAAAAAAAAAATGAAAAGGGAAAGAAAATTTTTTAAAATTTTAAGGTTTTCCAAAAAATTTTACTTTTTTTCATTAAAAATTTTTTTTCCCCTTTTTAAAAAATTTAAGTAAAAAAAAAAATTTTCTTTTTTAAAAAAAAAATTTTTTTAAAATTAATAAAATTAAATTTTAAATGAAACAAAAAATAAAACGAATTTTCACTTTAAAATTAAATAAAAAAAAATTTTAAATTTTAAAAATTAGCGAAAACGGTTAAAATGTTTTTCTTTCCAAAATTATAAGTTTGCGCAAAAGTGTTTAAAGCTTGAACCAATTTTAAAATTTTTTTTTTTAATTTTGGATAAAAAAATTTTAAGTTAATAAATAATTAAAACCCATTAAAGAATTTGTAAAAAAATTTTTTGTTTTCAATTGGTTGCTTTTTACATGATTTTTTTGGGGTTTTTAAAATTAAATTATTTTTAAAGAAAAAAAATTTATTTAGGATTTTCACCCTTTTAAAGAAATTAAAATTTTACCCAGGAATTATAAAAGTATTATTATTTATTTGTTTTAATTCCAATTATTAAAGTTAAACCCAACCAAAAAATTGTATTTAATCAATACACCTTTTAAACAACCTTTTGTTTACATCAATTTTTTTCTTAAAAAAATTAAAAAAGAAATTTTTAACCATTGGGTTTAGGTTTTAAATTTTATAATTAAAAAAATTTTTTTTTTATTTTTTATTTTAATTTATTGGTTCAAAATTTTTAACAAGTAAAATTTTTTTAAAAAAGCCACTTAAGAAAAATTTATTTTTTAATTTAAAAAAAATAAAAATTGTAGGGTATTTAAACATCATATTTTAATTTATTGTGATTGTGTGATATTCTAATTAATCTAAATTATTCTGTAGTTATCTCACAAAATCTATTAAATGGTGTGTCCTAGAGTGTTCTATTATCCAACACTATTTTGATATATTCTGTGAGGTTAAACTACTCCAGCTATCTAGCCATTATCATTTTTTATCTCTTTTTACCAACTTCCCAAAAGAAGGAGGTAATCTATTTGGTGCTTATGTTTTTTTATGTATATGTTACCTACTTGCTCCGCTCCAAGCACACCCCATTTTATTTTTAATAGATATTTAAGAAATAAATAAAATTATGTCACCAAACTTTACAAAATGGTGTAATTAAATTACAAACACTGTCAAAACTGTAAAAGATAGACATAAAGGATGTTTCACATAATAATACTACTTGAATTTGTCTACAATAAAATCTGCGAAAGCATATATTTATGTTTGAAGCATAATGCGGCAATAAAGCACATTCAAAGCATATTAAATAAGACAGTTTATGTTCACATAAAATTTACTGCATTAAAAAATATCATTCTATGAACATAAAATTTGTCATAGACGACATTTTGATGAATTAATACCTTAAAAGTTATCAGAGATTTATAATGTGGTGGCAGAAAACGCGGTGAAATTGCGTATGGAGAGAATGGTCTTAGCTGCTTATATTGCGTAAAATAGCGCTCTTTTTAGAAGTTGGTAATATTTTTTGAGAAATTTTCACTTGTCTTCATCTAACTTAATGTTGCAACTGGTTATCCTCTCATTCCCCCTTTTTTATTTGTCAATTCAGTACTTACTCATTTCTTTCTTGTATTCTCTCAAACAGAGTCAATCAATCATCTTTTTAGGCTACTTATAGGAAGCTACCTAGCTACCAAAATATAAGTGGATAGCAACATGTTTCTTTTTTGACTGCCTCCTAATAATTTTCTACATTATAAAAGTTTAATTTTCCATCTGTCCATCCATATGTTAGTCCACTGCTAGACATGGCCTTCCCTAATGCACCTTTCTCTATTAGAGGCTTTTTGGACTGTATCACACCATGCTAGTCCAAGGCAGATTGGTGGGTAGACGGACTTATTACGGACCCCTCCGACGCATGGATCATGTTACTTTTCAGACAATGCATGGATCATTTTACTTTTCCCACGGGATTTGAATCCACATCCTCCAGTTTATAAAGCAAGACCCAACAGAGGTGGTCTTTTATTAAGATGTCTTTAAAGAATGTGTTTCTCCTAGTAAATTGAATCATGTAATTGTCGCTTTTGTTCTGCAAGACCAGAAAAAAAAATTACCTGATCTGATTTACATACCTTTGTGTTTTTAAAGTATGCCAAAAAACATGTTTAAAGATTATTTTGATTATATAAGCAAAATGATTCACTATGAAGGTTCTTTGGGGTGCCCGACTTTTAAGCCAATTGAGTAATAGAAGTCACTTACGTGAATTCTTTCTCCAAATTGGCTAAACTTATGTAATTATTTGTAGCCTCCTAATCAAAAAACATAAGTAAAATAAATTAGTTCAATAACAATTATGTAATTAGCATCTTTAGTTTCCTGTGTGCCCTCTGGCAAAGACCTCCACCAACTTTTTCCATGTCACCCTATCTGTGGCATATCTCAACCTACTTTTCCCGGTTGTCCTTTCGAGGTGGTTTTCCTATCGTTATAGTTGTTTCCCTTTACTTCTTGTTCCATCTCGAGGGTACCATTTAGTTACTGCCAGGCTCCATTTTTTTTTCTTCTTATTAGATAGCCCTTTAGCTAATCTGTTGTTGTCAAAATATATATGGTTTTACACTATGCAGTGTTATTTTTACTCGTTCTACTTTCTCTAGATTGCTGTTTATAAAAATTTGGTACCATTTTGTTATGATGCCAACATACAGCAATTGATCCAGATATCTATTTATACGATATGTATTAAAAACAAAGGAAATTACTATTTCATCCTCTCTTATCGTAGTAAAGGTTTAAAGTTTTAGACAGACTAACTGGGATTGTACTGTAGAGGTGGTTATGTGAGCATTAAGGTAGTGGTGTAAAGTAGTGTATTTACACATGCTCAATTACAGTACTGCGACGCCCTCCGTAGCCTAGTGTTATGGGCGTGCGCTTTTGAAACCGGAGGTTGTGGGTTCGAATCCTGCGGGGACACAACAAATTTTCATTGTTGTTTCCTAGTTGGTTAGGGCAATTTGGGCCGATCACCCAATTGTCTGCAAAGTAAGATGATCCATGCGTCGGATGGGCATGTAAAAAGTCGGTCCACCCACCAACCCGCATTGGACCAGCGTGGTGGGATACGGTCTAAACCCCCTAATGGATAGGGCTGTATTAGGGGAGGCCTATGTCCAGCAGTGGACGAAAACGGGCTGATGATGATGATGACTGGACTTTATTGCATTTATCTCATGTGTAGCTAATGGAAGCACTGATTACAAGTTGTAAAAAGCATCCCCAGGTTTTTTTATGACTTTGCAAATAGTGGGTATTTCTGGCTATTTACAATTGTCATATAAAAATTTTAACCAAAAAATTACCTGAAGTTGGTAATTTTTTTTACAAAGTGTACATAACCCATTTTGGGCAAAACAATCGCATGGTAACGTTTCCTCTGCACGAAACTACCCCGCATCTTAAATCTTTAATATATTTAAAGATATCTGTTAAATCAAAATGAAATGTAAGTGATGTTTTACTAAGAATTTCTTAAATGCATTAACATTTACCGCCTTTATTGTTTAGCGTTATTGGCTCTTGCTTTATAAACCGGAGATTAAGGGTTCAAATCCTGTGGAGAAGCAATTTTGTGTTATTATTGTTTTCTGCTTGGCTAGGACTCTACCGGCCAATCACCCAATTGACTGAAATGTAAGATGAATTATTAGTTGGTTAAGCATGTAAAAAAGTCCGTCGACCCTCCAACCTGCATTGAATCAGCATGGTGGGATAAGGTCCAAACACCCTCTAATGAAGAAGGCATTCATTAGGGGAGACCTATGTCCATCAGTGGACTGTGAAGGCTGATGATGATAATGATGATTAACTTTTATGTAAGCATACCCAATATTACCTTAAATGGGCTTTGAATATGTGTTGCAATTTTCAACAAAGGTTCAATTGAAAATACTTTTAGTCTAGTTTTTACGATTTCGGCTGTTTGCAATTTAATTGCACGAGATTGTGATTTTTATCTACTAAAGTATTAACTACAAATCGGTTTCAAAAAAATGGGACAAATTGACAGCTAATATCTATCATTTAAAAAACTGATTAAAGAAATTGGAGCACTAGTATTGAAGCAATAAGGTAATATGTTAAAAAAAAACGCTTTGTACTATGTACTTTCACCTTCTTTTGGGTCTTAAGTCATTCAAAAACTATAAACTTTATATCTATTCAACCTAAATTGGTCACAGCAAAGACTATGACTTTTTTGACTCTAGTATTGATTGTGACTTCTTTATATAGTCACTCCTATATATTTTATGAATGCTCTTCTGTATTTCAGGATAGCAGAGATTATAGAAGCGGAGACGGAGAATTTTATGAAGAAGGACCCAGACCCATTTGACGAGCGGCCCCCCTCAAGGACTGACCCAGAATGTGCCCTTGGGCAAGCTTTGAAGGTCATGTTCAAGAAGGACCATTTTATGACTAAGGTAGGTACAAATTTATGGGTAAATGTAAAGTTTGTCAGTGCAGGAGATATTATATTGCACAAGTGTATGCACAGACCCGTACCCTTTACCCTTTTGACATACTGTGTAAGGGGAACCCACCACTATTTGTTTTATGCCTACCTCTATTTCTGTCCATCTCAGTGTTATTCCGTTATATATCTCTTTGTTACACTTAGCAATATAACTATATTTGTCTCTCTTTCTATCCCTTAAATTAATGCTTGCTAAATATAGGCAACCACCATATGTTGTTTTAGTGTTCCTAACTCTTTTCTTTCTCTCTTTATATTTCAAATAGCCTGTACTACATTATTAAGGGTGTCTCCAAATGTTTCTTGTCACTCTCTCTTTCTTCAAAAATTTTCCCTTGGTTGGTCTCCTTTCCACATTGAACCTTACAGTTTTGCCAAGAGAAAACTTATAATGACCGCCAAGCGCATTTTCATTATCTCTCTGAACGAGTCATAACAAAATGTTAGTAAATCGTGATTGAATATTGAGAGAGAGATATATATATGGGTCTCCAAAGGCCGTATACATATAAAATAAATTGGAACAAATCAAATGTATTGGGCACATTTTTACAAATAAATTGAAACACCTCTTAGTGTCATCAAAATAACGGTTATATTACATTGTAATATATAACCAATGCACAGAACATTGCAATACACAAAACAGTTTTCAAATTGCCTTTATACTCTGGCTAATCTCCAGAGTGGCTGGTCAGATTTTGAAGGGAATTTCACTGTTGGGTAGTGAAGAAACTGGAAGTAAAGCGCCTAAACGTAATTAATCGTTGTTAAATTCTCATTTCAGCTCGTAAACGACTACGTGCGTGACACATACTATTCGCGGCAGAACATAACGGGAAGAGACGTCTACAAGTTGAACGTGGCCGCCTGTCGTCTCACCCTGGACTTGATGCCAGGCTTGGAGATGAGCGTCGTTTTTCAGGTATTTTCCTGTCCCGAGTTTGCTTACCACAAGTTGTCTTCAAGTCGGCTCTTAGTCAATTCAGATTGTACTGCGTTCCGTATTTTTAGGTCTTATTATCTGACACTTAACTTAGCTTTATGAACCGGAGATCGTGGGTTCGCCCGCCGGGAATCCCACGGGGAAACAACTTTGTGTTATCGTTGTTTTCTGTGTCTTAAAGGTATGATGACCCATGCGGCGGATGGGCACGTGAAAAGTCGGTTCATCGACCAACCCGCATTGGACCAGCGTGGTGGGATAAGATCAAACCCCCTAACGGAGAAGGGGAAGCCTATGGTGATGGACTAACACAGACTGATGATGATGATGATGATATGTATTAGACTAGCCTCTGTAGTGCACATAATGGTGATTAAGATTTTTGATTATAATATAATAACAATGTCTTAGTCGATTCCGATTTTTATTAGAGATCAGCCAACTGCGCAAGAGATATGACATTGAAGAAGTTTAGGTGCAAACACAGGTGCAATCCCTCTCCCTTCACTCTCATAGCCTGACGGCGGATAACCGACAGCTCAAATTTCCATAGCCAACTAGGAAACAACATTAAAAATTTGTTGAGTCCCCACAGGATTCGAACCCACGACCTCCGTTTTCTAAAGCACACGCCCTTACCACTACGCTACGGAGGCGGTTAATACTTTAACTTGTGACTATTTAAAATTATTTATAGGATAACGAGTCACTGATCCAGCGTCTTGTCAGCTGGGCGACTAAATCCCCCGAGCCTTTGCAATGTTATGCCACGGGCTTGGTGGCAGCCGCTATGGAAGTGCAGGAGATTGCGGCCAATTTCAGGTTAGACGGCAGCCTTAACAGACATTTGTTATTATATAATCAACACTAGCAACCCCCCAACCCCCCTTGTGGGTGAAATTTCGGAAAATCCTTCCTTAGCCGACCTCTACTCGGCGAAGGAATATTCCTACCAAAATTCAAGTCGCTACGCCTTATGGTTCCAGAGATATCGTGGTGAGTCAATATATGGGTGGGAATCTCTTTTATATATATAGATATAACTGCCTAAGAACATATAATTTAGCCAACATTATTATATATTTATTTATTGGGTTAAAATAAAAGTGTTTCATTTATGTTTGTGTTAATGTCTTTAGCGTCTAATCTACATATTTTAAATAACAATTTGTCATAGCAAATTGTATATCACATTTTGTCTCTTGTGTTGTGAAATAATTGTTTTCATTACTCTTTCAGGGATTTGAACGCAATGTTAGTGCCGCTCATGCTGAGGAGGCTGCACGAATTGAGAAATAAGACCCTCGAGGACAAAGTAAGCATTACCAATTATTTGATCTTTCTTTAAAGTGAAATAATCTAGCTCGTAATATAGTAATGGACTAAATGATTCAAAAGAGTTGTTATTTTTTTTACGTTGAAACATAAATAAAGATGTTTAAAAATTTTAACAACAGATGTTTAATAGCCATTTTTTATACTTTGAGTGAATTTTGGATTTTTAGGAATTATAAGCTTTGTTTCGCAGCAAACCTGTCAAAACACGGTGACTCCACCGAACCAGACCCGCCACTTCGCAAGGTTCGATAAGAAACGAAACAACGAGGTCAAATGCAACGGCCCCAGCGTGGAGAAGAAAGGTAATTTATTTTATACAGCTGTTGCCCGCGACTTCGTCCGCGTGGTATTGTATAAAAAATAGTTATAATATCAAAGAACAGCCAAAGTCACTTCCAGTCTCATCAGCTATAAATCTCTTCAAAATCGGACCACCCGTTCCAGAGATTAGCCAGATTAAATAAACAGACAGATAAATATTTAAAAAAAACTATTTTATGTTAGGTTTCACAACAATGTTAACATTTTAAAAAGGTTATTTATATCTCACACAACCAGACACTACAATTCTATTTATTAGTATAGATAGAGTAAATAATAGTTACTTAGATAAATAAACACTTTATTGTTCAAATAAAAATGTTATTATGCATGCTTGTATTTATTAAAACTGTGGTTACGACTTGATTTAATTAAGAATTGTTGACTTTGACTTTACACAAGTGCTACGGTAAAGTCTAAAGATAATGTAAATCTTTGACTTTGGCTTTCGCTTTCACTTTACATTTTTAAATAATCTCCCGTTTTCCTTTCCAGACCGCGAGAAAGACGACGGCGGAGGGAGCGAGATGGTCGTAGAAGAGGCACCCACTCACACTGGGAAGGATCCGGAAACACCAGTCAAGAGTTACAACTGTACGGCTCTTTTGGTGATCTTAAATGCAAATAAAATATTTATTAATGTCCAACACTAGATCTGTTTTAGTATTGATGACATTTGGACAATTTTATATTTTACTAGCAATTCATTCATGGCTTTACTTCAATGTTAAGTGTTTTTATTAGAGTTTTGTAATGGATTTTATATTGATCACGGATATGGTAAAGTAAAAATAGGTCATTGTATTTTAATCATTATCAATTTAGTTTCTATAGAACAAGCTATACTTGGCAATACTATTGTGCTATTCGGCCAAATTCAAATATCTTCATTCAACACAGGAGCGATACACTCACTTATTGATTGTCAAAAATCTATCACCGGTTCGGAAAAGGATGCCACTAACTCGAGAGGAACCGGCAAAATAAATCAGTGGGACTTTTATTTGTCATCTTTTACAATAAAATTTAAACAGTTACGAGCATAAAGTTATAATATTATTGACAAAAGCCTGGAGCAAGCTTTACATTACCCGAGTGTGTTATCATTTATAGCTCGTTTACATTTGTCACAAATATTATTATCATTGCGATAATACAATATACAAATGCGTATGGCGTGATTTACAAAGCTTGAATTCAATATTTAATCCGTAGCGCATTTCATTCGAGTGTGGAATCTATTTTTAACATTCAAAATCTATCCAATTTGAAACTGTTTTTTTTATTAGCTTTTATTAGAAAACTATAAGCAATTACATATCTTTTTCTACTCCATTTATCTAATTCAACTACAGCTAATTTATTTTTTTGTTCGTCACTAGCATAGGCCTCCCTCATTTCCTTCCATTTGTTCTCTATCCATGTTTCGCTTGCTCTTTTCTTCTCTTGGGAACCGAGCCGTGATGCTTTCGCTCCAGTTTTCCTTTCCGTCAGTATGTGCAGTCCATTTCCATTATAATATTTCTGTTTTATGATTTAATTGTCTCATTGGTTCTGATTATTATCGTTAACATCCGCAGCCAGCGCGCGCTCCCCGGAGCAGTGGGGGCTGATGTCGCCGCCCGCCCGCCCCCCGCCGCCCGCGCAGCCCCTGCTGGCGCACGACCCCTCCTCCAACTCCAGCTGGGCGGAGATGGAGACATACGTCATCGGTCAGTGCCTGGTGGTGAAACCGGAGGTCGTGGGTTCGAATCCTGCGGGGACTCGACAAATTTTCATTGTTGGTTAGGACGATTTGGGCCGATCACCCGATCGTTTGATAAGCAAGATGATCTATGCGTCGGATGGGCGTGTAAAACGTCGGTCCTGTGCCTTATACCTCTACGGTCGTGTCGGTTATCCGTCCCATCGGGCTTTGAGAGTGCACAGGGAGTGCGCTTGTGTCTGCGCGTACACTTGTGCACTATAATATCTTCTGCGCAATTGGCTGATCTATAATATAGATCGGCCGCCGTAGTCGTAATCGACTGAAGAAAATATTAATTATTATTATTTAAATATTCGCAATTAACAGTAAACTATATTATTCGACTAACTCTTACCCCCGATTTCGCGTGAAATAGAAGAAATGTCCGCGTATCGAGACATACTGTAGAGTATAATGTAAATTATGTTATATTTGTACGACTTAGAATTGGTCTCACAATAACACCTGCGATAGCATGCATATATGTTTGAATAATAACGCACAATAAGGATTTAAATGTAAACATTTTTAAAAATTGCAATCAGACGCATTCAAAGCACATATAAGATGACACACTTTAAGTTCACATAAAATTTATTGCATTTAATAAATTGTTCATTCTATGTACATTAAACGTGTCATAGAGGACATTTTAATGAAATGAATACCTTAAAAGTTATGATAGATTTGAAATGCGGTGGAAGAAAACGCGATGAAATTTCGTACGAAGAGCACGTTGTTCACCTGCCTGTTTTGCGTAAAATAACTATACGCTGTTAGAAGTGGGCCATATTTTTTGTTAAAATTGCATTAGTTATATTGACTCAGGTATAGTATAATGCTATCACAGTATAAATAACCTAAGGAGGTTTTTAAAAGAAAACAGTGAAAATTTCTTTTGATGATTCATTGGCATTTTCTCGTGTAATTTATGCAGTTTATTCTATATATATATAATAAGTTAATCTGTTTCAGGCAATATTCATATACACCCGCCCACGGACGCCACAAAACAAATGCTAATACTGCGATACCTCACTCCTATGGGGGAATATCAAGAGGTCAGCTTAACTATGTTTATTTGTCGTTCGTCCAATTTACAATTAATAGAAACACTCATCATCACCATCATCATCATCACCATCGTCATTAACATCATCATCAGCCTGTGTCAGTCCACTGCTGGACATGGGCCTCCCCTAATGCACTAATTCTCTCCTAGGGGGTTTTTGGACCGTGTCCCACCACGTTGGTCCAATTCGGGATGGTGGGTGGACCTACTTTTTACATGCCTATCCCTAACCAATAGAGATGAAGCATTGTTAGCGTTGTAAGTCGACTGTCAACCAGTGATTGACATATTAATGACAATTCATCAATGACAACGCTAGATGTATGACACCACTCTTTTGCATTGGGTAACTTTGAATTAATTACTCGCTTAAAGTACTTATAGATATAGTGAGAAAAGATTTTCCTTCGAGATCATTCGGAAAAGTTGGTATTATCGTGTTCACTCTAATAGCTTCGGTACTCATACGTCTCTGTATAATTTATTTTGACATTTGACTCTGAAAAAATAAAGTTGCATTTTAATGGATGATTAAATATCATTCCTTCTTCTTATTTTAATTGAAACGGCTCCACCAACAGTATTTTTGTGATTCTGCCAATGTTAAGGCTGGAAAAATAGGTAGTGGTCAACAATTACACTTAACGCTGAAATACCTAGGACAAATACAAAACAATCAATTAGTAAATAAATTATTTTTGATAAAAATTATTGCCACATTATGAGGGACAGAACAAACAGAGTGACATATACTTGGATAAATTTATATACAGTTTTATAAGGAAAGGTATGTTAATAGTTAAATGTAACTATTTAATTCAGAAATTAATTGACAGCTCGGGTGTCATCTTATTCTGATAAAAACCCGAGATTTCCCGAAGGAACATAATGTCCCACTATAACTGTACACCCTATAACGGCTGCCATGACAACTAGTACCTTTTTCATCTGCCACAACTCATGGATCATCTTACTCCTCAGGCAATTGGGTTGATGGCACCTGATCAACTAATATATATATTTAATATCAATACAAACTTGCACTATAGGTTTTTAGTTACATCGACTGGCATCTGACCTCAAATGAGATGTCAGTTACAGATCGCATTGGACCAGCGTGGTGGGATACAGTCCAAATACCTTCTATTGGAGAAGGCATGCATTAGAGGAGGCCCATGTCCAGCAGTGGACTGACACAGGCTGATGATAGATAGTAGAGTAGAATAGTTGTCGGTGAATTTAAGATGCATGTCTTTTAGCGACTGCCAAAGATGCTCTTGAAAATTGTAATTAATCTAATTTATTTAATCCTATCGTACGTAGGATCGTCCGAATTTTCATACATTTGGTGATTCCGAATTGTCCCAATTCACCAGAAAACAATGACAACACAAAATAGTTTATGCGCAGGATTCGAACCCACGATCTACTTTTTTTAATGCAAGGGGCGAGCGCCACTACGCCACGGAGGGGTTAAACGTGTCCGTTTCAAATTTTTTTTTTTAAATATATTTATTTATTAATTGTCGCTAAGTTAAATCGCCTCCATGTTCAAGCGGTATTGACCATTGCTTTATAAACCGGAGGTCGTTAGTTCGAATGCCACGGGGAAACAACTTTGTGTTATCGTTGTTTTGTTGGACAATTTGGGTCGATCACCTAAAAGTAAGATGATGGATGCCTCGGATGGGCATGTAAAAAGTCTGTCCACCCACCAACCCGCCGCGGAGCAGTGTGGTGGAATATGGTCCAAAAACTCTGCAAGGGAGAAGGCGTCCATTAGGGGAGGCCTATTACCAGCAGTGGTCTGACACAAGCTGATGATGATGATCACTAAGTTTTAATTGCCTCCTAATTTGACTTAAGTGCAAATAATTAGTATATTCCTTTCATTTACAGTTTCTATCGCACGTGTTTGAACAAAACGCCCTGGGTTTGATCCTCGGCTACTTGAACGTACGGGAGTCCAAAGATTCAAGGCTGGCGTTCGAGGCACTGAAATATCTGGCAGCGCTCTGTGCCACAAAAAGTTCTCTATAGACTTCATCAATATGGGCGGGTTGCAGGTAAATTTTGTTCAATTCGTCCTCCCTTTTTATTCTATTTATTGACTTACTTTCCCATTTCTACTGCTTTGTATTTTACATAAAGCAGAGAAAAGGGGGGTAAAGTAAAACATTTTCATTAACTGCCCTCCCTGGTGCTTAGAAACCGGAGGTCGGGGTTTGAATCTTGGGGGACTGGCAAATTTTCATTTGTTGTTTTGGGCTGACCACCCAATTTGTCTGAAAAAAGAGATCCAAGCATCCGCATTGGCCCCAGCCGGGTAAATTCCAAAACCCCTAATGGATAGGGGTTACAGGGAGGCCTAAGTCCAGCAGGGACTACCGGCCGATGATGGACCTTTCTTAAATCATCATGGGGTTGGTTTGATTTCATCCAGATTTCATTTGAATAACCAGCTTTTCAAGGCGACTGGTAAATGACCACCAAGAACCAAAGGGTAGGCTGAATTGATAGATGAATTGGGTTAACCAGTAAATTAAATTAACCTTGAAATTCATATTCCCATTAAAATCCAATTTGGTTTTAGAATCGGTTGGAGTTCGAACCTGTACCGCCCTCAACAATTTTTAAATTCGAATTAGTTTGGCCAAGCATCAAAGATAATCTTAAAGGTCAAAGATTATGCGAAGAAAACCTGTGTTTTTTAATCCATTATCCTTTTTGTCCGAAATTTTCAGGTCCCCCAGGCCTTTCAGGGCAGCGGTTGGGTTCCTTGTCTGTACCTAGCTTATTGTGAAGACGCAATGGAGAGTCCCATGTTTAAAGGGCCACACCCTTTGGATCTTGGCAAGTAAGTACCCAAACCTTAAATTTATTTTTTTTGACATTACTTGCCAATTAGCTCAACTGCTGATTGTAGAAAATATCTGTTATTTTTTAAACTGGGCTAACTTACTCCCAGTTACATGGGCTGTCTCGGAAGGTTAAAAATAGAAGACAAATCGGTGGTAGATTGAAAAACCAAGGCCTAAATTGAATGAAGAGTTTTTGAATATGAATATTAATTCTTTTATATTTTAAATCCACCTATATGTATAATCATCATCCATCATCAAATTTGATTGCCACCTGGGACAAAAGGCCCCCCTAATACCACCCTTATCCAATTAGGGAGTTTTGGGACCGTATCCCACCCACGCTGGTCCGATGGGGTTGGTGGGGTGGACGGCTTTTGCCCATCCGACGCATGGATCATTTAAATTTCAGACAATTGGGTGATCTCCAAATTGCCCCCTTTCCAACTGGAAACAAACAAATTTATCAAAGGTCCCTAAATTCGAACCCTGACCTCCGGGTTTCTAAAGCACACATCCATACCCACTGGCCTGGAGGCCAGTTGTTTTTAAAGAAAAAATTAAATAATTGATATGGTATCTTTTTAAAATAATTTAAAAATTTATTCCGGTCTATATTTGGCTTCAGGGTACCGCTCTGGGCTTTTAATCTCCCACGACTCCGGGCCACGATTTTCCATGTTCCCTTCGGGCTGTCCTTCCAGTTCAGGGTCATCTTGGAGGAGTTTGACCATCAGGTGACTTGAATCTATCCTTTTCTTTCACTTTCGCAAATCCTTGTCCTTTCATCCCCAAATTACTTTCATCATCATCTTGATCACCCTTTTTAATTGGACCAAGGTTTCCCTTAAACCCCTGTCCATTAAAGGGGTTTTGGACCGATCCCACCACGCTGGGTCCAAGCGAGTGGGTATTGGACCCTTTCTTTTTGCCATCCGACGCATGGATCGTCTTTATAAGACAAATGGGTGATCGGTCCAAATTGTCCTAACCAACTGGAACAAGAACGAAACAAGTTGTTTTCCCGCGGGATTCGGAACCGACGACTCCGTTTATAAAAGCAAAGGCCTACTGCTAAGGCCACGTAGGTTTTCCTAATTAACAGGGATGGGAAAAATCAATCACCCCATCTAACCACAATATACGTTAAAATGATTCTGGTTGTCAAACATTTTTAAGAACCCACGTAATTAAAGTTAATCCCTTATATTATATGCTAAGAAAAATGTTTCGAATATTTTTGTGTGTATTCTATAACTATATAACATATTGTTATATTCCGGAAAAGTCTGGGATCTTAAAAAAACTTGGTTTCCTGACGGGCCCTCCAACAGTGGTTAAGTGGCCCTGGATCGAACCCAAAGAGGGTGTTGGTTCGATTCCCACCACTGGAAAAATATTGTGTGATGAACATAATGTTTCTAGCGTTACTTATTGTAGGACTGATTGATGTTGTTTTAGTAGTCCAGAAATATTATTATAATCGAAGCATTCCCATATTTGGGACGGCCTGGAAGCCTGTACAACGGATCTCCAATTTTCCCGATCCTGGGCTCCTGAGATGGGGGACGAGGGTCCGGAGGACGAGACCCTTTCCCCAGGCAGATCGTCGAACACGGCGCTTGCCCGTGGGGCCTCCCATTGAAGTACTGGTTGCCTCCCCCCAGAGTAGTGGTGGGGTTCCGAACCGGGGGGACCCAAAAACTTTTTTGGATGTCTTTTGTATAGGGAAATGCGAGATTATCCCCGAGCCTGGGTATCAATCTTTTTTTGCCATCTTTACCATTCGTGGACGGTAAAAGGGTAGGTTTCGGCTTCCTCCTGTCCCCAGTCTTCCGGTCGTGTCGATTTTCCGTCCCATCGGACTATGAGAGTAAAGGAGAGGAATCATTGTGCACTATAAACAATGGCAGTTGGGGATAATCAACTGGAGGACATACTATCCCATTGTATAAAACAATGCTTTCTTCCCTATATTTTTAAACCACCAACGGATTTCGATGCGGTTTTTTTAAATAGATAGAGTGATTGAAGAGGAAGGTTTATATGTGTAACCCATGCTTAATATTGTAGGTATATTTTCAATGTTATTATGGTTGTTATTATGGTTGAAGTTTATTGTCTACCAGCTGTGGTGCCCGTGACTAAATATATATATAATCAGTTATTTTTCTCATAAGAAAAAAATCATTCACAATTACATAATTTGTATTCCGGTGAATTTCTATCAGTTATTTTAGCTACGGTTTTTTATGAGATGAAGAAAAATCATTTTTTTATATAATTGATCTTTTCATTATAATCTCACATTGCTTTATTTTGTTGTAAACAGTGATGTGCCTTATATTATCTATATTTATAGTTACTGGATAATTTAGTGGACGATATCAATAAAGTTATTGATAATAATCGATTATTACTCGATGATTATTTTCCAAGGGAATCTGCATGTTCTTTATGATATAAAGGGCCCACTTTTCTAATTTTCAGATATCTGGAGGCGCATTTGAGGCTAAGGGCGGCTCAGGTGGCGAGGCAGCAAGGGGACAATGTTCCTGAGCCACCGCCGTACAAGGTTTGCAAATCGGTTTCCATAGCAACACAATAAGACATAGAGTCAACATGAATATAAGCATTACCAGTGCTATACATAATGTAGTAAAATTAAAGAACAATTTTAGATAATTCCATTCATTGTCGAGTGCTGTAGGTTATATTTGAAACGAGGTGACCCGACCAACTTTGTACTGCCACAATCAATAAATAAAAGATCTATGCCGTTGTATAAGGTTTATCTGAAAAAAATCTACATATATAAAGACCTGATAGATAGTTAACAACTGTAGTAAATATACTTACTGAAGTTAAGTGAAATTTATTCTTCACCTCTTGAGGACTAACATGTAGGGTATAAAATATAATTTATTTTGCTCAATTCCGATAATTTCTATATTTAATTACCTTTTAAACCTTCCCTGGACTTCATGAAATGATTGAAGACCAAAATTATCCAAATCGGTTCAGCCGTTCTCGAGTTTTAGCGTGAAACAGCAATTGATTTATATATATATAATATATATATATATATAATATATAGTATATGGAATATATATACATATTTGTGGAGGTGGTAGGACCCCTTTGCGGTCTGGGGCGTACATACGCGGTGTCTACTTCTGCCGTAAAGCAGGTAGTGTGTAAACGCTAACTTGTTCCGGTTTAAAGGGCATCGTGGCAATGATATTCATCTTTTTTAGACCCGAATAGGAGTTGAACATAAATGGAAAATGCTCAAAAATAGATTTTATCGTCGAATCACAGTCGACTAATTACGAGGACATATCGACGGAACAAAACGTCGTTACTGACAAAAATGAAATTGTTTACCGTAGAAGAGAATATTCAGAATGTTTAATATATTTAATATTTATTATAAATCAAAGAATAGAAAGAAGAAATTAACATTTATTATGTACAAAAGTTGAGATCAAAAATTAATTTATTGAATTGTTTATCGGTTTTGGTGAACAATTTGACTTTTGTCATTTACCACATTTTTGTTTTATTCCGTCGGTATGTGCAAATGGGTTTTGGCCATGTCAAGTTTAATTTGACTATACTCACGGTCATCATCGTCAGCCTGTATTAGTCCACCGCTGGACGTAGGCCTCCCCTAATGCGCGCCTTCTTCATAGGGGGTTTTTGCACCATGCGGCTTTTCCCATGCGCCAACTAGGGAACGGCAGTATTCCCTCACCACTAGGCCATCCGAGTAACGATAGATGGTGTCGCAGGCGTCCAAGTCCACGGCGGAGGAGATCCAGGAGCAGATCGAGCTGCTGCAGGGCGTGGCGTGGTCGCGCTGGGCGCCCGTGGACGAGCTGCTGGCGCTGGGCGGCGTGGCGCTGCTGCTGCAGGTCGTGGGCTACGCCTACGAGTGGAACTTCAACGGCAGGTATTGGCTGGTCCCGATTAGGGGAGGCCTATGTCCAGCGGTGGACTATCACTGGCCGATGGTGTATAACTATTAGGTGCCATGACATCGGAGTTGTTATCGGCTGAATATCGCGTGGCGGTCGCTCGTGGCCGCTGTCCATCGATGAAGACTATAGACTTTATCACCAGTAATATGTAACATTTAGTGTTACCACGATTTGCATGGGTTATTTGGTATAATATCTGAGGTATTGGCCCTTGCTTTATGAACCGGAGGTCGTGGGTTCGAATCCCGCGGGAAAACAACTTTGTTCTCGTTGTTTTCTGGTTGGTTAGGACAATTTGGGCCAACCACTCAATTTTCTAAAAAATAAAAGTCAGTCAACCCTCCGACCGGCATTAGGCCAGAACAGTGGGATACGGTCCAAAGATCCCCTAATGGAGAAGGCGTGCGTTAGAGAAGGCCTATGTCCAGCTGTGGACTAACACTGGCTGATGATGATGTAACAAATAAAACTCAAATCACTTCACAAATATTGAAAAACTCTTTTATATTTGAAGAACTTAACATACATCTTTATTCAATGTAGAAGTGTTACACTTGCTTGTTGAAGTCAAGAACGCTACCACATCACAGGAAACTCAACGGAAACGTTTTTTGTTATATTTTGCACTGAAATTCTGATTTAACACATAACCAATAAAAATTTGAATATGAAAATTTAATTTCAGACCATAAACTAAACAAACCTACAGCAAACATTTCACTATATATGTTATTTTTTTGTTTTAATTGTAAGCCTACTATATTTATATTTTCTTCACCACCCTAAGGTTGACTGGGAGAGAATTGCCAATGGCATTAAGTCCGCACTTTGTTCTCAAATTATTGTTTTCGTACAAGAGGTTTTATTAAATAAAATTCATATTAATATTCTCTCTTCATCTCATCAGCCTGTAATAGTCCACTGCTGAACATAGGCCTCCCTAATACCTATCCATTAGAGGGTTTTGGACCGTATCCAACCACTTAGTCAATGCAGGGTTGATGGGTGGACCGATTATTCGCCTAATCCGATCACTGGAATCATCTTCTTTTCAGACAGTTAGTAGATCGGGTAATCTACTACAACTAGAAACAACAATGAAATTATTTGAGTCCCCTGAGAATCGAACGCACGACCTCCGGTTTCTAACACACGCCCATACCATTGGCTACGGAGGCAGTAGGACATATTGATATAATAAGGAGGAAGATTTTTGTTTCCAATGGCTGGTAGACGAGTTACCTATTATATAGTTTTATGTCATTATTCTTCAGTAACTTAGGCTACTGTTTACCCTAGGAAAGTCCATTCTAAAAATCTGAGAATAACACAGGCAACCGTGGTCGCACCGCTAGTGTATTAAATAGTTCATTAAACATTTTATTATCAACAAACTGCCTCCGTAGCCTAGTGGTATAGGCGTGTGGCTTAGAAACCGGAGGTCGAGGGTTCGAATCCTGCGGGGACTCAACAAATTTTCATTGTTGTTTCCTAGTTGGTTAGGGCAATTTGGGCCGATCACCCGATTGTCTGAAAAGTAAGATGATCCATGCGTCGGATGGGCGTGTAAAGTCGGTCCACCACCAACCGCATTGGACCAGCAAAAACCCTCTAATGGATAGGGGTGTATGAGGGGAGGCCTATGTCCAGCAGTGGACTATCACAGGCTGATAATGATGATTATCATCAAACCACAGGGCGGAGACTGTCCGTTCGGCGCTGGATGTGATATCGGTATGCTGTGTCGCACCAAAGGTACAATTGCAGTTGACGGAGAAGATCGACATGAGAGATGCCGACCTCACCACTGGAGTCAATATAGTTTTGGGTAAGGTTTTATAATATTAACTACTTTAATAGCCCAGTGGTATGTGCTTGCGCTATAAATCAGAGGTTGTGGGTTCGAATCCTATCAATTACTTGTTTAAGCAGTTTATTAATTGGTTGAAGTGATGCGGGCAGATCACCCGATTCCCTGTTAAGTACATATGATCCATGTTAGATAAAGGGGCATGTGAAAAGTTGGTCCTTAGCCTGATCTCTATACGGTCGTGTCGGTTTTCCGTCCCATCGGGTTGTGAGAGTGAAGGAAGGAGTGCATTTATGTCTGCACGTTTGCTTGTCGACTGTAATATCTCCTACGCAATTGACTGATCTCAGATAGAGGAAGGATAGAAAAACACATAAATATTTTGCTACAAGTCCACCAGCCACAAACCGTGATGGTACCTGAGAGGTCTGGTAGAGAAGGGGAAAATCCCACAGCGATATTTAATATAATAATAGTAATTGAGCCTCTTTATTTCCTATTACCTTATTATTACATATATTTAAACTTATTAACAAGTTACTTTACAATATCGAGACATAAAAAGTTTAGATAGGTACTACCTATTTAGGTAAAAGCCTCCTCCAGGCCGTTCCAGCTATGATTTCGTCACTCTATCTTTCCATAGGTCTTTTCCCGCTATATGCATTTAAGTTTGTTCCTTTGTTTGTCCATCGTTTGTCCATGTAGCGTGCCCAGACAATCGCCGTTTTGCCCCTAGACTGCACTGTAGGATATCTATTAGCTTGGTCTCTTTGGGAAAATTCGCGATATTTTATATGAAAGGATTAAAATAAAGTTTTCCATTGGTCTTTGTTCACATAAATTTCGTAATTCAGTACTATCCCTTTGCTAAGCTCTGGAACTAAAAAGAATGTATTATTTATATAAAGTATGTATGTATTTATATAAAAGTTAAATTAGGTTCTATATAAATATATCTATATAAAAGTTCTATAAAAGTATCTATATAAAGTTTATAAATATATCAGAATGTTACTTTTACTTATTTATTCACTCTTTTGGTTCTTCAGATCATAGGAGGAATTGCTATGATAATAGAGTATCTTAAAATTCTACTTAAATGTCTATGTCTTTTTACACGGGACTGTCTGTACTGTTTTTAATATAATATTATGATTATATAACAATTTCATTCAACATTTGAAGCCAGTCACTTTTTTTCTTCATTTATTCGTTAAGGATTTTTATCTATTTAGACATGTCAAACCCTTCGTAGCTAAACATAACAAATATATATATATACAAATAACATGATAGTTCTAGAAATACAGACAGCAAATTAAAGTTGCTATATACAATTGATAATTTATTGTTTACATTGACTATCGCTTATATTTGAAATGGGCAAGCTGAGGCATATTTTAACCAGTTTTTTAAATTTTTATTGCATACGCAGAGCAGACTAACAATCAGGGGCCACCTGATGGAAAGTGGTCACCGACGCCCATGGACATTGGCAATACTAGTGGTATCACCAACGCGCTGCCTACCGTGAGACATAGGATGTTAAGTCTCGTTCACCCAGTAAATACGCTGGCTACGGTGCCCTTCCAACCGGAACACAGTAGTGTTTTCACACTACTGTTTCACCCGGACGGTTACTTGAATTGCCAGTTAATTAAAGTTAATGAGAAGTATTATTTTTTGTATTTCAGGCGCGGCCGACGGAGAGATTGTACCCGAACCTGAGGTGCAGAAGGCTGCTCTAAACGTTTTAGTCAATTGTGTGTGTGCTCCTGTTCACAGGGTGAATAACAATTATTATTACATACTTAATATAGATTTAGCGAGCAATTCGGGAAAACACCTGAACAGTCAATAAAGTATAATAAAGAAATGTATATGTACTGCCTCCGTAGCCTAGTGGTAAGGGCGAGTGCTTTAGAAAGTGGAGTTCGTGGGTTGGAGTCCTGTGCAGAATCGACAAACTTCCTTTGTTGTTTTTTAGTTGGTTAGGGCAATTATGGCCGAACCGTCTTAAAAGTGAGATGATCCATGCGTCGGATGGGCATGTAAAAAGTCGGTCCGCCCACCAACCCACATTGGACAAGCGTGGTGGGATACAGTCCAAGAACCCCCCAATGGAGAAGGCGAGACCTATGTCCAGCAGTGGACTGACACAGGCTGATAATGATGATGATGATGATAGCTTGTATATATATATATATTGCTTTGGTGAATGGTTTTTAATGTCATTTTGGTTAATTAAAAAGGTATTTTTTAGGCGGGCACTTCAACCACTCGCTTCTCTCTAACCGGTTCCAGTAAAAAGAAGACTGCTTTGAAATCTTACGAAGATGTTATACAGAAAGTTTGGGAGAGCGTTCGGACGAACAACGGAATTATGGTAAATTGTTGTTATTTAATACTAACCGCCTCTTTGGTCTATGGGCCCTTGCTTTATAAACCGGAGGTCGTGGTTTCGAATCCCGCGGGTGGTTGAAATCCGCCAATGGCACTTTTCTGGTTGGTTAAAACAATTTGGGCCAATCACCCAATTGACTGAAAAGTAGGATGATCCATGCGTCAGATGGGCATGTAAAAAGTCGGTCCATCCACCAACCCGCATTGGACCAGCGTGGTGGGATACGGTCCGAACACCCTCTAATGGAAAGGTGTGATTAATGAGGGGGGGTCTATGTTGATGATGATGATGATGACCGGGCAGACTCCATACTGCCTCAATCAATAAATAGAACACAAACTTTTGTATAAGATTCAACGATCTTCATTAAAGTAACATGATGGCTAGTTAACAACGTTAGTGAATCTTCCACAAGTATTTAACTTAAATTAAGTTTCATAAATATACTCAGAATAAATATTTAGTTAGTAACATATAGAAATATAATAAGTATAACTAATTATTTCTTTTATTTACGCGATTATTATACATATCAAATCCACTAATTTACGGATTTTTCGCGTTACTCAAATATATTTATTCCCGACGTTTCGGATTCTTTTCAGCATCCATGATCAAGATGATCAGTCTGCCCGTGATCATGGATGCCGAAATGCTTATTTTTATACGGCACGACTTACGAAACGAAAGTCACAGTTTCGATGCCGAATTCTTTTGATGCCGAACAGTTAAATCAATAAATTAACTCTCTTGCATACTTTACTTCGGCTTTGCAATCAAAAATGTTTAATTAATTGATTGGTGTTTGCTACGAAACAAAGATTTTAATAAAAACTTTATTTCATTGTTACAATGATGATGATTAATATTCGCCGTGTATTTACACTGATTTCGATTGTTATTTTGTACGATTTTATTATAATGATTACCGGTGGTAGGTCTCCTGTTTACAGGAGACCGTCTGGTGACCACCGCGGTGCCTAATTCTGCCGCGAAAGCAGTGTGAAAACCTACTGTGTTCCGGTTGGAAAGGCACCGTAGCCAGCGTATTTACTGGGTAAACGAGACTTAACACCCTATGTCTCACGGTAGGCAGCGCGTTGGTTACCACTGGTATTGCCAATGTCTATGGGCGTCGGTGACCACTTCCCATCAGGTGGCCCGACTGCTCGTCTGCCTGCGTATGCCATAAAAAATAATGATTTTCACGTTCGTATACACCGGTCAGTTACTTTGTTTGTTCGGCGTATTCAAACAAAAACTCTTTATTTTGTTTTATTTTACTTTTTATTCAATCAACTGCTGGTTTCCCGCAATACAATGCGAGACTTTATTTACCAACAGGGGTCACTCAAATTTGGTATATTTGTGTATTAGTCGTACCTATGAAAATTAAACGCTTCACACACCGATTCGCTTACTTGGCAAATTCCGATCTGCTATCTCTCTGCCCGTTGGTAGCCAAGACGCGATAAATATAACGCTTTACGCTACAACGATTCGAACGAATAATCGTATTTGTTACTTAATTATTAACAACTCTGGTTATTCCGGACCGAACAGTTATTACAAGTGTCATATCGCGAAACTTGGATTTGTGTATCTCTATGACGTGAAATTAACGCTCACCCCGATGATGTGAAATTGAATTCGATCGTCTTCTGCCGTTGTATGATTCGAAAATTACGCTTTCTCAATCTAGCAAAGATGGCGTTGTTTCCAATACTGTATGTTTAGATTGTATCGATCGGATAACGAGCTATTTGATATGTTTTCGTCTTGCGAATAATTAACAATATCGTATCTTTGACGTGATGTATCACGCAGAATACTAAGTTTGCTCGTCTGTCCTTTCATTCAAAATTGTTTTTAACTTTGATTAGCAAGATGGCGCCATGTTGTTGATTTCATCGAAACATCCATTTTGTTGTGTATTGCAATAAACTTAATGATACGTTTGTAAAGGTGTGTTTCCATAGTAACGTCTTCGGCGCCTTCATTTCAAGTAAACTGCTATTTTCGTTAACCTCAGATGGCGCATGTGTCTCATTCTTCATCGTTATCGTTTCGATGGAAAATTAACAATAGGTCTATTTTCGTTGATCTATTATGCTTTTGAGACGTATTACCACATATTATACGTTGTCTAAACGTCAGCTGTCGCTGTATGCAGGTGAAGTCTCCGGTATCGTTCGATCGGTAGACGGAAGCTGGGTGTCTCGCGCTAGCGTCCTCGCGTATACCACCTGCCAGATCATCTCAATGCTGCTGTCCTTCTTCACCCCTCGAGATTCATGAGAACGCGACCTCTCCTTCTCATCCTTTCTCCTCATGCTCACTCCTCTAGGCCTCGCGCTGCCCACCGTGCGCCAGATCATCTCAAGCTGCTCGCTCTTACCACCTCGCAGATTCAGAGTGAGAACGCGCCTCTCTCTTCTCTCTCTCTCCTCTCCATCTCACTCCTCTTAAGGCCTCGCGCTTGCCCCACCGTGCGCAGATCATCTCAAGCTGCCGCTCTTCCACCTCGCAGATTCAGAGTGAGAACGCGCCTCTCCTTCTCTCCTTCTCCCTCTCCATCTCACCCACTCTTACAGGCCTCGCGCCTGCCCCACCGTGCGCCAGATCATCTCAAGCTGCCGCTCTTCACCACTCGCAGATTCAGAGTGAGAACGCCTCTCTCCTTCTCTCTCTTTCTCCTCTCCATCTCACTCACTCTTAAGGCCTCGCGCGCTGCCCCACCGTGCGCCAGATCATCTCAAGCTGCGCTCTTCACCACCTCGCAGATTCAGGTGAGAACGCGCCTCTCTCTCTCTCTTTCTCCTCTCCATCTCACTCACTCTTAAGGCCTCCGCGCTGCCCCACCGTGCGCCAGATCATCTCCAAGCTGCCGCTCTTCACCACCTCGCAGATTCAGAGTGAGAACGCGCTCTCTCCTTCTCTCTCTTTCTCCTCTCCATCTCACTCACTCTTAAGGCCTCGCGCGCTGCCCACCGTGCGCCAGATCATCTCCAAGCTGCCGCTCTTCACCACCTCCAGATTCAGAGTGAGAACGCCTCTCTCCTTCTCTCTTTCTCCCTCTCCATCTCACTCACTCTTAAGGCCTCTGCGCTCTGCCCCACCGTGCGCAGATCATCTCAAGCTGCCGCTCTTCCCACCCTCTGCAGATTCAGAGTGAGAACGCCCTCTCCTTCTCTCTCTTCTCCTCTCCATCTCACTCACTCTTAAGGCCTCGCGCGCTGCCCCACCGTGCCAGATCATCTCCAAGCTGCCGCTCTTCACCACCTCGCAGATTCAGGTGAGAACGCGCCTCTCTCCTTCTCTCTCTTCTCCCTCTCCATCTCACTCCTCTTAAGGCCTCGCGCTGCCCCACCGTGCGCCAGATCATCTCAAGCTGCCGCTCTTCACCACCTCGCAGATTCAGAGTGAGAACGCGCCTCTCCTCTCTCTCTTTCTCCTCTCCATCTCTCCTCACTCTAAGGCCTCGCGCCGCGCCCACCGTGCGCCAGATCATCTCAAGCTGCCGCTCTTCACCACCTCGCAGATTCAGAGTGAGAACGCGCCTCTCTCCTCTCTCTCTTCTCCTCTCCATCTCACTCACTCTTAAGGCCTCGCGCTGCCCCACCGTGCGCCAGATCATCTCAAGCTGCCGCTCTTCACCACCTCGCAGATTCAGAGTGAGAACGCGCTCTCTCCTTCTCTCTCTTTCTCCTCTCCATCTCACTCACTCTTAAGGCCTCGCGCGCTGCCCCACCGTGCGCCAGATCATCTCAAGCTGCCGCTCTTACCACCTCGCAGATTCAGAGTGAGAACGCGCTCTCTCCTTCTCTCTCTTTCTCCCTCTCATCTCACTCACTCTTAAGGCCTCGCGGCTGCCCCACCGTGCGCCAGATCATCTCAAGCTGCCGCTCTTCACCACCTCGCAGATTCAGAGTGAGAACGCGCTCTCTCCTCTCTCTCTTTCTCCCTCTCCATCTCACTCCTCTTAGGCCTCGCGCCTGCCCCACCGTGCGCAGATCATCTCAAGCTGCCGCTCTTCACCACCTCGCAGATTCAGAGTGAGAACGCGCTCTCTCCTTCTCTCTCTTTCTCCTCTCCATCTCACTCACTCTTAAGGCCTCGCGCTGCCCACCGTGCGCCAGATCATCTCTCAAGCTGCCGCTCTTCACCACCTCGCAGATTCAGAGTGAGAACGCGCTCTCTCCTTCTCTCTCTTTCTCCCTCTCCATCTACTCACTCCTTAAGGCCTCGCGCGCTGCCCCACCGTGCGCCAGATCATCTCCAAGCTGCCGCTCTTCACCACCTCGCAGATTCAGAGTGAGAACGCGCCTCTCCTTCTCTCTCTTCTCCCTCTCCATCTCACTCACTCTTAAGGCCTCGCGCTGCCCACCGTGCGCCAGATCATCTCAAGCTGCCGCTCTTCACCACCTCGCAGATTCAGAGTGAGAACGCGCTCTCTCCTTCTCTCTCTTCTCCTCTCCATCTCACTCACTCTTAAGGCCTCGGCGCTGCCCCACCGTGCGCCAGATCATCTCAAGCTGCCGCTCTTCACCACCTCGCAGATTCAGAGTGAGAACGCGCCTCTCCTTCTCTCTCTTTCTCCCTCTCCATCTCACTCACTCTTAAGGCCTCGCGCTGCCCCACCGTGCGCCAGATCATCTCAAGCTGCCGCTCTTCACCACCTCGCAGATTCAGAGTGAGAACGCGCCTCTCCTTCTCTCTCTTCTCCCTCTCCATCTCACTCACTCTTAAGGCCTCCGCCTGCCCCACCGTGCGCCAGATCATCTCAAGCTGCCGCTCTTCACCACCTCGCAGATTCAGAGTGAGAACGCCTCTCTCCTTCTCTCTCTTCTCCTCTCCATCTCACTCACTCTTAAGGCCTCGCGCTGCCCCACCGTGCGCCAGATCATCTCAAGCTGCCGCTCTTCACCACCTCCAGATTCAGAGTGAGAACGCGCCTCTCTCCTTCTCTCTCTTCTCCTCTCCATCTCACTCACTCTTAAGGCCTCGCGCTGCCCCACCGTGCGCCAGATCATCTCAAGCTGCCGCTCTTCACCACCTCGCAGATTCAGAGTGAGAACGCCTCTCTCCTTCTCTCTCTTTCTCCCTCTCATCTCACTCACTCTTAAGGCCTCCGCGCTGCCCCACCGTGCGCCAGATCATCTCAAGCTGCCGCTCTTCACCACCTCGCAGATTCAAGGTGAGAACGCGCCTCTCTCCTTCTCTCTCTTTCTCCCTCTCCATCTCACTCCTCTCTAAGGCCTCGCGCTGCCCCACCGTGCCAGATCATCTCAAGCTGCCCTCTTCACCACCTCGCAGATTCAGAGTGAGAACGCGCCTCTCTCCTCTCTCTCTTTCTCCTCTCCATCTCACTCACTCTTAAGGCCTCGCGCGCTGCCCCACCGTGCGCCAGATCATCTCAAGCTGCCGCTCTTCACCACCTCGCAGATTCAGAGTGAGAACGCGCTCTCTCCTTCTCTCTCTTTCTCCTCTCCATCTCACTCCTCTTAAGGCCTCCGCGCTGCCCCACCGTGCGCCAGATCATCTCAAGCTGCCGCTCTTCACCACCTCGCAGATTCAGAGTGAGAACGCGTCTCTCCTCTCTCTTCTCTCCATCTCCTCACTCTAGGCCTCGCTGCCATCCAGATCATCCAGCTGCGCTCACACCTCAGTTCAAGGAGACGCCTCTCTCTCTTTCTCCTCCCCACTCCTGGCCTCGCTGCCCCACCGTGCCAGATCATCTCCAAGCTGCCGCTCTTCACCACCTCGCAGATTCAGGTGAGAACGCGCCTCTCTTCTCTGTCTTCCTCCCTCTCCATCTCACTCACTCTTAAGGCCTCGCGCTGCCCCACCGTGCGCCAGATCATCTCAAGCTGCCGCTCTTCACCACCTCGCAGATTCAGAGTGAGAACGCGCTCTCTCCTTCTCTGTCTTCCTCCTCTCCATCTCACTCACTCTTAAGGCCTCGCGCTGCCCACCGTGCGCCAGATCATCTCAAGCTGCCGCTCTTCACCACCTCGCAGATTCAGAGTGAGAACGCGCTCTCTCCTTCTCTGTCTTCCTCCCTCCATCTCACTCACTCTTAAGGCCTCGCCGCTGCCCCACCGTGCGCCAGATCATCTCAGCTGCCGCTCTTCACCACCTCGCAGATTCAGAGTGAGAACGCCTCTCTCCTTCTCTGTCTTCCTCCTCTCCATCTCACTCACTCTTAAGGCCTCGCGCGCTGCCCACCGTGCGCCAGATCATCTCAAGCTGCCGCTCTTCACCACCTCGCAGATTCAGAGTGAGAACGCGCCTCTCTCCTTCTCCGTCTTTCTCCCTCTCCATCTCACTCACTCTTAAGGCCTCGCGCGCTGCCCCACCGTGCGCCAGATCATCTCAAGCTGCCGCTCTTCACCACCTCGCAGATTCAGAGTGAGAACGCGCCTCTCTCCTTCTCTGTCTTTCTCCCTCTCCATCTCACTCACTCTTAAGGCCTCGCGCGCTGCCCCACCGTGCGCCAGATCATCTCCAAGCTGCCGCTCTTCACCACCTCGCAGATTCAGAGTGAGAACGCGCCTCTCTCCTTCTCTGTCTTTCTCCCTCTCCATCTCACTCACTCTAAGGCCTCGCGCCTGCCCCACCGTGCGCCAGATCATCTCAAGCTGCCGCTCTTCACCACCTCGCAGATTCAGAGTGAGAACGCGCCTCTCTCCTTCTCTGTCTTTCTCCCTCTCCATCTCACTCACTCTTAAGGCCTCGCGCGCTGCCCCACCGTGCGCCAGATCATCTCCAAGCTGCCGCTCTTCACCACCTCGCAGATTCAGAGTGAGAACGCGCCTCTCTCCTTCTCTGTCTTTCTCCCTCTCCATCTCACTCACTCTTAAGGCCTCGCGCGCTGCCCCACCGTGCGCCAGATCATCTCCAAGCTGCCGCTCTTCACCACCTCGCAGATTCAGAGTGAGAACGCGCCTCTCTCCTTCTCTGTCTTTCTCCCTCTCCATCTCACCCACTCTTAAGGACTCGCGCGCTGCTCCACCGTGCGCTAGATCTAACTAACAGATACAGAATTTATGAATGTTTCTCTTTCTCTCTCTTTCGTACCATCCTCTCCTCTCACATCTTCACCAATCTTTACCTCTTTGTCCCTATCTTACACACTCTCTCTTCTTCCCTGTTTATCTCTCTCTCCATCATACACACACTCTTTTATCCTCCATTTGTCCGCCCTTCCTTTCTCTCGCTCCTTTACCCCCATTGTCAAAGATCATCAGCGTTATCTATAAAAAACAGGATGACATCTTCACTCTTCCCTACTTTAACTCTCATTCAAGAGAAATCGTTATTACAATGACTTTTATGTTATATTTTTTTCGGTCTTTTTAAGCTGATCTAACGAGGATGATATACCATGTCACTGCTTTATGACTTCTATTGTTTTTTGTCATAAATAGATTTATGAGATGGAGAGACAAAGTAAAAATGGCACTCTATCTCCCTCTCTCTCTCTCTTATGAGCCCATTTTATCACTCTCTATATATCTTTTTTCCTCGCTTTTCTTTCCCTTTTTGTCATGTACACTGGGCTAAAATTTACACCAATTAAATTTCCCAGTCGTTCATTTTCAATAGAATGTTTGCATATCCAGTATTTGTCATACATATTGAACCTGATGCAACTTTTCAGCACTGATGAGGGACCCGATACTCCAGGAGAAGAGGCAGGAGCACGTGATGTTCCAGAAGTACGCCCTGGAGCTGCTGGAGAGGGTGTCGGGCAAGAGCAAGCACATGGGCACGGAGTTCGAGACCTCCTTGGCTAATATACATCGGGTTGGTAATATCTAATGGCCAATCAGTATATAAAGTCAGTATATACATATATACTAGGCTGTAAAGGCATTTGCTTTGTGGCCTAGTAGTATGGAAACCGAAAATCGTGGATTCGAATCCTGCGGGGAGTTTTGTTAGTTGTTTCCTAGTTGGTTATAACAACGCGGGTTAATTAACTGCCCGTAAAGTAAGATGATGGTCGCATGGGCATATGTAAACTGACGGTCTTGACCTGCTTTCGGTTCGGTCGCGTCGGTTATCCGTCCCATTGGACTGTGTAAGTGAATGGAGTTCGATTACACTTGTGCACTATGATATCTCCTTAACGTTTACTTACGTATTTCTTCACTACGAAATTCGGACTCTAGAGTTTATGTATACAATGTGACTTATGGCAAAAAGCATCGTCGTCTGTGTGTCATCTTAGTGACGAATTATTAATAAAAAATGCCACTTTTTTTTATAAAACAATATTCACATCAATTCATTCTGAATCGATCCGGATTTAAGTTTATTTAAAGATTCCAGCCCCAATTAGCCTTTGAAACCTTTGAGAATGTGTCATTTCCCCCTCGTGTGTATGAACCATTGGCCGATATCGTTCCAGGCGAACGTGGTCGCCCAGACCAGGATCAACTACAACGAGCGGCAGCTGCTGCAGCTGGTGGCGGCGCACTTGGCGGCGCGCGGGCTGCGGGAGAGCGCGGCCGCGCTGCAGCGGGAGGCGCGGCTGCCGGCGCCCGCCTCCGCGGCGCCCGCGCCCCCGCCGCCGCCCGTCTACACGCCCTCCACGCCCGTGAGGGTGAGTGGCCGCGACTGTACGCGGCTTGTGCGTCGTTGTACGCAGGCTGTGACCGACTGTACGGGGTTTGGGACCGACTGTACGGTAGACGCGAGTGCACGGAGTTTGGGGCCGACTGTACGCGACCGTATGCGGATTGTATGCGACTGTCCGTAAAATGTACGCAGATTGTTGTGACCAGCTGTATGTAGCCGTGCGCAAATTTCGCGGACTGCGTCCGACAGTACGTTGGACGCGATCGCATGCGGACTGTACGTGATTGAACGCAGATACTACTAATGTACTCGATTGTACTTGAGCTGGTGGAGATGGTAGAGAGACTGTACTTGGACGCGACCGTAACTTGACTTCGCAGACTGTAAGCGACTGTACGTAGGACATAACTGTAGGCTGATTGTAACCGACTTTACGCAGATACTACGCGATTGTACCTGTGATGGTGGAAATGCAAGTGAGTCGGGTACACTGTACTTGTCTTGATGCATTCGTATCCAGTTGTACTTTTTAGGCATCTCAGGATTGTGTGCAAAGAGCACGTCTCCCACGCGACTGTATTCAGAATATATGCTATTGTAAGAAGACTGACCGCGACTGTACGCGATGTATGCAAACTGTACGGTGGACACGACTTTACGCAGACTGTATGTCACTATGCTCGTGATGGTAGACGTGTGGTGATGGTAGACTAATGTGGTTAAGGTGCATCACGTGTGTGCCTGACTGTACTTGTGACGGCGTGACTGTACCTTGACAACTGACCGCTCACGAGGAGATAGTATAATAGTTTAATACGTGTGTGACGTAGCTTGTACGTGAGCGTACGCAGACTTTACGTAGACTGTGGTGACGTTTATTAGCGTGATGAGTGCGTCCGACTTCACTTGTGATAATGACGACGCCTGAGTACTTGTTGTTCTTGTGACGTCACGCTTGAAGAGAATGATTCCGACTGTACTTAGAGAGTTCGTGTTCCGCTTCGTAGGGCACCGTAGAAAACGTAATCACCTGGTGAAAGTGATGTCACGTCCCCATATGTTTTAACGTCCTGGTTATCATTAACCTTCGTTTGATTAAACGACCCGCTTCACGCAGTGGTATGTGACCCTGACTGTTACGCCAAAGGTAGTGGGTTCGATTCACGCCACGGGGAAAGTATTGTGTGATGAAAATAGTGTTTTTCTCGTATCTCTTTATTCGTATTGTCAAAATGTGTCAAAACATTTAGTCGTCTAGTTTCCATACAAGCTTTGCTTAGTTTGGGACTGGATGATGACCGTAATATTATTATTAAAGATATATATTATTATATTATTATTTCAGTCCCGTCTCTCCGTCTCCCGAACAAGCAGCTGCCACCATAGAGACAGCATGGACCACAACCACCACAGCATGGCGACGGAAGGCGAGAGCCCTTTGCCGACCGTTATTAAATTAAGGTAAGCAGAAGTCAAATATATGTTGCTTTGTATTGAGACATCATACATCATCAGCCTGTGTTTGTCCACTGGTGGACATAGGCCTTCCCAACTGCATGCCTTCTCTATTAGGGGTTTTCTGGACCGTATCCCACCACGCTGGTCCAATGCGGGTTGGTGGGTGGACCGACTTTTTACAAGACCATCCGACGCATGGAATATCCTACTTTTCAGACAATTAAGTGATAGGCCCAAATTGCCCCAACAAACCAAAAAACAACGATAACTCAAAGTTGTTTCCCCGCTGATTCGAACCCACGACCACCGGTTTATACCGCTGGAGCACGGAGGATAGATCCCTTTTAGTCACATACTTATGTACTATCGTCTCGTTTAAACCGTTAATATTGTATTGTCATGCATTATTATGTGAAAATTAGCATGTATTTAGTTGGTAAGCTCTCTTAGATAAAGAAATATATGACATAAATATTTCTAAACCAAGTAATGTACTCCCATTGTAAAATCACCCCTATTTCCACCACAGGAAGGTCCAGAACCCGCCGTCAGCGCCTCCCGCCGAGCACAAGCGCTCCCTCCAGAAGCAGCTCAGCGCCTGCGCTGGTGGCGAGAGGCCACCTTCTCCGCCGAGGGTCACGCTGCACTCCATCATCACGGAGTACCTCTACAACCAGCACGCGCTCTGCAAGAACCCCGTCGTCACCTGCCCAGTTCAATTTGTTCGAGTTAGTATATCTTTTCATTAGTCATTAGTTAATGTAAGAGGGTTATTATTTGATATGTATAACCTTCAAGTATTATAGGTTATTGTAACAGAGCTTTAAATTTTTTTTCAGTACTTATAACTTAAGCTGTTATCTAGAATAAATGATACATATTCTGTAAATATAAATATTGAAAGATTCAAGTATATTTTAGGATCTTTTTTAGTTTATCAAGTTTTTTGACCAGTGCTAATTAAGATGTAGTATTTAAATGCTATATAATGATCACCCAATTGTCTGAAAGGTAAGATGATTCATGCGACGGATGGGCATGTAAAAGTCGGTCCACCCACCGATCCGCACTGGACCAGCGTGGTGGGATACGGTCCAATACCCCCCAATAGAGAAAGCGTGGAGTAGGGGAGGCCTATGTCCAACTGTGGACTAACACAGACTGATTATGATTAGAATTTGCAATGCCGATACCTAATGTGTAGCGTCGTTCGTCGATAGAAGACCATTAAAGAGATATCGTTTTTTTATAGCGACGTCCATGGACATCCAACAGCAATGCCAAGAGTATCACTAAATTCGCTGGCTACGGTGCCCTTCAAACCGAAACCCGGTAGCGTTTTTACTGCTTCGCGGCAGAAATAGCCACCGAGGTTTTACTATCCCTAGACGGCCTCATATAAATAGAGGACCCACCACATCTAGGAATTATCACCTTTAGTAAGATCGTCTCTTATTAACAGTGCTCTTTTTTTAAATGATAACACAGCCTGGTTATGGAATGCTCGCTCCAATGTTTCAAAATTGCATAATATGTAATGCCGGATTATCGAATTGTTTGATATTAAAAGATGACATAAAAAATAGCCCGCTGAGTTTCTTTCGCCGGTCCTTCTCAGGTCTGAGGCGTCCTCCTCCGAACCGGTGGTAGTGTGTTTGATAATCAATAAGCAAGTGTAAACTTCTAAATTGAATAAAGACATTTGAGTTTGAATTAATTGCGCTCGCAGGCCCCACAAGTGCCCGGAGCCCGCGTCGGCCGGCACGCTGGCGGCGCTGGCGGCGCGCGGCCCCGAGGCGGGCAACGCGTGCGCGCGCGTCGTGCGCCGCGAGCTGGGCGCGCCGCCGCTGCGCCGCGCGCACTCGCGGCTGGCGCACGCGCACTTCGCGCCCGTGCGCACGCTGCGGCTGCAGGACGACGACTCCTTCTTCACGCACACCATATTCCACGTGCGTGTTCCGATTTTGAATCGGGGTCTTTTTTTTCTTTTTTTAATTATGGCGTACGAGTGATCGGTGGTCCGAATAGATTGTAATGTTCGATTCGGAATTCGAATATTTTGAAAAGATTTCGATTGTACGTTTGTATTGTAATATTCGATTTGTTTCAATTCGATTCGAATAATATTCGCGCATCCCTAGTCCAATATGTTTTTAATAGGAGGACGTTTTGTTGTTCTCGACGGACGCTATGTTCCGTGTGCGAGTTCGGTTTTTGAATTTTACTTGAATACTACCTTTAAAATATTTCTTTACAGTGGACGAATACAAAAGATTAATGATAAAAAAATCGGGGATACAGTTTTGGTGTTACAGCTATCATCATCATCATCGGCCTGTGCTAGTCCCACTGCTGGACATTAGCTTCGAACCCACGACCCCAGGTTTCTAAAGCACACACTCTTACCACTAGGTCACGGGGGCAGTTACAGCAATATCTATGTTCATTATATTAAATTAAATAACATCATTGGATATCTGGAGGATTTAAGATTCTTTTACAAGTAGTGCCATTTTTTAGGTACTTTTGACTGGGTTCAGCTACGACCTTCATTTAAGTTTTAATCGTCAGAAATTGTCATCGTTTTAATTGTCTACAAAACATTAGTGACAATGTCTTATAAATTGGTTCAAGATAAGGAGGCACTCTCGTGCATTGTGTCACAGCGCCGCTCACGTAACGCTCTCCATGAGCAACCATAAGAGAGAGCGAGAGGCACGCGTCTCTCTTACTCGTGCGCAGTTGGCCTGCTTAAGGGAAAGAGAGAAAGATAAAGAGCGTTGATGTTGATACATGTTGAATCATTCTACGCTAAAAGACGTTGTCAGTTATAACTTTTGCCCGTATAGTGATTTTACAGACAACCAATTTTTAACTTTTTGAGCATTTCATTTCTCAACGCAAATAAAATTTAATTTATGTGTTTAATGAATGATGTTTAGTCAAATTAAATAGAGCTACGAGTATTTTATAGTTGAAATTCTGAACGATTAGAATTCTAGTGGTTTTTCATTTCCATTTATCATATCTAAGTACACTAAAATAATTAATTTTAAACTTAATTTCCCTATTAATTATTATTTACTCAGGTACATAGTAATATTTTCATTGAATTTAGCATGCATAAACTATTTTTATTCAACGCACATGAACCAATCAAATAATACCAAATCTCTTCTTTCAGCCGACGCAACAGCAACTATTAGCGGCGACTTCTTCAGGCGACATCAGGATATTCAACCTCTTCAGCGGCGCTGAGGAGAACTCGTACCAAGTGCACGAATCGTACATTTATCATATGCAGGTGAGGTCCTTAAATACCCAAGCTGAGACTGATTTACTGTTACTACAGAATCGATGTAGGGATTGATGTGGGCCAATCTTGTGAAAGTTGACATTATGTGTCCACCAACCAGAGCATGTTCAGGCTCCTTCGCTACTTTGAAATCACATTCTGCTTGTATAAATTTAACGCAATCACATTATGTGGCTTCAACGGAGAACAATACTTGTTAATGTGACTTTAGTAAGTGATTTTGTAACTTGTACTCTGTTCGAGCTTTTGGAATTCGGCATATGTAAATATTTTTCTCATCTCTTAAAGTAGCCTTAGTTAGTCTCAGGTCATTCATCAAAATCATCATCATCATCATCATCACTGTCAGATAGTCCACTAGCTGGACAGGCCTCCCTAATACGCCCCTATCCATTAGGAGGTTTGGACCGTATCCCCTACGCTGGTCCAATGCGGTTGGTGGTGGACGACTTTTACATGCCCATCCGACGCATGTGTAGTCTTACTTTTCAGACAATTGGGTGATCGCCCAATTGCTAACCAACTAGGGAACAACAATGAAAATTTGTTGAGTCCCGCAGGATTGAACCCACGACCTCAGCTTAAAGCATCCCCATACCACAGGTTACGGAGGCAGTTTCTCAGTAGTCTCGGTAATATAAGCTTTCTCCAAGAGACAGTCCCATCTAAATCGGACCGGCCATTCCGTTGATTAGTTAGAACAAACATAAAGACAAAGTAAGACGAACCATGCGTCAGATGGGCATGTAAAAAGTGGACCCACCAACGCGCATTGGACCAATGTGGTGGGATACGGTCCAAAGCCCTAATGGATAGGGGGGTATTAGGGGATGCCTATGTCCAGCAGTGGACTATCACAGGCTGATGATGATGATGATGATGATTTGCTCATTTTTCATCCGGGCTTTGGACCTGCAATCCTCCACAAGATAGTTTATGGAGGTCAAACCCTCGGCAATGAGGAATATGTCCCAAGAACAAGGAATTTGATTTTTTTTATTGCATACGCAAGCAGACGAGCAGTCGGGCCACCTGATGGGAAGTGGTCGCCGACGCCCATAGACATTGGCAATACCAGTGGTATCGCCAACGCGCTGCCTACCGTGAGACATAGAGTGTTAAGTCACGTTTACCCAGTAAATACGCTGGCTACGGTGACCCTCAAACCGGAACACAGCAGTGTTTTCACACTACTGCTTCGCGGTAGAAATAGGCACCGCGTTGGTACCCACCCAGACGGTCTCCTGTAAAAAGGGGACCTGCCACCGGTAAAAAGGGATATAATTTATTTATTTTCAATTGACAGGCGAGCAGGGACGGTCTTCTATTGCTGGCATCAGCGACGACCACTTGGCGGCCTCTGTCGACGTTGTGGAACATGAAGGAGTTCGAGCAGCTGTTAGTGAAATTGATTTTTAAAATTTAAAAATAACTATACAATTTCAAAACTTAGCTAATTGTCACCACGTTTTACTTTAAGGTTTGACTGATTTGCCTGTAAGTAAATTTATATTTCATTCGATCAGCGTGCAGCGTCTCATGCTGGACACAGTCACGTCCCATTAGGGCTTGTGTTGGACGAACCATAAGTGGTTCAGAGCGGTTGGTGGTGACTGACTTTTAAATTTCAAATGACATACGTAATTTCAATTTACTAATTTCATTCTATTTACTCTTTCGGTTTGATGATTTTCTTAATCTTAGTATTTATTCGTCAGCCTGTGTCAGTCCACTGTGACGTTCTCTGATCATAGGGTTTGGACTAAAATGCCACCACGTTGGTCCAATGTGTTGTGTGGACGACTTTTATATTCATGATCAAAATATTCTTGACAACCTCTCGGTTAACTACTGTCAGTTGGTTTATTATTTATTTACCTAAAATATCTGCTAGAATGAAATTACATCATTTCTAGTTTTACTTCAATACAAATGTAATTTTATTTATTCTTGACTTAACTCTTCCAGGTCAATAATCAGACAGAAAGTATGATGATATATCTGTAGTTCAGTGAAATAATGATATGTATCAAGATAATGATAATGATCAAGTTGATGTAATTTATCTTATCATTTTAAACATATGTGATAATATAGTATACATACCTAGAAATAAACTATTAGGAGTCATAATGTCCATTTGCAGTTGAGACTGAATTGAGGCTGATGATTTTATATTTATATATATATAAATTCCCTAGGTAGGTATCTCGAGTCTATGTCCAGCGTGGACAACGAGGCGAGTGATGATGAGTATCTATATATAAAATGTCTCGTATCACTCAGCTTCGAAGGGACAGAGACGAGCACGGGTTCGACACGCACGGCGACGACGCTGATGACATCCCGGCCATCAGCAACCAGTACGCGAAGAACCGGGCCACCTTCAACCCCACCGACGAGCTGGTGCTGTCTGGTGAGTGAGGAGTCAGTGCCTTACTTTTCAGACGATTGGGTGATCGGCCCAAATTGTCCTGAACAACCGGAAAACAACGATAACACTAGTCGTTGCTGGTTCCGAACCGCGACCTCCGTTTTAAAGCCACATCCGTTGATCAGGCGCTTTAATTTTAATACTGATAAATTATGCTGTTGTCATGCTTTAAAATTTTGACTGTTGAATACGCATATAAAAATATGCGTGACTGTTGTAAACACCAAACTAATGTAAAATTCATCATCATCATCATCAGCCTGTGATAGTCCACTACAGGACATAGGGCCCCGGTTATGTAAAATTATAAAACTTTTAAATGCCATCCGTTGCATTGATCATCTTACTTTACAGGCAATCGGCAACCAGCCCACACTGCCCTAACCCACTGGGTTTCAACAATAAAAACTGTAAATTCCCCAAAGGATTCAAACCTGTTATCCCCAATGGATAAAGCTCTAGCCTTCACCTTTTAAATATGTTATAAAAGGAAATGAGTTAAGAAAAATATATGAATTTTCCAGATGGAGTACTGTGGGACGTTAATACGGGCAAAGAAATCCACAAGTTCGACAAGTTGAATCAAACACACAGCGGTGTCTTCCATCCGAACGGTTTGGAGGTAAGAAATGGCTGTTTTTGTATACAATAACTTATTAATTGAGGGAAATAAGAAACAAATATTCAAATGATAAATTATCAACAGTTTTAAAATTTTTATAGGTTATATATATTTAATTTTAAAGCATGTTTTGTCGAAGGCCTAAACATCAAATAAAATTATTCTTAATATGTGTCTTGGTCCTATATATTTTTAGTTGTTAATTATTTTACTCATTGATAAAATAATTACTGAATGAATTAAAACCAATTATATTTTCTTACATTATGTTTACGATATTTTAATTATACTAGCTGTTGCGCGCGACTTCGTCTTGCAAAATAAATTGATAATATGTATGAAAAAACCTTCAAAATTGGCCAGTCATTGTAAAGATCAACAAGAACAAACAGATGGACAGATACAAAAATTTTTAAAAACGTTATTCTGTTATATATATATAAATAATGTAATTTAAAATTTATTGTTTTGATGTTACAAACAGACACTACAATTTTATTATTTCTATAGATTTTTGAGTAAACCATTTCCCCTTAGACACGAGTATTCAAAGGAACCGTGATGTCAATAATTTAATTATTTAATTCTGCAGGTCATATCTAATACTGAAGTGTGGGATCTGAGGACCTTCCATCTACTTAGGACGGTTCCAACATTGGACAAATCTGAGGTATGTTGTTAAAATCAATACTAATATTACAATTGCAAATAAATTGACAAAAACCGCTGGAACTGATTCTTAATAGGGCACCCGTACTATCAAAGAGAAACTCGGCAATCTCTTACAAAAATCCTCTTAGGTACAAGTTCTATTTCTTACTCTTCTCTCTAGAGGCTTCTACTTCTATAACTCACTGTTCTTCTGCCATCTGACCTCTATAGCTTAATGGGTGAACTGCTTTTGAGAAATGGATCAAGTCTCAGTATAAGTCAAAGTCAAAATCATTTTATTCAATTTCAATTAATGATTGTATTAAATGAGTGACATTTTTATATGTATCGTCATCATCATCATAATCAGCCTGTGTTAGTCCACTGTTGGACATAGGTCTCCACAAAAGCACGCCTTCTCCATTATAGGGTTTTTCGACCCATTTTGCCCTAACCAACTAGGAAATACATTGAAAATTTGTCGAGTCCCCGCAGAATTCGAACCCACAACCTCCTTACGTATACTAGGCTATGGAGCATGTGCTTCAATATAAAACTTTTTTATTAAATGTCAAATTTCAGTATAAATAATGCCATTGTATAATATAGAGATGTATATGTATTGAAGCTACTTGAAAGAGCACTATAAATACAGAGTTTTTCCACAAAGCCTGAAGAAAAATCTTTTCTCTCTATTTGAATACCATGTAACAACTGGTAAAACAACATTGTACGGTTCATTAGTTTAATTGATCCTATCATCATCATCATCATCATCAGCCTGTGAAAGTCCACTGCTGGACATGGCCTCCCTAATACACCCTAACATTAGAGATTTGGTCCGTATCCCACCACGCTGGTCAATGCGGGTTGGTGGTGGACCGACTTTTCATCCCATCCGACGCATGGATCATCTTACTTTTGGGTGATCGGCCTAAATTGCCTAACCAACTGAAAGCAACAATGAAAAATTTGTTGAGTCCCCGCAGGATTCAAACCCACGACCTTCGGTTTCTGCCCATACCACTAGGCTACGGAGGCAGTCCTATGTCTTGTTTAATTTAATATGAAGATGTCAAAGTTGTTGTTATTAAATTTCTTATTCAAATTTATTGACGTGACAACGTCACTCTCTGTGACAGTGTCACCGCCGCTCACGTAACGCTCTCCATAAGCAACCATAAGAGAAAGTAGAGTACGCGTCTCCTACTCTCGCAGTTGGACTGCTTAAGTGAAAGAGAGACAGGGAGAAAGAGAAAGACGATAGATCCTTCTTCCTACTATACGAATGAATATTCACATTACAATCATTCTACCGCTAAAAGACGTTGTCACGTATAACTTTTGCCTGTATACCGATTCTTATAGCAACCAATATTTTCTTAGTATGTTTATTTTTTATATTATGATGATTGGATTTATAATAAACTCGTTAATATTGCATTATATTAAATCACAGAATCAGTATAGTATTATTCTTTTGTCCTGTTATCAGGTCATCTTCAACCCAACTTGCACAGCCCTCTACGCAGTCTGTTCAGACCAGGACTCGGAGGAGAGGAGTCAGTTTGATACAAGCTTCAAGACGCTGGATCCTTATGATTACTCCAGTATAGGTGAGTTATTCAAATCAAATATTGCTGTAATAAATATATTATTTAATATAGAAGCATTACACTCTCTTATTGTTCATCAATTAATTTATATTTTCTATTGGGAATGCTTTTGTTGCTTTATAGTCTTTGCTTTACTAACTAAAGGTTTTGAATCCTGCGGGGTAAAAACGTTGTGTTATTATCTTCTGTTGCCTGTGATTTTGTTTGTCATGTAATATATAAAAAAATATATATTTCTAAAAAGGAGCCTTGTGTTGCTTACTAATGTCTGCATCTTCCAGTAAAAGTCTCTATAATCGAACTAGCCATTCCAGAGATTAGGTGTAACAAACAGACAGACAAAGTATTTAAAAGAAATGCTGTATTGGTTAAATAATGTTGCGATTCAGCCTAGTGGCAAGGGCGTGTGCTTTAGAAACTGGAGGTCGTGGGTTCGAATCCTGCGCGGACTGGACAAATTTTCATTGTCGTTTCCTAGTTGGTTAGGGCAATTTGGACTGATCACCCAAATGTCTGAAAAGTAAGATGATCCATGCGTCGGATGGGCATGTAAAGAGTCGGTCCACCCACCAACCTGCATTGGACGGTCCAAGAACCCCCTACAGAGAAGGCGGTGAATTAGAGGAGGCCTATGTCCAGCAGTGGACTAACACAGGCTGATGATAATGATGATGATGAGTGTTGTCATTAAAATAAAAAATATGTCTATATTACAAACAGACATCCAATTGTTTTTTTGTATCTATCAAACAATTATTTTCTTTCACATTTCCTCACTCTTTCTCCCTTCTCCACTTATCTATTACTAACTCTCCCTCTCTATTATTCCCTCAGCAACCATAGACGTAAAGCGCAACATCTACTCCCTGGGAGTGTCCCGCTTTGGCACGCAGATCTCTCTAGTGGAGAACATGGGCGACTTCGAGCAAGTGCAAGAGTCGTGCGTCAAGTTGTACGACGTGGGCAGGAAGAGGGACCACGACGACGATGCGGTGAGTGGGTTCGAATCCCAGCAGTGGGGTTGGACAACATTGCACCGTACACCAAGTATGGTGTGGTTTAGTGCCCGTGATAGGCTATGGTGTGTATGACAGCTTTTGATGTCTATGATATCCTTTGATGGTTATGATATCTTTGGTGTCTTTTTTATAATGACATCTCAAAATTGTCTAAGTTTTTTTTTGATGGAGAATTTCATAGATATAATAAAACTCCAGAACTCGATCAAACTAGAACTAGTAACAGTGCCTAGACCCTTTTTCCATAAATTATATGTTAAATTTTGCCTGTAGAATAGTCGTTAACGATAATATTATGTGATTAATTTCTCACCCACCAACCTGCATTGGACCAGGGTGGTGGGATATGGTCCATAATCCCCTAAAGTATGGGATTGTATTAGGGGAGGCCTATTTCCAGCAGTGGACTATCACAGGCTGATGATGATGATGAAGATGATGATGATGATGATGATGATGATGATGATAATTTTAAATTCCGACAAATACTCTTTACTGCTTCACACATGTTATCTTGTGTAATTGAATACTCAGATATAATAATGTAAAATATTTTCAACTCAATGTATAATTAAGATATTAGCTGCCTCCGTAGCCTAGTGGAATAGGCGTGTGCTTTAGAAACCGGAGGTCGTGGGTTCGAATCCTGCGAGGACTCGACAAATTTTCATTGTTGTTGCCTAGTTGGTTAGGGCAATATGGGCCGATCACCCAATTGTCTGAAAAGTAAGATGATCCATGCGTCGGATGGGCGTGTAAAAAGTCGGTCCACCTACCAACCCGCGTTGGATCAGCGTGGTGGGGTACGGTCCAAAACCCCCTAATCGATAGGGGTGTCTTAGGGGAGGCCTATGTCCAGCAGTGGACTATCACAGGCTGATGATGATGATGATGATGATGACGTAAAATGAAAACAACATAAAATGTTTTAAAAAAAGTCAACAGTATTGTCCAGTCATACATAATAACGAGATGTCTGGTTGTGTTTGCAGGCAAAGTATTCTTTCAAGGATGGAAACATTGGTATTTTAACCACATTATTAACTTCTTTTTGGTTGTTTTGGTTAAGCTTGGTTATTTTCTGCGTTCTTTTTATTGGGCCGTGGTAATTTTTCCTCGACTATTGAGATTTGAACTACAATTCTCTCTCTTAATTGGTCGAACTGTTATTTGTGTACTATATTCCGGAATGTTCTTTTCAGGAAGAGGACGAAGAGGAGGAGATGGCTGGAGGCTCCGAGAACGACGACGGCTCCGATTCGGGCTCGGATAACGATGACGATCGTGAGTTATTAAGATCATATAAGTTGTTGTTGATGTTTCAAGTTCATTTAGTATTCCAAGATAGGTCTTTTTAGGTCTAGCGGTATTGGCCCTTGCTTTGTTAACCGCAGCTCGTGGGTTAGAATCTTTCGGGGAAACTGCTTTGTGTTAGCGTTGTTTTCTGGTTGTTTAGGGCCGATTACCCAGTTGTCTGTAAAGTGAGAATGCGTCGGATGGACATGCAAATGGTCGGTCTACACACTAACCCACATTGTACCAGCGTGGTGGTATACAGTAACGCGACCCCTAATGGAGAAGGAGTGCAGTAAGGGAGACCTATGTTTAGCACTAACTAAGGCCGATGATGATGATGATGATGATGATGATGATGAACCTACAACGTCATGTTATTATTTGATGTATTTGTTTTGTTTATCAAAATATGTATTTTGAACACTTAATTATTTATACTTAATTTATTATTACATACCTTTCTGAATGAAAATTGTTGATTGATTTGGTTTCGTTTTCAGTTGCCACCAGTCTGCTGAGGAATGCGGTGATGGGCCTCGGGGAGGGGGGCAGCTCTGGTGATGACTCCGGCGATGAAACCGAGGAGGTTCGTCCCAGGAGAGGGGTCAGGACTAGAAGACGGGTCAGTGTATTTTCCAATACATCTATTAGAATTAAACGAATCGATCAAAACTTTTTGAGAAACCAATAATTGATAATGAAACAAACATCTCAACATATTGTGTGTCGAAAATTCTTTGACTGAGACGATAGATGATATGTTTGTTTATTTATATAAAGTTTATATATGTAGTTCCTTATTATTGAGTTAATTTTCTTTTCGTTCGAAACTGTTATTTTCTTTCATTATTTTAGGTTGGCTGGTAGAAAATGCCTAAGGCATTAAGTCCGCCTTTTGTACTTTAATTGTGCAAATAAGTATAAATAAATAAAATAAATAAATAGATTGGAGCATGAAGCGACGAAACGAGCCTCGCCTATAAGAAACTATTTTCTGTCCCTATACATGCGACCTTACGTTTATATGTAGCTAGTGACCCGCCCTCGCTTCGCACGGAAGCTATGCTGATAGAAAACACACAATATCAAAAAAAAAGTAGTTTTAAAGATTTCATACATAGGGTATAGGGAGAGAGAAAGCGACTTTGTTTTATACCATGCAGTGATGATACAGCAGCATGGTGCCCTTCAAACTGTCACTCTTTCATTAACTTTTCACGTGAATGCTGTCAAAATGCGATTCATTCATAATCAGCTCGTCTTAGTCCATTGCTGGACATAGGCCTCCACCAATGCACGCTATCTCCATTGGTGGGTGGAGCGACTCTTTACATGCCCATCCGACGCATGTATCATCTTACTTTTCAGACAATTGGGTGATCGGCCCAAATTGCCCTAACCAACTAGGAAACGACAATGATAATTTGTTGAGTCCCCGCAGGATTCGAACCAACGGCCTCCGGTTTCTAAAGCACACGCCCTTACCACTAGGCTGCGGAGGCAGTTAAATTGCGATTGGCCTTCATTATTTAATTATAAAATTCATGAACTTTAGGCTACTAATGGCAAGTTGCGGAACGATAACACAAGTCCATTTAGTTGCAAACTGAGAATAACTTGTACTCAGGCAACTGGAACACATTTTGGTCGATTTCTGTTTTTGTAAATATTTCTATAGGCTAGTTATGTAACTAATTATAAACTGTAAATATATTCAATATTAGCTGCCGCCTGCGTTTCAGTCCGCCTGGTAGTGTATTGGAAAAATAAATAAAAATGTAGCCTAAGCTAGAGTCCCTATCTTTTTGGCCCCGTCAAATCTGACCAGCCATTTTCTGGTATGGTGGAATTCCAATAAATGTTGTTACTGTGTATGAACTGCTTATATATAATCATTTAAAACGGTAATTTTACGTTACAAACGGACACTACAATTTTATTTATTAGTATAAATTAAAAATAAGTTTTTACTTATTTCAGGCCCAAGAGGAGAACAACACCAGCGACAGCGACGGAGACCTAGATATTATTGAGTTTGACCTCGACTAACTGCAAATAAAGAAGTTTATTGTTTATATTGAGTATCAATTTTACCCCCTACAGTTTTCATCATCATCATCATCATCATCAGCCTGTGTCAGTCCATTGCTGGACATATGCCGCCTCTACTGCAAGCCTTCTATTAGGGGGTTTCTGGACTGACTTTTGCATGCCCATTCGACGCATGGATCATCTTACTTTTCGGCCCAAATTGCTGTAACCAACTATGAAACAACAATGAAAATCATGATTCGAACCCACGACCTCCGGTTTCTAAAGCACTCGCCCTTACGACTAGGCTACAAAGGCCCTATAGTTTAAGGAAGGCCAGTAAATTTAATATCAATATTTTGTATGATTTGTTTCTCAGTGTTTAGTATTATGCCTTAAAAAATAAATTGATTAGCTGCAACTATCAATAAAGTTATAGAGTCCCTCTTTATTAAGTTTATTATTATACCCGATGATGATGACCCGCTTGATGTAGTGGTTAGCAACCCTGGCTGTAATGCCAGGTGTGGGTTTGTTTATCAGCACTGAAAATAGTCTTTTCTCTTGAGTGTTTGTTTTAAAATTTGTATTGATTTACAACAGAATATATATACATAAATTATGTTAATTAAACCAATGCTTAAAAATAGGCTATTTATAGCCTAAAATTTGCAGTGTGTTTCTAATAGTGATTTTATTAATTAGCTTAGCAATGTATATCTTGTGAACTAAAAGTAACCAGTATTTTGAGGATATAATTATGATATTTTTGGTGATATATTGTCTAGTTATTCAGATTCAAACAAAATATTAGACATGACGGTTTTTGCTAATGCATTTCCTGAGAAAAATAGATTTCACTCATTATGGATTGAAAAAAGTAAAAAGTTTATAAGTTAAAACCATTAACTGACTACTTCAACATGACATTGATGATTAAACATATAAATAAGTATAACTTCCATTTACCGAATAAAAATTCAGACATTTAAAAAAATTATTTAATATACAACACTATTATTAAAAACTTAACAACTGATTTGTTACTTATACAAAAAAAAATATATATTTATTAAATGTGACTTAAAATAGCTTAATATATAATATGATTTTACTGTGTTTGTTGTTTATTATATAAATGAATCGAAAGCATCAAAAAATATATTTAAATATGTAATAAAGAATTTTAATAGTCTTAAAAGTAAGTTGTTTTAAATCATCACATTATATATTATCCAAGACCATTAAGATCTTTATAAAAAGAAACAGATTTAGCCTTCAATAATCAACCATATAACAAGCAATGTATAAATTTTAAATTAAAACATGCAACATGAGACTAACAATTTAGGCTTTTAATAATTGAACAATTGTTAACAGTATCGATTCTAATAATTTTATAAATAATCAGTCTTAAATTATTATTGACACAGAACATTTATCATATTTTTAATGTGATGTTATTTGTTCAACTTCTGAAACAAACCAATGATCTCTTTCATTTTGTCGTATCGCACTTCTCTCTCGATATTTGATATTTCACAAGCAACCATCCTTCCGAAATACTCGTTGCATTTGTTTTCCAGCTCCACGTCTTTTACTAGAATATGGTCGGTCATAGTACCCATGTCCCTTGTTAATTTAGAATCTAGATCTTTCTCGAAATGTACAGGCTTTTGCCCTAAAGGTAAATCATCATGCCATTTGTCAGATTTGCATGAGCAATCTGACCAATTATCGAATGATATCTGGTCAGTAAATGTCCCTGGTATTTCGTCCAAGGAACATTTATTGCGACAGCTAATTTGGGAATCCTCCACGACAAAGTTTTGCGTAGTAGTTTTGCATTTTTCATCGACTTTATTGTTTTTCCACGTAGCTTTCATAGTTTTGTATTGTTTTATTAAATAAATGTTTACTATTCTCTTGGTTGTTTTAATATTCTGATCATTCAATTGTTATTAACTTGGACGATGCACAGTTATGGAGTAACTTTAAATTATTAAACTTGATTTCCCGAAATATTGAGGTAAATAGGCCAATAAACAAAGTTTTGAAATTTTAACGGCGTTTTGCAGAAAAATGATCCAGTGTTGCCAGGCTAGTAATAATTATTTGAACCAAGTTTTGGGATATGTTCAAATAAAATAAATCAATTAGAGTTTACAGTACTGATACATACATTCAAAAGCTTTCGTTTTTGACTTTAACATAATTCTATTTCAAGAACTATTTGTAGAAAAATAAAACAAAAATTTTTAAAGTTGTGTATAGAAGTAAGTATAGTAAGAGTATACATCGATTAGATTGACTTAAAGAAATACAGTATTAACGGCTTTTTATTAAAAAAGTGATACCTACCTAGTTTTTCTCCGGGCTAAAATGTTATTTTGCAAACCCTCTAAATATTTTCTTAATATTACTGTTTTAAGTATACGTTGACGCCATCTATTGAGCATATTCTACATATTATTTTTACAAAAGTTACGCTATTTGACGTCGGATGTCGGATAAATTACCGATCTTACAAAATCGGTATCTTACAAAATTTCAAAGTAGACTTAATTTTACCCTAGAAGTGCGATTTATGTGAGCACAGTTTATATTACAAACTGTTTTAAATTTTTTCAATGCTAAAAAATATTTTGAACTTTCGTGCCGATAGATGGCAGTCTAGGTCTAAAATAACGAAAAAAGTTCGCGGCTCTATGGCAGTTATCTTACCTTATAGATCCTATATAATATTATTGTTTATGTCATGACTTTCAGCTTGTAACTTGACCCAATATTTAGTGATTGTAAATGGTTTTGCAGTTAACCTAAACCACCATGTCACTCAATTACATACTCAATTCATACTCGGTTTTACCGCATTAAAAAATTCTCGGTTCCTTTTCTTTTGAAACGGTTACCTATTTTGTTATAATAAACAAAATTATTAAAAGTGGCTCTTTAACTAGACGGATTTTACAATTGCGTCTATGCCTATTAAAGTTCAGAATTTGTTGTGTTAGTAAGTTTAACGGTAATCACTAATAACGTTAAATATAGCGCGGTGATCGACGTTTGGAAGCGAAAACCAATCGGATATCTAGTACAGTTTGCCTAAGACTGTAAATGCTTATAAGAAGTAATTGTATTAGAATAAGGCTCTCGTGAAGTTGCCTTATAACTTGAACTAATTTATTGTACAAAAACGTGTAGGTATAACACAAAATATTTTTCGTGTTTAAAATAGACTGTAGAAGGATTCCTATTAATAAGTTACATATGATTGATAGTTCTATGATACGATGTTATTTCCAATATTCTTAGTTATATCGATAAAGTTTATATTTTCAGACTTATACGTATACTTGAAGTTAATTAGATATCACAAAACGTTGGTTGTCGACGCTAAATTATTGACAATATATCAATAAGTGAGGCACGGCCACAGCACGATGACATTAAAGAAAGAACTTATCTGAGGTTATTAATTTATTGGTAACTCTGTGGTCCATATTAGTAAATGTATAAATATGAACTCCTATCCGTCTCTGTAGCTTAACAGTATTTTGGCTTCGAATGCCGCGGCGAAACAAATCTATGTTCTCGTTGTTTTTGGAACGAAATTTCTTATCGAGAGTTGCGATGGGTCAGACGAAAAAATTAAGACCAAAAGTTGTAACGACACTTCTTGCTATAGTTTAAAGCCGTGTGTCATGCACGTATTTCTCTGTGTGTCAATCTCTCTTTCTCTCTTTCTCATAGAAAAACGGCCAGTTATTATCGTTTTGCCTTTCTGTTTCACATTAAACAGTAAGGTGTTGCGAAGATAGATTAATACAGACGGTGGTAGGTCCCCTTTTTACAGGAGACCATCTGGGTGGGTACTACCGCGGTGCCTATTTCTGCCGCGAAGTAGTAGTGTGAAAACACTGCTGTGTACCGGTTTGAATGGCACTAAAGCCAGCGTATTTACCGGGTAAACGAGACTTAACACTCTATGTCTCACGGTAGGCAGCGCGTTGGTTACCACTGGTATTGCCAATGTCCATGGGCGTCGGTGGCCTGATGAGCCTCCCCATCAGGTGGCCCGAGAGCTCATCTGCCTGCGTATGCCATAAAAAAGGTGTATTTATTATCAGCATAGCATCCGTGCGAAGCAGGGGCGGGTTGCTAGTAAACAATAAAAAATAATGAAACCTGACAGTGTTTCTGAACAAGTTACGGATATTGCTGATGGAGTAAGGTAAATAGAGATTTTATATAGACAATAATAAATGCTTTTGTATATTAAACAAGTACCCATTATAACCTCTCTTTACTATTGTGTGTGTTTCCATCGTTCCATCCGGATGTCCCTTGACAATTCTTAATTTCTGGTTGGCTAGGACAATATGGGCTGTTCTCACAATAGTCTAAAAATTAAGATGATCCATGCGTCGGATGGGCATGTAAAAGTCGGTCCCGGTTGTCAAGACCATCTTTGCCAGTCGTTGTAGGAAGTCAGTGCCTTGAAATTAACTGACATCTAATTCATGCTTAGAATGCAGTTTATCCTTTGGGTTGTGGAGGTCAGATGCCAGTCGATCTGCGTAAAACTGTTATTCACGTAAATCTGGATGGATTAAACGTCGACCCATGATAGCTTAGGATAATTTCTTGGTGAAAGAAAAAAAGATGAAACCTACCAGTGAAAAGATGAAATATTTCATCATCATCAGCCTGTGATAGTCCTCTGCTGGACATAGGACTCCCCTAATACACCGGGTTAGTGTGTGGACCGACTTTTTATATGCCCATCCGACGCATGGATCATCTTAATTTTTAGACAATTGGTTGATCGGCCCAAATTACCTAACCAACACAGAGTTCGCGGGAAGCGAATTTAGCTTACCATAGACAAGAGTCTGGAAGCATAACTTTATAATAAAAAAAAGACAACTGTACGATTTGGCGCCAAAACAGTTTGACATAGGACAAGGTTTATCTAAATGTTCTGCTATTATAGTGGTTTATTAAGAATATATTAATATTGTTGTTCTTACATTATTATGAGATATGAAATGAAATATTTATTTATTTTTTATATATTTATTAAACTTTATGCACAAATAAGTACAAAGGGGGATAAGTCCCCCTGGTAGATAATGCCAAAAGGCATTATCTATTTATCGATAAATAAAACGAAGCAAAAATCATCAATACATTTAATCATTTAGTATTATAAATAATATGTTCGAGATATCACAATTTTAATTACAAGATGTCTGCCCAAGGTTATATTCCGAAACACCGATACCAAGATTCTTACAACAGAACATAAATAGAGGCACCTATGTTTGACTGTCCCTTTCTAGCGCTTCTAAGTACATGCGCTAGAAAGAGACGACACTATATCTGTCAATACAGCACTAGTTTTAGAGTTGATTTTTTAACAGGTTACGCTTGACATTTTACGTAATAATAAGTTTCTAATGTATTTTATGCGCTTTGGTTTTTTAAATATTATTTTAAGGATACAAATTAATGTTATAATTATAAATTATACTAATATAACCTAAGGGATTGTTCTTTTTCCTTTAATGCGAGTAACTTTTATGTTATATTAACGAATTATTCTAGGCCAATGCAAAGAAGACGCGGATATTTTTTTAAATAAGTCAGGACTGATATCGCTATTACGCTTTGTTTAATTGTTAATATTGTTTTATTACTTTTTTAAATAGTGGCAAATTGAAATTCTGTGATAAATACATAAATTTTAAATTACTTTACGGATATGATTTGATTATTTTTATACATAGCTTACGCGTAATAGTAGTGATGTCCCATTTGCAAAAACACCGCGTTTAATTTGCCTTGGTACATTGTTAAATGCTAATTATTTACAGACTAGTAGACTCCGATACAATGGCATGGCGTGAAATTATAAAAGAACCAAGAGATGAGTTATATTCGATTATAAATTATATTGATTTAATAACAATTCAACAACAAGTACTCTTACATTTTCAACGCTAATTCGTTACTATGGGTCACATTGTTAATTCAATTCTGGCTTTTATCTGGCACAGATTAAGGTGTATTGTTTTTTTACGCACAAAAACATCAAAATAACCTCTTTGGCATTTTATGAAAATGGCAACACTTTATCTATATTATTTTCATATTTAAGCTTGATTTACTTAAGTCTATGCATCGAATACAACTAAAAATAATTTTGTACTAATAACCATAGATTTCATTCACTTAAACATCGGCAATGCAACAAAGAGTTGAATGAGCTACACATTTGTATAGCATAATAAACTGAGCTAAAATAATCAGTTAACAAGTCAATATAGAATTTTAATTATGCCATAATGTTTGCATCGCGTTACGATTGACGTTTTGATGCGGAAACCGAATAAAATTCTTTTTCATCGTCTGTAATAACGTGAACTTTAAGTTAATTTGTGTTAAAGTAAGTTTAAAATTTTATGTTTTGTAATCTTTTATTTCATAATTACAAGTTTTTTTATCTATGATGAATTATACGGTTATTTTTTATTCTGCTAATATTTAAAACGTAAAGAACAAAATTATGGAGCATAAATAATTTTAGTTGCAATTAATTTTTTCCTTTGATTTTCTTTATTATAAGGTTATGACAGTGCAATGTATCAGTTATTGTTCTATATTATAATATTTACATTATTTAAACGCTATTATTGTCTATGCTTGATATAATGGCATTAGCCAAATATTTCTAGGTTAATACATAAATTCGTTAAATATTTGATCAAAAGCTACAAAATATTAATATTTATATGAATATGATATTACATTAATACTAAAACTACGGCAAATAATATATTTCACAATTACTAGTTACTTTAGCAAAATCTAAGACTATTAGCGCTAAAATGCCTGTGCTCCTATTGGTTGATAATTGTTAGAGGATACAAAATGGCGGCTATTTACCAATCAGGAGGCGCCATTGACGGTTGACATAGACGTTGTTGCCATAAAATTCTTATAATATTAGACAGTATTTATCTATAGTAATGACAGGATAGTACGCAGTCTTTAAAATAGACATAAGAAAAACTAAATACAAACGTATAATTATTGAATTAAAGAACTTAGTGACTAATATATTATTATATGTATATCATAATTTAATAAGTTTATTTACATTATATTTACAAATAAAGCAATGAATAAAAATAAGTACTTCAATTGCGGGAAAATGCGACAGATGTTATTAAAAAAAAAAACTAATTTTTTCTGTCACATTTAACCTCAAAATTATATATTAATATTTTGATCATATTTGTATACCAATTACGGTAAAAAAAACTATCTAATATTGGTTTTGGCAAGAATCGCACGCATGAGCCATTACTTATAAATAAATATATAATACTGGTCGATTAACATCGAGTGTGTTGCTACATACAAATTTATTATTATAAAATTGCTAAACAAATCCGAAATTTATATAAACAAAGACTAAATTCATTAATAAACTAGCTGCAGATCGCGACTATGTCCGCTTGGTTAAAAACGTTTCTACAAAAAGTAGCCTTAGTTATCAGTTACATCAGCTATCTTTTAGAAAAAGTCCCGTTGAAATCGGACCAGCCATTCCACAGATAAGCCAGGACAAACAGACAGACGGACAGACAAATATTAAAAAAAAATAGTATAATTAATAATGAACTCATTATAAAAAATACGTTACAAACGGACGCTTAAATTTTATTATTAGGATATATTACGTGTATGCGCTTATTGAGTTTGACGTGATTCTTTGTTTATCGAAAAATCAAATCTCATTTAGCATTTAATATAGTAATAGTATATTGACGGGTTAAACATAAATACTATGATTATATGTACAATACACATTACATACTAGAAAACACAAGTTACTGATAGAAAAAATATTTTACACATAATGTAAACAATACTCGCACTATATAAGACGATTTAAAATATTCATAGCATAAGCAAAATCAGAAGCCCGTATTGTACATGTCAAATCCACTTTTTACCGTTTCCAGTACCAAATAATTAACAAGAAAAAAATCCATAAAAAGGCGATGAGTACATGAAATAAATAACCAATTCTGTATTATAACCATGATTTCTCTAAAGCAAGTAATGTAAATCCGATATTAAACAATTGTTTTTAAATACTGCACGCGAAAAGGTAAATTCTTCGGTTATTTTGTTTTAATATTCCACTGTGATTGACCGATTCTAATCATAAACAAGAAAACAATATAGTCACAATTGTTTCGACTTGTCTATGCTTAGTATAAATGCATTGCTCTTTGTAGATGCCTAATAATACTAATTCAGTATTATGATGTAAGTATATCGATTTATAAAAAGATAAAGATCAATGTCATGATCACAAACTAAAAAAACTTATCTCACACATGATCACTGATTACCTTTATAATTAATACCGAATGTATTTAGGGTTAAAATTATAATAATATAATTTACGACTGGTCATGATCACGCTCATGATTGACTTTCATTGATCATGATCAACATTGTCCTTTTCTGATCATGACCATCTATTCACAAACTTCAAATCGACGATCACTGATCTTTATTCTCACCATGTCGACCGATCACGACATGATCACGATCTCACCGTGATCACTCATCACGTGATCACGCGTGAACGAACTCGTTAACACCGTACTGCTGAGTATTATCCACTATCACGCTAGCATATCCCTCCTGAACAGCCGGGCTCGTCATCTTATTCTGGAAGTTAAAGTTCTGTGGGATTCTGTTATTCTGGTTCTGATTCTGGCCATAGAAGGAGACTAAACTAGTGTAGTACCCTTCAGGACCTTCGACTGAGCTGCAGCTTGAAGAACTAGCAGAGAACGGCCTCTGGGTGGCAGGATATGCGTAACTTGGTTCCGGTTCCGCGTAACTTTCGTAGAAGAGGTCATATCCTGGCTGGTACTCTTCTTGAGCCTCGTAGGGGACGGGCAGGGTGTAATCCTGGTATGTGTAGTCGAAGTCCTCCGCCGGTTTGTGTGCCGGCTGCGGGGTCGGGTCGGTGTGACCCAGTTTGGGGGGACCCTGGTCTATGTTGAGGAGGAGGTGTTTCTCTTCGATGTCGCTGTGGATGGTGTGTTTGTTAAATGGTGGTTTTTTATTAGTTTATTTGATAAGACGAGAGAGAAGTTGTATCACCCTTTGAGATGCCCATAAGAGAAGCAGAGAAAGATGTCACAAATCCGTTGGGCCGTGCCATCTTACGTCTTGTTTACGCAGTAATTATAAGCTACAGTGTACTTCAAACTGGAAGACGGTAGTTTTTTTTACAAAATTGTTTTGCGGCAAAATATTTACCAGGCGTTCCGCTATCATAATAAAACGTTCATTTTGATGTAACAAACAGACCTACCATTTACATTTATTTGTATAGATTGTCTAACAAAAACATACACGCTATAAAATCAGAATTATGTGAGAACTGGCGACCCGCCCCGATTTCGCATGGGTGTGTAAAATATATAAATTTATCAGGGTTTCTCTACAATATTATGCATGAATTATACATATAAACCTTCCTCTTCAATCACTCTATCATTAAAACCATCGAAGAGTAACCTGTTAAATTGCATAGTAGAATAGAAAGCGAATTTGTTTTATACTATGTGGTGATATAGTCAATTACCTGAGAACGTAGTTTACGGAGACTATGCAGTGTGGTCTCGATGATCTTGAGTTGTGGACTATTGTAGCGTAGCTCTGCATCCAGACCCAGCCACCGGACTTGGTCAGGAAGCGGTAGTAGCGCGAGGTGACCTGGCCTTTCGTCAGCACTGGGGAAGAAGGTAATCATTGATTTTCTTGCCTTTTAAATTGGTTAGAGCGTTACAACTGGTCGCGTAAGACGCCACATTCGCTCATCGCCCTAAGACATGAGATGTTGCGTCTCGTTTACTTAGTAATTACACTGCCTAAGACGCCCTTCAAACAGGAAGACTCAATTATTACATAGTAACGGATCATCGTCATCATCATCAGCTGTGTTAGTCCACTTCTGGACATAGAGGGCCTCTTAAAGCACGCCTTCTCCATTAGGGGTTTTTGGTCTGTATCTCACCACGCGGGTCTATTGCGGGTTGGTGTGTGGATCGACTTTTATATTTTCCATCCGACGCATGGATCGTCTCACTTTACAGACAGTTGAGTGATCAAAACAACGATGACAGAAAGTTGTTTCCCTGCGGGATTCGAACCCACGACCTCCGGCTTACAAAGCAAGGACCAGTACCGCTAGACGAGGAGGCGCATAGTATTTGCGACTGAATCTTTTAAGAAATGTTTTGTCTCCTAATTTACTTACGAGTGCAATGCGAATATCTCATGTGTAGGACGTCAGTTCCGTGTATGAAGTGGTATAAAGTTTTCTCAATCAGGTCCTGCGGTTCGTAGCCGGTCAGTGTTGCCACCCTGTTGATAAATAAAAGAATTATAAATTAGAGACAGTAAAATTTAAATCAATTTGCAGGCGAATTTAGTTGGAAAATTAAGCCAGGATATTTTCACTTTCCTACTAATTTATATAAATTATTAAATTTATCTTATTGTAGTATAAGTTGGAAATAATATGTTTTACATACTATAAAGACCACTAACAGCAAACATACAGACATAACGAAATATCAAATCAACAAAAATAATATAATACAACAATATGTTTTACTTCGTAACAAAAAGCAAAAAGCCGTGTATAACCATTGACACAAATTGATACTCTTTTGTCTATTAATACCACGAAATAACCAATAAAAAAAAGGATGAATTAAAAAATATTTTATTACTGCACACGAACATATTTGAAAATATATACATCAATGTTATGTTTTACTGTTAATTCGTTTTTTTAAAGTAATAAAACTGTAAAGGAGGCCAATATATCATTTTTAGTATTATCTTTTAGTTTAAACTTATTACCCATGTGTAACATGTAATAATCAAAATATTTTTATCACAAAATAACTATACAATAACACATAAAACCACAGACACAAATTGATACTCTTTTGTCTATTGATATAACAAAAAGACCATAAAAAAGGAGGAAGTATTAAACACCGGCTTGTAACCGTATCCTTAAAAAACAATCTCCCCTTTCCAAACAACGATCGAGTGCCCCCCCCCCATAGAACAATATGCCCGCGAATCTTATACTTAATTGGCGGAAGTGTGAGGGTGCACTTTTTTCCCTTTACAATCTAGTGTCAACAGTTTTTTCGCATGATTTGACATTAATGGGGTGTCGTTATAGTCTGCGACCGGTCGGAGTGTTTTCGCGCGCAATTGCGCTGTCACACTTTGACGTTTGCGTTTTTTTTTTGGGGGGCAAATAGTTGACGTTTTGTTTTTTTTTAAGTGATGAGTATCGAGTTTTTTTTTATTGAGCTTTCTAGAAGACATTTTACGTGCATTAGTCAAGTTCGGTGTGATTAAGGTTTCGGATATTGAAAAATTATATTTTTAAAACTAGTAAGTATGTAAAGCATAAAGCTTATCAGTCGTTTTGTCGTTAGCAGTCTGATATGAATTTCGATATTTTTTAAAACATTTCTTACAAAATTTACATCGACATCATCCCAATAAGAATATCTATGGTACTGCAATACCATATATTATACAATTTTACACGATGGAACTCGAGCGTGACCATTTTTTATCTGAAGTATAATAAATACCATTTATTTTTTAAATTTTTGGAATTATGGCTATGCAACCTTTGTTTATACAGTTACAACGTTGTTTAAACTTTGTATAATCTATGGTACTGCTAATTTGTTCCTATCAGGTTACCACATCTGTCATCGCGTTGTTTTTCTTTCTATTTGCCCTAGCGTCAATAAACTGCGGTGTTTTAGCCCCGATATCCGATGGCAAGCTGCGAAACGAGTGGCAATTACTCGGGCTTGGTTCACCCCATACCGCCCTTTGTTCTATAACCTCGTGATTCGGGAATATGGACGGTCGTGGAGTAAGTTACACTAAATTATAATTATTTTAATATTAATTATGATAACATCTCCAATTAACAATGAATTGAGGTAAACCCATTAATACGAAGTAGAGACGTACGTATGGATGATTAGTATACAGTGATAAAAATTCATCATCATCATCAGTCTGTGATAGTCCACTGCTGGACATAGGCCACCCCTAATACACCCCTATCCTATCCTATCTACTAGGGGTTTTGGATCGTATCCTACCACGTTGTTCCAATGAGGGTTGGTGGGTGGACCGACTTTTTACATGCATATTCGACGCATGAATCGTCTTACTTTTCATACAATTGGGTGATCAGCCTAAATTGCCCTAACCAACTTGGAAACAACAATGAAAATTTTTGAGTCCCCGCAAGATTCGAACCCATGATCTCCAGTTTCTAAAGCACACGCCCATACCACTAGGCTACGGAGGCAGTCAATGCAGAGTAATAAAAGTAAGAATACATTAATCGATTCTCTTCTAAATCGACTGCAGCATAGTCCAAAAAAGTAAGCCAAAAAACACGTATATTAATCGCGTAAATAAAAAGAATAATTATACAATCAAAGAAAGAAAAGTAAGATGATCCATGCATCGGATGGGAATGTAAATCGGTCGGTCCACCCAGCCACCAACCAGCGTGGTGCGGCGTGGATACGGGCCAAAACCCCTTAATGGATAGGGGTGTATTAGGGGTGGCCAATGTCCAGTAGTGGACTAATACAGGCTGATGATGTTTTTGTGATGTGAATTATCCAATCTAAAATTCGAATAAATGCAATGTGAAAAAAAACAAAATCAATTGTATTAATATCATTGGCAACGAAGTCACTTAATTTTTTTCTTTCATTTATTCATTGTTATTCTTGGAACGCATCATCACCGTACAATGTATAAACCTACCGATTTTCTCGAGTCTTAGTCGCAGATAAGTCAAATATGGCTATCCAAATATAGCTATCGAATCTTCTGGAAACTGTCATCGACATATTAAGTGTAAAATTATCGTAAGCTATCTCGCTATTTATAGCAAAATCAAAACAAACCACAAAAGGTGAGATGTTTACGCATTCAAACACGTTTCGAAGCATTGTAAAATTAAACTGGATTATATTTGCGATTCTAAAATATGATTTATTGAAACTCGATCTGTGCACCAGCCACTTGGGACTGTTATGAAATTGGTAAAAACTTTAAACTTTTTGATTTGATAAGTTTTTGGATTGTACTATCGTGCCATTTAATTGAGAAAAAAATAAATTACACGAAGGGTTGATTTTTAAGATTATTAGTCGAAAATTGCGTTCAACACTTTAGTTTTCGCGAATACTTGATATTATCGCAAAGTAAACTTTACGGAGTAAATCACATCTATCTTAATTATATCAATCGACGCTTTTAATAACCACTTTTATTTTGTAATAAACGTATTTCTATCTACCTATCGTTAGTTCCTTTGTACAAGGGCATAACTTATATACAGCTACAAAATTGCATACCATTAAAATAATATAATCGCTTAGCATTAAAACAATTGTAACATCAGCAACTATATAATTAAATATATTTAAAATAAAAGTGCATAGTAAACTCCACGCGTCGTTCTGTGCTGACAGCGCGGAAGTGATTTTCGCTGAGCGCTCTCCGTCACGTAGAGAAATCCCAAGGATTTCTTTGACGTTCACGTTCAATGGAAAATTAACTTTACGTCTTATACGATAAGGTTTAAAATAACTTTTGACTTCACGTTCAATTGAAAGTGAACTTTATAATAATAGTACAAGGTTTAAAATAACTTATATTTAAGATGCTTCGCCAAATTGGACAATCTATCGAGTCGAGTGCAGAAATGTCTTCAGTTTCATTTTGCTTTGATATTTTTGTAGCAGTTACAATTAGTAGTATCGATTTATAAAGAAAAAATATTTTATAACAATTAAAGTATGGAAACCCCGCTTCAGCACTGGCAACAAGACGCATGACATCTCAGTCTACCCCGTGACCACGGCCGCGGAAAGTGTTCGAAACGTCGACAGTTTAGAATGTAAAATAAACGCCATGAAATCCGTAAAATGTCCTTTTTATTCAATAATGCGTAGTATTCGCGTAATCAAACAAGTAAAAAAGAGTTATTTTTTTATTTGTTAGTTTGGTAAACTAATATGTTGACTGCCTCCGTAGCCTAGTGGTATGGGCGTGTGCTTTAGAAACCGGAGGTCGTGGGTTCGTATCCTGCGGGGACTCAACAAATTGTTTCCTAGTTGGTTAGGGCAATTTGAGCCGATCACTAAAGTATCTGAAAAGTAAGATGATTCATGCGACGGAAGGGCATGTTAAAAGTCAGTCCAACCCGCTGGACCAGCGTGGTGGGATACAGTCCACAACTCTAATGGATACACACCAGATTACACCCCGCATTAGGGGGCCTATGTCCAGCAGTGGACTAAGACAGGCTGATCATGATGATGATGATGAGGTGATATAATATTAGGATATTGGATTTTGTTGATCCAGTGATACGGTGCCCTTTAAACCGGAAGACGAGAGTGTTTTAACACTTCTGCACCACACCAGATAGTCCCTTTTGAGAAAGAAACTCTTTAAAATTTAAATTCTGATTGGATTAGAATCAGAAAATATGATTAAATTTGCTATTTATTTATTAATAAAATATTTAATCAAACGCGTGAGGTCGTTGATAAAGCTGTAATCTATATCGCAAGCTTACGAAGAAGTCACTAATATTCGATTACACAACATGAAAACCGTTTGCTAAGCGTTTTGAACACCTGCTTTAGAGCATACTAGCGATCCGCCCCGGCTCCGTACGGGTGCAATACTGATATCTGTAAGGTCTATGGTAAAATATATTAAGTTGTCACAGTGTCTAGCTATTCTGATAGAAAATATACCTACAATATTATGCATTAATCATACATATACACCTTCCTCTTCAATCGCTCTATCTATTAAATAAAACCGCATCAAAGTCTGTTGCGTAGTTAGCAGGGAAAGCGACTTTGTTTTATACTATGTAGTGATGTGAGATTGGATGACAAATTTATATGAATTTTATATTTAATATGTTAAATCCGTTCGGTCGTTATGAACTTGAAGTTTTCTCATAAATCTATCTTTTTTCTATTTAATTGTCAACGAAGGCAGACGAACAGTTGGTCCACCTTATGAAAGGTGATTACCGACGGCATACCTTGCATTTATATACTATAGCATAGATTGTCACGCGGTTTTCACGTATCGATAGAATGATTCTTCCGGAAGGTTTAGGTATATAATTTGTATAGTTTCTGTGCATATTTGAGTATAATATATTAATATTTTTGTGCACACATGTGGAATATATATTAAGCCGTTTGAGAGCTTTCAACGAAAAGGCTGCGTAAACTTATTGACGACATTATCTCTGAAGGATAGCTTATAGCTTAGACAATAATAGTTTTCTCTACATGTTACAAATTTTTCTACATGCGGACAAAGTCGGGGGCAACAGCTAGTATAGAATAATATTAAGTTTATGAGTAATAATTAAAGATGGCACGAATAATGAATACACATCAAACACAAAACACATTACTTAAGAATAGATGTATTCTTTACCAAATTATAATAGTTTGATAGGTAAAATTGATCGTTTACCATTTGTTGGTAGCAAAACCATAACGCTTCTCGTCCTGAATCATACCATCATCACCATCAGCCTCTGCTAGTCCACTGCTGGTCATAGACCTCCTCTGCTGCACGCCTTCTCCATTAGGGGGTTTGGACCGTATCCCACCACGCTGGTACAATGCGGGTTGGTGTGTGGACCGACTTTTTACATGCCTCAATCACTCTCTATTAACGCTACTACAAGAAGTAGAAGGATAAACTCTAGTGAATGGTTATTTCGGACGGTTGCGACATATCTTTTGCTTGTTGAGGTGCTCGAAAGACATGCATTTCATGCCGAATCTTAGGCCAACAGCATTGTCGAATATTCGGCATTCGGCCAAAGCACTATTCGTTTAAACCCTCGTGATAAATATACATTGATTTACTAATTTAATAAGTACAACTTAAGCATTCTATTGATTTAGCGGATCCGTTTTGAGCTTTCTTACACTTTTTGCTGTTTTTTAAACACACTGGCTCGGTTTCCGCGAAATATCCGGTCCTTTACTCGCCTCTGATTGGCATGAAACTATAAAAGGGACTGCGCGTTTTCCATTGCCGTCTGTGTCGGATAAGAAATGATCGCTAACCATAGAAACGAGAAACAAGTGAGAAAGCTTTGAAGTAATGTGCTTTTATAAAAATTAACTGCAATTTTACCTCATATTTCTAGCTAAAAGAAGACAAGGCCACACGTAAAAAGTTATTTAGTCAAAAGATAATAGAATACACTTTTTTTTACGGATTTTTCGCATGAATCTTTTATATTCATTTCCGACGTTTCGGACTCTTTCCTTTCATCTTTTAGTGTCTATAAAGAATTAACGCGAATAAAGAAAATTTGTAAAAAAAAACATGGATTTAATATGTATCACAATTGCGTAAATAACAGGAATAATTATAGAGATACAGACAGATATACCAACATATTCTGCTCGTTATCATAAATGCTGGACAGAGTCCGAAACGTCGTAAATAAATATATATAACCAACGCAAAAAAACCGTAAATTAGTCGATTTGATATAGTAATAATCATGGTCAAACCTACTCAACATAATAAGAGGCATATATAATATATAATACTTGGTAAATAAATAATTATCACCTACAACCCGCATTGGACCAGCGTGGTGGATATGGTCCAAAAACCCCCTAGTGGATAGGTGTATTAGGGGACGCCTATGTCCAGCAGTGGACTATCACAGGCCGATGATGATGATGATTAAATAAATAATTATGCTATAGCAATGTATAAATTCAGACAAAATTCACGTGTCGGCCGCAATGGAAAACGTGTTAGGGCCAAAGCAACAGCATTGTTCATACGACACGGGCGGGTTCGACGGAATGCCGCAGTTTATTGTCGGCCGATACCGATAGTGCGATAGTGCTGCGCCGAAACGATTATTCACTAACAATATCGATTTTAAAATCGAATGAAATATATTAAAAATATATGAAAATAAATAAAATCGGGCCGTCTGTTTGTAATATTAGAATAAACGTTTTTGAATGATTACAATGTGTGAAACCAATACATATAATAGAACAACATTTTTTTATTATTTTAAAACGGTCTGTTTGCTCTGGCTAATCTCTGAAATAGTCCAGTTTTTTTGGAATTCCTATAAAAGATAGCTGAAAACGTTCAGATCATATCAAACGATCATCGACAATATTTTTTGTCTACTTTTCTTTATTTTTTCAGATTTAAAATGTTTTCTCCTGTATTGTACATAGCCGAAGAAGACGTAACATTACTGTGACAACTAATATAAACGGAGATAAATGTGCTGTACTGCTTTGAAATTTTATGAATAATTTGTTGGAGAAAAGAAACAAAATGTCTCGCTGAGTTTCCAGCGTCAGTTCTTCATACGAACCGGTGGTAGATTAATTAATAATCAATAATATAGAGTAATATAATTACAAATAATAAAGTGTCTGTATGTAACATTAACATAACCGTTTTTAAGTTATTACATTAATTTTGTAACCGCACAAACTGCCTCCGTAGCCTAGTGGTATGGCAATTTGGGCCGATCACCCAATTGTCTGAAAAGTAAGATGATCCATGCGTCGGATGGGCCTGTAAAAAGTCGGTCCATCCACCAACCCGCATTGGACCAGCGTGGTGGGATACGGTCCACAACCCCCTAATAGATAGGAGTGTATTAGGGGAGGCTGGACCATTAGCTAGCTTTTTATCTGTCTGTTTGTTCCGGCTAATTTCTGTAATTGTTTGTTCGATTTTGACGAGACTTTCAGTAACAGATAGCTGAGGAAACTGGAAGTAACATAGGCTACTTTTTGTTACAGAAAAACGTCGAGTTTTTTCCCATTATATTACCACGCACACGCGGGCAACAGCTAGTCGATTAATAAAGTGTAAATGCTATGGGTTACATTGTTAATGAAATTTCCACAGCTTTTTTGGCTTTTAAAATCATATTATTATATCTTTTATTTGCGCGATTTAACATCTTTTTGCGGAATCCGAAACGTCCGGAAAAAATATAAAAAATCAATGCGAAGATTCAGTAAATGAGGGGATTAAAACATTATACAATTCATTTCCGTAAAATGTATTCTGTTGCTGACGCGAATACTATACACTATAAATGATAGAATTTTAAAGTGAAACTTCTTTATACGGGTTGGAAAAAAATTTAGTGTAACATTTTTCCGTTACGCGCCATCTTATATTTATCACGTCACTATAGAGCGTTGTCGATATTGTTATTAATTAGCCATTAATAACACAAATATATAATATCGACATCGATGATAGTAATAATTCTATACAATTAAAGAAATTCAATAATAACTTTGTAGCAATAAGCTAAAATGAAGTAATTGTAAATTTTGTATTTATGTCTATGATAATAAAAGCCTTTTATTAAACTGTATCTAATTTAACTTTATTTTACCAATTTCTGTAAAGTTGCATAAAATAAATTATTTTTGTAAAAATAACGTCGTTAAGAAGTTTCACTTCACTTCTTAGAGTGTACGCTAGTACACGCATTTTTTGAGGATTTTATCGCGTTTAATTCCTTTACAATTATTTGAAATTATACCCGACGTTTCAAACGCTTCCATGGTAACGGGACCGACTATGTATATAAAAGAGATTCTCAGCTATATATTGACTCATCATGATATCTTTGGAACAATAAGGCGTAGGGACTTGAAATTTGGTAGGAATATTCCTTTCGCCGAGTAAAGGTCAGCTAAGAACGGATTGTACGAAATTCCACCGACAAGGGGGGTCGGTGGTTGCTAGTTTGAAATAATTGTAAATTAATTTAAAGGGATAAAATCCGTAAAAACTGTAAAATTTGTCATATTTTCCATTATTAATTCTTTTGTTTATAAGATTACTTTGACATCTTAGTCTACCCCGTGACATCGGCCGCTGTTCAAAACGTCCAAAAGATCGGTAATTAAAAATTAACATTGTAAAATAAACGCGATATTATCCATAAAAATTGTATCAGTTATTATACGTTACGTTTTTTTATTATTTTACAGTTATATTTATTGGCTTTGTGTAATATTCTGCTTCATTAGATAACGCATGTGACGTAGTTTCAATACGTGACTTTAACGAGTTTTCGAAGCGTTCAATATTTTGTCATTGTATATTGTAATATTTCTATTGCATTTTCGCAGATTAAACAATTGTCGGGTGCAATAAATGTGTTTGGAAACTTTTCATCATGCACCGAGTTTTGAGGTTAAGTAATCCATTTCGGAATTTGTGTCTAGTTTTTTGTGCTATAAACGATTTTATGTTTACTCATAAAAAACATTTAAAATTATTAATTACATAATTGAGTCTATTCTTAGTATGTAGTTTAGCGTTTTATTTTCATCGAGATATATTTTTTCATTAGTAGTCATTTTGTATTTTTAGGTTACTGAAGATATAATTATTTTGTGTACAAAAATATAATATGTAAGACTGTCAAAATTATTTTTTTTCAAGAAAAAAGAAAAAGCAAAAGCCACGTTTAGAATATATTTCTGCAGTTCTTTGATTTGTGAGTTAAATTGATTTCCAATGGAATTATGTCTTTTTTATATAATATAATTATATTTAAATGTAATATATTGTTTATAAAATTTATATTACTGCCCGCTATTTTTACAATATTTCTATTCGATTATTATCATAAATAAAAATCGATTTTAACATCGATGTATCGATACGGGCAAACGATTCGACTCGTGTCACGTGAAATCGCTTCGGGACGCCACGTTCCGCTCTCTGAAAGCTTTTAATGACTCCGAGAAATTCATTATAGTTTTCGCGTATTGTCGAAGGGTGAATAAAGATTTCTCTTTTTTTTATTTTTATTGCATACGCAGGCAGACGAGCAATCGGGGCCACCTGATGGGAAGTGGTCACCGACGCCCATAAACATTGGCAATACTGATATCACCAACGCGCTGCCTACCGTGAGACACAGTATGTTAAGTCTCGTTCACCCAGTAAATACGCTGGCTACGGTGCCCTTCAAACCGGAACACAGTATTGTTTTCACACTACTGCTTTGCGGTACGAGTAGGCACCGCGGTGGCACCCACCCAGACGGTCTCCTGTAGAACCCGAAGGAGGTGGTCTTATGGAGAAAGTTTTAAAAGTTAGTTTAAACTTTTAGTACAGATTATCAACCCACTTCACCTACTCAGTATTTTCAAAAGCGTCCGAGGCATTGGATCGTCAGACGGGCCACGTGATGGAAATTAGTCACTTACGCCCGTTGACATCGGCAATATCAGTGGTATCACTAACGCGCTACCTACGTGAGATAAAGGATGTTACGTCTCGTTTAACTAGTAAATACGCTGGCTACAATGTCCTTCAAATGGGAACACAGTAGTGTTTTTACATCACTGCTTTTGCTTATTAGTCATTCACATTTTTTTCGTATACCACACTTGCCGTTCCATCGACCCCTGCTTGGGCCAACCATTACAAAATATAAGCGCACATAAGTCATTCAAATTTTAGTCATTCACACTTTAGTCATTCACAATTTAGTCGTTCACACTTTAGTCGTATTACTCACCTAGCGTCCAAAAATATCAGTCTCATGTCCAGCGACGCCCTGAACATGAACATGTTCGAGTGCAGCTTTAATTCCGTCACAGCTGACGGCGGTAACGAATGGCCGACTGCAACAAGTCCCAACGGAGCGGTCGCCTCGCCGAATCTTCTAGCTCGTAAGTATCCAGAACAGTGGATTACCTAGGATATAAATATTACGTTTAAAATTTAATTACATTAGCAATTGATACTAAAAAAACAAATCTATTGTTTATACGCTGAGTTTTCTATTGGTTAAACATCAAAAAAACCGTTCGCCGCCCTGAAACATGACATGTTGCCTCGTTTATACAATAAATACGGTGGCAACTTGCAGCTGGTGCACTTCAAACCGGAAGACATCGTTAGTTACACATACACACACACATCATCAGCCTTGTTAGTCCACTGTTGGACATAGGCTCCTAATCACATTCTAATCCATTAGGGGTTTGACCTATCCCACCACGCTGGTCCAATGGGGTTGGTGGGTGGACCGACTTTTTACATGCCCATCCGACGCATGGATCATCATTTATTTTCAGACAATTGGGTGATCGGCCACAATTGCCTAACCAACTAGGAAACAACAATGAAAATTTGCTTGCGTCCCGCAGGATTTAAACCACGACCTCCGGTTTTCAAAGCACACGCCCATATCACTAGGCTAGGAGGCAGCAGTCGTGTTTACACACAAGTGAGTTGCGGCGCTAACGGACAATGTTTAGGTACTTCCCAATCTTTTTAAAAAGGGAACTAGCCCTTATAAAATTGATAAACGACCAGAAGTGAATATTCCATTGCCGTTTAAAACAGAATCGTTACGTGATAACTTTTTTCAAAATTATAAACAAATGTAATAGTGGCTGTTCTTTATAATACTGCTAGCCGACCCGTCGAATTTAGTTTCACCTAAGATGAAGTTAATTAACAGATTTTTTGTATTATATACGCCAAAACACTTTATTGCAGTTTACGTACTAAACAACTAGATGGCGCGCAATTCTATCAATGTTGCACCGGTGGTTTAGATGCTAAAAATCACTATAGCAGGCATTTCATGACATATAACCAAATTAATTTTATGGATTCCATTATTTTGCAACAAGTTACTCGTCTTCAAAGTTTTAGAAAATTATGATGAAAATTAAAAAAAGGTGTTTTCACAACAACGGTATAAAATGTTCCTATTTCCTTCTTCTGGTTCTAAGCTTCATCAATTTCCAGGCAATTCATTCCAGCCGTTCTTGAGTAATAAGTAACTAACACGACTTTCTTTTATATATATAAAAATATGATGAATAATATAGTTGTAGAGATTATATCCAGTATCCAAATCTTATTAGACTTGTTTTAGAGAATAACACCCAATGAGCAAATGTTATTGAATATAGATTCTGTTTAAATTAAAATAGTCATCATGTAAGAAATTTAAAATTGAATTAACTCATTCTTGTGACCCAAATAAAAATTTTATAATACGTTTAATTTAATAAAAGGGTCATATTTAGCATGAATTTTCGTATATATTTTCGAATACCTTAATCTACAACTACCCTCATTATAAATCAACAACTTACTTTGTACCCAGATGTTGTTAATCCAGCATTTCTCTTGGCCAATACGCATTTCATCCTGATGAAAAAGGCTCTCTCGCATTCCACGTCTACTGTTGGACCCCATGTGCCTCCCACAGGATACCTGGATGTGAATTAACTATTAATTATTTATCTATATAAGATAAAAAAAATGTGAGTAATTTGACTTTAGCACAAGTAGTGTACACTCACCCTAAACTGGAGTACTGGTGTCCCAAATACGAATGTGGATGCTGCAAACTTAGCACGGCACTCATCTCTTCATGATCAGATTGGTGGATATACTCGTATATCGAGTTACCTGTCAGCTCCACCTAAAGGGGAAGAACGTAGATTGAGTTAGAGGCTATCCATAAAATACTTCACACCTTTGGAGCAGTAAAGAGATTAATAAAATGTGACGAGGAGGAAATTCTGTAATGTGCACGTTAAAAGAAGCACCGTGATTATAAATCTAATAGTATAACCAATAGCAATACCAAAAGAATGCATATAGATAAAAAAGAATAGCCGAAGATCGGAAGCGGGGGCGTGCATTAGGAGAGGCCTATGTCAAGCAGTGGGCTGACAGGGGCTGATGGCGATGATGATGAAATAGATAGAAAATAATGAAAGATTTTTATATAGCTGAGGAAAAGACGGGGATTCAAAAAATTATGAAATTCGTGTGGCGTAATTTATAGACTTTAATCGGTCCCGTGACCATGAACCCTGGAAACGTCGAGTACCTATTCAAAAGCTTGTAAAGTAATTAAACGCGATTAAATACGTAAGAGCTGTATTATTTTTCAAAGATTATATGTTATTTGCTCTTAATATAACAATACCTTCAAAATATGTTATTAAAATCGGAAGCAATTATAAATACGTTCACTTATAATACGTACCTGACTTAACCCAAGGTGTACAGAAGCCGTTTCGCTGATGTACATGATCTTGCCATCAGGCGCCACGACAAATATGAACCCGTCCAGGGTCTGGAGAAGATGGGAGCCAAGCTCCCTGATGGACAGCTCCCTCGGCTGAGGGGGAGGCGGTGCTGCACCCCACGCGTCTCCAAGTCCTGGCCCAACAGATTAAAAGCCGTAAGACTTATTATGAACCAGATACGCCGCCCCAGGCGTCACAATAGTTTTCTGCCCTTACCTTAGCTTGTTATGTATGTAAAAGGGCAACTCGGGCCGATCACTCAATCGTCTGAAAAGTATGATGATCCATGCGTGTGCGTCAGATGGGCATGTAAAAAGTCGGTCCACCCACCAACCCGCTTTGGACCAGCGTGGTGTACGGTCAAGTACCCCCTAATGGATAGGGGTGTATTAGGGTGGCCTATGTCTATTAGCGGACTAGCACAGGCTCTGATGATGAACCAGTTCAGCCTAAATTAATCTATTTCTAGTAAATGACGTTCCACTATAGCCTAGACGATCTAGATTTGACGTAAGCATTGTGACACATAGAAGTAGAGTCATACGTCCCGCGTTCTGACCGAGAACTGTCACACACTGAACTGTTAGTACAGTTGACATAGGCCTCACCTAATATACACTTCTCCTTTGAAAGTTTTAGGATGTATCCCACCGCTGGTCTAATGCCGTAGTGGCTGGACCGACAATTTACATGCCTATTTATAAACTGGAGGAACTGGTTTGAATTCCGCAGGAGACCAATTGTCTGAAAATAATGATCATCAATGCTCGGATGGGCATGTAAAAAGTCGGTCCACCCACCAACCCGCATTAGGCCAGCGTGGTAGGGATATGGTCTAAAATCCCCACAATGTAAAGGCGTGCATTAGGGAAGTCTATGACCATGCGTGGATTAAAACAGGCTGATGATGATGTTTGATGATGATGATTGTAGTAGACCACTAATAAGTTTCGGCGCACATTTTGTTTGACGATAAACTCTGTTTAAAGAGAAAGGAAAAAGGAAAAATATTTATTTGTTACACAAACACAACAATACATAACAATATAGTAAATGTTTGATGCACCAAAATGGTTTCCACTCAGCGTAATTTCACAAAATTATAAAAACTTTGTGAATGCTAATTATCAGTGGCACCAATAGAAAGTGATAGATGACATTTTTTTACAAATAATGAATCATTCATCATTCATTCATTATCAGCCACCCCTACACACTAATACACCCCTATCCATCAGGGGTTTTGGACCGTATCCCACCACGCTGGTCCAATGCGGGTTGGTGGTGACCGACTTTTACATGCCCATCCGACGCGTTGCCCTAACCAACTAGGAAACAACAATGAAATTTTTGTTAGGAGTCCCCGCAGGATTTGAAGCCACGACCTCCGGTTTCTAAAGCACACGCCCATACCACTAGGCTACGGAGGCAGTCTAAAAAATGAATAGAAGGCTTAAAATTAACAATAGTGGAACAAAGAAATATACAATATAATAAAAAGACATAAATAACAAAATGTTAAGAGCAATGTAAACCTCCTTAATGTAATTTTAAATGTCTAGTTGAGAGAATAAGGTTAAACATCTCTAATTTTTAAAAATAGTTTTCTAGGAAATAAATAAGCAAAAATAATAATAATAAATTGTGTATGTGAATCGTCCACCTGAATTTCATGTCTAATTTGGCAACCAAACGAATATTGAATTGTAAACGAAACGAAGATTTTACCGTCAGAATTAAACAACTATTAAAACATACACCTAAGGTGGTTGTTTTTCTTTACAGTGCACCGTCGTGGTGAAGATCGTACGGTGCCCATGTCTGCCGCAAAGCAATAGTGCATAAACACTATTGTCTTCCGGTTTGAACGATGCCTTAGCCAGGGTAATTACTGGGTGAACGAGATTTAAAATTTCTTATATATTGCATTTTTCAAGTACGCGATGTATTGCCCGACTCTTTGCAACAAAAATAGTTACGAACAAGTGCACAATGTTAGTACATTTAAACAATAATCCGCTCTTATTAAGGCCTCCTACCTCTTTTTTTTTCCTATATTATTAAAGTCATATATTGATTTAAGTTCTTCACTTATTATAATATTTTGAATAATTTATATTATACCTTTGTATGTCAAACCTGATAAATTATTCTCAAGTACAGGCCACGTTATTGTAAAGATTCACTAAAATACATCACGACAGGACCTCATCACTTTCCATCATGTGAACGTACTAGACTCGTTGATTTACAGGTCATTTGTCGTTTATATATATGAACAGAGAGCAACTGCTCTAAGATTGTCTGTATAGTCAAAGGCAAAGCCAAATATCTTTATTTAACATGGAAGCATTACACTTTCTTATTGATTGTTGAATAAACTACCACTGGTTCGGATATGGAAGCCTCTGACCTGAGAAGAACCGGCGTAAGAAACTTAGGAGGACTCGGCGCCGTTTTTATGAGCAATATACAATATTAAGTAAAACAACTCACCATCAGGGAAAACCTGTCGCATCTTCAGATAACTGGTAGTCAGCCGTATAACTGACGCCTTGTCCAACTGTGATGTGATGGCCGAAGGTAGTGGAAGAAGTTTGGCAAGTTCCAAAAACTCCGAGTTCTCTTTCTCCCGTCTGGAGCGAGCTGCGTTCTTGCTCTTCTCCTTCATTATTGCTGTCGCGTTGAGGGAGAGCTTCTGCTCCTTCCTGCAGGCTGGAGAAGAGATAGTGTGAGATAGGTAATGTCTTGTGGGTAGAGCCCCCTTTTTTAGGGGTCCATCTTCAAAGGTATCTCCATTTTTCTTAATATTAATTTACCATTAACTATTTGGTCGTTTGGTTAGTTTAATAAATAAAATATTAAACATTAAAAATGTGGATTAATATGGATATAATTATTTATTTTAAATACGCGATTATTATACACATCAAATCCACTAATTTACGGATTCTTCGCGTTACTTTTTTATATATTTATTCCCGACATTTCGGATGTTGGACTGTGGCTTTGTAGTTTTATATCTTTGGGTTTCAATTTACAAATTAATTATTTTTAATCCCCTCTATTATTAACAACAACATAAGTACTTTTTGTCAAAGCAATGTTCAAAATCGAGAACACTATGCTTATGATTATGGATGCTGGAAAGAATCCGAAACGTCGGGAATACATATATATAACTAAAGAGAAAAATCGTTGAATTATTACATTTGATAATATGGATATGATCGGATCGAGTGCTTTAATTAAGGTATTTCAATATTCAAACAAGGATCGCTGTAAAAATAAACCATCGGATGCTCCATTTTAACAACAAAATTTGAACAAAATATAATAGATTTTCTCGAGGTTATTTTTGATATTTCTAGTCACTTACGTCACGGCCATATTTTTTTTATCGCATTTCGTTTGCGTGGAACGATTATCCAATAGTAAAAAGTCATATAATTTATGTGATTGAGGTTGACAATAAAATCTATAGTAACAATTTAAATATGAGAATTATGGAGATAAACCGGTGGTAGGTCCCATTTTACAGGAGACCGTCTGGGTGGGTCCACCGCGTTGCCTGTTTCTGCCGCGAAGCAGTAGTGTGAAAACACTGCTGCGTTCTGGTTTAAAGGGCACCGTAGCCAGCGTATTTACTGGGTAAACGAGACTTTACACCCTATGTCTCATGGTAGGCAGCGCGTTGGCGATACCACTGGCATTGCCAATGTCTATGGGGGTCGGTGACCACTTCCCATCACCTGATGGCCCGACTGCTCGTCTGCCTGCGTATGCCATAAAAAAATCCTTGAACCGCGACAATATTACTTCGACAATGAGCCAAATTATCTTAATAAATCGAGTGATATTACCATACTTTTATTAAAGTAATATAAAGTACTTTTTTGTCAAAACACTTTCGATATAGCTCAGAATTTAATTACAAAAATATGAAGATATTTTACATTGCATCTGAACCGACGCTACAAGCCACGACCTGCCCCAAGAGACTTTAAACAGGCAAAGATTATACATTCAAAATCTCCATAGCTGCGCATAACGAAGGCACTACAGATGGCGCTTCTGCCTCGTGAATTAAAATAGAAAAGGGAACAGAGGAAAAAAAAAACAACGAAACGGCGGGAAAACAACAGCGCAATGAATAATTCCAACGTTAATTCTTACAAATGTCGGATTACGACCGCCCCTGTTATTGGCTGAAGCTGTACGCATAAAGAAAACATATGTCCGCCGATTTATTGTGGTGTTGTGAACGGCAATAAACGGTGAACATCGATCGATTGGAACTGCAATTCCAATTTGGCTACGTGTTTTGAGGTTATATATTTTTTGCGTTACGAAATATATGCAAATAACAATACATTCATGCACTTTGGGGCCATCCATAACTTACTATTTCGTAATTTATTGACCTCTCCCCCGTCCCAGTAGCTATGTAGAAACGAACAAAATATAATATATCTTTTTATACGTTTTTGTGTATATCTTTCTATTAATTATTTCGTTTTTAAAAGTATAATCTTACTTTTATATTATCAGTGTAATATTTTTAAATATTTCGTTAATCGTGATTTTAAAAATAATACACCTTGTGACATTTCGTTGACCCTACCCCTCCCCTATAAGGTGTGACGTAATTTATAGATGGTTCATATATGCTATTATCATCTTAAAGTACGCTAGTTTATGTGTAAAATTCTCAAAGCATTATGTGTAAAAATAACTAGTAAACCTCAAGACCCTTTGAACCTTAGTTGTAAATTTTATGGCCCTAGTTAAATAGACCTTTTAAATTAATATTTATTTATTCATTATAATTTTATTATTACACTTGTATGTAGATTGTATATAGAAAACCCCCTAATCGAAAGGGGTGTGTTAGGGGAGGCCTAGAGGTATTAGAGGTGTTGAGATGTTTTTGACCGACTTACTTAATCGCGTATATTTTTTTATATATATGTTAACTCGTTGCTCCGCTTGTAGGGTTCCGATTTAGTTCATTCTTTTTCTGCAGTAGACTGAACAGTCGCGAATTAGGCTCAAATAAATGCGATAAAACTGCTTCAATAATATATCAAATTTGAGTTGAACTTTGCAAGTTACTTACAATATATTACGAGTAAAGACGGGAAAATTAGAACTATACCTACATATCTTCGGGCTCATACCGGAATAGAAAGAAAATGTCATAATTTTCTTACATAATAGAAACTATAATATTTATTATTTTTAAGTTATAAGTTATTTTGATTGAAATCTAAGTTATTTCAAAGTTTAATAAAAATCCATTATATAGTTTATGCGTTGGAGAGTAACAAACAAACATTTATTCAAAGTTTTGCAAATTTTTATATAAGGAGGCCAATTATCACAACCAATTCATTTACAATTTTTCCTTACTTTTCGACTGTTACCAGCATCTATGCTGAACTATGATAAACTAAAGATATATTTCATCATCATCATAATCATCATCAGCCAGTCTTAGTCCACAGCTGGATATAGGCCTCCCCTAATGCACGTCTCCTCCATTAGGACGTTTTGGACCGTGAGATCGGCCCAAATTGTCCTAACCGACCATAAAACAAGGATAATACAAAGCCGTTTGCCCTAGGTATTTGAAGCCACGACCTCCGGTTTATAAAGCAAGGGCCAATACTGCTAAACCTACGTTTTATATCCGCATAATATATATTTTTTAAACACTCACTATATTCCATCTGAATGTCGTGTCGCCCGTATAAACTCCTCTTGCCTGGATATTTCATTATAACGAAACGTAACTTTGACACTAGTGGCTGTATAGCGCGTGTGCTTTGCCTGTTTTCTAAGTTTTAAAAATCGCACCTCACCCTAACAGGTTCAAATGATAACTGAGTGTCGTTACCTAAGTTTCCTGTGTCCGTTTCCGAAATAAACGGTTGTACGACAGGTACTGTTGTAAATAATGGACAGGGATGTGCTTTTCGATTGTCGATGGTTTAGGGTTGGGCCTAGGTTTGGGTGTCGATGATTTTAGTGATGTCGTTTTAGTTTTAATGTTGTGAATGGGAGATTATATAGATTTTGGGTGGGTCGGGGAAAAATTGTGACAGTGATTTTTTATATATTTTAATCGATGATATAGTTTTTGAAAACAGACAAAATTTTCATATTTCGTTTGTTGATTTTGTGTTCTGTTAGTAATATAAATATCTAATTGCTTAGTATTAGTATTCAATTAATTTATAAGTAATAAATAATACAATAACGAGATTCTTAGTTTTTTCAAAATTTCGTCTAGTTTTTTTTATAAACGATTTTAAGTTAATCTGAGTTTAAATTGTGTTTGTTCACTCTTTGATTTTGATGATGAAAATATAACAAAGTAAGTAATGAATGAATGAATGAAGTAATGGATTGTGCCGAGATGTCAATCACTGAACGACATTTGCTTCTAACAAAGCCATACATATAACACGTTAGAACATGTCTTTACTGCCTCCGTAGCGTAGTGGTGTTGCGCCTTAGAAACCGGAGGTCGTGGGTTCGAATCCTGCGGGGACTCAATAAATTTTCAATGTTGTTTCCTAGTTGGTCAGGGCAATTTGGGCCGATCACCCGGTTGTCAGAAAGTTAGACGATCCATATGTCAGATGGGCATGTGAAAAGTCGGTCCTGCGCCTTATCTCTCTCCGTTCGTATCGGTGATCCGTCCCATCGATCTTTGAGAGTATAAAGGAAAAGGGTGTGCGCCTGTGTTCGCGCGTGCGATTCTCATGAGGTGCCGACATTGAGACATACATGTCTTTTATACATAACAAATTTATACAAAAATAAATAATTAAATAAGCCAATACATCGATAAAGTCGATATTCCTTGTCGCATCACTACGATCCTTAATACGGGTCCCGTATTTTATTTGACGTTTCGATTGATTCGCATTGTCTGTTGATAATGTCTTCTTAAAAATCTAATCGTCGAATTTGTTAGGGGACTTATTCTATAAATGTAACCATTCCTTAAAATATTCGATGATGTCAAAGTTAAAAACAAGCAAATAAGGTGTTTGTTCTGTAATATGACACATTTATCGTAATGTTTACAAGTTTTTTTATATATTTAATATTATATATTATACCCACCAACCCGCATTGGACCAGCGTGGTGGGATACGGTCCTAAATTCCTTATGGGAAGGCGGTTTATTAGGGGAGGCCTATGTCCAAGAGTGGACTATCACAGGCTGATGACGATGATGGGAATAAATGATTGATTTACAACGGTAACTACGTCAACGAAGAGGCGTCATTTATATGACTAATTGTTATCAGCGACTTCGTTCTCGTGGATACACACACATATATATATATATATATACAGATTTTGCAGAACAAACAGACAGACAGATTGTAGTAAAAGTTGTTTTTTTGAAGTTAAATATTTCTGAACGTTTATTCTGTTGCAAAAAATAGACATTTCAATTTTCTTAATTTGTAAACATGTATAGATTGTGCAAGCAGTCGCTAAATATTTGACTTCTGATCAATTACTAATAGTTTTTAATTAACAACTATATTACTTAAAAATAAGTAAATTCCGTCGGGAATTTTAACCTTAATTTATTAAAGATAACATCAAAAACACTTTTAAAAAATGGTTTAAACACAACACGGGAAGAAATACAATAAACTAGCAACCCCGCAACCCCCATTGTGGGTGGAATATAGTAAAATCCGTTCTTAGCTGACCTCTACTCGGCGAAAGGAATATTCCTACCAAATTTCGAGTCGCTACGCCTTGTGGTTCAAGAGATATCGAGATGAGTCAATATATAGGTGGGAATCTCTTTTATATATATATATATATATATATATATATATTATATATATATATAGATACACACTTACGAGTTTTTTACTCACACCTTATATAGAAAACGTGTACAAAAGCTGTTTAAATGCCAATTGTACACCAATCTACTATTGGTTGGTGCAAAGACAACACAGTGTACATATGTTTGTATTTAACTTGGTTCAATTTAACGAAAATCGCAAAGTTTTCATTAAAAACGAGGTAGTTATCTGTTCGGCGATTAAGTATAAAGAGTTAGGTGACTTTTTATATCGATTTTCAAACTCAAATTACATTATTCGATATTATACTCGCTTATGTATTGTCAAAGACGCTACAATTATTGATCAATCATGTGAGACATGAGATGTCTCGTTTGGCCAGTAATTATGCTGGCAACGGCCCTTCAAACCGGAAGCAACTGTGAAAACCTGCCTTGAGGATTCGAAACCACGACCTCATCTTCTTAATGCAATAACTAATACCACTAGGCCATTGAGTAACAAATTACAGTAAAGCATTATAAAGTTAGGATTTCATTCATATTTTTCTATGCCCATTATTACCATTATCAAAACACAAAAGCTTAAATAACAGCCAAACAACTCGTCAAAAGGCATTAATGCTTTAGTGAAATTAATTTATGCGCGCTCACACATCTTAATATCGTCACATCTCTATAAATATAACAAAAGACGTAAATCAATAGACCCGGTGACAATTTGCATATCAGTCGCCATCTTGTGACAGACGTTATTGCAATTTGACGCGGCAAAAGTTCGCGTTCGAAATTCGAATCTCTGCATACAGTCTATCGCACGATTCGATCTTGCGGATGGGATGCTTGTTTTTTTTTCTATTCGGCCAGTTTTGACGTCATTATGTGATTTTACTTTTTTATTTTTTTTTTTTCGTCTAAAATTTGCAGAATATTTTTTAAAATTGATGCAGTGATATTTGCTTAACATAACAATATTTTTTTAGCTAAAAATTAGGGAATTCAATAACTATTTTTGAAATATTATTGATAACAATCACCCGTAAGTGTTTTATTTAAAAAAAAATTGGAGTAAATATTGAAAGCATTTAAGTTCACGGGAGACATAGATTACAGGCGACCTCTAAGGGTGTTTGATGCGTGTTATGCCTTTGATTATAACATAGCGTACAATTTAGGATTAGTTTTTTTTATCTACACTTATCTTGAGCGATATTAGGACTGTTAATGAAACGGAGTGAATGATTTACGAAAAAAGTACTAGTTAGTTTTTTTATTCCAATCAAAGCTAGTGAATGTTTGACGGACAGTCTGTTCACAAATATTCGACATACATCACCAATATTCACATCTTTTATCGTATAAACCGTCACTTATTTTAAACAATCTCACAGCCATAGACAATGCACTTCCCTCTTGTGTGGCATATCGGAAGCGCACAGATTATGTTCCCGAACAAAAACAGTGCACACGTGCACTCTAATCCAGGCTTGCCACCGGGAGGGCCGGGGTTCGAACCTCGTGACGAGCATCTAATAGGGTAATGTCACTTAAGTATTCTAGAACACTTTGCGAGGGAGTTATTTAATGTTTAGTCAGCGAGGGTTGATTTTCAATTATTTTTCGGACGAAAGTTGTGAATTAAGTTTGTGTTCCGGTTTGAAGGGTGTGGCAGGACATTTAAAGGAGCATCTCCACTTTTTAAGGGAAGATTGTATTCACAGTGAAGTAGTAATTGTAACTAACTTTTGTCTTCGTCTTTTAATAGGCCATATTGTCTTTTTTCTGTCATCCAAGAGTAGATATAACATTTTTATAATCGATGTAATCACGTGAAGTTATATATACGTACGACTAACCTTTATGAATGCAATATACATAGAAGCAAATGGGAGAAGTTTTTACAGTAATATCTCATCTACAGAATTATTGGAACTGATGTACTGTCTCCGTAGCCTAGTGGTAAGGGCGTGTGCTTAAGAAGCCGGAGGTCGTGGGTTCAAATTCGGTCTGGACTCAACAAATTTTCATTGTTGGTAAGGACGATTCGGGTTGATCACCCAATCGTCTGGAAAGTAAGATGACCCATGCGTCGAAAGGGAATGTATAAAGTCCAGTCATCAACCCGCATTGGACCAGCATGGAGTGGGCGTGCATTAGGAGAGGCCTATGTCCAGCAGTGGACTAACACAGGCTAATGATGATGTTCTGTAACACATGGCAACGGACTAACGACATACATTTAGCTTGCTAATTGAAAAACTGTCATTGTGCTATAAATTGATTGGCTGTATTCATCAACGACGCTGAAATTTTGCTATGGGCTACTTTGCCTAAATCAATATCGATAGGAACAAACTCTAAAATCAATAATTTGGCTGAATTAAAACAACACAATATCGAATAAAAGAACTTTTTAACCCATCACGTAGCGTTAATGTACGTTTTAAGTAATGAAACTAACATTTGAATTACATTTCAAGTAATTAACTCGTAGAAAAGACATTTTGTTCAATAATGTATTAGCATAAATAAAAGAATTAATTACACAATCTGTTGCACTTTTAAAAAGTACTTTAAAAGTTACGATGTTTCGTTACGAATAAACCATCGTAATTCCTAACCAATTCCATAATTGGATAACGAACCTGCGAAGGTTTGAAACCAAACAACCAGCCCCACAAAAACCATCAATGAAACCAAACCAACAATGCCCCGTGGGAAGGTGTGACGAGAGAGTAAAGATTTCGCGCCAAATGTCCGTCTATGGTATTGTCTTTTTTTTTTTCAAAAAGAGGCGCGATAACGCCATTGTCTTTCAGCCGCGAGTCGCACGTGTCTACGGCAGGTTTCGCTTTGTTTCGTTATTGGTCCCTTTTTTTGTTGTCATGGACACCTGTAGCGACATTCGGTCTGTGCGTAATCATTCGCTCGGAACGTGGGAAATGTAGTAAATGACATAATTGACAACTGTTTTTATTTTTTTTTATTGTAGTTTATTTACACTGTACACTTTTGCTAGACGATACAGTTATAACAACGCCTAGATGTACGACGCTTTGCTAGTGAGATAATTTTGCTTAATATATTTATTTGTTTTACATGTTATTTTATATTTCTATCGCCTCCGTTGTATAGCGGTACTGACCCTTGCTTTATAAACCGGAGGTCGTGGGTCGAATCGCGCGGGGAAACAACTTTGTGTTATTGTTGTTTTCTGGTTGGTGGGACAATTTGAGGTAGATCACCAATTTTCTGTAAATACGAAGATCCTTGTTCGATGGGCATGCAAAGTCGGTCCACCCACCAACCCGCATTGTACCAGCGTGGTGGAATATGGTCCAAAAACCCCCTAAAGGAGAAGGCGCTCATTAGGGGAGGCCCATGCCCAGCAGTGGACTAAATTGAGCTGATGTTGATGATAATGATGATGTTTTATGTATGAATTATGTGCAAAGGCATATTTATTGCCAATTTCATTTATTCTGAGATTATTTTGGATCAACTATAGTCTTGTTGGCGTTCGTTTCAAAGAGATTGTCGTAAAAACCGATGGTCGTTGAGCCAATAAAGTTCTGGCGCGGAGGCCGCGTTCGGGAAGACGGAGCGTTGGTCGACCGACCAGGTGGGATAGCGATCTTCGTGCAGTAGCCGGTTCAAGGCGGCAGCGAGTAGCAAAGGATCGGTCGTATTAGCGTTCATTAATTAAGACCTATGTCCAACTGTGGACGGATAAAGGCTGCTAATGATGATGAAACTATAGTCTATGTTACTCGGTAATAATGTCACTTTGTGTTTAGCAAAATAACACAAATAAAATCTTACCCCACTAAAATTTTAGTGCCGATTCACAAATACACTACATTTATATCAAATCCACCAATTTCCGGATTTTCGCGTTAGAACGTGTTCATATATGTTCATATACCAGCTTAGCCTGCCCGTGATCATGGATGCTGAAAGGATCCGAAATGTCGGGATTAAAATTAATTAAAATATCCGTAAATTAGAGGATTTGATATCGCGTAAATAAAACAAATAATTATGTACACTACATTTGTACAACTGTACAATATGTTAATGAATAAATCAGTAACAGTTATTAATGAACGCGTAAACAATTACTGGCGAATCAAAAAAAAACTCAAAAACACCATTTCGTGGTACATTGGCCGCTTGCTTCCCACGGCATCCCATAAAGGAAAACAATCTTTACACGTTTTTTTGGAGCATTTCGTCAAGAATTCGTCAATTTGCGAATGGACAATAAATATTCTGAACGTTTTAAGGATTTTGAATCTTAATAACTATATTTTAAGATTGACTTTGGCATAAATTAGATTGTCTGTCAATTGACATTGTCTTTGATGCGAAATGCGGCGGAACATATCTATTGTGTTTGCGCGGGAAACTCTATGGTCAATTGTTTTTATTTTTTTATTACATTATATTACAAATTTCTATGAATGCGAAATGCTACGTTTTGATGTGTTCATTTATTGAGTTTGATAATGTTATTATTTTATTATAATTGACAATTAGTAATAAATACGCGTAGATAAGTCATATGTGTACAATAAGGCTTTATTAGATATTAAAATTATATTTTTAATTATAAACAATGACATATATAAGTAAATCTTTCTATATTAGTGAAAAATTTGTATTGTATGTTTGGATGAAAACAAACTTCTGTATAGATTAAAAAAAATATTAACATCAGAAAAATGCATTTGCATTGAGTTACACTGTTACTTTATACTACCAGAAAAATCCATTTCACAAATCTAAAAACAAACGGACAGAACCGTGAACGGACTGCTAAATATATTAAAAATTAAACCGAACGTCCTACATGATATCGATAAAATTTTCACAAACAATTTAAAACGCACGCAATCTTCCACAGACAAAATATATTTTGACAACTGTCAGAGTGCGAAAGGTGTGTAAACACTAAATAATTTACGGGAGAGGTGATTTGTCGACTGGCAACATTTTTTTGTAGTGACTCCGCGTTCCGCCTCGGGGAGATTATGGGATTAGGGAGTTCTTTAATGCTGTCAAGAATTATTGCGTCGGGGTGCCGGTAATCCTTGTACGACATCTGGCCGCTTTGGTTAAAAGATTTGGTTATTATTCGTCACAAATTGTAGCGTCCATGTAAGTTGATAATAAATGGTTTCGTTTCACTTAAATTTGTCAAATTGTACATATATATAATAATTTATTTATGTCCGTGAATAACATCTTTATACGGATACAATTGCGTTTATTTTAATTTAAACACCCGATGTTTGGAACCTTTTCAGTTTAGGTACATCAGTCTTGTCGCATTGATTCAATGATGTGTAGCGTAAACGTAAAAATTATTACATAAACATGATAATATTCGTAAACATAGCCAATTAAAAAAGTAAGTTAACTGCTAAAAACGTCGGTTACTTATAAACTTACTGAATATCTATAATCTAAATATTGTCATTTGTTACGTCGTTCATGCCATTTTTGCAATATGGCTTGACTAGAAATTACAGATTTCAATCTATCATCTTAAAGATAATGCAATTCCGAGCTTTAATCTTCCGAAGGAGCCTCTTCCTTTCCCTCAGACTTTCTCGAAATAAATTTCTCGTGGGGCTTTTAAAACACCACACGTGACGAATTATGTAATTAGTCGATGCTGTTTAAATAAATAGCTCTGTGGTGTATGAATAAAATATCGAAATACGGAAACATTGCACATATGAAACACAAACTGCACAATACATGTCAGCTTCAAAGCCAGCCATATAACACGAGAAAGGGTGAACTGCCTTTAAAAGTATTATAAAATATATTTTTAAAATAAATTAGAACAGATTTTTTTATTTTATTTTTTTATCTTTATAATAATTGATTGAGAGTTTATTAAAAATAATCTTTAGGCAGTGAGTTTTAATTAAGATCAATTAGTTCTTATGTGTAAACATTTGAAGTCGTCTTTTACATCATGTCACTAATAGGCCATCTAAGTTTTCAACCTATTGCCTAACTGACCATGATTTCCAGTTCATTTATGGCATATGAATTTTAAATAAATATCAAAACTATATAAGCGAACAATTCAAGTAAATGTAAAATATAAGCTTTTTAATGCAACTCGCTGTTAATTATGCTATGTCGATATATAAAAGGGTAATACTATTAATATTAACGCTAAGAAAAGACAGAATGAGGTTAAAGATACAGTTTATCTCGTACTGTGGCATAAAAAGTAAGATTTAGAATTTGTATAAGCAAATTGTAATGTCGAAATCTAATACCGCAATAATGTGATACACTCTTATTGGTTTCTGCCGTTTTTTACAATATTCAGCTTAAGCGTCGTACAGTTTTTCTTCGGACATTGTTTCCCTGAATCTTGTATATTATTTGGCACGCCAAAAGAGGCTACAGCAAACACAGACAAGTTAAAGCACACATTGTTCGCAAAAACACAAAACAAACGGAACAAAGTTACACTAAATCAACTTATCCGACATTATTACACATTAACAATCGTAACATACACACAATATAGTGTGATTAGCAACTGTGTTGCACAGAAACACTACAATGTTAATCGGTTGGCGGGAAACGACGCCATTACGTGACGAAGCGTGTAAACACAAAATGGCCGCCGAGATTTAAGCACGTTTCGGTACGGAGTCGTCGCTTTTGGCGCGCTAATAGTGTATTAAATGTTGTTACATTGTATGTGTTAGGTTGTTCGCGAGATTTGCCACCGGAGTTGCAGGGTTGGCGTGGATCGCATATCTTAACGTCAATTGTCAAGTAAGAAGACTGTCAATTCATGTCACACATGATGACACGCCTGTGATAGTCCACTGCTGGACGTAGGCCTCCCGTAATACACCCTTATCCATTTTGGACCGTCCCACCACGCTGGTGCAATGCGGATTGGTGGGTGGACCGACTTTTTACATGCCCATCCGATGCATGGATCATCCTTCAGCGATTGAGTGCATCTCCACAGAGCAACTTTCAAATGTAGCCCACAACCCGCTCTCCATACCTACCACTAGGCTACGGAGGCAGTTTATTGTCGTTTACGCATATATTTTCCTGTTAGTAGCAACCCTAGCGACTGGTAGAGCTTTTCGCAACTTGCAAATTACTGTTAATGGTGTAAGCAAGCTTATACTAAATTATTATTCTTAATCGATCAGGGCTGTTATTCACGTAAAAGGAAAGAAAATTAAATAACAAGTCAAGACTTAAAACTTTGTGTATTTTTAATATTTTATCTGTTAATTTAGTTATCTTGAAGAAGGTGCTATTAGGGGAGGTCTATGTCCAGCAGTGGACTATCACTGGCTGATGATGATGATGAGATCTATAACTACTCGCAGCAATTAGAGTTATTACACCATAATGCTATAGCAAAAGATAGAAGACTGTTTCCAAAGATGATACAAATTTAACCTTTGTGAGGCCACGACAAGAACAGTTACAACCAAAATTGCAAATGTTTTCATATTGTACGAACCTGATCTCTTGAGAAGAACACCAGTATTTATTAGATATCTTTTTTAAATAACAATAACAGCAATTCAAAAATAATAGAACATTTGTAACTTTTCCATAGCACTACATAGCATAAAACAAATCACTTTCTCTGCCCCTATATCCTTTTATATGCTTAATTCTTTAAAACTACGCAACGGATTTCAATGCGGTTTTTTTAAATATATAGAATGTTTCAAGAGGAAGGTTTATATGTATAACACATGCTTAATATTGTGGGTATATCTATCAGCATAGGACCCGTGCGAAGCAGGGGCGGGTCGCTAGTATAAATATAGAGCATAAACAATTTTATTGTTCACCTCGGTCCTCACTGCATTTATTATTAATTATGGTGTACGGTAAAATTCAAAATTCAAAATCTTTATCGAAAACTAAAAAACTGTACGGTGAAAGGTAAGCTTTGTCTTAGCACGAGGATGGGACGGTACCACGATTCTTAATCATTTACTTTAACTGAAGTCATGTACAGTTTATGAATCATTGTAAACCTAATATAATGACACATAGACAAATAGACTATGCATTATATTGCGGTAAAGTAGTTGTTAAACGGTGAAAAGAAAAAAGGAAGCTTAAGCATATAAAGTCAAATGATTTTGAAAGTTAGTCGGTAAGTCGAGCGACGAAATATAAAGTTTACGCTGGACGTGATAAGACCATAAACGAAAATTTACGGATTAGGTTTTTTCAGACCAGTATCATCGTTAATATCTATTATTAAAGGTCAAGTCGTAATAATAAAAAATACGTGAAAAAGTCCACCAATTAACGCATTCGAATTATTAAACGAATGCAATAACGACAGACATCTATCACGCTGCTTTACCCTTTTAGAAAAAAAAAACTACACCCAAATACTTGTCGATGGTAAGTCGAGTTTAAAAAAAAAAAACTATGTCTATGAAATGCAGCTAGAATCACGCACGAAAACGATCCATAAAGATTTAGGACGGTCGGTACGTGCGCGCGCGCGTCACAAACAATATGGCGGCGGCGATGGTTGCTTTCGCGGGTATTTTTTCCCTTAAATTTTATTCCACGCGTCCCGTTTCTATATTTGTTTTTATTGCCATTATGGCAGTCACGATTCGGCCATTAGACGATTTCCGTTTTTATTGGTGCGTTCGCTGAATTTTTACGTGATTATCGCTAGTTTGGTGATCTTAAATTGTTTAGGATCGACACTCCATTGATGTATCACGTTTCGAGGTTTTTGTTTGTGATTCGCTACTACCGTTGAAATGGTCGTAGTGTTGAACACCTGAGGTCGTGGGTTGCAACCTGCGGGACAACTAGTTTTCACTTGCTTGAAGGAAGGCACCGGCCAAATAAAAAACAAATCAAAATGTTCACCAGGCGAAAGTTCCGAGGTATCAAACGATAAAAAAAAAACAGACGAATTGAGAGCCTCCTCCTTTTTTTGAAGTCGGTTAAAAAAGAAGAAGGATTTGCTAGTTCTCCTTGACCGATTTGAAATACTCTCTCCTTGTAATAAAGCTTAATAATCCTTAACCGTCATAGAAGACTAAACTAACTTTACCCGAGAAAAATACATTCCGAAAATTCTATAAATAACACCAGCAAACCCGTGTATATAAACGTTAATGTAAAGATTGTAGTGGTACTTGTCCAATAGGTCCTCTGTGATTGCCCTATTACTTCATCCAAAGTACCAAAAAAATCTTAGTTGACAGAAAAAGGACCCAAAACTTCATACCATTTTTTGTTTTTATTGCATACGCAGGCAGACGGCAGTCAGGGCCACCTGATGGAAAGGGTCACCACGCATAGACGTTAGCTATGGTATCATCAACGCCTGCCACCGTGAGACATAGGATGCAAATCTCGTCCCAGTAATTCGCTGCTTGGTGCCCTTAACACAGTAGTGTTTCACTTACTGCTTGAAGTAGAAATAGGCACCGGTGGTACACCAGACGTCCCATGTAAAAGGGGACCCCGCCGGTAAATAAGGTACCATAATAGTCGTTAATATCGAATCATCATCATCATCATCATTCATCAGACTTTGATTCATGGGCCAATAGAACAAGGTCCCCTAATACCCTTGCCATTGGGTTTTTGGACCGACTGGATGCCATCCGACGATGGATCATCTTACTTTTCAGACAATTGGTGACCAGCCCGAATTGCCCTAATTGATAGGAAACAAAATGAAATATTTGAGTCCGCAGTTCGAACCCACCACCTCCGGTTTTAAAGCACGTCTACCAAATAGGAGGCAGTCTGGTATCGTAATGTAAAGAAAAATAGAAAAACAATAAGTCATTGTAAAATCCAAGTTGTATGTAGGCTTGGTACTTTAGCATTCAATTAGATAAATATCACAATGATAAGCGCCTTCGTGGTATGCGATATTGGCTCTTTTATAAACCGAGGTCGCGTTTGATCGGGAAACAACTTTGGGTTATCGTTGTTTTTTGTTTGATTTTTTGTTTATTTGGGCCGATCACCAATTGTCTGAAGTAAGATGATCCATTATCGGATGGGCATTTAAAAAGTCGGTCCACCCGCCAAGCCTCATCGGACCAGCGTGGTGGGATACGGTCCAAAAATTTCTTATTGGAGAAGGCGTGCATTAGGGGGGCCTATGTCCAGCAGTACATGCCGATCCGACGCATAGATCATCTTATTTTTCAGACACTTGGACGGTCGGCTCAATTTGTATGTTTATTACTCTTTAACACAAAGAAAAACTCAATGAATATTAATTAACATCACAATAATGTAACTAATTAATAAAGATTTCGAAGAAAAGCTTCGGGAGTAAAATATTTACAGTAAACGCGAAAACGAGTTTATATAAAGGTTTTGTTATATAACTTTTAGTGAATGATTTGTATTTATGTTGATAACAAATAAACTCAAAAACTAATAGAGCTTTAGCAAACATTCTTTCTCGATTACAAAGCTACATTTTTACTTTAAAAAAATTGTAAAAAAAGTGCCTTAAAATGTCTATAACTTCTTTTAAATGTTGTCTTTACAAAAAACTATAGGTCCGTCTAAGCAAAGCGAAGATTAATCTAAATAATAAGATCAATCCTTGAATTTATTCATATCCGTACTTATTTCCCACATAAAGAATTTTTACACTGAACTAGCCTAGATTTGAACAAACATTTGCTTTATAGACTCTGTCCACCCCAGAAATTAACGTGTCAAGATTTACAAAATAAAATAAATGCCGTCCAATTTCCAAGAAAGCAACCCTGACGGTCGGCCATTTTGGTTTATTTGACAACAATACGGCTACCGTCTGGGCGACCATGATTGTTCGGTCAACAATGTTTTTTTTTTATTCTCCAGACAGGTTTTTTGTGTATACATAAAAGCTATGCGGCCAGTACCAGCTTGAATAATAAATAAAGTGTTTATGTTATATTATATACTATTGTAGAACAAGACAGTTATGCATATTTGTTTTTTTATTTCTTTTATTTACGCGATTATTATACATATCAAATCCACTAATTTATGGATTTTCCGCGTTACTTAAATATATTTATACCACGCTTTCGGATTCTTTCCAGCATCCATGATCACGGGCAGTCTAAGTTGGTATGTGTCTATAATGTTTTGGAATAACCGCGTTTTATTTAAAATTGTTAATCTTTCGTTTTCTTAATTTTGAATTGGTTTGACAAAAAGTACTGATGTTGTCCTGTGGCTTTGTAAGTTTTATATTTTTGGGTTTAATTTTTCAAATTATTGGATCCCTAAGGTGGCAAAGACCAACCATCCCTCTATTAAAATTTGGATTTTTAATTTCTATTGCGTCCGAAAATCCGTAAATTAGTGGATTTGTTATAATTTTTTGTGACGTTAAAAATATTTTTTTAAAGCATTAATTAAGAAATTTTACTGTCTGTAATGTTATTTTTGGTTAAATTAAAATATAATGTAAATCAATAAATTTATAAATATTTATATTTAGTAAAAATATTAGTTGTGCATTATTAATGCTGTTAAAATAGAGAATGTTTCTTCAGTCAGATCAGATAAAAAATAAATCGATAAATATTTTGTTACCAGGTAATTAGCAATTTTTCAATACTACTAAAAAAGTTCTTCCGGATTTTAGAAACACATTTCACGAACGCTTTCTGGAAAGTGATTCGATTACATCGGGAATAAAAAATATGTGAAATAAAGGCGATAAAATACGTAAAAGGTCATTTTATTCAACAATTTGAAGTATTTGAAAAAACTAAAGAATTCAATAACAATTTTTAACAAATAGTTATATTATGGCAGATTTTTTTTATGTTTAAAAATGTTTTTTATTTTTCTATTTATATTTTATATCTACAAAAAAATTGTGTAATATTAATAGTGTGTGTAGTACCTAAAGCCTCCGTAGCCTAGGTATGGGCGTGTGGTTTACAACCGAGGTCGGTTGAATCCTGAGATCCAACAAATTTTCATTGTGTTTCTGTTGGTTAAGGATGGGCCGATCAACAAATTGGGTAAAAGATGATCCATGCTCGGATGGGCATGTAAAAGTCAGTCCACCCACCAACCGCGCTGGACCAGCGTGGTGGACGGTCCAAACCCTAATGGATAGGGGTGTAATAGGAGGCCTATGTCCAGTGTGGACTATCAAGGCAATATATGTTTCATTACGTGCCGCATAAGTCATTTACAGTTACATCTTTAAAAAATAAAAACTCGTTTGTTTAAAGTTCATCATCATCATCATCATCATCAGCCTGTGATAGTCCACTGCTGGACATAGGCCTCTCTGTTTAAAGTTATATTTATTATAAATTTTGTGCACTTTTATACATAAGCAAGTTTTTCATGAAATAAATGTTAATATCTTATGTTGCGTATTAATTTTTTATCATATTTGTGACATAAAATGTTATATAATATATTTTCACAATAAATTATCTTGATATCAGATTACAGATATGACACGAGTTTGCAATAACAGTTGTGCAAAGTACTTAAAGAGCCGAAGATCGAAAGCGGCATATGTCCAGCAGTGGACTGACTCAAACTGATGATGATGACGAGGATGATGATGATGATACTTCAATAAATTAAGTCTTTATTGACACCATAAATAGAAAAAGTGCAGTTTTACTTACTCTTCGATCGCAATATGGTATTCAAGGTTAAAAAATCGTATAAGTGCTTTTATGTGTAATAAAAGCACTTAAAAATGCTTGACACCTGTCCACTATAATCTTCTGAGGTATCTATGAATTTGTTTAAGCAGACAAAATTAAGCAAATTTTTCATTATCATCATCATCAGCCGGTGCTAGTCCACTGCTGGACATAGGCCTCCCTCAATGGACGCCTTCTCCATTAGACGATTTTTAGACCGTATCCCACCAAAAAAATACCAATAACATACTTTTTGTTCCTTTTCTATAATAACTCTACGTAATTTGGAAGCAGTTTCACACTTTAAAAGATGCTACGAGAGCTCGGTTTGTGGGTTAAACAAGGATTCCCACATGTTTTGCTTATTTTTTGCCCCGGTTTTGGGGGTTGCAAGAAAATATTAAAAATAAATGTTTTATCATATAAACCTTGTTTAATACCTACAAAAAATTATTGGGTTATTTTAAAGATTAGGATAAATAGGGAAAGGATGGTTTTTTTTGTACCGGGCAGAATTATTTTTACTTTAGAATTGTGGAAATCACCCGAGATAGCGACCAGGGTTGTTTATGGGTGTTTCGAATGTTTTGAATCCATTTAAGAACTTTAACGTGAAAAAAAAAGACATACTTGTAATTTGACATAAAAGAAATTAAATTTGTTAATTATATACGAACGATAATGTTCAGTTTAGAACGAGGATTTTTCTTTTTTGACGGAGACCAATTCAGCGTATTTTTTAAAATATATATACCCTTTGCCCGCCTAGTCTGGTCCGTTTTGAAATTCTCTTTAAATGGTTATGGATCCATTTTTTTAAATAATTTTTTTATCACAAATTTATTTGTGTGTAAATGGATATTAGATATTAAAAAAATTCAGCACCAAAAATCACTAATTGAGATAAACTGAAATGCTGCGAAACATAATTGTACTTCTTGAATTGTATTATATTACATGATATAGTATATTGTATTGTATACAACAGTCCGGAAGAGAAAATGTATACGTTTCTATAATAACCCACAAAATATTGTTGTTAATTTTAATAAGGTAAATCTAAAGCCATTAATAGTTTTTTTTCCCTCCCTATTAGCATAAAAACACGTCATGCCAAATTTTGTGAATAGGTTGAAGATTTAAAATTCGGGGCGAAATCCGGAAAAGCTGCACAGAACCGTTGTTGCCCCAAAATAAATTGTTTAAGAGGTATTTTTTTAAAATTTCACTTGTTTTAATATTTTTGGAATGACTACTAATTGATAATTGTAATTAGTCCGAAATTTAAGAATAAATTCACAAATAGTCACTTTACGTATTTGATGAATAATTTTTCCCGGATTTTATGGGTTTTAATTTCTTTACAATTATTTTAAATATAAATAATTATATGAATTAAACAAAAAAAATTATTAATTCAACAGAAATTAGTATCATTGTAGGTATTGTTCGTTTTTAAATGAATTTTAATTCAATGGAAACCATTTTGGGTGGGGTTCAAAAAATATATTATTTTATATTATTTCCATCAAAAGAATTTACATACCCATCTTATTTGACATTTTCATCTTCATCTTTGCTTAATTAAATTTTTCTTCGTATCGAATAAACAAAAAAATAAATATACGAAACAAGAAAAGCTCCACAATTAACTACAACAACACTAAATTATCACTGCATTTTCGTTACGTGTATCCGAACGCACTAATTAAAAAAAATAGCACACGTAAAAGCGCGGGAAGCGGCGACAGTCAAATGTCAACTGTCAATTGTTTTCTCGTTTTCAAAACGAGTTCAAACCGCCAACTTCCTTGTTCAAATCAATGTCAGAGATTCACAACGTAAGCATTATTGATGGACGACGCGCGAGACTTGTTTGAAAAATACATTTTAATACTAAAGTAAAGCGTCGTTTGCACCTAATGAATATTACGTCACCTCTAATCGTGTGCGTTCTTTGAAACATTGGCCAATGTGCAGTTGAAATAGTTGTGCAATTATATTGACGTGTTCACTCAATGATACATTGTAATATGTTCAAACGAACGATTTGTTTTATAATAATATAAAATTGCCTCCGTAGCTTAGTGATAAGGGCGTGTGCTTTAGAAACCGGAGGTCGTGGGATGGAGTCAGGACTCATTTTCTTAAATTTTTAAATACTATGCATCATACGTCATCATGAGCCTGTGTTGTTTACTGCTAATACACCTATCCATTAAGGAGGTTTGGACGGTATCCACCATGCTGGTCAATGCAGGTTGGTGGGTGGACCGACTTTTACATGCCAATCCGACGCATGGATCATCTTACTTTTCGGACAAGTGGGTGAACAAACCAATTTAATTTTTTGTCTTTGATGTTCCTTATCTTAAACAAGAAGGTCTTTTCATTACCATTTTGTATAAGTATTGTTGTAAAATATTTGCTGACAATACTCAATACTGCAGTAATACAAACATACAAATTTCCCTATACGACTAGGCTACTAGGGCAGTTACTATGTATATATACTCAAAATCTAAACGGTTTAAAACAATATTAAGTTTTAACTGCAGCATTGGAAATTTCCGAAGCTATAAAGAATTGACGTCCTATACCGACTTCCAAAGTTTTCTTAGAAAATCGCACTGACATTTTATGCGCAAACGCGATATGTACTGCATCTATATTGAATTAAATCGCATGAACAATGACCTTATAAATTTTATATTAAACACAACAACTCTACCCCTATTCTCTTAGCCTCCGTAGCCTAGTGGTATAGGCGTATGGCTTAGAAACCGGAGGTCTTGGGTTCGAATCCTGCGGGACTCAACAAATTTTCATTGTTTTTCTAGTTGGTTAGGGCAATTTGGGCCGATCACCCAATTGTCTGAAAAGTAAGATGATCCATGCGTCGGATGGGCATGTAAAGTCGTCCACCCACAACCCGCATTGGACCAGCGTGGTGGGATACGGTCCAAAAACCCTCTAATGGATAGGAGTGTATTAGGGGAGGCCTATGTCCAGCAGTGGACTATCACAGGCTGATGATGATGATGATGACGATTTCTCTTATATATTCCGAAGGTAGGCTGTTACAAGGACTATAGTGGTAAGTACTACTGCCTTTTTGGCAAAACAATAGTCAAATACATTTCTAGTTTAATATATAAAAGTAAAACCACTAGTTCCTAGTTTCTTGTTCCAATTCGAAGAAAGCTAATGTAATTACTTTGGAGTTTTGCACTTCAAGTAAAGCGCTCTATGACATCAATTGAACATTTTGTTCATCATGTCGTTTGATTTAATTAAAGAAATCGACCGTCAAATAGTTCTCTTATTTTTAAAAAACCTAACTCTCCAATCAATTAGAATAATTCAGTATATATCAATCCACTGATTTACGGATTTTTCGCGATAGTTATATATATTTATTCCCGAGCTGGTATATATACCAACATTTACCAATTCAGTCTGCCCGTGATCATTGATGCTGGAAAGAATTCGAAACGTCGGAAATACGTATATAATAAACTATTATATATTTATTCTCTATCTATAATAATATTATCTATAATAAACTAACGCGAAAAAACGGCAAATTAGTGGATTTGATATGTATAATAATCGCGTAAATTAAAGAAATAGTTTGGTAATGGTGTACTCATTTCAAGACTAGAACAAATTATGGTGTGTATTCCCGTAATGATAACACAAAAGATCTTGAATGTAGAAAATGTAAACTGACATTATACGCGAAAAAATCCTTCAACTTGTTATTTAATCATAATTGCGTAAAATTAAAAAAAAACGGCCAGTTCTTCCAACTGACCAAAATATAGCAAAAAAAAAAAACAAAATGCAAAATAAAATAAAAAACAGGTGAACAATTTTTATCAAATTGTAATTTTTTAACATTATAAACACGACCAGTACTAGCATAGAAATAGCACAGTTTAACCGGAAAAATATTTATTTAGCTACTAATAGGAATAGCATAGTTAAATAAAAAGGAAATTGGAAAAAAATATATTTTGCCTTTTTTAAACACAGTAATAGATAAATAATAATAATAATGAATAGGCTGTAAACTCCAAGCTTTGGTAAATGATAAATACCAAAAATTAAAAAAAACACACAATACTGATGGCCAGTACTAGTTTATCGACCAGAAAGGGCAAGTTTAAAAGAAATAAAAGGTATTTAATTTATTTATTGTATATTAAACAATAAAATAATAAGCGCAAGATTTATTAAACGATAATAACCTTAAAAAATAAAAACCGACCATTAAAAAAGCGAAATTTAAAAAAACAAGCGCTCGCAACAAAGGAACCTTGAATCGTCGACTCATTCGCGTCGCGGCGGCCTTCGTGTTCGTTTACGGTGCATTTTCGAAAAGTGGACCGCGACCCAGTGACGGTGTGTGGCATTGAATTGCGAGTTTGTGCTAAATATTTGACATACGTAAAGGAAAAAAAATGTTATGTAACCTTTTTACGACGCGGTATTTTCCCGCCCTAATTTTATGGATGAGTAAAACGTTTTTGTTAGAAAAAAACGTAAGGTAATGATTTATTCTTTATACGCGATCTCTATCATAATTAAATATTACGTTCAAGGTTTTGTTATTTGTATTATTAGTTGTAAGTTGTTTTAAAAAGTAATTAAACAACACTTAAATATTGTTGTTTTCGTTGCAAGTAATTAATTTAATGCGTTATCAATTTTTGAAGGTGGTAGATCACATTTTACGGTAGAAATTTTATTATGATTTCTTCATCATCATCATCACACCTTGTCAGTCCACTGCTGGACGTAGGCGTCCCCTAATGCAATCCTTCTCCATTTGGCGGTTTTTGGACCGTATACCACCACCATGGTCCATTGTCTGAGAAGTAAGATGATCCATGCGTCGGATGGGCATGTAAAAAGTCGGTCCACCCACCAACCTCCATGATTCCCGATTTTGCTGTAAAACAGTAGGGTCACCACACTTCTATTACTAGTTTAAGCAGATTTACATCTCATGTCACAAGGCGGGTAGCGCATTGGGGAAATCTTTGCATAAATATTATCCAGTATTTTCGCTGTATTAGATACTAAAAATAATTCTTATTATTAGTTTAACATAACATACTTTATTCAAGCGGATGTCGGCGACTTCGTCCGCGTGGAATATAAAAAAAAATAGTATCTTTTTTTCTAAAAACCTTAGTTACTCTCAATTATTTGCCGCCTTTAATTAATGGCAGCTTTATTAAGTAAAAGTCCCGTCAAAGACCGGCCATTCCGGAGATTAGCCGGAACAAATAGACGGACAAAAAAAGTTTAAAAAAAATGTGCGGATTTTATGTGTGCCAGTTATAATAACTTAATAAATATAAATAATTACAATTGAAAACTGATAATTTAAAAACGGTTATTTTAATGTTTCAAACAGACCCCCCAATTTTATTTATTTGTATAGATGCATAAGAACGGGACGGAAACGTCTGCCTAATGTTAAATAATAACCCAAAACCGTAACAAATATTGTATTAGGACCGTTATGCAAGCTATTTTGTAACAACGCTTTTATATTCATCAATCAGTAACTTCATCCAAACACCATCAAACCGGTACGCAGCGATGATTTAACTTTAAAAGTTCGCAGTATAAGTCTATACATATAAAAGAGATTCCCACCTATATATTGAGTCATCACGATATCTCTGGAACCATAAGGCGTAGCGACTTGAAATTTGGTAGGAATATTCCTTTCGCCGAGTAGAGGTCAGCTAAGAACGGATTTTACGAAATTCCACCCACAAGGGGGGTTGGGGGGTTGCTAGTAACTTATAAAACTCTGTGTAAACATTGCACTACTTAAGTGAGTGTACTTAGTTACTAAGTTTTCTATTGTACTGACATAGTAACATTTCTTAAAATAAAATGGTTCCTACGTACTTCTTGTACATAATAAATACTTACTTGGAAAATTATGATACACTAGTTTTAGCCCGCCGTAAAGTAGGCTTAGTTACTTCCAGTTATATCAGCTATCGTTTAGTGATAGTCACGTCAAAATCGGTCCAGCATTTAAAGAGATAAGGCAGAACAAACAGACAGACGAAAATGCACTGATTATATATCATAATGTGTTCATTTAAATTGATTATTTTAATGCTACAAAGAGACACTTTAATTTTATTATTAGTTTAGAGTATAGATGGGTCTTGGCGTTCATTGAAAAAAGCCTATGTCGAGCCGTGGACTGCTAAAGGCTGTTTATGATGATGATGATGATGATAAAATATCGTTATTCCAATTAATAATGCTTAGATTTTAATTGATAAATAATGATCTCAAATTCGATTACTACTACGGCGGCCGATCTACATTAGAGATCAGCCAACTGCGCAGGAGATATTATGGTACACAAGTTCACTCCCTGTCCCTTCATACTCTCAAAGACCCATGGGACGGAAAACCAACACGACTGGACATAGATGAGGCGCAGAAACGACTTTTTACATACCAATTCGACGCATGGATCATCTTAATTTACAGACGATCGGGTGATCGGCCCGCATTTCCCTAACCAACTAGGAACAACATTGAAAGGCTGTTAAATCCCGCAGGATTCGAACCCACGACCTCCGGTTACTAAAGCGCAAGCACATACCACTGGGCTACGGAGGCCAATACCATTATTAATAATAACTTATGTATTACAACAACGAAGACGATTTACCTATAGTGCCAGACCATAAACAAGCGCCAAAAGGACAATGGCGGCAAACGTGTCTAAGCATAAATTGTCCTTGTCTATGCGCGGATCGATGTACAAATGACATTCGATGTTAGAATCTTATTACAAACTAGCAAACCACCCCGGCTTCACACGTGTGCGATGATCTGTAAAATCTATGGAACATTATAAAAATTTTTCAGTGTTCCTCTACTATATTATGCATGAACTAAACATATAAACCTACTTCTTAATCACTCTATCTATTAAACAAACCGCATCGAAATCCGTTGCGTAGTTTTTAAGATTTAAGCATACATAGGGATATAGGGACAGAGAAAGCGACTTAGTTTTATACTATGTAGCGATTTATGTTTGTACCTCGTTATTCTTGTTAGTATTCTTTATAATAGACTAGCAACCCCCCCAACCCCCCTTGTGGGTGGAATTTCCTAAAATCCGTTCTTAGATGACCTCTACTCGGCGAAAGGAATATTCCTACCAAATTTCAAGTCGCTACGCCTTATGGTTTCAGAGATATCGTGATGAGTCAATATATAGGTGGGAATCTCTTTGATATATATATACATATATAGATAGATTAGAAAAAATATATTGATATTGGCCATTCCTTTCGTGGCGGTCGCGCGTTTAGCTTTTGCGTTAGCTAGGTTAAATATCTTTATTCAATAAACACTTTACAAACCGGAGGTCGTGGCTTCGAATCCTGCGGGGACTCGACTAATTTTCATTGTTGTTTCCTAGTATGGTTAGGGCAATTTGGGCCGATCACTCAATTGTCTGAAAGATGATCCATGCGTCGGATGGGCATGTAACTGGTCAACACCAACCCGCATTGAACCAGGGTGGTGGGATCGGTCCAAAACTCCATGATGGAGAAGGTGCATTAGAGCCTATGACCAGCGACAGACTACACAGGCGATGATGATGATTCAATAAAGAAGCCACCTTCTTATTGATCGCAAAAACCACCGGTTCGGAAAGGGCCCTTTGTCCGAGAAAGGCAAAACCAGCGATTCTTTTCCTTTTTTTCCAAACAAAAGATTTAAATCTCTGATAATTTTAAATTTTCAACAAATCATCCTTTGTTAGCCACGCTGGAATAGGCTCCCAATACCCCTTAATCCATTAGGGTGGTTTTGGACCGACCACCACGCTGGTTCCAATGCGGGTTGTGTATGTTCATCAAAATTCTCTATGAACGTTTATGCTAAAGATTTTTTAATGCAATACTAAACGGACATTTAAATGAGCCTGAATTTTTTGTTTCGATCGTGTCAATCTTAACAAGTTATAATCTTTACGGACCGTTGTAGAATATTCCAAATTAAATTAATAAAAACATACTTTCGTCTATATTATCGTTTTAAACATTTTGTTTAATCAACAAGGAGTGATGTTTTGATGCCTTAATTTTTGATTCTAAACTATTTAAAATGTGACTAATGGACTAATGTTGTTTTTAAAGGCGCTACCGGGCGAGGAATTGATACCTTTTCATAATTAAACTAGGAACTTAATTTAGTACCTCCTTTCTTCATGAACGATAAATCCAAAATATAAAGTCACTAATTTAATTTAATACATTAACCTTTAAAATTACGTTAAGTTGGTTTTAATTCAAGTGAGTCATAAGGAAGGCTTACAATTTTGTATATCTTTTCTGTTTACCATACACGCAAATACAAATTTGTAGTAAACTTGAAACGAACCGATTTGTATTGTCTATGTTATAAGAAGGCGGTAAATTTTGTTTGTAAGGATGGTCTGTGGTCGGTTTGGAATATTTAGTGTCAGCATTGCAGTCGCTAGTTGTGAATAAAATAATACAAATAATTTATTTGTATTAATTATATTTATGGTCGTGTGCTCGAATCCTGCGGGGACTCAAAATTTCATAATTGTTTTGTTATTATTTTATTATACCAATTGTCTGAAAGTAAAGACGTCCATCGGGATGGGCATGTAAAAAGTTGGTCAACCCCCCGCATTGGACCAACGTTGTGGGAAGGGTCCAAAACCTCTAATGTGAGGTGTATAAGGTATGTCCAGATGGAACAATCAAGGCTTGATGATGAAAATTTTATAAGATATTTGGCTTCCTACACCACGTAAGTAAGCTCAACCTGTGCCTATAATATCTTTATATATTCTATGTTAATTTTTTATATATTGTATATAAATTTTATTTACTTAATATTATTTAAATATCCAAACACAACAATTTCTAATCCATCCCATAATGATTAATAACTATATAATTGTATAATGGCAGAACGTAAATGTGCAAGAAAAATGCCTACATTGTTGTAATTTTGATTGAGCGGTTAAGCCAGGCGTCGCATTAGCGCCGTCACAGATTATGTTCGATTTGTTTTGGCGGTAAAATGCGGATCTTTTCCGCCATTTTGCGTGTCGTGTGTGATTTTGGTTTATATGATTAATGGTTTTGATATCGTTATTAGTTTGTGTTTGAACTTATAAGAGCTGAAAGTGATTATAGCGTGATAGAGAGACCTTGTCGATCCAGCATGATTTTTTTGAAGGCAACAAACAGGAAAAAATCTTGTGTGTATTATTTTTATTACCGTATATTCAAATCCATAATTTCGGATTTTTCGCGTTCTAAATATATTTATTCCCGACGTTTGGATTCTTTTAATCCAGAAGGGCAGACTGTTGGTTATGTCTGTTATCTATTTTTCAAATTTATTAATTTTTAATTGGATCCCAGCAAGGTGTACAACCATCTTCTCTATTAAATTTATTAGTCTTCACTTTCCGGATCCAATTTTCAAAATTAAACCGGTATAAAATTACAAAACCGAAGGACAACTAAATACTTTTCAAACCAACATTGAAAATTAAAAATCGAAGATATGTCAATTTTTAAATAAAACGCGGTTGTTGGAAAACATGAATACAGACATATCCAACATCTGCCCATGATCATGGATGCTAGAAAAGAATCGAACCGTCGGAATTTTTTTAAGAACATGAAAAATCCGTAAATTAAGTGGTTGATATATATAAATCGCGTAAATAAAAAAAATAATTAATTACCGTATAGTTTTTCTTTTAATTTTTTTGTTTTTTATATTTTTTAAATTTCGTATATATACTTTTTATACTTTTTTTATAACTAGTTTATTGTTTTTTTCTCTTAATATTTAACTTTGGATTGTTTCAATGAGGTTTAATTATATTTTATTAATTTTCAAACACGAAAGAAAGAGATGTCTTTTTTGACAACGCAGGCAGCGAAATCGGACCACCTGATGTAAAGTATCACCGAGGTAATACACATTGGATATTACAACTGAAATAGGCCTATCTTTTAAACGGCTCCTTTGAATGAAGTTTGTAATTATATGATGCTATTTAATCATTATTCTCTGAATATTCTTCAATGAACCGGTTCATGATGATGTTTTGAATAAAGCGTTTAAAATTGTAAAGTAGAACTGTTTTTTGTTATAGTACTCAGATAAATAGACTAACCTCAAGCTTCCGAAAGGCCCTAAGAAATTTCTTTTTTTTGCTTTTTATTTCTCGTCTCTTTCCAATTAATTTTGTAAATAAAACAATGGATGGACTATTGTTTTGTTCAAATGGTAACGTTATAGGTTTTTGAGAGCTTAACCTATGCAGAAAGGCTAGCGTATTACTACCTGTTATTATTTGTTTTGAATATTGTCCCCTGAATTCAGGCACTGGACGAACGAAGCAAATGACGCAAAAAACATTTATTGTTCTTTTCGATATTAATATTTCAATCAGTTTGCTCGTTTGGAATTAATATATGGTATAAATGGTTAAAATTATATTCACTGTTAGAGCTATTGCTAACACCGTTTGCAACTGATGAAACGTTTATTTTTCTGCAACGTTGTTTCCTCATTGATGGAAAATTAAGAAAATCATAAACTCGACGCTTAAAAAACTTAATTAAACCATCTGTCCACATTATACCCGTTTAAGGATAATTATTAATATTTATTTCCGACGATTTGCATTTTAATCATCTCACGGTGTCTGCTGAATAACACTTGTTTTCTATAATTGTCCTAATATGGATTAACACAAATTTCATTAAATTAAGGTAAACTTGTGCTACCGTACAGGCCTAAAATAATAATTGACATTAATTACGCATTTAATAAAAACCAAAATTCCTTCGTCATTTTGTAGCGATCCCGTTCAAATTCAATTCTCTAATAAAATGGCGTCTCACCTCACTACTTATTGTTCCGCCATAGTAAGTTTTCGGTAATAATTCGTAAGGATGTTTCACCCCGGGAAATACCGATATCTGCCTCCCGAAAAATGGAAATGCGATATGCATTTTAACACGAAATACTATGATTTAACGTGTTTTTTAAATTGATTTTTACTGCCTCCTAACCTTGTAATAGGGCTTGTGCCTTTAAATTCGAGGTCGTGGGTTCGAATCCTCGAACCCAACAAATTTTCATTGTTCATTCCTTGGTTGGGATTGGGATCAATAATTGTGTTAAGATGACCATGCGTCGGATGGGCATGTAAAGTCGGTCCCCACAAGCCGCATCGGACAAACGTGGTGGGATGGTCAAAACCTAATGGATAGAATTTTTTAGACTATGTCCAGCAGTATATCACGGGCTGTTATGTAGTTTTTAAATTTAGGAAAGTTTTGTACCTTAGCTTGAACACAACAGTGGAGGCGCTTTAATTTTTATTTTCTTGCTTGGTAAGCGGTTCACCAATGGAAGTGTCTTCCAATCACATCTCAATACAGGGGTATACAAGCTCCAGTACCGACAAGCGATGGGAAATTATAATTACTCTGCACAGATTTTCTGCCTTATTCAAATTCAAATATCTTATTAAATAGAGTATAACACTTGCTTGTCGTCCAATCACTCTACCACCAGTTTCGGACCTAAAAGATCGGAAAAAACTCGGACTTCACTCTAGTATAAAACAAAGTCCTTTCCCCTCCCTACATCATCCTTAATCTTTCCAAACTACAAATTTCGATGGTTTTATAATAGATAATTGAAGAAGGTGTAGTGTATAATTAATCATATTAATTGTAGGTATATTTTCTATCAGCAGCTCCTTGCGAAGCAGGGGCGGTCGCTAATTTAATAAGATTAAACCTCAGTTCACTAATTTATGAACGTCAAACAATCTACTAACTTACTTATTCCAGTCCCGAGTAATTTAGATCTCAATCCTGCCATTAATCTGTCAAATAAATAATTTGGTGGCAACATATAATATAAACTACCGGCGGCCCGATCTATTCCCCTTTTCCAGGAAGCTGGGTGGGTCCACCGCGGGTGCCTATTTCTGCCGCGAACAGAATGTGAAAACACTGCGCGTTCCGGTTTGAAAGCCGCCTTGGCATGTTACTGGGTAAACAAGACTAACACCCTGTTCACTGGCAGCGCGTCGGCGATACTTATTGTCAATGGTCATGGTGTCGGTACCATTCCCATCAGGTGGGATGCCTCGTCTGCGCATGCCATAAAAAAAAAAAAATTGGAATCGAGCTGCGAGGAGTATTATGTGCGCAAGTGTACGCGCAACACAGTACATTCCTGTTTCTCATTCTCTAAATACAATGGGACGATAGCCACCAATCGGATAGGAGTAAGGCGCAAGACCGACTTACGCCATCGATGTTATCATCTTTTTACAGACTTAGGTCAGCCTAAGTGCTAACTAACAAAACAACAATGAAAATTATTAGTCCATGAGCAATTCAACCCACGACCTCCGGTTCTTAAGCCCAAACCCTTACCACTAGCCACGATGGCATCTTTAAAAATCTTAATAGTTTTTTTACTATAACATACAAATAACAAAACATTTTATTTGGCTGTCTCTATGTCCGATTAATCTCTAAACAAACGATTTTGCAAATCGATTTAGGTTTTTTAATTCAACAGCTAACTGCTGCAATGTTAAATAAATAACGTCCACAATTTATCCCCTAAATTTATTGTCACCCTATTATACGACACCCAGCCGCGTTACGTGACGTGACATCAATGTTTCATCACGTACCGACTGTTCTTTAACTACGATTCACGGACAGTGGTCGGTTGTAAACGGAAAAAACAATATGCATTCATAAATGCCACAGGTGGCAAATGTTAAATAGTAAACGAGTATTAATTTCGGAAGGCCTTGAATAAATCAACTCAATTAATAATATTGTGTATTGGTAAAGTTTTAGTGGTATTGGCGTTTGCTTAGAACTGGAGATCCTGGTTCCATCTTGCGGGACTCAATAAATTTCGTTATGTTCCCTGGTTGGTTAAGCGGTTGGGCCGATACAATTGTCTGAAAGTATGATCCGCGTCGGATGGGCATGTAAAAAGCGGTCACCACCAACCCCTTTGCCAGCGTTGTGGGATGCCAAACCCCTAATGGATAGGGTTAGGGGAGTCTATGTCCAGCAGTGGAATATCAAAGGCTGATGATGATGAAGTTTTGTCAGAAGTTTTTTCTCCTACTGTTTTGGAAAAAAAAATCTTAAGAAGAAATTACCCCGAGTTATTTAACTCTTCAGTAGCCCTTAAAGTCAGATTGGCATTCAGAGATTAGAATAAGACATGCGACAGACAACTGTTGTTCTGTTATATTATTGTCCATTTTCCTTCACCCTTATTTTATTCAAAGAAACTCAATTTAATTATTTGTATAGATAATCACACCCTGCATTTCCGAAAATCAATAGTGTTTGAACTCTACTGCGTTCCAGTTTAAAGGGCCAACGTAGCCAGCGCAATTTATGGTTAAATGACACGTAACATGTTATGTCTCAGGGCGGTGAACGGATTTGCGTGATTTGTTGTAAGCAAGTCGTTTCATTGCACTAAACATTAGAAAAAACAGCAAAAAGAATGTAAAAAAAAGGGAAACGGAAAAATAAAGAGTGTATATTGTAGATTAGTTATGTTTTTTCATTTATTATAAATAGTAGTTTTTTTGGCATGGTCCAAGTACTTTGGATATAATTTTTCATGCAATCGCGTTTAATAAAAAAATATAACAATATTATTTTAACGGTTACAATAAAATATTATATTAAGTTTACTATAGACTAAAATATACTATCAGATTGAATATCTTTTCCTCAGTAGAGCATTGAAATTAAAATAACATCATAATCAATAAAGGCGGGACCTAGTTTATGAACACCTTATCTAAATTTACAACATAATTAGAATAAGTTTTGTTTCTTTATAGGTTTAAATGTATTCGACTTTGTTTTGTCTTTGCTCTTTGCACAGACAACAAATTAGTTCAGACTTTGACGTTATCTGTAATTGTCGGGGCGTGGCGTTACGCCCATTTCCCGCCTTTTCTGATAGCTCACGCCATATTACTTAAGTTGTATACATTTAACGATTCCGTTGTCTCAATTTATAAATAGATTGTGTTTAAACAATTCGCCGGCGTTTATAATGGCTGTTTAATGATGAAATTTAATTATTCTAATGCTGTCACGAACTTCTCTTGTTTAATTTATATAAATCCTAAAAAAAAATGCCAAAGTTGTTCCCAGTTACATCACCTATCTCCCAGTTAGCCTAAAATAGACCAGCATTCAGAGATTAGCAGAACAAACGGAACTTGACAACGGACCAAAGAAATTTTATATGGTCGATGGTCGTTATATCAGTTATATTATGTCATAAGGTTCATTTAAACGTTTGTTCCTTTATGTACAAACAGAAACTTCAATTTATTATTATATAAAACTGACATTAGTTTTGCACCAGCTGGTATCGGTCAAAACCCTAATAGGAGCTCACATTAAGGAGCCTATTCCACGTGGACTAACAGGCCGATGATTGATGATGATAGATTGTTTTGCACTTTGTTCGGTGAGTCAAAATTATAAGTTCAATTGCTCTACTGAAACTTAAAACGTTAAATTTAAGCTTGTGACAAGTTCTAAAGGTCCAGTTCAATGGCATTTCTTTCATATAAAGAATAATTAATCTTCAATAAAGAAACTTCTCCTAGCTGGTTTATAAATAAACATATTTATATAATTAATAAATATATATATATCAATAAATAGGGCTTCAGGTTGTATGCTGTTTGAAATCGGTCATATTTTTGCATTTGCCCAATAAAAGCAAGACATTACGCTTATCGAAAAACCACCCACGATTTCTGTCACTCATTTATCTCTAATGTCTTTAATAAGTATTCATTTAATCAAAATGTTATTGGACGCATTTTAAACCATAAAATGAATTATTTTTAACTCTTTTAAACAACATACCTATATACACACACACAACTCACCTTAACTTAATATACCTGCTGGCTGCAATCTTAAAATGTTTCTTAAAATCTTTGTCTTATTCTTAAAATAGACATTTTGTTCTCCGAAGATTTATGTGGAATTTAAGCACTACAAATATGTAGAACGTACTTTAATTCTATCTTTTACGGTTTCGGCACCGTTCGCAATTGAAACTTATGAGGTTTTAAATTTTTGTACCGTAAATTGTTTTATTTCTCAATTTTCTATTGAATTTCTTTTCACAAAAATATTTAAACAAAACGGGACAGTGAGCTTTGTGTCATTTAAAAATAATGAACAAAATCAGCACTAGACGGTGACGATAACAAGTTAAAAGAACCCCTCCAATTATTAGAGACCTCCTTCTTTGGAAGTCAACTAAAATTTAATAACAAGGGACTGCAAGAGGTAACACTTTTTCTGAGGACCTAAGTTCAACACGGTAAGTATAGATTAATTTGGTGGTCCTTTTCAGTGGTAGTCCCTTTAACAAGGGACCGTCTCCGTGAGACCACCGCGGTGCCTTCCTACCTAAAGCAGGTGAAAACACTCTTGTGTTCCGGTGAAAGAGCACCGTAGAGCTAATTTGCAAACGGACTTACATCCTTCTACGGAGGCGCCGTTGGTGATACCAGTATTGCGGTCTAAAGGTCAGTGACACTTCCCATCCGGTGGCTGACTTCGTCTGCTTGCGTAGTCAATAAAAAATGGTTAAATAAAAAAGCTTAAATTAGCTTTCCTTTTTGAAGAAACGTCAACTAATTTGAGATACCTACTGCCTTTTTTGCCGCACAAAGTAAGAAAATATTATGTTTCGGTTTAGGCTCCACAACTTAATCTGGTGAACAAGCGAGAAATATTCCATGTCAGCGACCGCTTACCATCAGACAATCTACCTAATCCGTCATCGATAATTGATGTAACATCTACAAGGCGATATTAAAGTTTACAATATTGCGCAAGCACAGGTGCTCGTTGACGCCATAGGAAACAACCGAAATCGAGTCCCCACGGTTCGACCCGACCTCCGGTTATAAAGCACACTAGGCTATGGAGGCAGTTAAAATTAATCATGTATAGTATTCGCGTAAATGAATGAAACTATTCGCCATTTATTGTAAACAAAAGGTCGGGGCTCCGAACGACAGTTCAAATTAAAGTGTTCAACATATTTTTGTCATTGAATTATTCCTGTTTGCCTTTTGAACCCGTTGGTGCAATTTTCGGTGATTAAACCTAATCCCAGCATCGGGTTCAACCGTTTTTGATCTTTTCATGGGCTTATTATGGTGGGCTCAAATTTAAGTGTTGAAACAATTGAACTAATAATAATTTTATCACTAAGTTGTCACATGGGGTCGCTTATCAATTTACCTGATTTAATGTAATTGTATATAATGTTTTCGTGGGCCTGGCATTTGGGCTCGAAGGCCAACTTTTTTGCTGTTGTTATTCCAGAGCCTATTTTGTAGCTTCATATAAAGGGTCCGAGGCTACCGTCCCCAGACAGGACCGACACTTTTTGTCATGCGGAACCACAGAAAGGTACGCGAGTTAGTCATTCTTTAGTGTCTCCCAAGGATCATCGACGATCGGTTTACGGATGACGTCGCCACTTTTATCAGTTCTGAGGGTGTCGAAAACGCCTGGACGTAGTTTTGGCTTTATTGGTTAAAGCGATGTGACGAGAAGGGACAGGCCTACAAACCTTCGAGTCCGCCCACAACCTGAGGATTGATCTCTTTTACAATAATTCAACCGCTACGATGCTCTTTAGATAATCATAGAATTTTAAAGGAGCATCCACGAACCCAATAAGAACTTCAGAAATTAGACATGCATTAATCAGTTTCATCATCGGCATGCGATGGTCCACGGGACGTAGGCCTCCTAAAACCCTCTTGGGGGTTCGGACCATCCCCAACGCTTTGGTCCAATGCGGGTTGGTGGGTGAACAAATATCGTTAGATGTGCACAACTGTTTAATTTCTGTAAATAACCATTCTAAAATCTAAATGGTTGATTGTTCATGAAACTTCTAACACGCTAATACAACCCATTCACTTTTTTGCAAGATAAATGAGACTAATAAAGTATAGTACTAGTGAAGTTTAACAAATATGTGACCAATACTAACGACGTTTATTTTTATACTAAACATTCTCTCGTGCTTATTCGTCACCTTTACTACACCGTTTTTAATTAAATCTCGAAAAATTTTAAGTATTCATTCTGTGAAAATATCGTATATTTAAACATTACGTACATGAATGCCAGGTTTTTTTTACCAACAACTTTTGTGAACTTAACTGTTATCTTATATAAGCTTTAAATGGCCTAATAATTTTGATAAATATTTCATTAATATGCTTATTGTTGCGTTATACTTTTAAACATTGCGAAAATTTTTGAACAATTCATATCAGCCTGTATATCCACTGCTGGATATGGCCTCCTATACCCCCTATCCATAGGTTTTTTGACCAAATTCCACGCCAGGTCAATGCAGGTTGGTGGGTGGACCGACTTACATCCATTCGACCTGGATCATCTTACTTTTAGACAATTCTCTAACCAATGGGCTGTGAATTTTCGAACCTCCAGCATTCAAACCCAGATCCGTTTATAGCAGCCAACCACTGGCTAACACAGATTTTATATATATAGATAAACAGACATACTAGTAACACGCGGACAAAGGACGCCCGTCCTTCAAAATCCATATGCGACTCAGCGGAATCGTCCCATTCTTTGTTCGCTTTAAAAAGCGAGCATCAATTAAATCGAAAACAACAAAATCAGAACAACAAAGTGTAATAGGCATAACCCCCAATAATGGCCGGGGCGCAAGGACGACAGGGTTGAAAGGTGGTTTGTCGTACGTGTACCGAATGGAGTAACGCGTCGGAGGTTGAAATATATGTCGAATAAAGATATAGTAAAGATTATTGAAAATATAAATAATTAACCTTAGTTTTAATTTACATATTTAATGAAAGCAGTTTTGAAGGATTTTATCGAGTTTATTAACATCGGGAATTGGAAATCCTCCATTAAAAGTCATTTTATTCAATGATAATATTCTAGAAAAATAAACCTTAAAGATCGGTATAAAAACTTTTAGGTATCCAATCGCTACACTTATAAACAAATTAATTTTATCGATTTTAAAGAATGTTATTGTTATTTGACTTCGATATGATAATTACTGGCGACTTTAAGCTTTCGAATTTAAAAATAATATTTTAACAAAATTAAGTGTCAAATAGATTATTAAACACATATAGATTAAAAACACCGACTTGTTCTTTTTTAATTCATTTAAAAATGCGTGGAAATTTTATATTCATAAAATTAAGGTGCGGATAGATGAAAATAGGAATATCAATTAAATATGAAAATCATAGAAGCTGGTGTGTACGCACCTTAATAGTTCTATGAAGTTACTGGCAACTATGTGTCATTTTTAAAAAAAATGAAATGGTTGAGAATTTTGGCGCGAAATGAAGTGCGTTAACTAAATAAAGTAGTAACTAAAAACGCGAATTCGTTCGCATGGAATAATAATATACTGTTTATAATATAATTGATGTATTTTCATTGTATGTGCCTATCAATAGAGGCCCATTTTCATGGCTTTGGCTTCGACGATGACGCATTTCCATATATACTTTCAACCCCTAGTCAATCCCCGTACAATTTGAAACTACAAAATTGATAGAAAAACACCGCTCACGGCTCGTTTCGAGTACTAGACACAAAAGTTTATCGCTTCACGTTCAATAGAGACGATTTCCATGTAAACTTTCATGCCCCATTTGAACCGTTTTGACAAATTTTATCACAATAATTGATAGCACATGTCCTTTATTGGAATCTATTTTAAGTACGTACAAAATTTCATCGAAATCGGTTTAATGGTAAAGACAGACAGAGAGACCGTCATAGTTACTTTCGCATTTGTAATATTAATATGGTCCGCATGGAATAGCTGTGTGTATTATATTATAATATACAGTAGAAATATTGTATATTTGTTTTATGTCCTATATAAGTCACAAAGTTTTATAGCTTTCTCTTCAACAATGACGAATTTCCATATAAACTATCATCCCCTATTTAAACCTTAAAATAAAAAAAGTGATCACCTAAATTCGTAAATTTGATGGCCACCATCACCATACCAGCCATCAATATGATATAAATCGTACTTAGCAATCTGTTGTATGACAATATGTTTAAGTTAAATGGTCATCATCATCATCTGCCTGTGTCAGTCCACTGCTGGGCATAGGCCTTCACTAATGCACGCCTTCTCCATTAGGGGGTTTTGGACCGTATCCCACCACGCTGGTCCAATGCGGGTTGGTGGTGGACCGTTTAATAACTTTGGGATAAGTAGTTTAGTAGATATTGGAAGAAATAAACAAAAATTACGGTATTTAAAAATATAGCTTCAAAAATTTTGTAATTTTTATGCGATTAAAAAAAAGCGTTAAACGTTTCTATGTTCCTACGAAATTGTACTCCGTCGAATGCATCGTCAATAAAGTCTCCCAGCGCATATCATCATCATCAGTCTGTGTAAGTCCACTGCTGGACATAGCTCAGCTTCTCCATTAGGAGGTTTTTGGACCGTGTACAATTTCACATATTTGATATCATCATCAGCCATTAATAGTCCACTGATGGACGTAGGCCTGCCTAATGCACCCATATTCATTAGGGGGTTTTTGGACCGTATCCCACCACGCTGGTCCAATGCGGGTTGGAGGGTGGACCGTTTAATAATTTTGTGATGAATAGTTTAGTAGATATTTGAGATATAAACAAAAATTACGGCACCAAAAATAAAAACCTCTTGCGATTAAATTACAAACGCTGCCAAACTGTAAGAGATAGACATAAAGTATGTTTTACATAATTATACTACTTGGATTGGTCTACAATAAAGTCCGTGACATGCAATCATCTGTCTGTGTCAGCCCACTGCTAGGCATAGGCCCTCACTAATGCACGCCTTCTCCATTAGGGGGGTTTTGGACCGTATCCCACCATACATCCATGTTTTAAGAATAGCGCACAATAAGCATTTTAGTGTAAACATTTTTAAAAATTTCAGGCACATTCAAATTTTATTCAAGATATTACAGTTTAAATTCACATAAAAGTTTGAGTCATAAAACGTGTCATAGGCGACATTTTGATGAAATGAATACCTTAAAATTTATCAGAGATTTAAAATGCGGTGGTTACACGTCGTTACATTGTATTGCGCTAAACACTGTTTGAATTCGGTTATATGTTTATTTGTTAATTTTTTTCTTGTGAAGTCTCCGTAGCTAATGTAATGCTTATGTAAAAGATGTAAAACCGAACTACTAATCAATTAAATATTACTAGATTATTAAAAAAAAAAAAACATTGGTCAGTTAAAACTCTAACGGCAACCTATATTTTCTTTTTTCGAGAATAACCGCGCGAAAAATAACTTAAAATAAAATATAATTCTCAAACGTCAAATGAAAAAGGCACAAAAATTTAAGCATACAGCCATCGAGCCGGCGCGTTTTAAAAATATACCGAACGCGATACGACGCGCGCTAAGTCCCAATTTTAAAAATCGAACAGGGCTCGCCCCGTCATAACAGCCGGTGTCGCGTTTCGACGGTTCAAAAACAAAAAGCTTTGTTCGCGGCTAACGGCCCCGCGACTCGGACGTGTTGCCTTTTGTTCTTTGTTTTGTTTTTAAAAAAAAAGGCCACATCGCACAGCGTCAAATAATAATTTTGTTTTGGTAATTCATTCCCCACCAAAGATTTACGATCTCGAACTAATCCTTGCGCCACACTTAATGTAGCCCTTTCTCAATGGCTCGTTCTTCGTTCGTATCGTGTTTTACGCTTTCCCGCGCCTTTGCCTCGAATTATATTTAACAAGTAACTAAAATGTGGAACATTTAAAACTGTTTTTGCGCAAAGTTGATGTATGATAAATATTCGTAGGTAAAATAAGTCCCTATTATCACTACGATGCCTGCTTCGGCTACATATCAGTAGCATCACATTACTATTTTCCGATTTCAAGGGCACCATTTTACTCTGCGTTTCTTATAGGCATTGTGCATCCCATGTGAAAAAGATCTTCCTCGTCGCTTTTGCCTAAAAAAATACAATTTTACGGATTTGATTTCATCATCAGCCGGTTACAGTCCACTGATGGACGTAGGCCTGCCTAATACACCCATATCCATTAGGGGGTTTTTTCATCCCGCCACGTTGGTCCAATGCGGGTTGGTGGGTGGACCGACTTTACATGCCATCCGACGCATTGATCATCTTTTTAGACAATTGGGTGATCGGCCCAAATTACGCTAACCAACTAGGAAACAACAGTGAAAATTTGTTGATTCCCGCAGGATTTAAGACCCACGAACTCCGTTTTCTAAAGCACACGTCCATAACACTAGGCTATAGAGGCAGTTCTTTAGTCTTCAGCCGGATTAATACATTACGAACTTTGTCCCACAAAGAAACCCCGAGCATAGCGTTGAGCATCGCATTACTTGTGGACCAGTCCTACAGTCAAAGGTCACATTTCGGTCCTGTAGTTCATCACGGGGAGAACGCATTGATTAACACTCTTGTCTTCAAACGTTGCGCCATAGAAGCATTACACTTTCTTAATTATCAAATAAAAATGGAAGCCTGTGACCTGAGAATAATCAAGCACCCTAAGACTGTACAAGTATTACAAAATTAAATGTATTATATTACAAAATATTCATATCAGTTTGAAGTAACATGGAGGGAACAGTTTATTGCAAGTGTGTGTTTCGCTAGGGTGGCATTAGGGGAGGCCTATATCCAGCAGTGGACTATCACAGGCTGATAATGATGGTCACCGACATAGTGCAAAGGATTGGCTCGATGAATGGCAGTTAGCCGGTCACGTGGCCAGAACCGATGGTCGATGGGAAACTAAGATTCTGGAGTGGAGGCCGCGTTCGGGAAGACGGAGCGTTGGTTGACCCCCGACCAGTAGCCTGTCCAAGTTGGCAGCTAGTAGCAATGGTCTTTGCGTTCAATGATAATTAAAAAAAATAATATTATCATTATTTCGAGGGCTATGCATGCATTAAATCTATCTGTTTATTTAAAAATGATTGCTGTACATAATTCTTTCGGACTACAACTCAAAAACGCCTGAACCGATTTGCCAAATCGTCTTTGTTTTGTCATCAATAAATTGTACAAGTCTAGGGAAGGTTTAAAAAGTAAATAAACATGAAGATGCTCGGGTTTAAATAAAAGCAACAATTTTGTTTTGTTTGATTTGAACTCCGTTGTTAACAAAAACATAAACGGCCTAAAATTTTAAGAAGAGTAAACAATATCGGCACTATGAGCGAGCAACACATATATAATTATATATAAAAGCTACCTCGATTAGAGTACCACCTTCTTTCGGATGTCTGTCAAAAACAGGTTCGTCTCCTACTTACAGTAGAATGAAACAACAAAATAAAAACAAGCAATTTTTTTTTGAAACCCCATGATTCTAAAATAAGCTGAAATATTATTTTTACCAATGTTGTCAAGCTCTATGCATTCAAATTTGCACGATAGTTTTAGAATTAGATTTATAGATTACTAGCAACCCCCCAACACCCCTTGTTGGTGGAATTTTGTAAAATCCGTTCTTAGCTGACCTGAAAGGAATAGGTGGGAATCTCTTTTATATATATAAAAGTCAAAATTCAATTGATTCTCCCTTATTATTCCTAAAATAGTTTTCTAGATGTCTTTGTTCGCTAGCTTTGGACAACGGTTTCGCTTGGATAATTATATTACACTATCAGGTACATAAACAATGACAATGCAATATTTAATTACAATTAGCTTTCAGTTATAAAATAAGAAACATAAATATGTACAAGCTTTTTTCTCTTATATTATATTAGCCAGCCTGCCCCGGCTCCGCACGGGTGCAATACTGATATCTGTAAAATCTATGGAAAATTTTATAAATTTATCAGCGTTTCTCTACAATGTATGAATTATACATATAAACCTTCATCTTCAATCACTATATCTATTAAAATACCCTTAAACCGTTGCGTAGTTTTAAAGATTTAAGCCTACAAAGGGATATAGGAACAGAGAAAGCGACTTTGTTTTATACTATGTAGTGATAGTGGACAAGTATGCACAACACAGGAGCATTTCCTGCTCTAAATTTAAGATCAATTGGTGATCATTCCGTGTTGCCCTAAAAAAAATATGTCAACTGACTTTTTTTTAAATCACCGCAAGATTTGAACTGATGATTGATTGAACTTATGCCTTTGGGTTAAAAAATAATTGTTTAAAATACCGTTTTCAGTTATTAAAAAGAAACACGAATAAGTAAAAGCTTTTTACGTTCATATTATAATTAAGTGCACGCTTATATTTATCAAAAACTTTGTTTATTGTAAAATAGATCTTATTCAGACCATGCACATGCCTAATTTTCAAATATTTATTTAATTTTATGAAAAAACACATAAGAATATTTATTTATATGATGTGAGAATGATATTTATTTAAATAAAAATTTAATTTTTAAAATGAAATTTATTTTAATAACAAAAATAATACATATATACGAAACGCCAAGAAAGTTTACATCGAATGAAATAATTAAGCAAAGTCAAAACTACAATTAAAATAAATTTAATTTAGTCCTCTTTATTCCAAAGTCAAGTACGAATACAAAACATAGTTTAGTGAAATTTAGAAAAAAAATATTAAAATATTGAACAATACTTTTACAATAATATTTTGACCGTCCGTTTTAACATCACTGTCCGACGGCAGTTGCTGAAAGGCGCGTAACGAAAAAACCTTTGTTAAAAGACTAGAACTTCAGTTAATTTGTTACTTTAACATATATCTAAATCAAAACTAAATACATGATGGCTTAAATCGAGTAAATATATTATGTTCATGATCATCATGATGATCCTGTGTTGGTCCTGCTGGACATAGGCCTCCCCTAACGCACGCCTTCTCCGTTATTATTCAATAAACGAAATTAAAATTACTATATGCTTATCCTTACAAAATGCAGCAAAACACCATTATCGTTTACCAATAATTACTTGCTCTGCCTCTTTGTTGGAACACTTTAACGTTGCAGCAGATGATAAGATTTCTAAGACAAGGACTTTTCGAGACGATTCATCGTAAAAGAGGACCTAAAACCAATCTTCAGTTATTTTTGCCCTAGAACCCTTTAAAGTCACTGCATTTTTATCTATGTCTTGTTGACAACCAAACTTACTATTTCATTAATACTTTTAATGGAATTGACTCGTCTGTTATCACTTTTAAAATATTTATTTACCTATAATTGTAAGATACTGATTTTTCTGATTAATTTTATACAATTTTAGTGACTATTGATTCCATAAAGTAACGATTTCATCGAAAAAGAAAAATTAAAAAATAATAGATAGCGAACGAAGCCAATATACGTTAATATATTTTAAATTTAGTCTGTAGATATAGAACTGACTGTATTTTAAAATAATTATTTACTTATAATTGTAAAATACTGATTATTCACTGTTATTTTTTTTTAAATTTTAGTGACTATTGATTCCGTCAAGTAACTTACGCGTCGTAAAGAAAAATTAAAAAAAAGATAGCGAAAAAGCCAATACACGTTAATATATTTTTAATTTAGTCTATGGGTATAGAACTGACTGTATTTTAGAGCTGTTAGTTACTGTTTGGCGCTATTGCCGACGGGTTGAAGATGTGATTCGTTGTTACGACACCAAAACTGCAATAACACTATTAATAGTTTATTTTATGTAAAAAGATAACTTCGGTATTATCATTATATAATAAAGCCATAGCGTATTTAAATCATTTTTATCTGATCCGAAAGGTTCTCTAAAATAAATACATCACGAAGATATTATTATTTAAATTTAAAAGACCTATACAGTGTTCTCATATTGTTTTAAGTTATAATTTAAAATTGATTCGCTGATCAACAAAGATTAACGAATTTAATTTAAAGTTTTTGTTTGAAATGTTTAGTTATTTACGTAATGTAAACATAATTATTTATCTCAAAAATTGATACATGGTATTGGTTTTAAAGAATAACTATACGGCTAAAATGAGGTATAGATGACGATGAAGTGTTACATATAGTAAAATACGTCATTTTAAAATAACACGCTGAAAATAAAAAGAAAATGTTTATCAATTTTCATTCTTTAAATCTAGAACTCTTTCAAAACGTTGGAATTTACTATCAGGTAAGTTACCTCTTAATATTATATGTCTAAAATAAAATAATTGTCTTAATAAAATAACAGAAGGCACTTTAGGGCCGCTAATATTTTGAAAATGAAAAAATATTTTAACTTACCGTTTTACAATTCTTATAGGCATGCGTCTGATAATCTTTTTTTTTTTAATAAGATTTTATGGCTTGACAACAAGACCTTTAAGCTAACTGAAAATCTTTATATACTCGTCCTTTTCTATTTTGTTCAAACAAATATAGACATTAATAATTTTAAAATTGTTTATTATTCTCACCTTATAAGAATCCAATAAGCAGAATGAAGAGCTTATAAATCATGATAACACCACAATTACGGTGTAGCCATCACAGAACTTCATTCACATTTTTTTTTAATTTTCATATCGTCAAAGCTTACCTTAAAACACTGCGCACTATAAAAGCTTATTTATTAAAAATTCAAACAGACATTTTATACATTTTACTTATTAGAATTTTAATAAACAAAACGATATTTTTTAACTTTTAAAACATGTTCTAATGATATGAAGCACATTCGAAAGTTTTTTTAATTTGAATATGAATCAATCCATAGACAACGTTATTGTTTTTAATAATCAAATACGTTGTAGCACCGCGCTCGACGGCGTTTGACTGACAGTCGCCAGGGAGCGGCCGTCCCACTCCCTCGCTCCCGGAGGGAACGGAGGGAAGGGGGCGACAATCCACTGGAGAGGCCGCGATACGGCGTGCGTCAGGTGGGAATCAACGATAAATTCGTGTTGTAACGTTGCGAATATCCTCGATTTATTGTTGTCGTTAATATTGTAGCGGGAAACTTCGCTGTATAATCTGTGGAATGGTTTCGGTTATTACTATCGACGGGAATAACCCTCTTAGTGCTTCGTAAACTACCGCATTACAAGGTGATTTCGTTGGTTTTAGCACATAAAGATTGTTACTGTATACGTTATGGAATAAGTTGCGCAGAAAGTCGTATTTTCGCTTTTTGATTTGTATACGTACGGAAAATATAACATAATAACCATAACAACATTTATAGTTCTATATTAGTCTAAATTTCAATTCATTTAGTCAGACCAATCTCTAAAAATTATTTTATTAAAAACATCTTAAGCAGATGTAAGTGATTTATGTTAGAAGAATTTAATGTTGTTTTTGAAAGTTTTAACTATATTAAGATTGTTAACAATTTTCGCTTTACATTAGAAAAGGTAGTTGAAATATTTCAAGGTAAGATATAACGATTATGAACTAAGCGAGCACTTTTTCTAAGTTGTTAACTAGCATGAAACAAACTCTTATAACAATACAAAAAAAATACCCATTTTTGTTTGATAATTTAAGATAACTTAGTAAGATAGGAACGAAGAAATAATTATAAATGTTGCGTTGTATAGTTTTACTTTCGTACAAAATTAAAAGTATAATAGTTAAAACTTATAAGTATTAGGCATGATGATGCGTTCAGTATAAGTTAATATCGAACTAATGTAATAAATGTTTTATTCAATATGATTATAAAACTTGTTATTTAAATTCTATAAGAAGTAACGCGAAAAAAAAACACGCGAAATCGGTCTCTTCACCATCGCCGAATAAATGAGCCATCAACAAACAGAGCGCTGGCTGGAAACGAGTTTCGTTTAAAAAAAAGACGCTAAAGGCCAACAAACGTCATTTGCATCTGACGTTTGCCTCTTCCCGCCTCCGACGAGGAGCCGATTGGCCGCGCCGCGACCAATGGATCCGCGCGCGTTAGGATATTACAATAACGGCAGTCACTTTAAAAAAGCGCTCGATATTGTCTCTGGTAGGCGGGAAAAGCGGAGTTATTTTGAAGAATGTAAATCATGTTTATTTTCTATGACCTTACAATGAAATATATCTTCAGAATCAAAGACTTTAGTGTGCTCATTGGTTTAACATGATAAAATATTTATAGCAACGTTATTTATTAATAGATGTTATTCGATTTATAAGTGAAGTCTGTATGTTAAGATATAAAATAATTTTTAATTCATGCAAGAGTGCGCTGTTTTTTAAAAAAAACATACACGCAATAAAATCTATTTAATTGTTTTACAAAACGCATAATATTCGGTTAAAAAACAAAAAAATCTGCATAATTATTTACAATATAACTTACGATATAACTTCGTTTTTTAATATAAATTAGGTGGAAAATAATTACATATACAGGCAGTCGGATGGGCATGTAAAAAGTCGGTCCACCCACCAACCCGCATTGGACCAGCGTGGTGGGATACGGTGCAAAACCCTCTCTGGATAGGGTGGATTAGATGGAGACCTTTTCCAGCGTGGACTATCACGGCTGATGATGATGATTGATGATGATAAGACAGTCCTCGACGTCCCTTCGTCATATCGATTTTATATGGTTTCAAGTTACGTCGAACATTGTTGTGACGCCATTTAAAAATAAACCTATGTCAATTTTCGATTTTCTTAGGAGAAATCCTTTATAGTCAATGTCCTAATTTTGAGAGAAATTTTAACGCTAATAAAAAGAGTTGTGCAGCCTATCAGGGTTACGAAGATCTGTATGATAGCAAGAAGAAAGAAGCAAAGCAGTCTAGAATTGATACTTTCTTTAAACCAAATGTATAATTCGTTATTTATTTTTACATATTTTGATTACATTTTAAAGCTTTATAATTTTAATTAATAACACACCAAAATAAAAACTTAGTAAACAAATACCAAAAATAGCTATTTCATAAGTGCATATAAAATTATTTTTCATCTATAACAAAATATACTCTGTATTATTTTGAATCCGTGTGGAAACTGACCCTTTGAATTTTGCATGTAAATTGTAAAAATATGTCATTTGATATGAAACAAAATGTCTCGACTTACGTGTTTCGATTTAAATCGCGTATTTCGAGAAACTAACATGGCGTATGTACGAGAATTGCCTGTATTTAAAGAATAAATAAAATCATCGAAAATTTTCCGATACAAATTTTTCAAAGATAGAATGTCATGACTTGTGAATAACGAATAAACTCACAAATCCCTTAAAAAAAGATGATTTGAAATCGGTTAAATTAATTACTAGATTTTTTTAAATCGTAATATGTTGTTATTCAATTTTTCTTTGATATTATTTCAATATCTTTTTTTAAGACAATAATGAAATAAATAATATTTTGAACAGACTACAAAATACGCTTTTATAGAATATCCATCATTAAAAACCGATTAAAAAAACAATTTTTTGTTACACTATTATTGATTCAAATTTTTTAACAACCATTTTCTCTTGTTAAGTGTGGATTTTCTGAAGAAGCATAATATTCTTTAACTTTTTTTTATAATTTAATTTATTTCCTTTCTTGTCATGACGTAGTTACTCCGGCTCTCAAAAAAACAAAAAAAATGTGTCGTGTCCAGCACCTGCAGAGTGAATGAAACTTCTTTATGACGTTATTTTTTCAAAAAAATTCTATAATAACTTCAGAAATTGGTTATATAAAGTTTAATAATAAGCTTTTACTTATAGACATGAATAACATTCTACAATTATTACATTTTAGCTTATTACAAAAGATTTGTGAAATTCAAAATTGTAATAAATTATTACAATTTGATGTCTTATTATATATTTTTACAATGCTTATTAATAAAATGTTACATAGTTTTTTCACCCCGATTATGAAACTTCTTAAGTTTCCTTCAATTATCCATTTTAACAATGTAAATATCGAATCATTTTACGTTTAATGATTTTGATAACGCATGAATTAATGTTAACTATGAAAAATTAATATTTGCTATATAATTTCGTATTACTAATTTAAAACAAATGTGACAACAATATAATACATTAAGTATTTAAACGGTTTTCACAAAATTTCATAGATACGTTAATCTTATTTTATACAAAAAAAGGACGTAACGATAAAATATTACACAAATTTTTTCAACCCGATAAAAGTTCATTCAAAAACGTAATCCTGATTATCCTAATAATGATAACGGATCAAACTATTTTAAATATTACTTGTCACCCCAGTCTCTATTAAGTATGCCAAATCACAGTGCCAATTTTTGAACGGTGTCAAAATCAAATTCATATTCAATTCAAATTCATTCAAATATCGTTATTCAATATAGAAGTGTAACACTCGCTTATCGATTGTCAAGGACACTACCACCGCTTCGGAATAGGACGCCTCCGACCCGAGAAGAACCGGCGATAGTAACTCTTTTAAAACAATCAAATAATATTTATATTAGCTACATGCAGTTCTATCAATCGTATATTCCATTACCAGGTTGTGTTATTATTAAAAATTCATTTATGTTATAAAAACCTTTGACTTATAAAGGTTCCTTCACTATTTTTTTTTAATTTAAATTTATCATGTTAAAAGATTCCATCACACTCTAACATTTACACTAACATACGTGAAACTAAAAGAAGCGTACTATAAAACAGCTTTATACAAGTTTTATTTAAGCTTAGAATGCTTCAATATCAGAAAAACAATTTCAATATCAAAAAATAACAATTTAAATATAAGATATTACCATTTATTTTCAAAAACAGATCCTTTTTAATTAAAAGTGCGACGAATTCTCAAATAGTATTCGACCAATTAGCGATCTGAAAACGACTGCTCAGTATTTCTGCCAGTTTTAACGACATTTTGTCAGTTCTGTCGCGGGGCGCATTTTCCTTACAAATTGGACTAATCACCGGTCCCTTCTCGACTTGTCTGGTGAAAGAGTGATGCCTAGTATAAAAGTTCGTATAATTTATCAAATTTTATTATATTACTTTGATTCTTTAAAGAGTGTAATAGACAAGCAGGACTATTATTATATATTTACTTTGTCTTACATAGGTTTTTTTTATGGAGTCGTGGGTTCCAATCCCAGAAATTTAAATTTTATCGTTCTTCAAGTTGGTTTAGGTTACGCTGTTCACCGGTTACCTGTATGTGTTAGACAGCATATCAAACCAATCCTCAGTCTTTTCTCTCTCCAGTCATGTCTGCTTTTTGTCCCATCGGAAGTTGGGAGTAAATAGAAAGGAGCAGGTGTCCGGGTTAAGTGTACCGTGATTACCTTGTCTTTTGCCATAAGTGGATTAAGTCCACCTAATATGTCACAAATAGTGTCGAAGGACGTTATTATATATCTATGGTATTCAATACCAACCGTTATAGACTGACACCTGAACCTAGAAGCATAAACACAGGAATTGGGAAGAAATATGATGACTAAATCTTTCACTTGTTGTTTGCTTCCATGTTGCTGGCATTTCGTTACCAAGGCTTCCATTTTTTCTCGGACACGCTGTTTCGGAGGTACCTGTGCCGCGTGGCCGGTAGGGAGCCCAAGAGGGTGCCACCACTGGGGTTGTGCCGAAGAACGGCCCAACACGCCTGGAAATGTCCAGCCTGGGCGACAACGCCGAAAGCTGCGAGTTGGGCCGACCTTTCGCCTGCCCGTATGCAGGATGCGAGCGAAAGGTCGTGGGGCCCTCCTCTTTTCGAGGACGTGTGGGGAAGGCCGGAAAGGGACAGGGGGTGAGCCCTGGCTATCCGCAGAAGAAAGGCCAGGGCCGAAGGTGGCGACGCGCCAACCGGTGGTAGGTCCCCTGTTTACAGGAGACCGTCTGGTGGAGTACCACCACGGTGCCTATTTCTGCCGCGAAGCAGTAGGTGTGAAAACACTGCTGTGTTCCGGTTTGAAAGGCACCGTAGCCAGCATTTACTGGGTAAACGAGACTTAACACCTATGTCTCACGGTAGGCAGCGCGTTGGCGATACCACTGGTATGCCAATGTCTATGGGTGTCGGTGACCACTTTCCATCAGGTGGCCCGACTGCTCGTCTGCCTGCGTAAGCCATAAAAAAAAAAAACCTTCCCCTGACACTGGCCCCTGGGCGGCCGGCAAGAGGTGCCCGCCGCCCAGAGAAGGGCTCAGAGGGGCGCCGTGCTGTTTGTTCCGGCACGGCGCCTAGCGACGTTCCGGTGTCCCAACACACCCGGAGAGAAGTCGCGCCAGGGTCGCTCGATGACTGTAATTAGTGCCCGCGGCCCCGGCTACAGCGACATGAGAAAGGAACAACCGTTGGTTTTTAGTGGTATACCGGCCGCTCCATCTTGGTCCGGGAGCCCACATATCCCGCTGCCCCTCATTTTGGCGGCGGGAATCCGTAGCTGGATTTTTCCAACGGAAAAAAAAAAAAAAGCTTCCTTTTAATCCCATCCAGTATCACCTGGCTAATTGTTTTATGTGTAATGAGTAAAGCGACAACTGAACGCAATTTTCCTCTCGGTAAATAAACACATACCAAGATTGTTGTAATTGATGTACCATGATTTGACAGACATAAGAGTTCGAAAGGTTGAATATTATTTTCAATTTGAATCTGAAGCAAATGACGGGGAGATATTGAGAGACTGGCTAAAAGGAAAATGCACTCGAGTTTTTTTTTATAAATAAAACCTACTTTACATGTATCTTCAAAATCAGAAAACAACGATCATAAGGTTCTTCTATTGAAGACCTTCTGTTTAAAAAGCAAGAACTAATATCATCGTCAGCCTGTGATAGTCCACTGCTGGACATAGGCCTCCCCTAATACACCTCCATCCTTTAGGGGATTTTGGGCCGTATCCCACCACGCTGGTCCAATGCGGGTTGGTGGGTGGACCGACTTTTTACATGCCCATCCGACGCATGGATCATCTTTCTTTACAAACAGACAATTTCAGACAAGAACTAATATCACCAGACTGATACTACATTGTTTGAACAAATGCTTTATTATTAAACTGTATTTTATCCGCGACATTGCTAGCATGTTACAATTAGATAAATATAATTTAACCCATTTTTAATTAACTTTGCTCCTATTAGTTTGAGCGTAGGGTTTGTAGCCTACAGCAAAGTATGTTATCAGACAGTATAAGAAATTATCAAACCTGACCAATGGGTAGTGCGGCGGTTAATTTGTATCTAGTAAACTATATAAACGTCTATGGCGTTTATTATATGTTATACATGCATACAACATCAGCCTGTGATAGTCCACAGCTGGACATAGGCCTCCTAAGCACGCCACCGCTTGATCTGGCTATCCATCCAGCCCACACCGGCGCTTTCGGAATGCCGCACCCATTTTACCGCACTATTTGCGAGCCTTCCCCACTTCCGAATTTTAAAATAAATTATTTATGTAAAAGATTTAAGGATTGTATAAAAGGGAGGTAGATTAGATTAAAAGGAGTCGAGGTTCTGCAACGATATTCCATATGTTGTACTTCCCGAATCAAAAGGTTTACAAATTGTAATTTTAATACAAAGCCCCGACCCTGAGAGCATACATCATTCAAAATATACATATTTAAATATTACTTTGGTATTACACTAGAGAGAAGCTTAAAGATACATATAAGACTACACTTGCTTGAGCCTAATTTATTGGTATATTGTTAAAAACCATCACACTCAACATTTACACAAAAGTAAAATAATAGAAGGTATTATAAAACAGTTTTTATACAAGTTTTTTTTAGAATGTTTATTATCAGAAAAAAATATATAAAATTTAAATATAAGATATTACCATTTTTTAAGCAGATCCTTTTTAAAAAAAGGGATTAAGCCGTATATTCACCAATTAGCATCTGAAAACGACCCAGTTTTCCCAGTTTTAACGACGATTTTGTGCTGTCGGCATTTTTTACAAATTGGGATAATCACCGGTCCCTTCGACTTGTCTAGAAAAGAGGATGTAGTATAAAAAGATCATATTAAAATGAAAATATTTATTTTATTATTTATATATTTATTATATTTTTTTTTTAAGAGTGTAACTAAGAGGACTATTATTATATTTTATTTTTTCATATTTTTTTACAATACGGAGATCGTGGGTTGAACCTGGGGAAATTTAAAATTTTTATTGTTCTTTGTTGGTTACTAATACGGGTTTTCAACCGGTTACCTGTGAGGTTAGACAGGATATGCAAAGACAATCCGTCTTTATTCTTCAGTCATGTCTGTTTTGTCCCAACGGAAGTTGGGGAGAAATAGAAAAGGTATACGGTTTTAAAAAATGATTACCCTAATGTCTTTGGCCTATGATTCTTTCTTTTGTTTAAAAACAAGAACAATATCATCACAGCCTGTCATAGTCCACTGCTGGACATAGCCCCCTAACACACTCCATCCATTAGGGGATTTGGACCGTATCCCACCACGCTGGCCCAATGCGGTTGGTGGGTGGACTGACTTTTACATGCCCATCCGACGAGGACTTTTACAAAACAGACAAAATAATTATCACCAGACTGATACTACATTGTTTGAACAAATGTTCTATTAATAAACTGTTTAAACCGGAATTTCACATGTTACAATAGATAAATATAATTGAACCCATTGTTAATTAACTCTGCTCCAATTAGTTTGAGCGTAGGGTTTGTGGCCTACAGCAAAGTATGTTAATCAGACAGTATAAGAAATTTTCAAACCTGACCATTGTGTAGTGCGGCGGTTAATTTGGTTCTAGTAACCCATATAAACGTTTGGCGTTATTATGTTATACATGCATACAACATCGCCTGGTGATAGTCCACTGCGGACACAGGCCTCCACTATTACACCCTATCCATTAGGGTTCTTGACCGTAGCTCACCACGCTGCTCCAACGCGGGTTGGTGGGTGAACCGTCTTTTAAAGGCCCATCCGACGCACGGATCATCTTACTTTTAAGATAATTGGGTAATCGGCCCAAATTGCCCGAACCAACTAGGGAAACAACAATGAAAATTCGTTGAGTCCTGCAGGGTTCGAACCACGACTTTCGTTTCTAAAGCACACGCCCATACCACTAGGCTACGGAGGCAGTCTATTTGGTTGCCACTGGTTGTTACAATATTATATATTGTTAAGTACCAATGACAACATAGATGAACGGGATGAATGTTATACAACTCATTATTAATGATTGTTGTTAATGACAGTTAAAGTTAGTTAATAGGTTATAATTTCATTACATCTAGTTTTATATAGCTTTGCAGAATAAATGGATTCATCATCATCATCAGCCTGTGTCAGTCCACTGCTGGACATAGGCCTCCTACTGCACGCCACCGCTTCCGATCTTCGGCCATCCATCCAGCCCACACCTGCGCTTTTGCAATGCTTCACTCCATCTTACTGCAGGGCGTCCTACACTACGTTTGCCGAGCCTCGGTCTCCACTTCAGAACTTTTCATAAATGGATTAAGTTATGTAAATAGATTATCAAAGAATTGTATAAAAAGGGAGGTAGATTAGTATTAAAAGGAGTTGAGAATTTGTCAATCGATATTCCATACGTCGTTGTACTCTGCGAATTGTAAAGTGTTACTATATAGTTTTTTAATACAAGCTCCTGGTCTGAGCGTCCCTCATCATCTATTCAACAATATACTATATTTAAAGGTCATTACTTGGCGATATTACACTAGAGAGAAGCTATAAGATATATAAGCACCCATACGTTGCTTGACGCCAAATTTACTATGGTTTTGGAGGGACATACCGCTTTTCACAGAACACTATCATATTTTACAAACGTCACTGTGTGGAGACATTATTTTAGCTAGTTTGAAGCTTACCGAAACTAGTATAATTAGTTCGTTCGTATCATTCAACAAATAAGTGTATAATAACTGTTGTTCGTAAAAAGCTACACGACCCAACGAGACTTAGGGATTTTTTTATTAGTTAAGCAGGCATATGAAAAGTCAGGTCACCCGATGGAATGTGGTCACCGACGCTCGTGGACATTGGCAATACCAGTGGTGTCACCAACGCGCTGCCTACCGTGAAACGTAGGCTGTTAAGTCTCGTTTACCCAGTAAAAACACTGGCTACCGTGCCCTTCAAACCGGGACATGGTGGTGCTTTCACACTGCTGCATGTTATACTAAGAATGAAGGAGTGACAAACACACATCCATTGAATTTTCGCATTTGCAATATTAGTCGAAACAGCTGATGCATTAAAAAGACGGAATTGACAGGAGTGATGAGAAATAAAGTGAAGTCTTACATCTACCGTTTTATTATATTATCGGTAATTTGTATTCATGTTTGTGGGAAATTATTTCCTTTAATTTATTATTAGTCTTTCGCTTATTTGAGTTCCGATAGCTATTTTTAAGTCATATGAAACGCCAGCAACTGCAGATCTAAACTCGCTTAATGCTTAGTCCGGTCAATCTAGACATTCGAAGTCAACTTAATTCCCACCAAGCTGAAAATCGGTAAGATTGTTTAAAATATCATTAAAAATAAAATTTTAAAGATTCCTATCTTTCCCCTGTAGGGAAAAATTTTATTCGAAGGTAAAAAAAAATATTTTTTCCCGATGTTCAGTCAAACGGTAAGTTTTATCATAAAAATACTTCATGCAAAAATTTTGGATCATGAAATTATCTACCAAAAATTTATTAATATTTTTTTTCTACATGTTTTTGAGATATAACGATTCAAAAAGCTGTAAAATTTCAATCGTCATAATATGCACACGTAAGGAATTTAGGTAACTTTACTCTACGTTTTATTTAACGCATGACTTAAAACAACAAAACAATAATGAGTTCTTTTAACACATTTGCTTTAGTTCATTGTTGTAAATTGAAGCTCTGACATGCGTTAAATAGATAACGTTTTAGATTATTATATTTACGTTGTTCTTTTTTTTATATAACGTTGTAAGCAACTTATATTTGATTTAATGAATAATTTATTAACAGAATCAATTGATTAATCAAATTAATTCATAAAACTAAATCAATTTGAAGTAATTTTAATTATATAGGCCCATTTAACGTTTCGATACTTATGTATCCTATAAACAAGTATTTAGAATCGATCTATTTTTCAAGTAAGTGCTTGAAACTTTGCTTTAAGTACTAATTTAGTAATATTCTATTATTTATATTAATTAAACACTCACAGGTTTGTTATATGAGATTACAAGGAATAACAAAGAACTAGAAAAAGAAAATCGACCCAGCGCGAATTGATCTAGCGCACGACGAGTATCGTATGTATAAAACGGCAAATAATTCTATAACTTGATAACAAATTTATAACTTAATTCTTTTGGTGTTTTATTATTAATTTATTTATCAAAACTTCATGTACAAGTTGTACGGCTGACGTTTCTATTGCCGCACACAATACCATAGACAATAAAAAAAACAAAACCAATTAAACGTTGCGCGCGGTGGGCTCGTTAGCGCGGCACGCGTCAGTAGCGCCGCGTGTAATTGAGCGCGCGCACGGCGACCGTCACTCCCTCTGTGTGACCTTCGAATTGTTTTAATCCGAGATTTCTTTTCAATGTGCCTACGTTTTGTGAAGTATTTTAGGCAAGCTGTTCGGGAGAATAATTTCGACGAAATATTAACAGAGATATGTATAGCAAATACACCGATATGAATTATTATTCTTTTAAAATCCTTATTTAACAGATTTAAGCGGTGATATAAGCAAAAATAAATAACTCGCGCTGAGTTTCTTACGCTAGTTCTTCTCAGATGAAACGCTTCCATTTTAATCAGATCGGTTAATCGGAATAAAGATATTTCATTTGGATTACACTCGACGTTGAATCACGTGAAAAATTCCACAATGAAGTTTTTATTTGAAGAGGAAAGCAATCAATGACTGAACAGTATCACGAAAATTGAATACCGCCATCTTGAAAACATATATTACTTGTTACAAAAGAGAGAAATCTTCTGACTTTGCATCATTAGACTCGCAAGTAGGTTTAGGAATGTCATTCGGGCGAATGTTGTGGCCGTGGAGACGGCTTTTAGTTTTTGTGAAGTTAAAATGTTTTAAGATGTAAATGAATACTTAATTCATATCTAAACGTGATTTAAATTATATTGGTATTATAATTTACGTGTATATGTTTATTAAGAAATCCGTGAGGTCTAAATATGGACTTCGCGAAGTTTGCATATAAAAATTTCGGCAGACTAGGTTTTTAAATGTTTTAAAATGGCTGATCACATGTTAAAGTTTATACTACTGGTAAGAGAGAATAAAATGCATACATATTGTAACTGCCTCCGTAGCCTAGTGGTAAGGACGTGTGCTTTAGAAACCGGAGGTCGCGGGTTCGAATCCTGCAAACAAAATTTCATTGTTGTTTCTATTTGTAGGTCAATTCAGCTGATCACCCAATTGTTTGAAAAGTAAGATGATCCATGCGTCGGATGGGCACGTAAAAACACTCGGTCCACCCAGCAATCCGCATTGGACCGTTGTGGGTTACGGTCCAAAAACCCCCTAGTAGAGAGGGCGTGCAATAGGGGTGGTCTGTGTCCAGCCGTGGACTAACACAGGCTGATGATAATGATGATGTTACACATTTTAAGGGTACAATATTCAAATTGCTACCGTACTTCTATCAAAATATAATTCAAAGTCAAAGTCAAAGATTTAGACATTTAGGCACAGACAGCGACCCTGCAGATGATGCCAGCGTAGAACTTAAAGATGGCTGACTGACTCAGAAGATGTGTATGCTCCGTTACAACGAGATCTAGAGGAGAGAAATGGATTAAATGTCCCGCACATTTTGGCCCATGGTGATTGCGCACCTGTAGATACATGGATGAAAAATTGATTGGAGGATTGTTGGTGTAACTAAAAGTAACTTAGGCTACTTTTTTTATGAAAAACAACTCACAGAACACTTTTCTTGTGAGGCCAAAGGACAAAATAGTGTATTATATCTGAAAGAATATAAACTCAGTTTGAAGTCTCAGTCTCTTGGTCACAGTTCAGCAGAACGTCGGAAGTTCGTGTCTTTTCTACGTGCATAAAACAAAAGACAACCTTTCCTCCAGGAATTCTTTCAGTGGTTTTTAAAGTTTTCAAATTATTCGCTTAACGTTTTTTTCTTTAAATCATAATGCATCAGTACAGTGGCCAACTTACCCACCACCATATTACCCACCGTACCGTATCCCACTACGCTCGTTCAATGCAGCCCGCATTCGACACATGGGACCGACACACGGTCCAAAAACTCCCTAATGGAGAAGGCGTGCATTAGGAGGCCTATATCCTATAGCTGCGGACTAACACAATGACACACTGCGCACTGCTATGCATGCAACAGTGGAATGCGTTTCAATTGTGGTGGATTTACGGAAAATGGTTATAGGAAGCTTGGTGGAATAAATGAGATTTTGTTCCATTTCTTTCAAGAAAATTTCTTATTTCTTCCACCAAGACGCAGGCTATCCTCTCACCGCAACGACCACCCAACAAATTAAACACTGACTAAAGCATATTCATGATTCAAATTCAAATGTCTTTATTATAATAAGTATTTATTTCATTTACGCGATTATTATACATATGAAATCCACACACAAAGAGTACGAACGGGACTAGACTACGAAACGTGGAGATAAATATATAAAAATATATATATATATAACACACGATTGTAACCTTATATTTAGTAAGAAAGTACGTATTTATCGTGCTAACACAAATCACTTCGATACCTATATTATACAATTACGTTATTTATTATGACATTTGAAATAAAACAATAAATTTTCATATTAATGGATCTGAAAATGTTACCCAATTAGTACGACCATTCATTGACAGTTCGGGTGTCATCGTGTTTCGATAAAGATCCGAGGTTTCCAAACAAAAATAATTTCTCACTACTTCTGTACATATCGCGTTGTAAACATTAAATAATTTTATGCCATTGCATAAAAAGGCGTGATACAGCTTACAACTGCTATTTTCAAAAATCCCGTTTGCAAAAATCTTAAAGCATCAACGACTAATCTATTACGTCCTATTCTCGAGAAGTAACTATGTTATTTTATATTATATTATATTATATTATATTATATTATATTATATTATATTATATTATATTTCTTCTGTACCGGCTTTTTATTTATTATTTTTTATGTACATAGTTTAGTATTTAGTTCAATATTCTTTTGTCAAAATTTTAAAGGTATAAGTAGCTTTGGATTATATTATTCTCGCTTTATAGAAACCTATCTGTTGTTTCTATAAAGTTATTATGTTACGCATGCAACCAGTATTAATGTTTTTCTTTGTCAACCCTAAATAAACTTATATCAATTGTTGTAACGCATATCTGTAATCATCCTTGAACACTGAATTAAATAAAAATCATGTCTGTCAATATTTTTTTAAAAAAGAAACCTGCAGCAATGTAAAAATAAAATTATGCAAAATAAAAAAAAGTCAAATACATCATTTCTATAAAAGTAACACTAAATTAAATGACAACACATTTAAATTGTCGTGAGATTTTCCCGCTATAAAGGAATGAATTGAAAACGTCAATACAGCGTCCGTGTTCATAACAGCGGGGCGTATTATAATTGTGTCGCGCGCCATATTGTTTGCGATCGAGCGCAGTTCGACCTCCCACGACCACCGCTGCGACGAGGCCGGCCCAAAAACAACGGATATGCATTGATTTAAAAATAATAATGGGATAACCCACGCACCAACCCACCAGCGTGGTGGGATACGGTCAATAGAAAAGACGTGCATTAGGGAAGGCGTCCAGCAGTGGACTGACACAGGCTAATGATGATGATGATGATGAATAGGATAAACTGCCTCCGTATACTAAGGTCGTGTACTTTAGAAACCTAAGGTCGTGGGACTTAACAAATGTTCATTGTTATTTCCTAGTTGTTTAGGCAATTTGGGCTGACCACCCAATTGTCTGAAGAATAAGACAACCATGGGTCGATGGGCATGTAAAAGTCAGTCCATCCACCAACCGCAGTGAACCATCGTAGCGGGATACGGTCCAAACCAGCAATGGAGAAGGTGCATTAGGGAGGCTCATGTCCAACACATCACACATCAACAGCCTTTGTTAGTCCACTGTTGGACATAGGCCTCCCTAATACACCCTTATCCTATGTCTAACTCTGATGGTAAATGCGATTTAAATTGTTTTATGGCACTTCCATTATTAGATACAAAACATCAAGAGTTTGACATCACACAACAGAGTATAACGGAAAGTTTCTTAAGAAAAGCTATGTATGTAGTGAGAAATTATTTTCCCGCGGGAAAGCTCGGATCTTTATCTAAATACGATGACACTCGAACTGTCAATTAATAACAGTAATAAATGGGTGACGTTTTCATGTCCATCAATTTGGAACTTTGATGTTTAGTGTCAAATGTCAATATTAATAATGTCGTTGTATAATTTAGAGATGTATAGGTAACTAAATATATTTGAAAGAGCACAATAAATACGAACTTTTCTTGAAAATTACTAATAAAAATCTTTTATCACTAAATCTATAATTTATTTTTACTACATATCTATTTTTTCTTAATTACTCACCTTTTAAAGCTTGCCTGGATTTGATTAATTAATCATTATTAAATAAAATTACTTTACGGATTTGTCAGTTTAGTGGCCGTGGTCACGGGGTAGTCTACCGTGACCACGGCCGCTGGAAAGTGTTCGAAACGTCGGAATTAAAAATGTAAAATAAACGGATAAAATCCGTAAAGTAATTTTATTAATAATGTATAATATTCATGCGCAAGCAATAGAAATAATTATAAATTAATAATTTTAAATTTATTATAAAACATTATATGTAAACTAAAATTCTATTATATACTTTTAAATCTGTTGAATAAATCATTACGTGGATAAAAAAATATCATCATTAATTTTTAAATCCAATCATAAAACATGTTAATATATTTTGTTACTTTTTTGCAATAGAATGTTTTTTTTTAAAAAGATTTAATGTGAGTTGTTTAAAATATAAATATAATAATCCTTCATTGTAGCTACGTCAGCACTAGTTTTTTTTTTATTTATGATTTTAATTATAAAGTGATTAACATTTCTCTAAATTTTATTATAACTATGTAAAACTGGGATATTTTCCCCAAACATTATTAATTACTGCCCTTGACCTTCGTTTGTTTTAGACAAACGAACAGAATACGTTTTATATATATATATTTCGTTTTCGGTTCGATATAACAACTTGGCGTAGTCGTTGACTGTTACGCCAATGTGTGAGGGTTCGTTAAAACATTATTTGATGAGTATAGTGTTTTACTGGTAAATGGATATTTGTATTAATAAAGTACGTATTTATTTACAAAAAAAAAGTATGGTGTTTTCCTCGTTTATAAATTTTTGTGTATTATCATTAACATTATCAGCCTGTCAGTCCACCGTTGACACACCGCTACCGATCTTCGGCAATTTTATCCAGCCCACACCGGCGCTTTGGAATGTCGTCACCCATCTTGCCGCAGGGCGTTTGCCGAGCCTCGGTCTCCACCATAGATCTTTCCGACTCAGCGGTCGTTAGTTCTGCGGGTTATGTGACCGGCCCACTGCCACTTCAATTTGTATCAATAGGTATATGTGTTTATTAACAAAAGTGCAGTAAGTCTGATTAACGCTACTTTCGCTCCAGAAACGGTCCGCGAACTTTCAATACGTAACAGATTAAAATGAAACCCGCATGACGCGCCCGCCGCCAACCTAAAATGTAGGTATCGTTTGACCGGCCGAATATTCGGCGGCCGGATACCGGATATTCGGCCGGTGATGTGGCCGAATATCCGGTATCCGCAAAACAACTATCCGTTGCATCACTAGTAATAATCGCGTTAAATGACTTTTTACATGCCCATCCGACGCATGGATCATCTTACTTCCAGAAAATTGGGTGATCAGCTTGTATTATCCTAAAAACCTCCAGTTATAACGAGATCGTCAGAAGTTAAATTTTAAATAACTTGTGTATCAATGTTTTGGGGTATTTACTTTAGTTAAAAAGGCAAAAAATTGTTAATATATGATTGTAACTGTTATAATAAAAGAAGTAAAATACTGACAAAAAAACTTCTGACTTTAGACAGCGTATAACTATTTTACGCAATATAAGAAGGTAACAATTACCTCTCAGCACGAAAGTGTCTCTCGATTTCCGCCAACGCATTTTAAATCTCTGATATCTTTTGAAGAATTCATTCAATCAATATGTCTTCTATGACACATTTTATGTACATAAAATGTTTATTTTTTAATGCAATAACTTTATATAAAATAACACTGTATTACCTTAAATAAGCTTTGTGTGATTGTTATAACTTTGGGTTATTCTTTAAAATATATATTATGTTTTAGCAGACTTTATTTTACGCCAATTCAAGTACTACAATTAGTCAGAACATAGTCTATCTCGCGAGGTTTTGTTTTTTGACGCCGAAATTTTATTCATTTATATCAAATCCACATGCGGATCAATTGCGGATTGGTCGATGGTCGGACTTTTTACATGCCCATCCTATGCATGGATCATCTTATTTTTTAGACAATTGGGTGATCGGCACAAGTTGCCCAAACCAACTAGGCAAAAACAATGAAATTTGTTGAGTCCCCGCGGGGTCGAACCCACGATCTCATTAACTTCATTCAAAAATCATTTTACATCCAATCCATCCTCCATCGGAATGAGCTACTGCAGAGATCAGGATGGCTAAGAATTATTTTGAACTAAAGCGAACAACACATCAAGAGTAGCATCAGATTCGCAACAGTATTTTTTCTGTGTATTTGTGTGTATTCGTATATAATTATGATTAAATACATTAAATTACTAAATTTACATTTAGTATTTTAATTTAGTATCCTGAATAATTATATAATTTGATATCAAATCCACTAATTTACGGATTTTTCGTGTTATCTTAAATATATTTATTCCTGACGTTTCGGATTCTTTTCAGCATCCATGATCACGGGCAGAGGTTGGTATAATAATAATAATAATATAAAAAGAAATAATTATATAATTTGAATTCATTATTGAATTTTTTTTTTATTTTACACCTACCTCTTTAACACCCTTTGAGCTGATAGATAATGTCTAAAACATGATGTTCGCCTTAGCATAATAATATTGTGCAAGAAGTTTTAATACAACAAATGAATGTTTTTAGTTTTGATAATTATACACTTATCTGTGAACAATTATAAATTAAAAATTTAGCGCCCTCTACATTTCATTGAAGTTTATCACACACTTAATTGATACGAACGGTCAATAGCATTGTGACTTGCTTTGTGCAGATGGTGTGGTTGTAATAGTTATACTATTCGCCGATAGAGTGCGTTGTTGTAATTACTTTTAATATTCACCGGTAGAGGCGCTTTTACAGACCTAGTTCTTATCAATCATCATCAGCCTGTGTAAGTCCACTGCTGGGCATAGGCGTCCCCTTCTCCATTAGGGGGTTTATAGACCGTACCCCACCACGCTGGTCCAATGCGGGTTGGTGGGTGGAACGAATTTTTACATGCCCGTCGGACGCATGGATCATCTTACTTTTCAGATGATTGATGATCGGCCCAAATTGCCCTAACCAACTACGAAACAACAATGAAACTTAGTTTAGTCCCCGCAGGACTCGAACCCACGACCTCCGGTTTCAAAAGCACACGCCTATACCTCTAGTGTAGTGTAGGTCCTTATCAATATATCCCGATAATGTCTATGCTTCTGATACATCAATTGCAGTCTCAAAAAACTTTATGGCTTATTTACCGAAAGTATAAATATTTAAATTAAAAGTATAAGTTATACAAAAATAAAAACAATTCAGATCCCCAAATAATTAATAGTTATAATACATCCATGTTATCAAACTATATGGCAGAAAATGCCTTTGGCATTAAGCCGCCTATGTACACTTAGTGCAAAAAGTTTAAATAAAAAAATTACTTACATCACTTATGCACAAAAGTGAGTCAATAAAAAGTCATAAAGATAAAACAACTCAACTTTTTAAAAACTGGTTTAGAAATTTCATTTCTGTAAAGAGATGCTTTACACAAATAAAACTACATCATTCTCAAAATATTATAAATTTAATCTTATCATTAACAACTTATAAATTAAATTCACATCAGAGGTCACTATTCAGAAGGCCAGTTTCTTCATCAGCAAGTACATATGCTGGTCGACTTCAAATCCGTGTAGGTTATTCGCATCACCCTGTAGTCTCATTAGAAGTCCTCCGAATGATACATAAGCTGCAAGCCTCGACGCTGGCTCCATTGCAGCTTCATCACCCTCTATCCTGGAAGAGTAATTGTAAATATTTAAATCTTGAGCGACAAACTGATCTGCAGCCGGTTTGAACACAATATTTATACTACAAAACAGGCTGTTAGGCAACTACAATCTGGTTCAAAATCTTTACGAATATTTTTAATAAAACTGAAATTTTATACATATTTGAAACTATTATGTCGCGTCAAAATATTCATTATGTTTACTAAAAAGTATTAGCCATACACAAATCAAATTGACCTAGAGTACCAGATCAAGATTGACCCGAGCCAAAAATCTTTCATGTATAATAGTATAAGAATGTATAATAAATTAAATGCCTGCCAAACGAACTGAATGATTCAGCTTTCGTAAAGTTGTTCAAACAAGGCTTATAGAAAAAGCCTACTATTCTGTTATAGATTATATTGAGGACCAAGAGATGTAGAAGTAGTTTATATTCCTGCGCTTGCAAACTTGGTAACTAATAAGAGTTATCAAATTTTGTAAATACTAATATTTAAAAAAAAGACCTAGAGTTTTTGCCATTCTTTCTGGACGTGGTCTAAGTTTGAACCGTGGTAAATGGATAATTTTTGACGTTCATAAGTGCTCAGTAGAGCCTAAATTGAAAAAATTATTTTGACTTTGAAACTATTTATTCTTCTTAGCTATCTCCAATGTTACCACTACCATTGTAGTGTGCAATGTAGAAAAAATATAAGACACCTTTTTCAAACTGGTGGTAGACTGACATTAATTAAAAGCTTAGTAGTGTAGCCCTGTGCTTGCACCATATGTGGATCATTTTGTAGACACTGCAACAAGTATGTGCATCATATATAGGTCAAGCCACCATATAAATTTAAATAATTATTATACAGTATATATCCATGTTAATTTTGTATAATTTTTTTATACAAACAATGATTTGGGAAAAATACCAAAACAATGTCCAGGCGACATTTATATGGGTTTACAGATATTAATATGTAAAGTTAATTCAACAGTTACATTGTTCATTTTAAAAGTGAACAAATTAACTAAAATCAAAGTAAGACAAAAATTTCTTTTAGAGTTCAGTCTTATTATACTAAATGAAATAAAACTCTTTGGAGCTACACTGAAAACAAGTTGACAAATAAATGTGCCAATCATAGTAAATGGATCAATGCAGTCCCAGAAATATTTAAAAAATTTAACAGAAAATTGTTACAGTTTATTTATATAACTTATTTCTTGGAGTAATTAATTCAATTCAGTCATTTGAAAACAAATGCAAGAACAATTTCCAACAATGATACTACTAAATGAAGATAATAAGATATGTCTTTTTTCATATAAGACCTGACTTTATAATCTACACAACTGCTGAGAGCTCAGGCGCAGGATTAACTTTATAAAGAAATTACATAAAAAAGTGATTCCCCCCTTCAGATACCAAACACAAAACCTCCGGTTTCTAAAGTTCAAGGCCATAAAATTACTGAAGCAGTTAAATTGATTGCGGGCAGATTTGTAGATCTTAGTAAGAAAAAATTTTGAAGGCGTTAATATTAACATCTGGCCAAATTAAAAATTAACACTTTAAATATTTAAGCTAAAGTAAAACACAAATTACCTTACTGTGTTTTTATATTGTAGCAAAAAAATATAAACAAGAACCGCGCTTCTGTGATGTTATTTACAAATGGTAATTAAAATTACAGTAAACATCGTCATCTTAACATTATTAAACTAACCTATAAACTTTTCCCGACATAACATATTCAAAACTGTCCGCCCTGTTTCCCTCCGTTTCCAAAGGGTTCCATTCACCGCCATCCGGATATCCGTTCTCCCTCAGGGTTGTCGCTAACACTAATCTGAATTTATCTCCCAAATCCATGGGATAAATCCAAGAGTTTATGTCCAATATAAGGTCCATTTTAAAAGATTCTGATTCGCAATGTAACCTACTGACACGGTCGAATTTCTTCCCCTCGGGATCCATATCTTTAACGTTAAATATGTCTTCGAATAATACACCCGCCATCACAAAAACTTTAAAAATTACTTTTTTAAAAGTGTTTACTATCAATAACAAATACCACGCCGTCAATCAGTTACTTGACAGTTGAAAAGGGTAGCCAATTTAAAAAATTAATACTTACCTTAGACCTATATCTTAATTATTTTGTGATATTTCTGAGCAAATCCTTTATTAAATATTATTTTTGAACTGATATATTGATTTTTTTTAAATATCTATGTGTCCCACAGATTCAAAATTTGACTTTTACTCAGTGAAAATAGAAGTTCCGAATGAAAGGGACTGACAGGGATTAATTTATTATAAATGCAAATGCCACAAATTACTAGAAAATATTAAACCTGATATAGAAATATTTTGCGTCAAGCAGCTTATACTTTCCCTAATTGAGCATTTTTATTGGATAGATACGTACTCGGGATATCATCATTAATGATAAGATTGGATCAAAGCACTTTTAAAAAATAATGAATTTAAAAAAATTAATAGATTTGGTTCTATCAGTGTTGATTATATACACTTGATTTCTACTTTTTTAACTTATCTAAAAATTGTTAAATTATAACCAACAGTACTTTCTATTAAGTTTAAGTCGTTTTTTACTTGTACAAAAATAAAATGGATTTCGTAAAAACATGAGCACATGCACACATATTGTAAGCATTATTTCATTGTCTCTGTGTTTTATTTTAATATTTAAACAAGTAGAGTAATGAAATACTTTTTACATCCAAAAACAACGTTAGCAGAAAAAGCAATTTCTATAGTGATGGCAACGAGTATGGCAATACATGATATGGAAATTTGATTTTATAATTATGACCACACCATCGCGTTGTCCGCATGGATCGATATATCGACCCATGGGTGGGCAACATTTCGAGACAAGCTAACCTTTTTTAAACTGCACGTGTCTTTACTAATAAAAGCGCATTAATAATTATGAAGTGATACACGTGTGTAGGATGGGAGTATACTGTTAATTTTACAACCTATTGGTATATAAACATAACAAAACAATACAATGACGGAAGTCATAGAACTGGGCAACGAAGTGTTTTTGAAAGAGAGGAAGAAGAAAAACAAAGGACAGATAACGCTCGGTGCGTTCCAGAAACTCGTCGATTTCAAGATCGAGCCGTCGGAAAGTGTCGGGAAGTTGGATACAGCGTGCTGGCCTTTATTACTGAAGAACTTCGATCGCCTCAACGTGCGCACTAACCACTACACTCCGCTGCCTTTCGGACACTCTCCTTTGAAACGCCCCATTTCCGACTACGTCAAGTCCGGCTTCATAAACGTCGACAAACCCAGTAATCCCAGTTCGCACGAGGTTGTTTCGTGGATCAAACGCATATTGAAAGTCGAGAAGACCGGTCACAGCGGCACCCTTGATCCGAAGGTCACAGGATGTCTTATAGTTTGCGTGGACAGGGCGACGCGTCTCGTGAAGTCGCAGCAGAACGCTGGCAAGGAGTATGTGGCCGTCTTCAGCCTCCACTCCGCTGTGGAGAACATGCAGAAGGTAACACAAGGTCTAGAGAAGCTACGCGGCGCGCTGTTCCAGCGCCCACCTCTAATATCGGCCGTCAAACGTCAGTTGCGCGTCAGGTCTGTGTATGACAGCAAGTTGCTGGACTTTGACCAGGAGAAGAACATCGGAGTGTTCTGGGTTAGCTGCGAGGCCGGTTCCTATATCCGTACTATGTGTGTGCATTTAGGTCTGATGCTGGGAGTCGGCGGTCAGATGATCGAGCTGCGTCGAGTTAGATCAGGGATCCAGGGCGAGAAGGAGGGCATGGTGACCATGCACGATATATTGGACGCGCAGTGGGCGTACGAGAACCACAAGGATGAAACTTACCTCCGAAGGGTGATCAAGCCGCTGGAAGGTCTTTTGGTCGCTCACAAGAGAATTTTCATCAAAGACAGCGCTATAAATGCTGTATGTTATGGCGCAATGGTCCTCTTGCCGGGTGTTCTGAGATATGAAGATGGTATTGAACTTAATCAGGAAATTGTAATAGTTACAACCAAGGGAGAGGCGGTCGCACTTGCCATAGCTGTTATGACTACATCTACCATGGCCTCATGTGATCACGGAGTGGTCGCCAAACTGAAGAGGGTGATAATGGAACGGGACACATACCCTAGGAAGTGGGGTCTAGGTCCAAAAGCCTCGCAGAAGAAGCAGCTAATTCAACAGGGCAAACTGGACAAACATGGCAAACCTAACGAGAACACTCCTGCTGAGTGGCTAAACAGCTATGTGGACTTCAAAGTCAAGACAGAAACACAGACGGAAGAAAACGGTGGAGACATGGAGACGGACAGTGGTAGGAAACGTACGGCCAGCACAGCTAATGCAGAGGACCCTAACAATTCCGTTGAAGTGAGATCGAGAAGAAAAAGAAGAAGAAAAAACATGACCAAGAACAAAGTGCTGAGGCGGAGACGACAGTAGACGCGGATACAACTGTAGACGCAGATAACTCTGGTAAGAAGGAGAAAAAGAAGAAGAAAAAGAAAGATAAAGATGCGGAGAGACAAGAAGAATAAGCGCTCCGAATGGACTTTGATTTAAGTGCACATTTGCCAGTTTCAATTTAACAAAGTAACTTTAAGAAGCGCATATGTTGTATGCAATTTTTGTTAACTATACGTTGTAGGGTTAAATTTTAAATTCAGACAAATTGTAGGCGTAGGCTCTGAGTCCAATAAAAATGTAATTAGTTTTGTGTATAATTCACAAAAGTGATTACTTTTTCATTATATATTGCCATGTTCTTAATGTGCAACGAAAATTCTTATTTACTATATGATGGTATGAAACTTTAGCATCAAGAGAAAAGAAACAAAATTATATTTTTTTCTTATGGGTTACTACATTCTGATGACTGTTAAACAAATTGTGTAAAACAATTGTATGAGAAGTTTAAATTTCTCTCCTTTTTTGTATAATACCCTAATGTTATATAATAAGTTAGCTTTTAAGTTTAATGTTTTTAGAACATCAAAAGTTCACTATGATGTCGATACACCATTAAAGAATTATTTAGGAATAGTATTTTCATTCTTCCCGTCTCCTTTGGTAATTATATAATTTTAGCATACGATTTCAATCACCAAAAACTTATAAAACTGCAAAGGGTAATGAACTATCCATAATAGAAATGTTAGTTTTTGATAGCAATTGAATAGAGTACAGTAATGTTTGCCAGCCCCATAAATAATAATTAGAACTGGCAGGCAATAATATATATTTTCTTTTTAAATTAAATACATTTTTCCACCTATTTGTATTGTTCGATTTACTCTTCTTATCTTAATATATCTTGTTATGACATAAGGTACCTTAAAGTGCTACTAACTTGCACTTCCAACTTGTCCGTTGATTTATTATTTGAACTTGAGGACTGTTAAGGATTGATTTAATAAAAAAGTTGTAGAAGATGTTGGCATATGTAAAAATAATAATTTTTGACAGTGACATATTAAAAAACTAGTATAAAATTTATTTCAATATATAATAATAATAATTAACAATTGTATACATAATATATATATTTATTTTTAGAATGGGACCGAAACTGGATTTCCGGCCGAAACGGAAACTGACACTTTCTGATAAAAATTTCTTAAAATACTGAAATTTAATGCATTGTACCCATTTTTTTATTGACTACGCAGGCAGACGAGCAGTCGGCCCCCTGATAGAGTGGTCACCGACGCCCATGGACATTGGCAATACTAGTGGCATCACCATCGCGCTGCCTACGGTGAGAACAAGGATCTAAGTCAGCTTACCAGTAACAAGCTTCACAGGTGCCTTCAACCGAACATAGTAGTGTTTCCACTACTGTTTGTCAAGCAGAAAATAGGCATGCAATTGTACAACTCAGACGGTACCCTGTAAATAAGTTTTTATAGAATCTTTTTAAATAATGTTATTATTACGAATTAAATTCTTATAGCAAATTGCGAATCCGTTATTAATAAACAAATTATTGTCTGTTCCTGTTTCCACTTCTTCTCCCAGCGCCTTCCAGCTATTAAATTATTCCAAAGGAAGCGTCTGAATCGAGCCGAGGCGTCGGCCCACCTGGGGGCCCTTGGTGCAGTTACGTCACTCGGTGGGGAGATGCGCCTGTGGCAACAGGCCCCCCCACATCCGGTATGTCCTAATAGTTTTACTAAACAGAGCACGAGACCAGTCAATAAAAATGTTCCTGTTTCATTAAATACTAAGTATCGGTATTTTGAGATCTTATCAATTAATACTTGTTGTTCTTAAGAGGGATCAAATAGTAATATGAAATAGATAGAATATTATTATTTACTAGCAATCCCCCATCCCAAGGGAGGTGGGTATTTCATAAAAATCCGTTCTTTTCTCCGTTTTTTCTCTACTCGGCGAAAGGAATATTCCTACAAAATTTGAAGTCGCTACGTCTTATGTTTCCAGAGATATCGTAATGAGTCAATATATAGGTGGGAATCTCTATTATATATATATAGATTTATTTTTCTACATAATCTCCGAGTCTAGCGTTTTTACAAGGCTTTGATCCCTATAAAAAAGGTATTGCTTGGTCCTGCAAAGAGTTCTCCACAGCATTATTTACTCGTCATAGTCTTGGCACATGTTTCTCTTAAGTATTCTTACAATTTGGGAACAATATGAAAAGCAGCCCAACGTGCATGCGCTACACATCGTTGTCCTAGAAAAGTCAAGTCGATAAGCGACGCTTGCATGCCCGCATGTTGACCTCCTGGTGAAGCTCTGGGTGTCCGTAAAACGGATGGCGTCGAGCGCTTCTTGTGACAACTGAACCTCAAGGTCGTCCTGTCCGTGGTTGTCTCACACCGCCATGGTGACTGTCACCTCCACGCACGCATGCGCGACTCGTGTTGAATATACTCCACGACAATCTGTCTTCATCTCTGTCCATCATTCCTTCGTTACTACTTGTAATAACACCCACCAATTGTACAACTCAGATCGTGACATAGTTAGCCAATCTTATTTAACAAATACAAAATCAAACAAAACAGTGCGTTTAGTCTCGGTCGACCGACCAGCCTGCCTGATCCGCTCTGCGTTACCTGCGCCATCCGCTTGCCCACCCGTGGCACGCCCTCCGACGCCTCAAGTGGCTAGAAGATAGAAGACGCCGAGTCGCGATCATCGTGTCACCGTGCAACAGTGAGTGTTAGTGCTAGTGTGTGCCGGTGAAAAGTGTCGACGCGTTGGGCGTACGCGCCTGAGCGCAAAAGCTGTGTAGCCGTCTGATCGGGTGAGTCGACGATTTTGCCTTCCATTTAATTTTCCCTTACAGCGTTCAGACCTTCCTTAGAGATGTAGGGACCCTTTTATATTAGTATATTTTGCTAATTTAAATTATCTGACGTTTCACGGAACGTAATTAAATTAAAATCAAACGCACCACCACTCACGTGGTATTATTCTTCTCATTTAATCGCTAGTTCGCTGCACTAGGAGCAACTTAGAGTTCACCCAGCGCCCTAAAGGCCAGTTTTCCTTTAACGTTAGGCTTACACCTCCCTGCTCACTGGGCGGGAGGGTAGGGTCACAACCCCCGGCCTCACCGGGGTGTTGCACGCGCGTTATCATTGTAAATTCATCGCGTAGATAGGCAACATCGCCAACGATGCTGCATTTAATGCAGGAAGCCCAGAGGGCATAGGCCCGACTTTGAGGATTTACAAAACAAATCGCCGGAAGCGATTAGGAAGCCATCCGCATGGCAATTAACGCCAATAATGAACATCAGACCGTCGTCCGAGTCATCTAATTCAACAATAACGTCAGCCGCCCAAGAAGGGCAAAATCACGCGCCGCAGCTTAGGCCGTCGGAGGAGTCCTGCAAAACTTCCCTCCGAAACAACTCGATCATCGTCCGACCTGAAATGGAAGCGAATAGGAAACGTAGGCTCGGACACCGGAGAACTGAGGACGCAGGAGGCTTTCGCCCATTCAACGCGCAAGAAAAGCGCAAAATAGGGTCATCGCCAGCATCATCGCCGACACCGGACCTGCCAACTAAAGCGCCGAAATCGTCGGCCACCGATTTATCGGCCCGAGGCCAGTAGAGCTAACCCCTGCCGCTCACGGCAACCAATGTTGCTTCACAGCCGGCCGCATCACGGCCCTCGACATCTGCTGCCTCAGCAACCCGCGCCCGCTGCCTACAGCAAGTACCGGTCTCACTAGAGACAAAAAGCCACCGCCGATCTACATTAGGTCGAAGGAAAAGTGGGCCGAACTACGGTCAGCTTTTATCCAATCGTGCCAAACCACGGCTAATGATTCCGCCAGTGGGATCAAAATTAGTTAGAGACGGTGCAAGCGCACCGCGATTCACAAAAAATCTGCCGAGAAGCAGTATTATTATCATACATTGCGCTCCGGAAGAGGCGCGTCCTCGGACAGTGGTCAGGACTGCCGAAGGAACTTCCAACGCAAGAAATCTTCGACTTCATCAAGTCGGAGAATATTCATTTATTCCGCTCAGAGGCCGTTCCATCCGGGCAAAAAGGCCTTATAATGTCGTCCTCTGACGCTCGAACGCCTCAAGAGGGCAAGAAAGTTTATGATTCTGAAACACATATGCGACATCGGTCGCATTTGTAACGCGCCGCATTCGAACGGCCTCCCAGGCAGTGCCCAACCGCCAATTATTGGACACACGCGCAATTGCCACGCACGACCCGTTGCGTGAAGTGCCTAGGGGACCAGGGCACCCAGACTGCCCACGACCCGGGACCGAGAAGTCCTAGCAACGTACGAAACGCCGGCATGCGTAAACTGCCAAAGCCCAGGCCACAGGCCAACTATTTAGGGCCCTAAGGCGCCAAAGGGAGACCACCTCCACCATCCACCATCCCAGGGCCCACCGGTGCCATCCTCACCTCCTTCCGCCCCTCCGGCCTGCCCCGGCGTGGCAGATTCCCAGGCGCCCGCGAAGCGCCCCCATGCCAGCGTGGCAACAACCGGCCCCGCAACCTGCGCCGAGCGCCGCTAGGGCGCGCACCCGCGCCGCACACCAAGCGCCCCGCGAGCGCTCCTCAGCGTTAGCCAAGAATGGCAGCACGGGACCAACACCGATGGTTAGACACCTGACTTGCGGAAGTCGATAGGTTCACCGCCGAGCTAGATGCCACTGTTGGCAATTTATGCCCGCTAGGCTGGTACCCGTAAGTACAGAAATCTAATCGAACTTATCTGGGAACCAAATGGCTAGCAACCCAAAACTTTTTAGAAACAACGGCCTGGGCCCGTAAAGCCACGCGCATTCAACTTAGTCTTTTAACGCAAACGTCTCAGAAACAAACGACCGAAGTCAAAGAATCCTTCGGAAAACGACGTAGACATTCTCTGTGCAGGAGACATTCCAAAGCCCGGAAGAGGAGATCCGAAGATAGCTAATTTTATTATCATAAGAAATGACAGGACCGGCGCTTCACACGGCGGCACTCTATTTATTATAAAGTCACGCACTTGCGTAGCAATCGACACGCCGTCGAATCTAAAGCATTTAGAAGCCTCGATCTGTAGGTTAGCCATGCAGGTCACGCGCCGATTAAATAGCTTGTATACTTACCTGCAGACACCGATGCATCACTCAATCCGATTTCGACGCTATTATCCTAGGAGACGCCAATCCTCGCGGCGATTTCAATAAACACACCGATGGAATCCCATAACTACAAACCAGGGGTTCAGCATTAGACGAATTATCTGACTAACTCAATTCAGTGTGGTTGCGCTGATGCAAACACACTTCCCACACGTAGTGGACAACGACCGGATGTGCTTGATATTGCTATCGTAAAAACGTCAACTTGCCTTAGAAGAAGGGTCATCGATGACCTAACCTCAGACCACCGTCCTGCAGTTTTCAAAGCCAGGACCCGCAAATCACCAAAACACAGTTCTTAGAACTAAAGTCGACTGGCATAAGCTCAAGTCACACCGTGCCTTCTACTAGCTCACCTCACCCAGACACCATCCCCAATACCTTAAACCCGTCACGACGTGAATCTCGCCGCTCATGCGTTCACAAGTCATGTCCAAAGTGTCGTCGAGGGTCCTCGAGGCAAATCCCGGTGGAGGAAAACCCCGCTGGCCTTGCCAAACGACATCAAGGACCTCTTGCGGACGCAAGAGAGCCGCGATTCGCGCCCACGATTGGATCCAAACGAGCGAATTGAAGGTGCCACGCGCCCTTGAACATCAGTCCAAGATGCGCATAGCTGAATTCAGGAACGATCGGTGATAGCGATCTGAGCAACCTACATCCTCACATGTGGCCTTCTGCGCATTCCAAAGCCTCAAAGGCGGCGGCAGCCATCCAACTATGCCGCCACCATCCAACCCGACAAGCCCACAGCGTTTCTTCGATGAGGAAAGCGAATGTCTGGCTGACAGTCTGAGGCTCAATGCTCGCCCAGCTCACAACCGGTGAGGCCGCTCATCTCCGAAGGTGAGAGCGAGTTGACCGGTTGACGCATCTACCCCACGCGACGTACTCACACCTGTAACGGAAAGCGAAGTCGAATCGTTAATCAAAAGCTTAAAACCACGGAAAGCCCCGGGCACCGATGGCATATCAAACCGCGTCATAAAGATACTTCCGACTCATCTCATCAACCTCCTAGTCCTAATTATATAACGCAGCTCTTTCCAAGGGTATTTTTCCAAACACTTGAAGGATGCTAGTTATAGGTTTCCTCAAACCGGAAAACCTCCCAACCAACTCAACCTCCATCGCCCCATTAGCCTGCTTAAGGGCTTGAAAATCTATGAAAGACTAGTTTTGACCCGCCTACAAGACTTTATGCAGGCTACTGGCTTCCCAATCCAGTCCAGTTTCGGCCCAAACACTCCTGTAACATCAGGTGCACCGCATCACGGAGATATAAACCCGCATGACACGGGCCAAACACAGGAGCGCTCTTCCTCGACGTGGCGAAGGCGTTCGAAAGATAGGCACGACGGGTTTATATACAGTTATATAGTCGGTGTCTGACCGTCTGTACCATCATACGAGACTTTTTCGAGGAACGTCCGATACCGCGTCGAGGGAACAAAATCCCAACCTCACCGCTACTAGCCGGAGTACCACAAGGCCCAGTGTTAGCCCCTACACCCTCTCACCAACGACATCCTCGCAACTATAAGTTAGCACCGCCTTGTTCGCAGACGACACATGATTTTTACATCCGGATATGTCCTATCTCCATCCAACGACGTTCAAGTCGCAGCCAGGCCTTGGCGACTGGTTTCGACGTTGAGGACCGGAAATTAACCCATCCAAAAGGCGGCAGTCTTGTTTACACACAGAATGCCGAGATCCCATCCATGATCCGACTCGACCAACCAATTCCTGGTAAACACAGTCAATACCTCGAACCTCGATAAATCCTCAGCTTCGGCCCGCACATCAAGCAGGTCAAAAAGAGCGGCCTACGTCCAGGTCGCCTATTCCGTTAATCAATCCCAAAAGCAGCCGTCTCTGCGCAACAAAGGTTCATACAAAACAGTTATCCGTCCAATCATGACTTACGCCAGTCCGGTGTTCGCTCATGCATCCCAAAAAATATCCACAAACTCCAAGTCCTGCAAAAAGGTTCATACGCAGGGCCACGGGTGGACCTGGTGTGCGCAACCTGACCTGCATGTGGACCCGGAATTGCCCTCCATTCATAACTTTTTAAACAAGCATCTATCAAATTTTTCGACCTCGGTTCGCAACATCCGAATGAGCTGGTACGTAACGCCGCCGATTACGGTACCACGCAAATTAGTTCATCCAAACATAGGAAACACGTCAGATATAGGCGACCGCGCCATATACTTAAGATCCGGACGACGATATAACGATCGTGCAAGCACGGTTAAATCGTACTATCGAAACACCTATTGCCCTCGCCGCCGAGGGCAAACGCATACCCCTGACACCAGATTTGGCACGTACCAGGCCGATTTCACCAGCCAGATAGAGCTTTTAGCTTAAAATTTATATGTCCCCAAGCTACCGGATCGGCCGAGGTTCGACCCACCGGGCGCCTCGATACATGTTGCTAACGGGTTGTAAAAAGCGACTAACCGAGCTGAGGTTCGGCCCCCACCTCGATTAGATCGTCTGACGGTTTAAAAATAGTGGTAGCTCGAGCCGAGGTTCCTCTGGGGAACCTCGGAGCTGCCAACAAATTAAGAGAAGCCGCACGCTAAAGTGCAGTCCCTCGACTCCGCCGGGTTGTAATGGTTCACCCACCAACGGATGCCATCAAATAAACGATAAACGATTAACAAATACTCTACCTACACCCCTAACACGCAACGTTTCTTTAACATCAAAAACAACTGGTGTTTCATTCTCTTCCCTCAATTATCAACATTAAATCTCCTATAGTTGCAACGATTCGCTTAACTTTCGCTACAACAATCATTCATTTTTGAAATAGTTTAATTTTTACAACATATCAACTTCTGAATAATCGGTTACCTTACCCCCCATACCCGAGTATGTTCTAATAGGTTTATTCCAAGGAGCATGAGATCATCAGAAAAAAAGAGTTGTATTCTAGTTATAGTTTCTGTAAACATCACTAGATGTCGTTTAATTTTAGTGCAGTTTTTATCTTAGTTTCAGAGTCTAAATATATATGTTAACCACAAAGTAGATAATGTACAGGGACACCATTTAGTACAACGAATGGTATCGACCTTAAAATGGCTATTTTACTGGCTATTTTTGAGATGTTGAGGCTCCCACTAATTTAAGAGCGCTGAAATGCGATTGTCGCTTTTGTTGTTAGCGCCATCTATCAAACTAAGAAAACATATGTTTGGTAGATGGCGCTTTGTTATAAAAGTTATATACTGCTCACGGTTTTTCGGTTGCTCAATGTTTAATTAACAGATCGCGGTTTCGTACTCCATTAACATATTAAGTTCCAAACAATCTCTTGCTTGACTTACAGCCAGTACGACTCTTAAATACTTGTTCTGTCGCTCAATACGACAGATCTTGTATTCTTTATTTCTTATGTCTATGAACAGAGTCAAAATAACATATGTTTTTGAAACCACGGATATTTATGTAGTTATTTTAAACATTTGGTGCGTTAAGAGATGTTTCATCTAAATCGAAGGCCACGCAGGCGCAATAAGTGAACAGCGGAAGCTGCATGTTGTTCTAATCCTAATTCTAAAAGACGACACCGTGGATATGTACCGGGCGTGTCACCATCCTGGTGAGTCACTCAGGCATGTGCTCTCTCGGGTTGCTCCACGCTCTCTATCACTGAGTATTTGCACATACACAACCGAGTAGCCAGAATACTCGATCAAGAACTCGTCATTAAGTACCATCTCTTAGTTGTGAGGCTGCCTTATTATCAGTTGGCACCGAAGGCGGTTCTCGAAAACGACTGCGTCCGGTTATACTTGGAGGAATATATATAATATATCGTAATAATATATAAGGTCGAAGGTTTTTTTAGTGGATATCACCAAAGGAAAGAAAAGAAAATATTTAGATTTTGCACACGAGGTGACCGACATGTTACGGGTGGTATTCACTGAAAAAATTTCATGGTCAGTATCGGTCTATGGTTTGATTCCAACCAGGTCCGCGCAACACTTAAGACGGTTGGATTTCCGAGGGAACTCGCTCCTCGCGCGAACGCAGAGTTACTGGACTCGAAGGTTCTCTTAGGGGCCCTGGCCCCCAGCCCCAGTCTGTGCTTTTGCTAGGGATTAACAGCTTTCTCTTCTTCAGAGGTCTATCTAAACCCAAATTAAGCAAAGCTTGTACTGTCGAAACTAGATGTCTGTTGAATACATAAACTTACTTTTCTTTTGTAAATAAATACTTATTATATACTAACATAAACTAACGCCTAGACACGAGAAACAGTATGTTCATGTCATAATATTTTTCCCGAGGTAGAAGACGAACCCACACCCTTTGGCGCAGCAGTCACGGTCGCTAACCACAGCGCATAATCGGTTAACCTATTTAAACATTATTTTTTCACCTGTATTCTGAACACTTTTCGATATGGCAGAGACATTATATTAGTACTTTATAAAAAAAATGTCATTCAAGGTTCTATAATAAAACTTATTATCGAACATTATGTTAGTTTTATTCTTAAAATGTTTTCGAATGATTAAATAGTTTCTTGAATTAAAAGGTAATACGATTAATGTTAGTTGCCATTCCTAACTACAATTTACTTTTAAAACGTTACTGTCTGTTTTAACGAATAATAATACTAGGTCTCTCCAACACTATTGCGTATCAATAGAGTGTGAGCGAGACAGATCAATCTATTATCACACCAAATTTAAGATCACATTATTGTTCATTAAGTGAATGGTTTGTGTCGTCATCGATTTCCTATAATCAATTTCATTGTAATAACAAATATTTGTTCTTTTTTAAATGTTCCAATAAGCCCTATGCTTTATTCCTATAAATATTTCGATAAATGTTTATAAGCGCAAGGCATACACCGCTAGCGCATTTATGTTGTACATGACATCTGGCGTCTAATTTAGGAACATCGCTTGAGTCGCATACTAGAATTTTAACAATAATTACGTATTTTTGAAAAATTATAATTTTTTTTTACCTTCAAATTATCGGGCTGAAACAATGTTTATGTGAATTTGGGTTTATAAAATACGCTATTGTATATTTTAATCTCAATATTTCTGCTTAATTCTGGCTTCTTGACATGTTAAAATTTACAAATGTGTATGGTAGAGTCCTCTATTGTCGTTTTATGGGTAGTAATTATCTTTTGTATGAACTGGTACCCCATGATGTGAACTAAATATGTTATCATTAATTTAAAGGAAAAAAGATTGTAAAAATTATGTTTCCCTATCGAACCATAATAGTATATACAGATTGCATATCGCATTACATTTTCTATAAAGTAGAAATATAGCAATTTTTACGTTTTTATCTTACATAAATCTATTACAATTAGTAAATAATATAAATGTGGTTACTAGTTTACGTGGTATTTTCCATCAAATTTTAACTGCTTTTAATTTTTAAAGTAAAGTTAGGGTTTGGAAGGTATAAAGGAAAGCATTTGAAAAGTCATTTAATTAACGTCAAAGTCAAATTTATGTCAAAAGTCAAAACAAAATTACTTCGAGGATAAACATTTAGTTTTAGTTTATTCTGATCAAATTAACAAAACTATCAGAAAAGATGGTATAATGGTTTCAGTCACTAGTAACTCGAGTGTATATAGTTATGAATATTTCCAGCAGAACGATGTATGTAGACTGTGTTGGAATAAAAATGCCGATCGGCTGATTATTTTAGAAAACAATGAAGTTGAAAGCATTAATAAAAACGACTTATTGGATAAAATACGATATTGTTTAAATATTGTTATTACCGACATAAGCTTCCCCAATAAGGCCTGCGTAAAATGTGTCGAACAATTAGAAAAATTCAATGAATTCAAAAAGCGTTGCGATGAAACCGATAAAAAATTACGGGAAATTGTTACCAAAAAATGTAATCAAGATTTGGTTGAGGAAATCGAAAACTCTTGCGTCATCAAAATTGAGAAAAACGATTCTGTTACTGAGTACGACGACGTTGATTTTTTGAGCTCGTTGAACGACAATTTTCATAGGTCGGACGTCGGGAACAATTCGGAAGTCTTACACAGTTATAAAGATAACAAAAGTGTTATAAAAACAAAGTACAAGCCAAGACGAACGCCGACATACTGCAACATATGTAGAATAGAGTTTGAAAACGCTACAAATTTCTCTCACCACAATTCACAGTGCCACGGTATCGAAGACGGTGGGTTGTATAAGTGTTTCGGTTGCGAGAAGAGGTTCAAAAGTAGAAAAACTAGATTAGGTCACGAAATTAACTTCTGCAAGGGTTTAAAAGATGGATACCAATGTGGTATTTGCGATAGGTACCTCCCAAAAAGGAGGGTTTATGAGCATCACATGAGAAATCACAGAGAGAACATACCAATTGAGATTCCGGTTGATATTTTTAAATGTGTAAAGTGTTTCAAATTGTTCAACACAAAAGCCAGGCTAAGTAAGCACATGTCTGTGCATGATTCGGAAAAGAAGAATTTTGTGTGTGAGGTAAGGGACTATCAATTATTTCAGTAGTGGTCTTGGGGCTTACTTTCAATATGTTTTAGATGTAACCTAGTTCATCATCATCATCATTATCAGCCTGTGTTAGTCCACTGCTGGACATAGGCCTACCCTAATACACCTCTATCCATTAGGGGGTTTGGACCCTATCCCACCGCGCTGGTCCAATGCGGTTTGGTTGGTGGACCGACTTTTTACATGCCCATCCGACGCATGGATCATCTTACTTTTCAGACAATTGGGTGATCGGCCCAAATTGCCCTACCCAACTAGAAAACAGCAATGCAAATTTGTTGCGTCCCTGCAGGTTTCTAACCTACGACCTCCGGTTTCTAGATCACACGCCCATGCCACTAGGCTACGGAGTTACCTAGTTATTATAACTTAATAGGAATCATTAACAAAACGGGGATAACTAAAATAGGTCCAGGTTGTCCGGACCACAAGATATGTTCACATTTGTCAGATCATAAGAACTTAGGGAAATTCCACAAAACGAAATAATTGTCAGCATGTTTCTAAATTATTTTAATTTAATTATTGTAATTTAGTATATAAAGTTAATTAAAAAAAAAATGTTAATGATTACTTGAAAATTTTAGACATACTTCTAGTACCATTATTGAATAACTATAAACTTTGTATATTTTAGAGAACTACCTATTATCTAAAAGTATTTAGATCATATATATATATTTTATATTATATTATATATATTTGTTATATAGTCCCAGATGGACTATAATCTATGTTTTCTTTATAATTTTTTTGCATCTAATTTGTTTTTATTTAAACATTATGATTATCTCGTCATTTCTTACAATCTAGATTTTATTTCATTAGTGTGTTCATTTTCTACTCTAATTCCTTCCATAGTGTTTCATCTTAAACGGTTCCCATTTATTAGGATATAATCTATGTTTCTCTTTTTATTTTTTCTGATTTAATTTGCTTTTCATCTTAACATTATAGTTATTTTGTTCTTTATCATCCAGTTTTATTTACTCAGTGGCTGCAATTTCCTAAGCAGCATACATCTAATCCAATGTATACATCTTAAACAGTTCTACCATTTATAGTATTGATAACTTTCAATTGTCTCTTTTCTTTTGTTTCTTCATTATAAATCATTTTCATTTGTGTTATAGTTATTTTTTCCTGGTTGATGTACATCTTCAGTCGAACGCAATAATTTGGGCATGTTTCTTAACCAAGTACAGTTATAGAATTAAAGGAAATGGAAAAATTGCAACAATATTTCTATATAGATCATCAAATCTTTAAATGGAAACTCAGATCCTCATCATCATAGCAATACCATTTGTTATTTTTAAAAGACACCTGGGAGGCAGCATTCAAATGAGAAGAGGCCCAAACATATTTTGACATTGTATGTCAGCGGCAGAACTTTATGAGGTATTCAAAAATTGCATGTTAAGACAAGTGTCTCAATATTCACGGAAATTAGTGAAAAGAGATTATGTCACAGGCTTTCATCTTTAGTTCTTACATTTTTATGGATCCAGGCAGGTCGAAAGCAGTCCGATGACCTGATGGGAAATATCTCATATCCTCAAAGACATTGGCTAATCAATGGTATGGCTGAACGTGCTGCCTACCATGAGACATAGGGTGTTAAGTCTCGTTTACCCAGTAAATACTACTATTGGTTGCCTTCAAACCGGAACACAGCAGTGTTTTCACACTGCTATGGGCAGAAATAGGCACCGCGGCACCTAGACGGTCTCCTGTAAGAAAGGGAACTGTCACCGTATGACCATCTAAAAAAAATTTCTTGCATTATCTTTGCATGTCTTTTTTAAAATTCCAAAACGTTATTTACTTGAAATACATGCTTTGTATCCCAAAATAATGTCATTCATATCAGAATACAGGTAATACATAATCATATTATGATTTCAGAGCTGCGGAAGGGTATTCACAAGGCAGGACTATCTCCACAAACACAAGTTAATACACACCGGGGTTAAGCAGCATGTGTGCCCTCACTGCGGATTTAGAACGACGCAGAGGTCATCACTTACTGTCCACATCAGGTGAATTGCTTTTGATATAAGATATTAACTGATTGTTTACATAATACTTGCACTAATTCATCAACAGCATCATCAACCTGTGATAGTCTGCTGGACATAGGCCTCACCGAATACACCTCTATCTATTAGGGGGTTTTGGACCGTATCACATCACGCTGGTCCAATGCCCATCCGACGCATGGATCATACTTTTAGACAATTGGATGATTGGCAATGATGAAAGCAATGATGAAAATTTGTTGAGTCTCCGCAGGATTCGAACCCACGGCCTCCGGTTTCTAAAGCCCACTAGGCTACGGAGGCATTAGAGCTAATAAAAATCTGCAATTTATGTGATATAAGCGCAATATCAAATTTTATAATGTTTACAGTGAACGCAGCCGCCTCCACCCTCCATAAATATTGATTAACATTAGAATTTGTTTATCTTTATTCTGTACCTGAATCTATACATTTATAATGTTAAATAAAGTGTTTCATCATCATCAAAAACTACATTTAGCTTAGCCGGATATAGACCTTTTTTATTGAATGCCAAGATGATGAAAACATTAAAAAGAGTTGCTCATAAAAGCCACGCTGAGCAGGCGGATTGACAATTGACCAATTGCACTAGTACTGCGGATCTGTAGTTCTCCCTCTGCCAAAGTCGTCACATTCCTACGCCATAATATCTCTTCGAAACATTTAAAAAAACATTTTGATGTATGATTTGTGGTATGGGCGTATGCTTTAGAAACCGGAGGTCGTGGGTTTGAATCCTGCGGGGACTCAACAAATTTTCATTGTTGATTCCTAGTTGGTTATCACCCATTCACCGATCCACCGAGCCGATCACCCAATTGTCTGAAAAGTAAGGTGATCCATGCGTCGGATGGGCATGTAAAAGTCGGTCCACCCACCAACCCGCATTGGACCAGCGTGATGGGATACGGTCCAAAACCCCCTAATGGATAGGGGTGTATTAGGGGAGGCCTATGTCCAGCAGTGGAATGTCACAGGCTGATGATGATGATGATGATGATGTTGTCATATAACAAACTTTTTTTGTTCTTTCTTACTAATAACTGGAATGGTTGGTGTGATTTTGGTGGGACTTTGACACTAAAAGATAGCTTATGTAACTTTAAGTAACTTTGGCTACTTAAAAGAAATTCCAACTTCTTTTATCTTTCTTTTTTCTTCTTTTTACTATGTGGATTGAGGTCCCAAGCAGCTTATTCGTCATTAAAACTAAACGCAACTGATATTAATAGTTGTTCTGTGGTCCAGCGGTATTGGCCCTTGCTTTATAAACCGGAGGTCGTGGGTTCGAATCCCGCGAAGAAACAGCTTTGTGTTACCGTTGTTTTCTGGTTGGTTAGGACAATTCGTGCTGACCACCCAATTGTCTGAAAAAGAATATGATCCATGCGTCGGATGGCATGTAAAAGGTCGGTCTACCAGCCACCCCGCGTTATACCAGCATAGTGGGATACGGTCCAAAAACACCCTAGTGGAGCATTTTGTGAGGCCTATGTCCAGCTGTGACTAACACAGACTGATGACGATAAATAATACTTTTTATTATATGTTAATTACATTTTTCACAGAAAACATACCGGCGAACGCCCCTATAGCTGCGACGTATGCCCCCAACGTTGTGTCTCAAGTTCGAATCTCAGGGCGCATCGCAGGCGACATTTGGGTGTTAAGAAGTACGAGGTAAGGTTTATTCCTAGCTTTAATTGTGACTCTAAAAAAAATAAAGGAGAAGGAAGTCTAGTCTAGAAATGGCTCAGTCAAATTTTGTACTTACTTCATAAGCAAAGTCTAATGTTTAACTTAATTTGCGCTACGGTTCTTTCTCACAGGAGGCCGTCTAGGACGGTACTACGCGGAACTGGTACTAATTTCTCAAAATCATCATCATCATCATCACCAGCCTGTGTTAGTCCACTGCTGAACATAGGCCTACCTCAAGGCACGCCTTGTCCATTAGGGGGCTTTTAGACCGTATCCCACCACGCTGGTCCAATGCAGTTTGGTGGGTGGACCGAGATTCCCCGCGGGATTGGAACCCACGATCTCCATTTTATAAAGCAAGGACAAATACTAGCTATGAAAACTAAAGTCATCAATCGACCAATTGTCTGAAAACATGCATGCATCGATATTGGCCTGGTTGTCATTGAACTGAGCCATCTTAGCACTCGTCAGGCATTAAACTTTTAGATGAACCTTTGAGGTTTTGACGGTGTACGAGATCCTGGTGAACCTAGAATCCATGTGCTTAAAAAGCAGACAAATAGTCTTACAGAACTTTCCAGAAGTTTTGCTCTGAAGAACGTATCGACAATGTGCACGTTAGCATGTCTTTACAAATATCTTAATAAACATATGGAACATATGCCGTGTTTCGAGGTCTCTGAACGGACTTCTGAAGCAGGATAATTCTATAGCTTTCAGGTTTCACCAGGACGTGTGACGCATGCCCTGCGATGATGAGCTTAACATGTGTATTAGCTGTAACGCATTTAGTACATAGCCATATTCCGTTTTAGAAAAGAAGGATAATCACTAGCTAAGCCTGACTATACACGTCAACGCTCATTGATGTGCGCACACTGTGCTCATACGCGGACGTCAGAGTTGTCAACGGCCGGATACCACTTTTGATCATAAAGCTTATCGTCAACGCGCGTCTACCGTACAAGGTCACGCTTCTTTTGCTCTCACCTTGAGCCAATCGCAGGGTCCGTACAGATTTGAATAACGACCACGGTTCTCACTTTGAACAAGACTAATCGAAATCGCTGCTAAACGTCGTCACATTGTTCTCATGCCAGTCCATGGTGACGGCGTTAGAACTTGTGCAGATAAGTCTAACTGGTGTTAACCTTTAAAAACTTTAGCACGAAACTCAATTCGAAATTCTTCATTAGTTACTACAAGCGACGTTCGCCTTACATGCATTTGCACGGGTGCTATGCTGTTAGGCAATATTTACCTACACAATACATCACAGCCCGTGATGTCCACTGCTGGAAACTATTATGTCGCCTGAGTCCCTGTAAGTACCACCCCTATCCATTAGGGGGTTTTGGACCGTACCCCACCACGCTGGTCCAATGCGGGTTGGTGGGTGGACCGACTTTTTACATGCCCATCCGACGCATGGATCATCTTACTTTTCAGACACTTGGGCGATCAGCCCAAATTGCCCTAACCAACTAGGAAAAAACAATGAAAATTTGTTGAGTCCCCGCAGGATTCGAACCCACGACCTCCGGTTTCTAAAGCACACGCCTATACCACTAGGCTACGGAGGCAGTTAAGTAACAATATTAAGCATTTGTTATACATATAAACCTTCCTCTTCAATCACTCTATCCATCAACCAAAACCGCATCATAATCCGTTGCGTAGTTTAAAAGATTTAAACATTATATATATATTTACACTTGCTTATTGATTGTCAAACACGCTAACAACGGTTCAGAATGGGACGCCTCTGATGGAACTCCTCAGATCTTCTCGGCCTTAACTATTTTAATTCGTAACTATTTTTTTCCTTCAAATAAAAAAGCTGTACAACATAAATATGGCGAACAAATCATTACCAGGGTGTGATATCATTAATTCAGTCGTTACCACAATAAAATGCTTTCACACTCAAACGTTCCTTTACATCTTTCTTTATAGACAGACAATACCTGAACGTTTTCTGGGATTTTGCTGTATGTTGCCACTATAAAGATTTCATTGTCCGTAGCCTTGGTGGAAAGACAAGTTCATGCTTATCCTTGCACAATATTTAACCAATTTCTTTCTATGTTGTCTTCCAGTGCAACATATGCTCCAAAAAGTTTGGCTACAAGACCAGCTTGGAGGAGCACGTGTCTTCCACCCACGACCGCTCCCAGAGCCACCCCTGTCCCCAATGTGGTGCCGTCTACACCAGGGTCAGGGGTTTGAGGAGACACCAGCTCGCGAAGCACGGCATCAGGGCAAAGGAACCAGGCCCCGACCCGTTTGGAGATCAAGTACCCACTGTTACAGTGTGATCACTTCTGTCTGAACCCGCTCGGCGCAGAGGTTAGTGCCCCTGACTGTTACGTCTAAGGGTGTAGGTTCCTGACACACACACTGATGATTTTGGGTTTTGTACACATACTATTTCTGGACGAATAACACCATGTCTAGTTCTAAAGTTAGCAAGGTTTGTTACGGAAACTAAATTAGTGATAAATACATAGGCCTCCTTTTTTTTTGTTTACATATACATATTATATAGATACAAACCCCCAGAAAAAAGTTGTGTTCATCACATAATATTTAAAAAAAATTAATCTTAATTTTAGGAATTATTGTTCTCAGTTTTCTACTAAAGGTAATAATTTGTATCAATGGTTCGGCTTAGATTATCAATGTGATGTCATAGTGTTATAATTACTCAACAATAGAATACATTGAAGACACCATAATATGTTTAAGTAACATTGTATAATACTGTATCACTTTTGCTTCACCTATCATTATTTTGGAATTCATCCGCTGTAATAAATCGGTTCTAAGATTAAATTTGTTTTATTTTCAATGTAAATTATTGTCTCAAAGCCTAATAACAACTTGAATTTGAATTTTGTAAATAATTTTGGTATACAAAATACAAATAATGGATTTAGTGAAGTAAATTATTACTTTAACCGATATTAAGTATAACTCGGAACAGATTTGATGTTTCTTAAAGATGAATTTAAGTCAACTTTTTCTCTTGTAGTTTAAAAAGAAAATCATAATGGATACTCTGAATTAAAAAATAAAGGACAGCTATCGTGAAATACAAACTTTAATTTTATCACTAGAACCAATTTTCTCAATTATGAAAGCATGTTTTAAATTAAAAATTTAAATTTTTAAAAAAATTTTTAATTTTTTTTTAAATTTTTTCAATTTTTGTAAAATTTTCAATTTGGTTTACCCATAAATTTAAAATTAAATTTTTTAATTTTAAAATAAATTTAAATTAACTTTCCCATTTATTTTTGAAACGATTAATTAATTTAAAAAAGCTTTTTGATTTTTTTCAATTTGTTTTCAACCAAATTCTTTTAAAATAAAGGTAAAAAGAAATCAAAGGGCCCTCCCTATCCCTTTTGAAACCTAAAAAAATTTTCAGTACAAAAAAACCCGGGAAAATTCAAATTCCGGGGGAAAGAAAAAAGGTGGGAAAAAAAAAATTGGGACCAGGGTTAAACCCCCCATTCCTTTTTTTTACTTTTTTAAAGCCGGGAAAAATTTAAAAGATTTGTTTTATCCTTTTTAAAATTTTAAAAAACGGAAATTTAAATTCAGGGTTTAGATAAATTTAATAAAAAATTAAAATATTATTTCCCTTTTTCCCAAAAATTTGTTTAATTTTTTTAAAGTTAATTTTCCTACCTTTAAAATAGCAAAATTTTTCCCTCCCCAAAGTTTATTTTCCAAGGCCCGGAACCCTTAAAGGGCCGGGTTAAGGGACGAAAATTAAATTGGGGCCCGTTTCCCCGGGGGGCCCCATAACCCACCCATTTTTTTTTCCCAAAAAAGGGGTTAAAAATTTTGTTTAAAATTTGGTTAAAAAGGATATTTTCAGAAAAATTTGGCCCCAAAAAATTTTTTTTAATTGGGCTCAATTAGAAGTTTTTGGGTTCTTTTTGGGAAGGGGAAAAATTTTTTATTAAAAAATTTGGGGAAAAAAACCCCGACCCGGTTTTCCATTTATTTTAAATTTCACAAAAAAATTTTGGTTCCAGGGTAAATTTTAAAAAAAAAACCCAAAACCTGGGGTTTGACTAAATTTTATAAATTGGAAAACCCGAACCCTTGGGTTTTTGCCCCAAGTTTCGTGGGCCCCTTTTTGGGGAACACCCCGTTCTGTAAAAATAAAAACCTAAGTGTTTTTTATTATGGGGTGAATTTTTGTTTAATAAAGAAATTAATCTTTACGATCATCCCCGACATTAATGTAGGAAAATCCCAATGGGTTTCGCGTTCTAAAATTGTTACTATCGAAGGTTAAAATTAATTTAATTGATATGTCCAGCTGCAAAAACTATTTAAATTTATAAGTTAAATACGTAATTGAAGGGAAAATAATAAATAATACGTCTACGGTTTTTATCGCGTTAATTTAGTTGACAATTATTTAAAATTATCCCCGACGTTTCGTCGTGTGTAATCCTTTCCAGAGTTCATGTCGTTTCGAATATACAATTCGCGTTAGGAACATTGAACAATAATCTAGCATTCTTGCAATTTTAAATAAAATTTTTAAATGAAATTCAAATAAAAAATTAAAACTGCAAAGAAGCTGCTCTGAATATTGTTTACTTGCACAGTGCTTGTAAAATGGAAAAGTATTTTTATTAATAATTCAATATACATTTTTTCATGGTGTTTTAAGAATTCTGAAGAAGAAAAATGCGCTTATGCTCGCTCTGGTTAGTAATAAAAAATATCGTCAGTACGAAAATTGTGGCCAATAGATGTCCTAATTTCTAAAGGGGTTATAATCTTTTTAACCAAACTTCTAATTAATAGCTTTGGATGGTTTATTAAATAATAAAAATTGATTAACTAACATTTTATAACTTCTTAAGGAAACTGCGTTAATAACTGTCATTTAATGCAAAATCTTCAGATTTTTCGATCAAACCGAAAAGACAGAAATAACAAAAAGCCTACAGGAACAAAAAACTACATTTTTGCGGGTATCAGTTTTGTTTGTGGTTACCTTACGGTTCCACAACAAAAAGGATAAGGAAATTATTAAAAAAAAAACACTAATGTCGATCTCTGTGCGAAATCAATGATAAAATGACTAATAAATATTTATATTTCTAAATATCGGATGTTTTGGGTTTGTCGGATGGGGCCCTCCCCCTCCCCCAGCCTAGTGGTAAGGTCGAGTTCAATCCTGCGGGACTCAACAAATTTTCATTTGTTTCCTAGTTTTAGGGCAATTTGGACCCGATCACCCAATAGTCTGAAAAGTAAAGACATCCATGCTCGGATGGGCATGTAAAAGTCAGTCCGCCTCCAGCCCGCATCCAACCAGCTGGTGAGAACGGTCCCAAACCCTAATGGATAAAGAAAAGGCTTATGTCCGTGGACTACGATGTCCCGGTGATGATGATGATGTGTGGGGCCATCGAAAACCAATAACTCAATGCATTTACACTTACCCAATCCAATCGAGATGAAACTCACGTAAATACAATAAAATTTTTGACCGATAAGTCACGCGTAACGCGATTTTACTAGTGGTCGATCGGCCTGTTTAACGCCCGCTCGAAGTCCAACTAATAACGGTGACTAAACTTTGCCGCCAATTGCGTTTAGTTTGACAGTTTGCTTTCTAACCTCATCAGTAACCTTAACGATCAATTTTGCGAAGCGCATGCTTCTCTTAAGAATAGCAAATAATATGTAGTAGGTACGAGGTGCTGTGAACTGCCTCCGTAGCCTAGTGGTATAGGCGTGTGCCTTAGAAACTGGAGGTCCGTGGGTTCCGATCCTGCGAGGACTCAACAAAATTTTCATTGTTGTTTTTCCTATTGGTTAGGGCAATTGGGCCAATCAGTGTCTGAAAATAAATATCCATGTCGATGGATGTAAGATCGTCCACCACCAACCATTGGACCACCGTGGTAGGATACGTCCAAACAATTGATGGGGATACAGGGGCCATGTCCAGATGGACTATCACAGGCGATGATGATGATGGTGCTGATTGAGAGAACAATATACGTGAAACGCTGGACTGCTTTTGTCAGCTAATTCAATTCAAATTCAAATATCTTTATTCAATATAAATTTACTGCTTGTTGATTTCAAACACACTACCACCAGTTCGGAAAGGAAACCTCAGACCGGAAAAAAGCGAAAGAACTCAGCGGGCTTTTTTTTATGTCATCTTTTAATTTTAATGGTATTGCTTTCCCAAATAGAGGTCGTAGGTTGGATATCTGTGGCTGAACAACATGTAATTAAGTTGTGTACTGCCCGAAGAGTATGATGAACCATGCATGAAATAGGAATGAAGAACTGGTTCCAATTTTATGTGTTATATAAATTTACCGACTTCTTATTTATCCAGTAAAAACAGAAAACCATTTGGGTTGGCGCAAGGTTTATAATAGACTGTTATTATCGGTATTCATGGAAAAAGACTTAACACATAGAGATTACACTAAAGGCTTTTGGAGTAATGTAAAGTATGCGTCAGATGGCATAAAAGTCAGTCCACAATCCCATTGGACAGCGTGTGGGATAGTCCGAAACCGAATGGAAAAGCGTGCTTAGAAGGCCTATGTCATATATAGGAAGGCTATGACAAATGTTGATTGAATCCTATATATATATATAAAGAGATTCCCACCTTATATTGACTCCTCACGATTCTCTGGCACCATAAGGCATGCTTTGACTTGAAATTTGGTGGAATACTCCTTTCGCCAGTGAGGTCAAGCTAGAACAGGTTTTCAATTCCACCACAGGGGAAAAGAGGAGTTGACTAGTGTCAATATAAAGACAAGAATATTATAGTATATACAATCATTTATTTCACAGTACATTCCAATCAATGTACAAGCAGGAAACTATAAAATTAAAACATCTATTCATAATATTTTTAATTATATTGCATAGAAGGTAAGTTTCTTGTATGTGTGCTTTGTAACGATGATCGTTGTATTTAGAGAAATAATTTGCATTGAACTCAGTTGGCAGGCATTTACTGACAACTTACAAATTAGATCTAGATAATGTAGATTTTTTCGGACAAGGTATGAAAAGTGTTATTTTAGAACAATAAATATCTAGAACCATCTTAATGAACTCAGCAATGTATGTTTTGTATATGAACATAATAAGTCATATCATTCAACTATGACTAAGTACACGGTTACAAGTTAATTTCATCGAATCGATAGCAATAATAGTCTGTATTACACAAGTACGATATTTGTAGTTTTAAAAATATACGAGTAACACTACGTCCACGTTGTGAAAGCGTTTGATATTCGCATATATTGCCTATATTTCATAAGGATGTCTTCACTATTATAAATGAGACACAGTTTTTCACAAATACACAACCAATCAATGTTCATTGCATAGATATAGTATGTTCATAGATCGATTTAAAGATTAACTAAAGAAAATGTACATCGTTACGAAGGAGCGTCGGCATTCAGATGTATTGAAAAATTGGTCCATTACTAGGGCCACGCGTGAATTAATCTCAGCGGTGCCTATTTCTGCGCAAGCAGTGTTAAATACTACTTTATTTCATTTGAATCAGCGCACCACCTAAACTTATAAGTTTACATGAGTTAAGCGAAAAATATAACATCATGATAGTCTCACGAGACGTTGGTATGGTGATACACTGGTACTTGCCAATGTCATAGCAGTCTGTACGACGTTTCATCAGGTGCAACTCTCGTCGTAGTTGAGCGATAACAGTCGTCAACTTTTAAAAACCATCTTCAGCAGTATGTAATACGATGTACAATTGTTTTCAAATTCATATTTATCACCCATCAGGTGCAGTTTACCTATTGGGTTACGGAGGTCAGACACAGATCGCTCTGAATGAAATATTAATATTAATAAATTCATGGATAAGAATTTAAGAAGTTATCCTGTCACTCATCATATCTCGTGTAGAATTAGAAAATAATTGTCAGTCTAATGGTGCAATAGATTCGTTATGTTCTAAAGAATATTTCTATCTAAAGTTATTCTGAATTGACCCAAGATCGCTGACAATATAATATCGAATAATATAAGAGTATGTCTAACAGACATAAGTTAAATTTAAATAAAAATTATTACTTATATTATGTCTATCATATTGTTAAGTAGATTAACGTGAAACCAACCGACAGCATGTTGTTATCGTCTAGATCATGACAACACTACACGTATATATATTATAATCAGTAAATTGTTAATCAGCATCATTTCTTTAGCAGATAATATCTAATCTAATAAGTACTTATTTAAATATCTACTATAAGAATAGACGATAAATCTACACGAATATTGTCAAATACAGGAACTTCGAGTTACAGACTAAATACATTATGCCTAGAATGAATGTTAATGATTTTGTAATAGTGACTTTAACTCTAACGTTACCTCAAAATACACGTGTATAATTATATTAGAGCAACATCAGGTGACGTCGTTATTACGTTGTATGCAATGCTCTAATAATTCATGACTACTAATTCTTATTTCAAATGTGTTATGACTTTATCGGATATACTGCCTCCGATAGCACTAGAGTGGTATGCGCTGTAGCTGTAGAAACCAGGAGGTCGATGGGTTCGAATCCTGCGGGGACTCACACAAATTTTCATCGTTGTTTCCTGAGTTGTTAGGACAATTTGGGCCGATCACCCAATTGTCTGAAAAAGTAGATAATCCATGCGTCGGATGGGCAGTAAAATAGCGTCCACAATACCACCCGCATTGGACCACGGGTGTAGTCACCTTAGGGAGGCCTTATGTCGCGATAGTGGACAATGATGATAGAATGCTAATGATGATACAGTGTCATGAGATTCCTCTAACCGTATGCAAATGTCATTGTGACTCTATAACACGTAGACATGTGTTACTTGCGCCATTTCATGCTGTAAGTTACTCTGTTTATAAGATAATTACAAGTGTCAATTTGGGTGATTAATAGATATTTAAAGATTTGTTAACTCTACACGTCGTGCACAAAGTCATGTAACATTTTTAAGATAGACTAATAAATGTCTCTGAAGTCCGATATATAGTGAATAGTTTAAATTTACTGTCGTAAAAATAAGTAATAATAAACATTCATATTTAATCAAATGTGATTATACGCCTATTATCAACACATACATTCAATGATGAGTAACGTAACTGAGAAAATCAAAGAATTCAGCTTAAATTTCTTATATAAAGAAATCTTGCATTCATTCTTTAGGTACGTAAATAGTCTTGATTGATATTCTGTAGTTAACACTAATGTAAATATCATATTGTAGACTTGTAATGATGTTGAGAACACTGTAAATGGCAATACACTAAATGGTCGCAAATAGAACGAACGCGTCGTCTATTGATGGACACGCCATTTTAATTCTCAGCGAGGTTTAACGATTTACGATTTTCGCAGCCAACAAGAATTGCGATATCTCCGTTAGTACACATCATAATGGCTTAGTGGATAGTAATGTTATATGCGTTTCAGATGGGCATTAAATCGTCCCTTACCAACCGATTGACCAGTCATTAGTGAATACGCAAAATATTGAATGAAAAGAGCATTTAGAGAGGCCTATGTCATATATCGGAGACGGCATGTGTTGTGATGATGTAATACCATATAAAATCACGTTGAATAGTGTATGATTATCTACTTGACCAAATGAGAAATTATAGGAATTCATACAGCTAGTTAACGGGTTTTGATTTATCTTTCACACATTTTGTTAAGAAATTAAATAAATGACGTTATTTATTTTCATAGATACTTGATATTCATGTCTATAAGTTCTAGAAGCTAGCTTAATAACGCAACAATAATATATCTATCGCGGTATTAATTCAAATTAGGTTAGAGTTTTGTCTTCGCTACAATTTTCATAGATAATTATTGGTACTTGATAATACTTTGTAGATCTGATTTGGCATATCACGCAGATATCATTACGGCATAATGTTTTAAATGTTTGACTTGTTTAAAGGTTATATTAGATAATCGAAATAGTACAAACCAAAGACTCATATTATTTCCTTTTCATCTAGTGAAAACTATAATAAAATATATCATGAGAGCTGAGAAGTAAATAGAAACAGGATTAATAATAATGTTCAACATCTGATTTTCGATTTAGCGTAAAATATGCACTCTCAGTGGTCAGAGAATGAGTGACCGATTGTCGAAGCCAATAAGGAACCGATCATCGACATTAGTATTTGACATTTCTTTATAAACCACATAATATCCGATGTATATTAGACTTCACGTCAGAGCATAAAAGATTTCAATATATTTCAGACGTCTTTATGTATTCTGTAATCATTCAAGAAAAGTCCATATATGGTAGGTTTCTCAGAATCACCTGTTTCATATACTCTCTCTGCAAAGCGATTTGCCACAGAATCTACTGTGTTGCCTTTGACCGGCGTATATGGGTAATGAAACACTATCCGTTTGCTGACCAGCGTTGAGTGATACAGCTATCGCCACATTTGGAGCCGAGGGGTCGGCCACGTTTAGAGGGCTACGCTCAGATACCTGTAACGATAAAACAGTGATCTCTTTACCATTATCAGCAAGTAATCTAACTAGGACTGCACAGCCATATTTCAGAGATTCGACTGTAATAACCGTCGATAGGTGAAGCTAAACTGTTTATTGTGTCAACTAGTAATGTATCAAGCTCTGCAGTTCAACCCAGAATTGAATTCAAATAAATATATCAATGATTAAAAAGTACTCAATAGAAAATCTATTCGAGTGACATAAAAAATATTTAACGAGGTCGACCGTACTTCTAACAGCGTATGTTGTATACAATATAAGCATCAAGATCGCTCTGCAATATCAATTACATACGCATTTCTGTCACAGACATAGTTAAATCTTGTTAATTTTTAGGCATTATACTTTTGTCAAATTCATATATTTTATGTACAAATGATTTAAATGAAGCCTGATTAATTTAAGATGCTTATGTTGAGATCTATTCTGTAACAACATAATTATTTATCAATTTATATTATATACCATTTTTACAAATATATCAATAGTATATTAAATTTGACCATAGACCTTACGATTTCACAGCGATTTGTCAATTCACATCGGAACTGAGTTACGACTATTTTCGGACACGTAATATTTATTATTTCTCAAATGTCAATTAATCACTTTAACAAATTAATAAGAATATAATGGGACACTAAAACTAATTATCTATTTATCTAATAATCTTGATAACTTTAATTCAAAGTTGCACTAATATACGTGTAAGCCTAGTGTACTAAACTACAGAAACAGAAGAGATACTGCCCAAATTACATACTTCCTATTTCGAAGTCGGTAGAACATATTGGGAGATAATGCCTGAACTAAAACATTTCTAAAGGTAAGACGATTCAGTCGGATGGAAAGTCTGTCCAATACACTTTTGGAACCACTGGTAGAATAGTCCAAAGAATCCAATTGATAGGGATAACTTTGATCACATAACAATTACATGCAAGATGATTGGAAAAAGGACGCTTAAAGTTCAATACGTCTTATGCATTGATTATTCCTAACGAGTTCTGTCACTTGACTATTCTGACATGTTAATACTATATGTATCAAATACTTTGGCCTATTTAGATTTTGCAAGATCAAATAACCTCAACGTTGTGATAGTAACACACCTGATCATTCAATAATACTCATGTCTCTGGAACGGTGAAAAATTTAAACCTTCTATCTCGTAAAAATCAGGATTTGATAACTAATTAATACAAATGTTGATAGCTAGAAGGATGTAAATTATAAGATAAATCCATGAATAAATTTCATTAAATTTAGTAAATTGTATTCATTGCTCTAGCAAGACATTGGCTTATATTTATGTATTATATCTATGACTTGGATGATGTTGAGAACTGTAGTCACTAATGACCAATAAAGTTCATCAGTGAATCGGCCTTTTGAATTTTCACTCATGTCAACTAACTTTATTTAAATCATATCGTACATGCAAAACTATCATACTGATGACATGTTTATTAATGCATTTGAATCATCACTGATTATTGATACGACAGTAATATGTTCAAAGGACATATAATACTTTCCTTAAATCCAATTCAGTGGTTAGGAAATAACAATATGATATGAAACTTTACGATTTTCAGTGGACCTGTTTAATATAAAAAGCATAAGTCTTGCAAGTAATTTTGTTGAAAATACTTATATGACCGTATAAAGGCTGGTATTACGATTTTGAAAATTTATATTTCATGTGATTGACATAAAGTGCTTGACCTGTATAAGCACAACATCAATAACATCGTACATTAAGTTGACCTAGATAATAATAACAATCGATAAAACAGATTATTGATTGCATGGTCATCGGATCATTTCAAACTTTATTGGTTAAAAAGTTATGTTGATAATACGTAGTAAAATCATATGTCAATTTGACGCTTAATCTAATCTTAATGAAAGACTCATATTACAATATACATAAAGCGAATTCTAACAATAAAAAGCTCATGTTGTTAGATTTTGAACAATTTGACATTTTATAGGCGTATAAATTTCAGGCAATGTTTAGCTCATATAGACGCTATAATTAGTATATAGCTTTCATTGTATCAACTAAATCCTACGTTTTTTACGACTACGATACACAGAAACAATAAAATTTACGATTTTATATGTAATGAGATAATATGTAGGTTCCAAGAATATGTGATATAATGGTAATTTGATATTTTTATACATTTATGACGCGTTAACGAATTACTTACAAAGTTGAACTTAGGTATAAAACTTTTCACTCGTTCCTGTAATTTGTTCGCAGTTGTGAGACCGAGGATCAGGCAAACTTAAATACATAAAACCCAATCAAATATTTAGAAATGAATTTGACCGAATGTTAAAATAATCTTGTGATGACCTGCAATTATAAAGGTGATATTTTATTTTGTGAAATTCAAAGTGGTTTCAAAGTTCAGAAGCATTGCAGCGATTCAGTAATCTAGAAACATATGATCTATGCTGCTAGTATTTATATTGTCTACTTTGGATTAATTTTAATCAGTTGGACGATTTGACGTAGCGTACTTTACCAAGATTCCAATAGTATATTCATAAGATGTACCATTCAGTACAATTGCTGTTATGAGTAAATGTGTACTTTATGTCAATAACTATTTATATCAACATCCTTTAACATTAGTAACTATGTATTTAATCAAAAATAGATATAAGTTTTCTTAATTTTATTAAATATTAATATACAACTTTCAAACATTAGTGTAAAAATTTGAAAGACCGTTTACCAGAAAGTCTTTTTGTCCTAATTAATGAGTTAGAGCAAGCCAAGATCATTTAGCAATAAAGTATTATAAGAATGTTAACCTAATGTATTCAGATTGATTCGATTAGAGATAGCCAGTGACAGTTAAGATCTTTATGTACAGCAAAAGGTATCAGCACAAACTATGATGCCATCCTTTCTTACGCTCAAGCATTCAATTGGGACGGATAAGGCACTGACCGTCAGAGAAGAAGGTACAGGCGCAGGACAATTTTCTAGCCATCAATGCATTAATCACTCCATTTAAGGATCGTTTGTCAGCTAACCAATAAAGTTGATAAAAGACAATGGAAAGTTTGCATTTGAAATCACATAAAGTAGTCAATCTGAAACCAATAACTATTCAGTTTTAAGCAGAAGTCCTACATACTGACAGGTAAATAGCATTCTGAGTTAATATATATGAATTAAAAATGTTTAATTATTCCACATATTATGATAACTAACTAAATTGTCAAACCAATAATGATTATAGATTTAATCTATGCTATATTATTGATAAATGAGACATGCTCAGTGCAATGAGTAAACGTTCCCATCATATTATGACTTCCGTATTAAATAGCTTCCATTTGAACTCGCTTCACATTATCATAAAAGTAGTTTTAAACTTCAGCAATGAATTACGCCGTTAAGGGTTTTACAGAATTGGAATCATATTTATCGATTACAAAAGAGTGATAATATCTCTTTGCAATTTGGCGATAATACAAGATCGAAGAGAATCCTCTTCAAATGGTTGATATTCGCATTAAGGTCACGTTTTGCATAAGTGCAATTGCGCTATACATAATACACTGCTGTATGAAATGCACTGTATTCAATATATCTCACTTATTAGATTTAAATCAAAACTTTCGAGTTTTAACAAGATTTGTACATGATATTAAAGTTATAAAGAAATGTAAATACATTTCTAATTAACTGATATAATTGTATAAGATATAATCGATCTCATTGTCTTCAATGTAATTTTAAAGTTACACTGTAGGTATTAAGATTATCAACATGAACTACTCTTACAGTTTCTTGTCATCAACTCTCTTTTTTCTCTACGACATAGGAATATTAGCTTAAATTTCTAATTAATACAATATGTATTGATGATTTACTCTAAAATTCCAAATACTAGAATTAGAACAATAATTTTGTCTTGTCTCAAGGTTTCAACAGTAGCTCAACTAATTTGAAACACCTATAATTTACGTAGACTAAATGTTAAATGTAATAAATTTTAATAAAAGATTGTTTTTGTGTAATTTCCTAAGTGTTTGAACTGACCACATAAGTATTGACATTGTAGATTATTCAATGTAATATGCTAAGTTTAGATAAATAGAAAACGTTACTTACTGTAATTATAATTAATAAAATTTTGTATTATATTAAATGGACTATGTCAAACAGAATCTCATTTTATATTTACACTACAAATAATCTTCGTTCTGAACAAAAATTAAACGAGTAAAGATCAATGTTAAAATATATACAGCTTTCAACTTATACAAAAATATCTGTACGAATCAAGTACAGGATAAATATTTTTTGCAAATATAGATATGACCCTCTCTCAGAGTCTAGTAACTGGATTAAAATTCACTGGCATAAACTATGTAAACTTATCATCGTTACAAAATACAAAAGCTGAGTCATCAAATTATAACTATAGGACATAAAAGTTCATTTATCCTGTAATTTGATGGTCATGCTGGATCATTGAAGCAATCATTTGATTCATAATATACTATCAGATAAGTTTCTTAAAGCCTAGCAAATGAGACAAAGCCGAACAATATATTTGTGATATTTACAAATATTTAACTAAAACATTGTTTCAACAATACTATAACCATCGTCAGTATATTAATATCAGTCAAAATTATGATATCTATCTAAGTTGATGTAAAACTAATGTCCGTGATTTATAAACAATTTCGTGGCATCACGTCACGAATTAGACGCGGACAAGCGTAAATAGCGCATAACTCCGCTTTGCAAATCAGTGTTATGATCAGATAATTCGTCGACTGTTGGTCAAACTGGAGTGCCAATGTTTTAACAGAAATATCTTCCCCTAATTTGCGTTGATGACCCGTCCATGAATCGCGATAAATTTTATGTGCCGATCGTAAAGACTGTTTATTTATTTAACTGTATATCGAACGAAGCTGACTCAAATAAGCCGTATATCTAATGTAACACAAAGGGCAACTTTGCGTTAACAATCATGACTAGTTTAAACGTAAATTCATTTCTTGTTTACCTAGTTGGTTAGGCAATTTGGTGATCCTATTGTTCAAAAAATTATAGATATCCATGCGTTGGATTGATGTAAGGCTTAGTCACATGAACTCTTCGTCATTGGACTCGCCGTTTTGGCGATACAGTTTTCGCGATTAATTTCCCTGTATTGATCGTGATGCATTATTGGTAGAGATTATTCACTTATGACTAACTGCAGACACATGATATTTTTGTGTTATGTTAGCATGATGATGTTTGAACACGTAATTTACTATAATTTGTTAAATTAACAAATGTTTTATCTTTAGTTTTGAAAACGTTGAAATAAAATTTAATAAGACCGTTGAGAATCAGTTAATGTTTTAATATAATGAAACGTATTAGAGGCCTATGTCAACAGTGAACTAAGTTTTTTGCATTTGCCGATGCATCATATGTATGAATAAAACATATTTAACCTCGAGTGATCAATTTCAAATCGATAAGATAATTACTTATCAGATTGCATAGGCGGGTCTACAAAATCACGTTATATACAAAACAGTCAAATTATATAGGCATAAATCTATCTTGTTGATCTTTTACTTGAGTTACATGATAACATAAATTAAACCAAAAAGCGTCATAAACTCAAAGCATTAGCTATTAAATATAACTATGACAGTAAATGGATGTAACTATCGAACTGGAAACAAATATAAACATATGTGAACGAGGTACAATAAGACTGACTTCTTTAGTTTTAATCAATTTGACGACATGTTCTGTAAACGTATTGTTTTCCAGCCATTCTTGATGCTAGCTAACGAGGCGGTTAATGGAACTTTATTGCAGTACGAATGTCACTTTCGACATAATCGTTGACGCATCAATATTTAACAGATGTGTGGATCAATGTTAGAAAAACCTTTGTGTCAAAGTCAAAAAGTAACCTAAGAGAACGACAAATTGTTTTATTATGTACTACATGAAATAGATCTGTCATATTTGTCAAATTTTGATGGATTCATCTTGGATGATTAAAAGTGGTTCAAGTACTTTTGGTACAGATGAAGACATAAACCTTCAGAATCGGCGTGCACTTGGAGGATTATATCTAATGGCCAAACAATTACATGTTCAGTTCTGTACTAACATTAGTTTGACAAGTTTTCGAAAACTTGAATATTTACGCGCTAGTTGAAAATATAATGCATAGATTTGACGATCGCATTAAAGCATCAGTGTATTGACAGCTTTCCGATGATGTGATCAATAATGCGACTGAGGCTACGGAACAGTGAGGTAGACTGATGTTTAATCTCGAAACGATATATTACATACATTTCGTTTCCATCGTTTTAGTCAATTTTACAATCAAAGTTAAATCAATGTACGATTCAATGACAACAGTTAAACTTGTCATATGATCGAAGCTAAGAAATACACGTTCGAGAAACCTCGCGACTTCTAGGAGCGCGTCAAATTTTACTGAATTGTTTAACACTATATTTATAGTTTTGATAAATAACGCTGGAGCAACATGATTTTGATACATTAGCGTTGGTATCCTATTCTCAGTTAAAGGATCTGTATGAGGATACTTGTTGCTGAAAGGTATAGATTAATCCAAGTTATTTCATAATACTGTACAATTCAATATGTACTTACTTTAGTTTAGATTATCTGTCATTAAAAAGGTATAATAGCTCGTGTTGTAGAAATAATTCATCGGTATGTACATTTTATATACAACCAACAACACCTCTTTTTGTGGTATCATTCGTAATAAATCCGTTGAGCTCCGCTATTCTGCGAAAGGAATATTCCTACAAATTTGACAAGCTTCACTGCTATATGGTTCTTTAGATATGACGTGATAGATAATATATTCGTTAGTGAACCTTTTACGAATCAATATATAATTTTATATATATAATATCAGTATTCGATTATGTAGGCTTGCACATTCTTATTACATTAAAAATGTACACTCGGTAGTAAACATTTGTACACTCGTCGATATGTAAATCCATGTACAAATCTCCGAACTTTTGTATATACACTATTTTGTACACTTAGTACACTACCGTTTGTAAGAACGGTCGTATTACTATTTTTTCTCAGCAACCACCGGATTTCAGGGTCATGGCAGTGCCGAGATTACAGACGTCCACTTGACAAAAGCTGCGTTTCGCTAACAGAGGACCTGGTCATCTTGTCTGACTCATTGTGCACTAGTTAGCTCTGCAGGAGATAGGGATCAGAGACAGATATTTTATATACATACTTATTCTCTGTCGAATTGGACAATAACTTGGCGCTTCTATGCCTGTAGGATGGCTCATCCTTTAAAGATCGGAGTCGTGAGAGAGTCGAATCCTCATGAGGGACTTAATAATATTTTCATGTATCTCGTTTAAAGCCTAGGATTATAAGTATAATGGAGTCAATTTCATGGGCCCGATCACCGCGAATTGTCTGAAAAACATAGATCATCCTATGCAGTCAGTATGGGCATGAAAAGGTCGGTCCATCATTCCACCAACCCGCATTGGCAGCGTGGTGGGATACGGTCAAAAACTCGCCCTAATGGATAGAGGTAGATATTAGGTGAGCCTATGTCCAGCAGTAGACTGTCACAGGCTGATGATGATGATGATGATAAAGCCAAGATCTACCTAACTCACGTATTTTGATGATATAGCCAAGTGTCTGTCTAAATCGCATGTTTTTTTATTCTGTTCGGTTTTTTAATTTTTTGGGGATTTTGCCATCATTTTTAAGATAAAGCCGGATCAGATGGGTTAATATAATATAACTAGGTTCTCATTTTGAGGTAATTAGTATTATTACTAATTAAATTATTATAAAAGCAATAAATGTGCATATTCTACATTAGAGACACAGTATATGATGATAAAGCGACAGTAATATTTAATTTTAGGTTTGTTACATAGTTATAAAGTGCTGCTTGTCTTAAAGAACTGGTGTTAAGCTATAATTACTATTTTTTAATGTTTCTGATTATTTTATCTTATCTTGAGCTAAACAATTTTGACTAAATTACGCACAGACATGGTAAAATAAGTAAAATATATTCTGTTCTGTTCTTCTTCTTTATAGTCTTTTTAACTCAGTTATTTTGGGGTAACCTATAACTTCCCAATCTTAAATAAAATCTCCCGCTAATTTATTCCATCAGCTCATACTATGACCAATAGAACACAAACACAAAGACAACAGTACAACTTGACGAGCTTAATAATAAACGGATTTCATCGCACTTCTTTTATATCCATATATATTTTAAATATTGATTTTTTTATGACCTATAAAGATAACATATGTCCTACAAGCTGCCTCCGTAGCCTAGTGGTATGGGCATGTGCTTTACAAACCGGAGGTCGTGGGGTCGAATCCTGCGGGGACTCAACAAATTTCTATTGTTGTTTCCTAGTTGGTTAGGGCGATTTGGACTGATTACCCAATTGTCTGAAAGTGAGATGACCATGTCGGATGGGCATGTAAATAGTCGTCCACCCACCAACCGCATTGGACCACGTGGTTGGGTGTCGTAAAAAGCCCCTAATGGATAGGGTGTATTAGAAGGCCATGTCCAGCAGTGGACTATACAGGCTGCTGAAATGTGTGTTGAACTCACGTGGAATCGGTTAGGTGCCACTGCTTCGGACCTATAGTCATCATAGTCGCTTCAGTCTGCAATAAGCATAAATTCAGCCATTTTTAGTACATATTTTATGTGCAATGTCTGACGATAGCTTTAATAGACTTATAAAGATTTAAAAATAAAATAGTTCACACGTGAATATGCCTTCTAAAATAAACTATTTTCAGCTATTAAGCTTTTTAACAGTAGTTTGTTTGAAGACGACACTACTCTGTGTTCATTCCGAGACGGGCTTGTCGCACTCTGCCGCTTCATTTGCCAAAGTTCTGGTCAAGCCGTCGTAGTGATGTACAGTGTCGATATCGGAAAAAAGGTTTTATACGATAATTCATTTAAATTTAGATATAGAATCTATTGATATAGATTATTCCCTCGTTCAGTGATACATGTTATTGTTATAACCTAAAGGTATTAGTGTAATCATATGCTAAATATATTTGTAGTCCAAGTATCTGGTATTAATGCCTTCAGATTAATAAATTCAGTGCATTGTATAATGCGTCTTGGAAAATGTTTACATGTAGCTTGTAATTTCAAATACAAACATGATCATGGCATTAGACTTAAGTACATATTCCAACATGCCATTGTTTATCAGTGTATTATACACTCATAACTTAGCCAAGCATGATCATATAAATGATGTAATTAAATACATTTGTATAATTTGTAGTATGTAAAAATCTTATCATTTTATGTTTACATTAAATTCAGACTTTGGTATAATGCCCAGTAGTTGTATCAGTATTTTAACATTAGATGAAGTTTTAATAATAACTATGAATCTAAATTAATCAAATCTAACCATTTGACTTCATTTCGTTTAATATAAATAAATAGCTCTGATATTCAAAATTTATAATAGATTTGTGTTAGTTAACAACCTATTCATTAATTATTCATAGAATACGAACATCGATACGGCCAGTCCAAGACTTAGCATCCTCAGTTATTTTTAACCTATGAATGATTATAACCAGTAGAAGTGCTAAATTAAGTCAAATCCAGGCTTAGAACAAAAGTGCAGTTTAACTGATTAATTAGATAAAAGGTGTTGAGTATTTAATCAAAATGGCGATCAACCATGTTCCTAGTTATTTCACTCGTTAGGAACGATGAACATCGTACAGCGTTGTCAATTTTCATTTCCAACCTGCGAATAAGTGCTTTATCAGTTTAATGCGAAATAGTAAAATTGGGTTAACTTGGAAAAGGATTCAGGATTAACGAAAAGTTCGGTCGCAGTCTACATTATTAATTTGAACTGAATGATAAAAAGCGTGATGCCGTTGATTTTTTATTTCACCCTCATTATTATGTTGAATCGGTAATATAAAATTGATCTAAGAATTACACCGATTGTTACTTTGAACTGGCACAGGTCAAAAACTACAGGATCTAGTTGAGGATTTCGGTGTACATTGCCAGCAGTTTAGCCATCTTTTGGTCGGAGGTTCCAGGCGACGTGGTGTAATTAGTTGACATTCAATCATCATCGTTATCATCAATCAGCCTGTGATAGTCCACTGCTGGACGTAGGTCCGCCCCTAATCCCTCTAACCATTAGAGGGTTTTTGGACCGTATCCCACCACGCCGTTCCAATGCGGGATAGTGTCGGATTTGTGTGCAGGATAAGTCGGTCCGATGGTGGACCGACTTTTTACATGCCTATCCGACGCATGCATCATCTTATTTTCAGAAAATTGGGACGATCAATAAGAAAGTGTTATGATTCCATTTTGGATAAAGATATTTTACTTTAAAAGAAAACTAAAGCAGAATTAACTTATGACAAAGTTTTCTCTATTTAGATCAAAATTTTCACTAAACAATTGTTGTCAAGCTTAAACTAATCCGTGGCTGAAAAGTTCAACTGAGCAAGAAGACGGACATACACCTGATGGTGATCTATACGATTTTATAGGGATTCGAGAAAAACACCGCAGATCGTGCGTACGATCACGCGTACGTGGTTTCTTTGTGAAGACTTCTTTAGACACGTAAAAAGCTAAATACCTCAAATAGGACATGGAAATAAAGTGAATAGATTGTAACGACCTTCTGCCGCCATATTTAATAAGTTCTTATGGGTGGACCGCCGCCATATAATCCCGACAATAAATCGAATCTCTATGTGATTATACTTATCCATCACCATCATGCCCTTTGATAGTCCACTGCTGGACATAGGCCTCCCTATACCACTATCCATTAGGGGTTTTGGACCGTATCCCACCACGCTGGTCCGATAGCGTTGTTCGGGGAACTTGCCTTACCACTGCCCATCCGACGGCAATGTAATCATCTAACTTTTCAGACAGGGGATCAGCCCAAACTGTCTCTAACCAACTAGGAAACAACAACGGTAAATTGTTTAGTCCCCGCAGGATTCGAGCCCACGACCTCCGGTTTCTAAAGCAAACGCCACTACCACTAAGGCTACGGAGGCAGTATATAACCCCAAAAACCTTAATATAGCATCTAAATCTAAGTATAGCAATTCGTTTACAACTGAGCCTATAGATGAGTTTCTATCAAAAGATTGTCAAAATGCACGGATGATATTTGTTACTCTTTTACCGTAGTGGATTCGAGCTTTAAAGTTATTTCACCGGTTCTTCACAGATCAGTGAATCTCTATTCCAAACTATGAGATATAAGAATACAATGTATGGAAGAACATTCTTCTTTTCTAGATCTATAAAAAAACTGAAATAGCATATGTAATGGCCGGTCCAATTTGACGGGACTATCTCTAAAAGATAGCTTATATAATAGAGAGCGAAATATCATTCAATTACCACGGGACGAAGTCGAGGCAAAAAATAGTTTATATAAAAACATAAATCACTGAGTTTGGAGATAGAGGACTCATGACCTGTGAAGAACCGGTGAAATAACCTTTAAGCTCGAATCCACAATTTATTATCGGTTTTCATTAAGTTGACGTGAATTTCCAAAAATCTAATATCAAACTGATTGGTAAATATCGGTGATAACATTATGCTATTCGAAAAAAAAATCCCTTTGTACAATCGTGACAGACAAAGCAAAACGTACGATTGTTTACATTATCTACATAATTTCTGAATGTAATCTATCCCGAATGTATTACTTCGCTCACTGTTCTAGGATTGCCCTTGCTTTAAACCGGAGGTCGTGAGAATCCGCGAAACAACTTTGTTTATAGTTGTTTTCGGTACATCATCATCAGCCGTGTTGGTCTACTGCTGGACATAGGCCTTCTCTCAATACCTCACATTAGGGGATTTTGACCCATATCCTAACGCTGGTCCAATTGCGGTTCCACATAATGGAGCGAAGTAAGAGGCCTTTGATCCGCAACGATAGCTACTTGGTCTGCGTGATATTATTACTATATCAACATAACGTCTGAGTCTAATCAGGCCTGATATAATTTACTTTAAGTTAATTGTAAAAACATCAATGAGGAGCGGCAAGCGCGTCTCCTTTTCGCTGTTATCTTCACACTTTTATAAATACGCGTCGTTGAAAATTTCCCGCCATTTCTTCGCGCCTTCCAGTTCATGTTGCGCTCCGAGACGTTCCAAATTCGAAGATCGCGGCTCAATGGGCGCGTAATGGCGCGGAAGGCACAGACTAAACAGATGTCCGCGAGTTGTACGTCTTCTGTACAGATTCCGTTGTGCCAGTGTCTTAATTTTTAATTATTTTTTTAATTTTTGTTTTAATTAACAGCTGTTTATTAAAAAAAATTATTTAAGGTTATTCTTAATGCAAATATTTTTTTTGTAATAAAAATCGGACAATTTAATTTTTTTCAAAACAAAATCATGTATTGATAAATTATGATGTAAATTGAATATATATTTGAACCGTGTATGTAAAATAAATGTAAGCTAAATTCCTACGAAGTGTCTTACATGTCTTGGCTTAAAATAACCAAACAGACGAAATGAAATATTAAAAAACAGTTGAGGTTAAATAGCAACATCCTTACTAACATATATTTTTTTAGAAGAAGCTACCTCTCAAGTATGTGAAATTGTACGACTGCTAAAGTCTAATAATTTTTCTGTTCTTTTAAAGCCTTTTAACTTTGCTCACATATAACGTCTACATAAACGCCTTTAATTTTGCTACATACCAGTTTAAAGATTAATAACTCTATTTACGTGCAAATTTCTTGTTTTCGTCCTCAAAGAAATGGAAACATCAGAAAAAAGAACATTATCTACACCTATTGCATGACTTTTAAGAAAGTATCAAGAAAATCTTAAATAAAATGTACTGAACATAAATATCAAACGTCAAGGTACACCGCATCGAGTGGCGTGAGCGAGCACAAAAACAGCTGTCAACATGGCCGCCGCCATCTTCCTTTATGGCGCGTTATCTGTACGCTCCGCGGGATTTATAATCTGTGAATAATGCGAGGTAGAACCGCTGACAATACATAAATTATGGTCGGATGGGGATGTTTTCTGCGTCGATTATTGGGCGACATCTATTGCCCTGTTAATCGGAACGGAAAGGTTCTTTTGGTTCGATATTGGGGTGGGTTCTTCTTCGTGTTGACTGATCGTTGCCTTGGGGTAGCTAGGAGGGGGGACTTGCTCGGTCGAGGTGGGAGTCGAATTGAAAGTTGGCATGTTTTGCATGTAATTTTGTAAAGATTGCCTGAATTTTTTGAAAGAAAGCTTTAAATGGTAGCTTTCTTGTGATAAAGAGTAAAAAATATATGTCTGTCTGTTCCGAGTAAAAGTAAAAAATATATGTCTGTCTGTTCCGGTTAATTTCTGGAATGACGTCCGATTTGAAAGGATTTACTGGAAGAACCTGTAATGGGGGAAAGATTCATTTTTTTAATAAAAATAGCATAATATAACACCACGCAAATAAAGTCGCGGGCAATAGGTGGTCTTATAATGTAGTTAGGGCCGTCGTTCCTGACACAGTTACTGTGCACTGTATGGAGTAAAAGGTGTGAAATCAAAAAGGATTCAATGCCTAACTCCGTTGGAATCAAAGTATAAAGGGATCCTGCTGATCACTAAAATGACGGTGATCAACGATTGGTGATGGACTTGACATTAGACTGATTTATATCGTCAAAGCCGTGACACGAGCGTGACGTTCAGCTGACAGTAAATGTACGCTTTGGCCATAAAAAGAGCAGTTTAACGCGCCAATATAAGTCGTAGGTCTTATGTTAGCGTGTTACAACATTCAAGAAACGTATATGTATCGTCATCTACAACCTGTGTAAGTCCACCGCTGGACGATAGTTCCTTTCTATTAAGGGTTTTGGACCGATCCACCACGCTGGTCCAATGCGGGTCAGTGACGGACATTATAGTACAGATTGTTATTACAAAGTTTTTTTTTATTGAACAATTAAACAGTACATATACAAAAAAGTTACTGTCTGACAGTTACAAAGGTAATTTTAGTGATTAATGTAAAATATAACAATTAATAAATATATAATTATACAATTCAAATGTAAATTGCAAATTCAAATTTATTTATTCAATATAGAGAAGTTTACAATTGATTGTCAAACACGCTACCACCGGTTTGGAAAAGGACACCTCAGACCTGAGAAGAACCGGCGAAAGAAACTCAACGGCCTATATTTTATGTTAATAATAATGTCCTCCAAGTAGATTACGAAAAACGAACTTCGCATGAGATATTATAGTGCACTTGTGTACACGCAAACACAGATGCACTAAACATATTCATCTTCCTTTTTATGTTCACAGTCCTACGGGACAGGGAACCGACACGAACAGAGAGAGATAGGATTTAGGACCGAGTCTTCATGAAACATCTTACCTTACAGGCAATAGGATCAGCCCGCATTGTCCTAACCAACTAGGATAGTTGTTGAGTCCCTATAGGATTTGAGCTCACGACCCCCGGTTTCTAAGGCACACGCCTATACCACTAGGCTACGGAGGCAGTGAGTGTACTATATATATTGTATATAGGGGGTTATATCGACTTTAATTGCTCAATTAATTACGACGAAATTATTTAATTGTTGTTAAAATAATATTATTTGAATATTCGTAAAATAAAACGTTTAACGAAAAGTTTAATGTTAGGTTAAAAGGGCAAGCCCAAACGTTATATGGCATATACTAGGGGATTAAATGTGGCGTCGGTTTATAACTAATTCTACCTCTATTATTGGCCTCATTAGTGAGCATATTAGACTTCGTTTCTATAAATATCATGTGTTATTAAGCTTGGGTATAAATAATACCAGTTCAAAATTTGTTCAAGGATAAAAGGAAGAGAAATATTTTCTTAAAGTACTTAAAAGAAAGTTTCAAATACATAAATGTAGATTAAATTTTTATATTTTAGTTATTTAAGTTAATTTTCACGTTTTATTGATCGTCATCATAAACAGCCTTTAGCAGTGCACTGCTGGACGTAGGCCTTTTTCAATGAACGCCAAGACGGCGTCCATTAAAAAGAGCTGCTCAAAATTGCCACGCCGATCGGGCGGATTGGCAATCGACTGTTCACACTTGTACTGCGTTTCTGTCTTACTCCCAATATAAGGCAGATCCGCGGTAAAGTGGTCGGCCCGTCCCTACACCAAGAAATTTTGTTATGTGAGTTAAAAGTAATGCTTATTATATCAAATCCACTAGTTTACGGATTTTTCGCGTTACTTAAATATATTTATTCCCGCATCCTTGATCACGGGCAGACTTTCTGTCATCAGTCTGCCCGTGATCATGGATGCTGAAAAGAATCCGAAACGTCGGGAATAAATATATTTAAGTAACGCGAAAAATCCGTAAATTAGTGGATTTGATATGTATAATAATCGCGTAAATAAAATAAATAATTAATGCTTATTACTTTCCAAAGGTAACCTTAATAGATATTATTGGTTGCGTTTTTCATTCGAGTGTTGTTACCTTCTGAAATTTATAGGTTGCAGTTTCTGACAGATCGTTTAAATAATAAATAGTTGTCGTAGCAACCTTTACATAAACGGTTTATATTCGACATGAATATTGTAACCAAACGGTTCTTATTGATCGATTGTCATAGACTTATCAATTACTGAACTAAAAGCCAATAAAATACACCTATAAGTACTTTGAAACTTTATTTCTTATACACTACATTTTTGACATCACTAACACAAGTCTAATTTGGTGCAGCCTTAAATAATCTACACCAAATTATAATGCCTTTAAAACAAATGAAAGGCGACAATAAACTTCGAGAATAAATAGAGAATGACTAAATTTACGAAACTATTGTCCACTAATTAATACATTAAAAATATCACTCCGCAATACCCAAACTCTATGGTGAGCCGATTTAGAAAAAAGAAGTGAAAAAAAAAACTTTTTTCGAACAACAAGCAATGACAATATCCGGGGCATTTATCGCCCGGCCACAGATTATATCAGAGATCGTCCCGGACGATACGGACCTGAATCGGACAGCGGGAGTTTTTTATTCTGTATATGATTCAAGTCAATGGCGTATCATTAGCCAGATATCGCTGGATTGATTGGGATTTGGGTGCGTTTGTTTTTTTCCCGCGCTTTTATGACTGTCGAATCTGTTTAAAAAATCGGTCCACCCACAAAACCGCATTGGACCAGCGTGGTGGGATACGGTCTAAAAACCTCGTAATAGAGAAATGCACGGCGCATTTGCGGGGGCCTATGTCCAGCAGTGGACTTACAGGCTGGTAATGATGATGAACGAGTAGTACTGTAATCAAAATAGTTTTATGTGCCACTAATAATTATCTCGTGAGGCCGAGTGAATCTTTACTTTGTTTACTTTATTTACACGTCTATTATTTATATCGAGTGTACTTTTTGCGATAAATCAAGTACACAAGTTTAATTTCCTTCAAGCATATAAAAAACTGCTGCCTCCGTAGCCTAGTGGTAAGGGCGCGTGCTTTAGAAACCGGAAGCGTAGGTTCATCCTGGGAGGTTTAAAAAATTACATTGGCTTGTCTCTAGTTGGTTAGGGGCAATGGGCTGATCACCCAATGTCTGAAAAGTACATGATCCAGCTTTCGATGGGCATGTAAAGTCAGGTCCACCACCAACCACCATTGACTAGCGTGGTGAATACGGTCAACACCTCTAATGGATAGAGGTGTATTAGGAGAGAGCGCGCATGTGACTATCACAGTCTGATAATGACGACGATGATATAAACATACCAGCATTTATAAGTAGCTCTCTTGAAATATAACAAGTGATTAACATTTCTTAAATCGTTAAATCAATGAGCGTTCAAACGTGAATTTAAATACATCGACTCCACGGTTCTCTAAGGACTAATCGTACCCATCTAATGCCTTCACCATTTCTAATCGCACAATAATAAAGACATTCTACTAAGAAAAACGTATAAAATGAACGCTTTAAAAATAAATGTTTGGGAGTTTAAGAGACGCGCCGACTTGTCGTCGACAGAGTGCAACTGGTGAGTGATGTAAATGGAGTCGTTTTTATTGAAACTTTATTAAATACTAGCTGTTTGCCGCGACATCGTCTGCGTGGTAATATATGAAAAAATAATTAGTTTTTTATTAAAAAAGAGTGAGTCCAAATCGGACCGGATTAGCCAGAACAGACAGACAGGAGATTGAAATTAAAAAAGTTGTACAGGTTATATGTATCGTTTTATATAACACAATGTTAACCATTTAAGTATTTTATATTACCAAATTTTTTATTTATTTTATTGCTTGCGCAGACCGAAGTCAGTCACCTGATGGAGTGGTCACCGACTGCCCATGACATTCGAATACCAGTGGTATCGCCAACGCGCTGCCACCGTGAGACGATAGTGTTAAGTCTCGTTTACCCGGTAAATACGCTGGCTACGGTGCTTTCAAAGCCGGAACAGTCAGCCGTTTTTCAACTACTCTTCAGACAGAAATAGGCACCGTGCATGAGTTACACCCGACGGTCTCCTGTAAAGGGACCTACTACTGATTATACTTACCTATTATAATTTATATATATATATATAATTGTCTTCTTTATACTGTAATTTTAAAGATTACAATATTTACCAACATTCGTCCTATGGATTATAGAAAAATCCAGGAGTGTGTTGAAAAATACTGTATGTACCTATTATTAAATACGGATTTATCGCTTTTGTTTCCACAATGACGATTTTCCATATTAGCTTTCATCACTAGTTCATTACCGTACACTTTGAAACTATTGTTTTTTATAAAAACAGCACTTATGGCTCATATTGAGTAGACAAAAATCGTAGTTTTATGTTCTTAGTGACGATTTCAACGTTCAAAAACAGTTTCATCCCTATAATCATTTCCAATTTTAGTCACCATAATTAAAGCTATAATCCTTTGATTGGAATCTACCCGCATATACAAATTATCATCAAAATCGGGTAATGGTTTAGACAGTTATAAGACGGACAACGACAAGCAGACCAGATCAAGTTATTTGGCATTCATAAAATTACGGTGATATAACACAGGTGAATGCTATATAAAAAAATGAAAATAAATTATACAAATGTTAATAGGCATTAAACTAAACAGTTTAAATGGATTGTTTTCTATTTAATTTATAAAATTGGAAAAAGTTTTAAATCACAAGTAACATGTTGATAATATATTATCTTTATACAAACATTTTATACAGTAAAATATTTGTTTGGGCCCTTTGATTAGTATCTTAATAGTAATCTTTTAGATTAAAGCTGATTGAAACTAGTTTATTATTAAAACTAGTTATGAATGGTTTGGGACGCCTTACAAATATTTAAGATAAAAAAAACCAGAGACTGGGAAGTTATGTCTTTATTATAGAACTTAACTGATTTCAAGTTGTTCGCACATCTGCATATCAGCCCTTGAAGTCAACTGTCGGCTATATGGGCCTCCGCGCTGAATCACACTCTTTCCATTGGGCGTTTGGACCGTACCCACGCTGGTCCAATGCCGGTTGGTGGGTGGACTGACTTAACCATGCACCATCCGACGCATGGACTCTTACGTTTCGAGACAACTGGGTGATCGGCCCATTGCTAACCAACTTAGGAAACAAGATATGAAAATTTATTGCGTCCCTAGGATTCGAACCTCGACCTCCGGTTTCTAAAGTCCGTCCATGCCATAGAGCTACAGGCAGTTGACATTGGCTATTAAGTCTAAAATAAACTGAACGTTTAGTTGCAAGACCCTATCGATCTTGTACGAATGGGTATTATCGCCTATAGTGGATTGATAATAATTTGAATCGGAACGATGTGACATACTTTTCAAAGCTGTCCGGGTTATGGTGAATAGCCAGAATGGTGAACGTGAGCTAAGTCCATTGGGGAGGCTTAATGTCCAGCAGTGGTCTGATCCGAGCTGAGATGATGAATGTGATGATGATATAACGATGAATAATTTAAAATATAAAATATAAGGAACTCTTTTATAGCTATATGGAACTCACTGGTTTTCTAAATTATTAAGAAAATCCATTACGCTTTAACAGCATTTTAATTTGTTGATCAAAGAAATTGTTATTGTTAGCTAATTATGATAGTAATTAGTTATTGCATGTTAAGCATGATACTGTTCGTCTTAATTACTGTATACTAAGACTAGATATTATTACTTTTCCTATAAATTCGGATAACATCCATCAAATTTTTAAGCAAAAAGTTTATATTAGTTACTATGACGTCAAGTGACATCGTTAACTTTATAGTAATCGAAAAATCCAAGTATGTTTGCTTAGTGATAACAAACTTTTATTCAATTTGAATGCCCTCCTGTAGCCTAAGGTATGGGCTGTTCTTTGAACGGAGGTACTGGGTTCGAATACCTGCATGACGCGACAAATTTGATATTTGTCCTAGTTGAGTATGGGCATGTTTGGGCCGATCTAATTGCTCTAAAAGTAAGATGATCCATGCGTAGGATGGGCAATGTAAAAGTCGAGTCTACTCCACCATACCCGATTGGACCACTGGTGGGATGGTCCAAACCCTCAATGGAGTAGGGTGATTAGGAAGCCCTATGTCAGCAGTGTGACTATTAAAGGCTAGATATGATGATAACAAACATTCCATAGGTTTAGTCATTTAGAGTCATTAGAAGGTATATGAAAAGACTATATTAGAAGAATTACTCTTTTATGTGCAATGAAAACTCCATATCACTTCCTGTTCAAATCGAAATTAAATAAGGTCCGATAATGTGGTCAGCTAAAATGGGCCTCATAAATAACTCTCACACACCCACCCTTTTACCCGTAACGTGCGGACATACAACCTGATAAGATTTGAGTGACAATGTAACATATGATATATGGCTTGTATTCAGCGTTCTTATAATGGGACAATTTTACGTAAATATTTGATATTATATCAAATACACCTGGCCTATCAAGAGTATTCATTCTATTATAAAAGCAGGAAGGTCGTAAGTATCAATACTTTGAGGATACAATTTTAAGTAAAAGCCAAACTTTCATACAAAACTGAAAAGTTAAAGCGCCTTCATGAGCAATGTATAACCCTTTGCAACAGGAGGTCGTCGGTTCGAACCCTGCGAGGAAGACACCTTGATCAACGAGCTGATACTCTGATCTTAAAGAAGTAAGCATGATAAACATATGTCTGCCAGTTAAAGGGCAAGTTCTATGCTCAGTCTACTTCATTGCATTTATAAGATACTCCTAGGAGCACCTCGCTAACCTTAATTGAAGTACATAGGGGCGTACCAGGATACGGTAAGTTTTAATGAAATTATTAAAAAATAATTGATAACATTTACGTCAAATAGAATTTAATAATGTCTTGTTTAATAGTAGAATACTAAACGAAATTTGCTTTGTTACAAAGTAAATTAAGACTCACTAATAACTTCGATGAACTTGACAAGAAGACTAAACTTGAACAAACACAAAGTCAAACACTGAAGTTACGTGCTTAATACCTGTATGTTTAAACTTCTTGTAATAAATTCGTGATAAATAATAATAAGAAGAAAGTACCATTGCTTTCTTATATTTAAATACAAAGGGAAGTATATAAGAACACCTATTTTACCCATCGAAAATCGTATTTTAAAAGTAAGTCACCTTTCGCCTAGGCCACCGTAAGAACTTCAGCAAACTCAGTCCCTTACGCTGTTGCTTCACTATGGCTTCCTATGATTTGAATTCATCCAGTCTTGTTAGTTATCTGAAAGGTCGATTGTGATTGAAACGTTCCTACAACTACTCCTTTGTATCGCATCTTAGCGCATGGGTGCAATTCAACTAATTCGGCCATTGACTCTCGGCGCTACTTCAGTCAACTATGAATTGTTAAATTAAAGTTGGTACATGTGTTACTTTAAAGGAATCTATTGGCACTAAATTCTGACGATTAAAGTGTACTATTTTAACGTGAATTACGGAAGGTAAACATAAGGGTTGAGGTTTTATTGAATTGTACTAATTTATTTCATCTGTTGTAGATGTTAGCGTCATGCAAGAGGCTGGCTGTTTACAAGTAATCAGTTCAAGGTTAGAATATTGTTAATCCGACTTATTTGATTTTACCTTTTGAAACTAATTGACGTCATAAAGAACATTTGGTACAATTTGTCATATAAAGCAATGATTTTCTTAAATTTGTCAACAGTCATCCACGCTCAGAACTTTCAATCTGTAACTTATTAAGACTACATTTATATATGTTTTCTGGCCATATTTTTTATCTAAGATTCGTGAATAAACATAGACTCAAATCAGGTCAATAAATCAATTCCATAAGAATTCGCTTCCCTTACATTAAACGACTTGATGTTGAAATTAAAAATGGCGGCAGTCCATAAGCAAACGAGTTTACTTTTTGAACTTCCACATTACTTTAACAATAGCGTTTAGTTTACCTATATTTTAAGTTACTTTTAAGCCTGATTATATACATAAGACATGCAATAGAACACTTTCGACGTTTCAAGCACCAGTATTTTACCAACATGAAATGTTGGTAAAATATTTGATTACAGTTCACGTATACATAGAAAACACAAGGATTTTAAAATTACAAACGCATACAATACACCTAAAACAGCACAATAATTATTAACATAATATTTTAATCTAAAATACTTTAATTCTACATATAATTACACTACGTACGTACCAAATACGACACAACATTTAATCTTAAAATAAATTACGCAAATACACATTTACAATAAGCAGAGATAGCAAACATTACTGGCACGAACACAAAAAGCGACACCACTTTCAACTATATGTACTGAATAACATCTAAAATATGTAAGAAGCAACGCATAATGTCAAATTCTGATGGTACCAAGACGTGCACTCATGTTTAAAGGCAACATTAGCCTTTACATTGCCAGAGCTTTACGTTTTTGCGCTGTTATACATAGAATTTATCCTCCCCGATGTTATTCAGATCTGACCTTGAAACACTCATATGTTGATATTTCAAACACACTTTACAGATTTGAATTTTGACTACTCTGCAATCGAATATCGAACGCTCCACAATCGAACTACCAACAGTCAACGTTAGAATTTCCAACACTCCACGATTGAATTTTAAACACTTTACGATCAAACTACCAAAACTCAACGTTCTAATTTAGATCACTCCATGTTCGAATTTTAAACGTTCCTTATTAGGACTTCAAATGGAGCATGATTCATACTCTGTTCACTGAAATTAATTTCGATCATTCCACTCAGAATTCGAACTTTCCATTCATGTTACAGACGCTCTACAATCAAACTAAGCTCGTTCCACGGTCAATTTAGATCACGCCACCTTCGAACCTCCAACAGCCGACACATTCAAATTCCGAACGCCGTTTACTTTCGTCGCAGCGGCAGTGCATCAGCGTGTTCACCCGCCAGTTGTACAGGCCGTATTTCTTCTCCATGCCCCCGATCCAGAAGGGGCAGCGGAGGTCGTGCACTCGGCAGCACCGGTCCGTGCCGTGTACGCCAGTCGGTAGTGAGATGGGAACCGCTGCCCACCACTTGAGTGCCCGGCACGCCAGACTCGGTGGCTTGCGCTTTACTTGTCATGGTTCGGCGTCAGTTTAATTGGAGAATGCGGCGCTAATCTGCGGCAAATGCACGACTTTCTTCTTTTGATTTTAATTATGGAACACTTATGTTCTAGTTCTAGGGCTTCTTTTTTAGAAGTCGAATTTGGAATATTTCGATTTATGTATATGCAATGATTTCTTTTTAATTTAAAAATAGAATATGCTATCGTTAATATGAAACCGTAAAGTCGAAAAGACAATCATATGTTAGGATTCTTTACTTTGAGTGTTTGAAGTTGGAACATAACGATTTATGTATACTCTTCTTTAATTTTAAAACTGTATTTTGACGCGATGAGGTTTTGTTTTAAAAATGGAATGTCTATTTTGGGAATATGTACGATTACGATAACTAATAGATTTTAAGCCTAAATGCGGTAGATGTTTGTTCTCCGGAGAAGACTTTCAACGCTTGAAAGCCAGTCGTACTTGCATATTCTAATGTATTATTTAAATCATACATTAGATCATCAGATTCATCAGAATTTTTTTGTATCGTGTGATTTACAAAAGTTTGCAACTTCTTATTTTATTTTTATTGATTGTAAACGAAGGCAGAGAGACCTATGGTCCAGAAACAATAGACGTTGACAAACAGGTATTCTTTTATGGCAATGCGAACAGACTGTACTGTCGGTCCACCTGATGAATGTCACCGACCCCTAGGACGATGGCATACCAGTAGTATCGCCATGGCGCTGTACCGTAGACATAGAGCATTACGGATGCTCTCTTTCAAACCGGACACATTTAGTATTTGCACATTACTGCTTGCGTGAAATATGCACAGATGGTATGACCGCCGAGACGGATTACGCCACTTTAACTATTCTATCTATTTCAAAATAAACCGATTGTCTTTTTGAGGTGATAATTTCGTAAGCTTAAAGTCGTTTTTGTTTAACGCGTGACTAATATATGTATTAAACTTTTCGTTAAACGTTAAATTTAAAGAATAATCAAATAATATTATTTTAACAATCCCTATTGCATTTCACCAATCTATTTTCTAGTGCGATATATTTAAATATAATCGAACTTAATAATTATTCTTAATTATTGGATATTATTTTAAGTACAAAGATGGGTCGCTACCTTTTTGCTACATCATAATTAGAAGCGATTAAAAGATGTTTTTACCGTACAGACCACCGACGGATGTCTATGGTACTAAATAATAATCGTTATAAATTAGTAATAGTATCGAATTGAGCCATAAAGTCTTCGAGTCCGTCGCAGCGGCCATAGATCACGGGGTTTTATAGTTTTATTGAGACACTTCAGTGTCTCATGATGCTATTGTACATGTGTAGACATAAAAGTCAACAAAAAGCTTACCCATAGATCGTTACTAGTATCAACGTACTACGTTACTTTAATACGTTTGTACCCGTTATTATTTAAGCTGACATGAAGTTCCCTACAAATTTTAAAATTTTACTAAATGTTTATTCAAGAACTTAGTCAAATTCATTTTTTAAATTAAATTTAGGCTAAAAAAATTTTTATTATAAAATTTTCTTTATTTCATATTAAACATTTATGATATATTAAAATGCCTTATAGCTTCAATTAAATATGGACATTTACTGTAACAGTCATACATGAAACCCTACTAAACAATTCCCTATTATAACCGATTCTTTTGATATTTTTTTGAAGTTTATCAACATAGACTTATGCTACTTTCATTAACTATATAATACCTACAAAAATAATTTAAATGCTTTTTAAACAGCATATTTCAAATATTAATGTATCTTTACAGTAAACAATGTATTTGTCAACGATACCGACTGAGAAGTGTTTGAAACAGTCGAAGTATAATTTATTAATAATGTAAGTAATTAAACGCGTATAAAATCTTAAACGTCTTATTTATCTATATAGTATGCGAGTAAGCAAAATGCGTCGGAAGGACATTTAAAAAGTCGGTCCCGGTGGTCAAGACCATCTTTGGCAGACGTCATAAGATGTCAGTGCCTCAAATTTAACTGACTACTTTCAAGTAATTCATCGTTAGAATGCAGTATACTTTTAGGTGTGGAGGTGAATGCTCTCTGCGTAAAAACTTTATTCAGGTAAAATTCTGGACATCAGTTAACCATATACTAGTAAAAATGGCTGGTGAAAATAATTCAAATTCAATTCAAATTCAAATATCTTTTATTCAACATAGAGCTATCAACTCGCTTTTGATGTCAAAAATCTACCACCAGTTCGAGAAAAGAGACTATGACACGAGAAGAACCGGCTTAAGAGAGAAACACCATCCAATCCACTAATTTAGGATTTTTGGTTACTCCAAATATTATTCCCGACGTTTGGATTCTTTCCAGCATCCATGATCACGTGGAGACTTAAGTTGGAAATGATAATATATATATATATATATATATATATATATTATATATATTATATATATATATATTATATATATAATATAATTTATTGGCATTAGATTATGAATTTTTGAGATTTGATATAATATAATAATCGCGTAAATAAAAGAAATAATTCGAAAAATACGCGTTAGTAACGAAAAGTATTATTTTATGCCTGTTAAATAAAAGTATTTGAATATTACACTAGTATTTTATAGATTTCTCAACTGGATCGCGTTCGAAGCCAGGGGCGAAACTAGTGGGACGTTGATTGCTCTTATGATTTAGCACCACAATAAGGCCTTCCCTATCTTTACAACCATCTTTACTAGGAAGGGACTCGCTCTTAATTGGGGCCACCATTTGCGGCTCGTTACAATTAAATTGTTGACTATGTTGATGTATAGAATGGATTCTATTATACTTTTTGAGTCGAATATTCTTTGCATGTTGCCGGTACGGAATATTTTTTTTATATTCTTATGTGTGCTTTTAATAAATAATTATTAGTTGACTATATTAGAAAAAACGTCATTTTACATTTTTATTTTTATTTAAAACTTTAAAGGAGAATATATTTAGAAAAAAAAAACTTAAAATACTTGTCTTGGAAGAATGTACATTTTGAATACTGCTTCTTTTGGCCGACATCATAAAAGATGGAGATTCTCAATTCGGAGCGTATATTATGAGTTATGAGCGTTTTATTTATGTTACCTCGTTGTTCCGCTCCCAGTGCTAAAACACACACGTCAAATATACTATTTATTCGATTTACTCGATTAAATGACTTAACGGCCTTAAAAGACTTTGTTTTTTTTTTCCTTTTTGTTTGCAATATTTTTTTTAAATTTTGTTTACACATGTGACGAAAGGTATGAAATAATTTAAACTTTATTTTTACGTCTTTTAATCTGTGCGATATCGATTTAAGATTTGTTACTATTATTTATTTATATATTATGTTTTTTTAAGCTGCTGTCAAAGTCCGTACGGTTGTTAGATCAGGAAAAGGACGTAACCCTTGATGACGATGATTGATGCTTTAAAAAACTTAATCCGTCGTAATCATAATTGGCTAGGAGGATATAATAATATCACAAGAAAATTTGAACGAATTTAAGTCATTCGATAATATTTCAAGTATTGAAACATTTAAAAAGCGTTTAATAATTAAATAAACACAAATTTTTAAACAACATGTTCATTTGACATAAGAAAACAAAATTAAACACCAACGCATCTCATATTTAAGTAGTAATTTAATTTATCTCTCGCTAAAACGTCAACAGATTAGAAAATTAGTATCGGAATGCTGGCCGTAATCCATAAAAACCATGTCCGAAAAGGAATAAAAGTTAATGACATTAAAAACGGCGGGAAACCGTGACGTCACAGTTCTTGGATTGCTTTTTTTAGGTTGGAGTTTGTCGATTTCTGTCGAACATTGCTTGAATATTTAAAGTATAAATTTACAAGCAAAATGAGGATTATTAAATATAAAGTGTGTGATGATTTAAACGGATTTTAACCCAAATTGTTCTTTCAAGTTTTTTCAATGGGTATCAAGCCCTGAACATAATTTGCAGCAATTAAAGTTTATAAGCTTCTTAAGCCGATCTTTCCCAAACCATCTTTCCAAATTTAATAATCCAACCGGCTTGACATAGCACTAACTAATTTTTTTAATTATAAGATGTTACCGACATCAGCTTTATTGTCTTGTGATGAGATCCTTTAAGTAAAATCACCCTTCGACAGTAACTTTCAACTCCATTAAAATAATGAAGGCAACAATCTCTTTCGAACAAGAACTTATCTTCCTACGAAACACACATTCTGGTTCGCCAACAGCCATACATTCTTAGGAACCACCCACGGTTAGACCCCGGATTATAAACAAAATTTAAAATATCTAAGAACAAAGTTTACCAATAAATTTACTAAAGTTGTTTATCAAAAATTTTTAGCAGGTATTCGGTTTTGGAAAAATTCTTACTAATGTGAATTATTAAACTTTGTATTTAATTACAGAATCAATTATTTCCGAAATAATACCAATAGATTGTTAAATGGGCCCATTTTTAACTATCTTGAAAAAACTTTAGAAGTTGTTCGGTCAATCACAGACTATTCCAAACTGTGAATACATCCTATAAAGATTCCATTGGGATTTGAAAACCAAGTAGATTTAAATAATGACTTCTATTGATTTATAAAAACAAAATTCATAATCACGGGGGTTTTCAGAAGAACTGGCTGAAAAAAAACTTTTAACAACTTGAATCCCTGATTAAATTTGCTAAATTTAATTAATCTAAAATATTTAATTTTAAGTTTTGATACCCTTTATAAACGCTCGAAATCCGGCAAAAAAACTTTTAAGTACGAGAATACAATCGATTAGCTTGTTTGGTCTACGTGTTCCTGGGTGTCCTCTTCTTACCAGTTCGGGTTTGCCGCTACGCTTTTATGGTTTTCCATTTAATCTTTTCAAGTGGGATTTCCCCTAAAATTTTTTATTGGGACTTTATTTTTTTTAACAATATCAATTTTTTTTAGAAACATTTGAATGAGATTTACCTTTAATGTCCTAATTCTAATGGTCCTTTCCCGCCATTTTTTGGGGTATTTCCCAAAAAAATTTTTTTGAAAACCCCAAGGGCCAAAAGGGGCGAATAAGTACTTTTACCCAACCTACGGTGTTTTGCTATACGTTAGCTAGGGACACTGTGTTTATGTGTCAATAGCTAGTATATATATATATAGTATTATATAGTATTATATACTTGAGGTTGTATCTATTTTGTGCTAAGTGGAATTGAAAATTTAGCATAAGATAACAATTCACTGAGTTTTTGCCGGCTTCTGACTTGTTCAGAGGCGTCCTTCTCTAAACCGGTGGTAGCGTTATTGACGACCGATAAACAAGTGTAATACTTCTATAATAGATAAAGATATTTTCCTAATAGTAATTGGCATGGATATGTTTGAACGTTGGATATCACCATTAGGTAATATGAGGCTAATAAGTTTTCTAGCCATTAAAGTTTGACATAATAGTATGTTAATTAAGATACTTCAGTACTAATTTATATTTTGACGTGACAACGCCTTATGCGATTGCAGTTGAACCTTTTTAGGTTCAACTGCAATCGCATTGCTAGCCTTTTAGTAAAAACTAGGCTCTTTTCTTAAACCTAATATCGGCCTAGCGACACGAATATGCGACATATTAAGGTAATTTGAATAAGTGATTTCAAGATTTTACCTTTTATTTTTCTTTAGTTAAGAGACCCAATCGGCAAACAATGATAATTACACACTACTAGTTTTCGGCAGAAATTAGATTTGCACATATTGAGAGATTGAGGAAGAGGAGATTGAGAGATGAGTTGTTGAAGATTCGTGAGTGGCAGCCTTCTAGGCCATTGCAGTTTGGGTAGACACCCCTCCCCGTGAATAGAAGCCACGACCTGATGGGTGCAGGTCCTCAGGGTTGTCCTCTTAGTGTCTAGAGAAAGCCTATGCTTAGAGTGGACTTAAATAGGCTGAAACGATGAGCATTACTGAACATCAACTAAAAAGGGGTCTATAAATTTTCATTATATTAAAATAAGAGATGATTAGATGTTCTCTTATAACTTATAAGGTTATTAATTGCTTTAAAGTAAAGCAGATTCTTCACAACTGCAAATTTGTGTTTACACACGTTTTACATTTACCGTCTAAGAAAAACTAAGGTACTCAATGGATAAATTTAATGTTTTCCTTATCGCCATCATTTTAAACATGTACTTATTCTAGTTTGTTTGTCCAGCTTTTCTGTTTCGTTCATGCTTATTTCATCACGAGTTTATTAAATTAGTAATTTTATTTGTACATCCCTAACATCCTATACAGACTGAAAAATCTTTACAATGCTTACCACGAGCAGTTCCTCTCCCTCTCTGATCAGCTACACTCAACCTGGTCAACCCAAACCAAAAACCCGTCACCAAGCGTCACACGAAGCGCAACAAGTGCAAACGCGAAAATCCAAATCCTGCTTCAACTCAACCCAAAATTTGAAAACAATCCGCACCCAAAAACCAAAATAATCCTAGCTGTTGTCAAATATATAAAAAAATCCTGGCCGTTGTGAAAAAAAGAAAACAAAAAAAGATAAAAACCAACCTCCTATCGCAGGAGCAGTGCGAGACAGTATAGGGCCTAAAGTTAAACAGGCCGAATCGCCTGCCAAACGCGGGTATATTGGCCCTGCAGTGGTCGTGGGCCCTACAGCACCGGTCCTCGGCCCTATCGTCGCCTAGTTCGCTGTAGTTCTCGGCAAGCTGGCCCGCGCCGCACCACTTTGTCCCGGGCAATATCAGATTCTCCCTGAACGAGCGACGCGACCTGCGATTGGGCCGATGTTAATGGGAGCTCTCGGGAGTCTTTCTTAGTCCGAAAGGCATTAGTTGCGACGGTTAGTTCACTTGTTTTTGCACCTGGATTGAATTTGATATGGAATTCTTGTAAACAACCAAATTCTAATTATATCAGGTATTATACTTGCTTTTTGATAGTCGAAAATATCGTAATATGACGCTTCTGTCGTGAAAGGACCTAATGGCAGGTATTTATTGCTACATTGTTCCCAGATAAAAGCTTTTTTTAAATAAAGCTAATAAAAAGGCAGCATAAGACGCATATAATCCACTCACCGCCCCCACACGAGAATCTTATGTTAGGTTAACCTAGTAATTATGACGGCTGCGGTACCAATTACTGGAACATAAGACTCATGTTTTTGTTGGCACGCTATTGGTTTGGGCGTAAATGGCAACACTCAGATACTTCCCCAGTAGGTCCTTGAAAAAAGCTTTTCCTTTTTTATGGGACCTTTAATTTGAGCTACTGTCAATTTTTTTCTGTAAATCAAGCTGATCATTATATTCGCTATGGTTAGGTTGTTACAAGTATTCCATTTAAAATTTTATTCAGGTATAGGTATAAAAATGAAGTGTGTAAGAAGAACTAAGAAAGCAAATTATATAGTGTACTAGACATTAGTCTTTTAGGCGTGGTTATAGTTACTTTTTTAGCAGTGATGAACTTTGAAAAGAATAGATTGTGTATCAAGGCCAACAGTGGTGTTATCGTAAAAAGATGAAGAATTAGATTAGTTATACCGAGACAAATGTTATATCATCTTAGCCTGAATTGTGATATTAAAATGATGAATATAACTTTGTTTTAGTACATTTGTTAGTAGAATTAGTAATCTGTTAATAAAACTGATTGGATTTTGCACTTTTAGATAGTACTAAGTTATAAGTTATGTGATAAAAATGTCTTTAAGTTAGTTGGTTTAAGCGATGTTTGATTTGTTACTTTCGGGCCCGTTATGAAGTATATTTATCATAGAATGGTGCTGGTCGGCTAGATATGATGAATAGACATAAGTGATTCTTCTGCAGTTTTCGTGACTTACATGTAAAATACACGTCCAAGGTGTTTGTGGCAATATACAACGGTCATTAAAAAGCAGTTGCAGAGATGTATATTCAATCTAATTGGGATGACGTTGATAACAAGTAAGTTACAGGATAACTTGGCAGCAATGCTGAACTGCTATCAAAAGAAAGAATGTAGATAACTCATAATATTTAGAGGAACTATTAAAATTTTATGAACTAGTAAAATTTGATAAGTAAAATAGAATATGTGTATATGAATATGCTACTATAACATTAATTCCCGATAGGAAATGTAAGCTTTATCTGAGATAATTATAAGTGGACCAAGTCGATCAAGCTGTTAGTAACTTGAAGCTTACGTTGCGGTTAGTAAACTGTCAAGTTATGACTAGGTAAAGCTCGGAAGGGATTGCATTTCACTATGGTCTAATAATTTCAACATGATCGATTATGTAAGAATAGTGACTTCAGCCAACTAAGCTAAGTATTATCAGAATATTTGCAAATATGATGATAAGGCTTTGTGATACATGCTGTGCCCTTGTTGGTTGATTGAAATCAAGATGTCAATCAAGCGACGATTTACCAATAAAAACCTATTCTGCTTCCGTAGCCTAGTGGTTAGGGCGTGAGCTTTAGAAACCGGAGATCGTGGGTTCGAATCCTGCGGTCAACTCGTCGAACTCAACAAATTTAATTGTTTTTTACTAGTTGCTTAGGGCAATTTGGGCCGATCACCCAATTGTCTGAAAAGTAAGATGATCCATGCGTCGGATGGGCATGTAAAAAGTCGGTTGACCCACCAACCCGCATAGGACCAGCGTGGTGGGATACGGTCCAAAAACCCTCTAATGGGTAGTGGTGTATTAGGGGAGGCCTATGTCCAGCAGTGGACTATCACATGCTGATGATGTAATGTGTGTGATGTAAAAGCCTATTTGTATCACTACGACATTAATGTAGGTGATGTTGATTCACTAAAATAATTAACATAATTTTCGTGAAGTAGAAGAGCATAAATATCAATAGTATGATGATATATAACCAGTTAAGGACCAGAAATATGTCAATGACAACGATTTTAAGTTGGTAAGAAAAATAATTCCATTAAAACAATTCAAATTAAAGTTGTTTAATATTTTATAGCGTTTGTTGTTGGAAATGTTCTGAAACGTCATACGCAACATGGAGTATTTTGTTCATAATATTCTCATAATGTTATTACAAAAATCATGACGGTTTTTGTGGCTGCTAGCTGTCGGGAATTAGGAATGGAATTTACCGGGAGCGTGTCAAATGAACCGCGAAGATACAAACGATTAGATGGTGAAATAGGTGAACGACAAAAACCTAGCAACTGCAGCCTTGATATTTATTATTTAATTTATAAACTGACGAGTCAGCTAAAATTTGGCCGTTAAGAAATCATAGCTTATGCAAAGCGAGGAACATCTTTAATCAATATGCGGGTAAAATTAAATATAAATGATGTCGTTTAATAATAAGTTTGATAATAAAAGATCAATGTAACGAGTAAATGCATAAATTAAGCAGTAGCAGGTGAAGTAAGGATTGAAGTAATGGTGATAATGCGTATGTTAAAGAAATAATTTTGTTGTGTTTAAAGTTTGTAATGTTATAAACCTTTTTTTTGGTAACTATGAAGTTATGCTTGCCTATTGTAACTGCCTCCGTAGCCTAGTGATAAGGGCATATGCTTCAGAAACCGGAGGTTGTGGGTTCGAATCCTGCGGGGACTCAACAAATTTTCAATGTTGTTTCCTAGTTGGTTAGGGCATCACCCAACTGTTTGAAAAGTAAGATGATCCATGCGTCGGATGGGCATGTAAAAAGTCGATCCACCCACCAAACCGCAATAGGCTAGCGTCTAATACGGTCCAAAAACCCCTATAGAGACGGCGGTGCATTAGCGGAGGCCTATGTCCAGCATTGGACTAATACAGGCTGATGATGATGATGGTAAGACAAAGTTTGAAGGAAGCTACCGTTCTCATAAACTAGGCGACTATCACTTTTTGCTAAAAGTGAACGCGACACGCACAGAATGTACGTCAGTTAGGTATTTACCGTGTCTTCTAAGGATGCTGGTAAGAATCCGAAACGTCGGGAATAATAAATATATTTAAGTAACGCGGAAAATCCGTAGATTAGTGGATTTGATATGTATAATAATCGCGTAAATAAAAGAAATAATTTTATGGTACGGATTTTATCGCGTTTATTTACATTATTGGGGTAGACTACCCCGTGACGAAGGCCGCTGGAAAGTATTCGAAACGTCGGGAATTTAAAAATGTACAATGAACGCGATTAAATCCGTAAAGTCATTTTATTTAATAATGTATAGTATTCGCGTAAACAAAAGAAATAATTAACAACGAAAGTAAAGCCATTGCAGGTTGACAGGCTGATATATAAATAATGTTGCAATGTTCAGTAAGAGATTTATGACTACACTGAATGATTAAAAGAAAATACTAACTCATATAATATTGACAACGCTCTTAATAATAATGTGCAGAAAATAATAAGTGAGAAAACGCAATAAACTAATTTAAAATGTAGTAACATAAAAATAAAATTCTAACATGACGCGCATACACTTTCCAGCGGCCGTGGTCACGGGGTAGACTGTCTACCCCGTGTCCGTGTAAAATAAACGCGATAAAATCCGTAAAGTCATTTTATTTAAAAGTGTATAATATTCGCGCAAGCAATAGAAAAAATTTTGATCATATTGTTTTTTTCTAGTTGGTTAGGACAATTTGAACTGATCACCTGGTGGTGTGAAAAGTAAGATGATCCATGCGTCGCATGGGCATGTAGAAAGCCGGTTCATTAACCGCATTGGACCAGCGTGGTGGTATACGGTCCAAAGACCCCCTAATAGAGAAAGCGTGCTTTAGAAGAGGCCTATGTTCAGTAGTGGCCTAACACAGGCTAGTAATGATAGTAATGAAATTAAAGTTACGTGCTTATAAATTGAACACTTTTTGCAACAGACTACATACACATAAACGTAGAACCAAGGAAAAAAAATGTAAATTAAAAATTCGACATTGATTAAAAACAAAATCGTAATATTCTTTCGTATTAGATTAAAAAAAAAATTTGAAACTTTTGAGAAAAATGTCAATATCTCATTCTGTATTTTACGAAGTTTTTGGCAAGTCCAAGTTTTGCCGGGAAGTAACATGAAGTTGAAGCTGTTAATAACGGATTATTTAGCTAATATATATATACTATACATAGTGAAGAATAAAAAACAATTTTAACGTTTAAATATAGATCTAGTTGTTACTCATTTTAGCTTTAAGTAATTATCAATAGTTTATATCTGATAGATACCACGTAAGTATATAACAAAGTCGCTTTCTCTGTCCCTATATCTATATGTATGCTTAAATCTTTAAAACTACGCAGAAGATTTTGATGCAGTTTTCTTGTAATATATAGCGTGATCAAAGTGGAAGGTCCAAATTCAATTCAAATTCAAATATCTTTATTCAATATAGAAGTTTACACTTGCTTATTGATTGTCACACACACTACCACCGGTTCGGAAAAGGACGCCTCAGACCTGAGAAGAACCGGCGAAAGAAACTCAGCGGGCTATTTTTTAAGTCCATAAGTATGATTCCTGCATAATATTGTGGCGATGTCACTATTGCACCCGTGCCGACTGCTAGTATTTTATAAACAACCTAAAGTTTCTACGGATTCTTTTTATACTATTTTTTTCTTGTTTTTATATATTTTTTCTTGTAACAGTTTGCTTAATATGAATAAAATATGGTGGATATCAATGCATACACATATCTCGCAGATAATGAACCGATATAAATAAACACAATCTACGTTTTGTTTATGGTTAGTCACACGACCATAGATAATGGAAGGACGCAAATGAAAGAGGTCGTTGCATTGATGACGCTTGTGATATATACTGTGCTTGGAAAGTGAAATAGACATATTATAAACATATATAAATGTGCAATATTTTGAGTAAATTTAATGGTTTTATACACTCTCTTTCTATTAATTTATTATATATATCTGTATAAGACGGATAAAAGGAAATCAATTCACGTAAAGAAAGATCGCAATTGGTTGAATATCGTGTAGGATTTGAAATTATCAGATATCCAGCAATAATAATGATGATGCAATAAGATTTGTCTCCAAAAAACTTTGTAATGTAGGGCAAATTTCTTTTCCAAATAATTGATAGAATAATGCTCGTACTATGGCAACACAATGGCAGATGAAAATATAAGATCAAAATCGACTTTTATTTAAAAAAAAACAGATATTCAAGTGTAACAAAAAATCTAAACTGTACAGATATATCTCTTACAAAGATAATTGAAACCACAAACCACATACAATTAACGAATATAATCAAATCTTAGCATAGTCTGTGTAAATGATAATAAAACACAATCAGTATTGTCGGTGGACAATACCGATGAGTAAAAAGAAATATATAGAAAATTGTCCAGTTTAGAGAGCGTATAAAACCATTACAGATAACAAAAATCCCCACCCGAAAACAATAAAACTATTGTTATTTACGTTATATTAATAACTACCTCGACAAAGTCTGTTCTCCCACTCGATTCCTGTTCGCCATCATACTTCAGCTCCTCATGCCGCTCCAGACAGTCCATCTTCAGCCTGTCATAGTCCAACCACTCCTTGACATTCGGCGGGAGATTTTCGCCCTCTTTCAGTAACCTCAAAGTCATGTTACCAAAATGGCGGTAAAACCTCTCGTTCCCATCAAAAACGTCACCTTGTTTCTTGTAAGTTTGCTCTTCCAGTGCCAATTTTAATTCTTTTCGTAACGTTTTTAAGAAATTACGAGTCGTTTTTGTATCTGTGACGTATTCGCAATCTTGAACGAGACCGTTAGAATTGTATATCACTTGGACAAGATGGCCGCCGTCGGTCAGCTGACGAAGCTTTATACCGCCTCTAGAACAATAGAGAAATTTGTTACTATAGAACTAGTAAATTAATTTAAATACTAAAAATAAATAAAATTGGTGAGTCTGTTTGTAACATCAAAATAAGAACCTTTGAATGAGCGTTGTGATATATAATCGGAGCATAGAACAAAATATTTTTTACGTGACATCTTATAAATTGGTTTAAGCTAGTGTCACAGCGCCGCTCACGTAACGCTCTCCGTAAGCAACCATAAGAGAAAGTGAGAGGCACGCGTCTCTTACTCGTGCGCAGTTGGCCTGCTTAAGTGAAGAGAGACAGAGAGAAGAGAAAGAGGGTTGTTCCTTCTTCCTACAATGCGAATGAAAATTTACATTACAATCATTCTAGCACTTTAAGACGTTGTCACGTACAACTCTCGGCCGTATACCGATTTTACAGGCAACCAATTTTTTTCTTGTATTAGTTTGCTTAATTTTTATTTAATTTTGTCCGTCTGCTCGTGTATTTGATTGCTAGTACGATTTTGACGGGACTTTTTCTGATACATTTAGTAATCTGGGAATGTCTTACTCGTCCCGGTCGCTTTGTACAATATAGCAGTACAAAGTATATAGTATAGTATATAGTATAAAGCGACTAATTGTACCATTTTAAAGATAAAACTACATCATAATAGTTCGATGATAAATTCATTCAATATTGTTACACAGAATTATTTAAAAACGAAAGATGTAATTAAAGATTAATAAAATATAAACTGGCTTCATTATTTAAAAGTACAGACGTTTCTATTTTAACTTGTTGTGCATGAACTTTAGGGATGATAGAATACAATTAATAGGAAACGTGAGCGTATTATATCAATATTAAGTGATTTCACCATCATCATCGGCCTGTGACAGTCCACTGCTGGATATTGGCCTCTCCTAATACACCCCTATCTATTAGGAGTTTGGACCCTATCCCACCACGCTGGTCCAATGTGGGTTAGTGGGTGGACCGACTTTTAACAGGCTCATCCGACGCATGGATCATCTTACTTTTCAGACAATTGAGTGATCAGCCCTGATTGCCCACACCAACTAGGAAACAACAAATTTGTAAGTCCCCGCAACATTTGAACCCACGACCTCAGGTTTCGGAGGCAGCAGAATTTAGTCATTCAAAAATACTTTAAGATTTCACAACTACTTCAATTTCACAAGACACGTTATTATCAGAGGCAAATACGTAAGAAATGTTTGAGCAATAAACACGATCCATTCACTGTCGAGGGAAAGTATTTCAATAACAACTTTCACGGTTTGCAACCGTTTAAAGAGTGCAATTTTAATAATAATGCATCCAGAAGTAAATTAATGTATATTAGCTTCAGCCCGCGACGCGATATCATATATAAAAAAAGAATTAAAAAAAATGGTTACTCCTAAGTTACGTAAGTGGCTTATGTCTTATCTTAATCTTTTAGTGAAGGTTTCGTCAAAATCAGACCAGCCATTCTAGAGACATAACAGACAGACCGACAAAAAATGTGTCTTTGCATATATAAGACTATGTACTCATTTACAAGAACCGCCTCCGTATTGGCTCTTGCTTTATAAACCAGAGGTCGTGGGTCGAATTCAGTGAGGAAACAACTTTGTTCTATTGTTGATTTCTGGTTGGTTAAGACAATTTGGGCTGATTACTCAATTGTCTCAAAAGTTAGATGATCCATGCGTCGGATGGGCATGTGAAAAGTCGGTCTACCCACCAACCCGCATTGGACCAGCGTGATGGGATACGGTCCAAACCCCCTAATGGAGAAGGCATGCATTAGGGCAGGTCTATGTCCAGCAGTAGATTAACACAGGCTGATGACGATGATGATGTTGACTCATTTAAAAATGATTATTTCAATGTTATAAACAGATACTCCAATATTATTTATCTGTATAGATATAATAAACAGTCAACATCACCGAGTTAAAGAATGGAAGGAGTATGTACAAGCAATGTACACATGGCAACGAGACGGTGATTGACATCTCGGTGACAGTTGAACAATCAGAACGTCTAGTATATATATATATATTATATTCATATTGGAGATTTAAAATATCCAATTGCATTGACAGAAAACGCAGGATAGTTTCGTGCAAGGAGCATGTTGTTCATCCGCTTTGTTGTTGTCGCGCAAAATAATTATACAATATTTTGTACCGGCAGAGTATTACCTTAATCGATAAATAAAATATCTATACTTTTGTACATGATCTATCAATCTACATATAAAAAAAAAAATATTATTAACAACTGTAGTTAATATACCAACTAACTATAGTTGATTGAAATTAAATTCAAAGTTACAAAGATATAATTTATTTTAATATATCATTTTACTTTTTAAACCTTCCCTGGTCTTTCACAAATAATTCGAGACCAAAGTTAGCCAAGTCGCTTCAGCCGTTCTCGAATTTTAGCGAGATTAACGGACAGCCATTGATTTATATATATATATAAGTAGATTTAATTTTGAAGTCGTTCATATTTTCTTTAAAACTTCACGTTTCTGCTATCCGTAAAAGTAACTATTTTAAAAGAATAATAAAATGACAATTTAATATACATATTTATTATTAACCGCTCACTGTAACCATTAAAACGAATCTTACAACAAATAAATTCAACATTTGTAGTAATAAATACAACACAAATCAATTACTACATTAACAACAAATAGTTTAGGGGGGAATTAATGTGATCCTAACGCGGTCATTTAATCTGTACCGTTCGCCGGTTCGCGCGCTTTTGTGCCAAATGTCAAAGTGACAGTACCAATTGGCCATCGATAAAAGTATCGGTTACAGATTCGAACCCCCGACATCGGCATGTCTATTATAGTTAGCGGACGGGTTTATGCAGAAGTGAAGGAGTACAATATGCTGTATAAATGAAACTAGCTTTTCGTCACTCGCGTTATTTTTATATATTTTTTAAATGGATTTTCTTACTCTTATTTTAGTTATCCCCCTATCTATATATATATATATATATATAAAAGAGATTCCCACCTATATGTTTACTCATCACGATATCTCTGAAACCATAAGGCGTAGCGACTTGAAATTTGGTAGGAATATTCCTTTCGCGAGTAAAGTCGGCTATGAAAGGATTTTACGAAATTCCACTAGGGGTTGCGGGATTGCTAGTTAGATATAATGAACGATGACAGACTTGATTCTCACTGCAATGGATATATTGTGTGATGAACGCAGTGCTTCTACTGTTTAGATTATGTTTTATTATCATTTACACAGACTATACTAAGATTTGATTATATTCGTCAAAGTATGTGGGTTCAATTCTCCTGTAAGAGATATATCTGTACAGTTTGGATTTTTTGTTACACTTGAATAACCCACAAGGGGGTTGGGGTTACAAAACTAAAAAAAATGGAGTGTCTGTGTGGCATTTAATTAACTGTTTTAGAATGATAACATAGTGATATATAACCGGTACATGTAACAAAAAAGCTTTTATCAAATTATTGTCTGTTTGTACTGGCTAATCTCTGGAAAGGCTGATCCGATTTTGATGGGACTTTTAATGAAAGATAGCTAAAGAAGAAAAAAATAATTGTTTCTTTTTATAACGCTACAAAGTGACCGGCCACATCTAATAAGTAAATTACCAATGAAAAACAAGTCTGTTAAAAATACTTAGGTCAAACTGTATTGTGTATTATTTCCTAAACGAATTTTAGTACCTAAAACTGAACACCAAAAATATTACCTAATATTTAGGTAAATTATTTTAATCAATTTCATCATCATCATTAGCCTGTGATAGTCCACTGCTGGACATAGGCCTCCCCTCGTACACCCCTATCCATTAGTTGGTTTTTGGTCCGTATCCCACCACGCTGGTTCAATGCGGGTTGGTGGGTGGACCAACTTTTTACCTGCCCATCCGACGTATGGATCATCTTACTTTTCAGACAATTTACAAATGTAATTTACTCAAACTGTTTTAATTAATTAAAACTCATCTTATATTAATTGTCTAAACGAATCCATCTCGCTTAACATTATTCACCTTACCCCTGCACAAGTTCGGTGGTGTAATAGTCGATTGTACGTCCCTCGTGGCTAATCCACTTTGTAGAAATGTTGCCCTCTATAGTACCCGACGAAATTATTATTTAATCTGTGTACATTACATTGAAACTGAAGTGCTTTATGGGGCGACTTGAAATCATAGGGTGACACCGTGTGATGCATTCAAGTTCTGTACAAATAAATAAAACTAGAGTGTCCGTTTGTAACATCAAAATAACCGCTTTTAAATGATTACATTGTGATATGTAACTAGTATATGAAAGGAACATTATGTTTTTTGTCTGACTGTATGTACGTTTGTTACTGTGTGGCTAATCTCTGGAATGACTGGTCTGATTTTGATGGGGCTATCTCTTAAAGATGACCGATATAACTGGGAATAACTTAGGCTATTTATTAAAAAAAAAACATTTTTTTTAACATATTACCACGCATAGGAAGTCGCGGGAAACGGTAAGTCTATCTAAATATATATATAAAAATGCTGTTCGTTAGTCTCGCTAAAACACGAGAACGGCTGAACCGATTCGGCTAATTTTGGTCTTAAATTATTTGTGGAAGTCCAGGGAAGCTTTATGAATATAAAATTATCGGAATTGAAAAAAATATTTCTTTCTACCTACAATTTTTTTCTGAAGAGATGTCAAATAAACCTAATTTCTCTTAACTACAGTGAGTATATTTAGGTACTAAAGTTGTTTACTATCTATCAGATTTTTTGATACTATTATCAAATATAGATTGATAAATCTTATATTATTATTATATGTTATGATATTATTATTATTATATGAAAGTATAGATCTTTTATTTATTTATTTATTGTGGTAGCACAAAGTCTGCGGGTGATGTACTTTTGAATAAAATCTTTTATTGCAATAGTACCTATAGCCGATTTTTGTATTGATTTTAAACATAGTAATTTACGGTAATGAAATGATGTCTTATATTTAGTGTTGTTATTGATGAATCCTTATCGAGATTTAAAATATTAACAGTAAAGGACCGCATATGTACGAGGCCGGTTAGTTTCTTTGTTCATGTCTATTTCAAATGTATTTTGAATAAGTTAATTGCCCTAACCAACTAGGAAACAACAATGAAAAGTTGTTAAGTCCTAACAGGATTTAAAACTACGACCCCGGTTACTAAAGGACAAGCCCATATCACTAGGCTCAGAAGGGCTAAGTGATGAATTCTACAAATTCGGTGCACGCTATACCTAAAAAAAATATTCTCTATGGTCTTTTTATTGATTCATAGAAATATGCCTTGGTATTACTTATAATCAATATACCACCCACCAACCCGCATTGGACCAGCGTGGTGGGATACGGTCCAAACCCCCTAATGGGTAGGGGTGTATTAGGTTAGGCCTATGTCCAGCAGTGGACTAAAACAGGCTGATGATGTGATGTGATGTGATTATAATCACAGGAGAAATTAGATATATATATATATATATAGAGATATTAGATGAATAAAGAACATTGTCAGAACAGTGTGCAAATTCATTGCGAACCCACATCGTATTTAGTTCACTTCTAAAACCGATTGCGGACTACTTAGAGGACATTAACGTAGACGTGAAAGCATTGTGCTGTCCTTCGTAACTTCGTATTCGAACACGCTATACCTTTATATGTTTATTCGTACGCGAATACGTATTTAAATTAATTATTACACATTAAATCTTATTTTTTTAAAGCATGGCAGAATGAGTACAATGCTTTTGTCCAAGCCAAGTTTAATGAAATTAAAAATTAAATAAAGAGACGTTAAACTTTTGCCGCCAAAACTTATTGGTTTTGAATGAACAAGAAATATGCAATTTTCTTTAACTTTTTCAAAGTAAGCTGCATTAAATTCATTAATTGAATTGCGTCCCGTTTATGTGAAATAAGTTTATATATAAGTGAAACGTGTAATAAGTTTTTTTAATAACATTTTTTTATGGATTCATTTTGCTTTATATATGACATCTAACGTTTGTAACGCTAGCGTATATTAATATAGTAAACTAAATCATATCTGCAATTTTAAACAATATTTGATTCGAATACATTTAGTGTAAACAATTACGTGAATATTCAGATACTAAATTGAACAACAATTAGACTTTGTATACAGCATTTCTAGACTTAATTTCGATGTGGTATAATGAATAATATACGTTATTAGACGTTCCCGCCATCTTCGTTTTCACGCGTACTCTGACAGCGCGCCAAAAGAGCAACAGATAACAAAGTAATTTACCGCCGTCCGTCCTAATGGCGGATGGTTCTTTTTTAATTTGACTCGTTTGAAGTGACGAACGTTTTGTGCATGCATCCGAGTGATTTATGCGTCGATCGGCGAATGGCAACACCAGTGTATTATAAGATTAATGTAAATCGTGAATATTTGCACCGTATTTTAGGTTAATATGTTTTTATGTACGTTTATTTAGGTAAAAAATCATGGGAATTTTTTTTTTTTTTTTCATTAATTTGTTAAGCCGCAGTTATTAGGCATGCTATGTTAACCTACAAATTACTGTGCATTAAAGAAAACTGTTTATATGTAGGATTTAATATAACATTTGTTGGTAAAGGTTTATAGGTGGTAGGTCCCCTTTTTACAGGGGTCCGTCTGGGTTGGTACCACCGCGGTGCCTATTTCTACAGATCAGTAGTGTGAAAACACTACTGTGTTCCGGTTTGAAGGGCACCGTAGCCAAATTTACTGGGTAAACCAGACCTAAAATCCTATGTATGTAACACCACTAGTATTGCCAATGTCCATGGGCGTCGGTCGACACTTTCTATTAGGTGGCGTGACTGATTCTGTACTTGAAAATCCCTAAAAACTTATTTATAGGTCAAATTTTGTATATGCTATTATTTAATATATATATAGGACCGAAGTTTCTTACCGTTTCTTCTCTGGATGGGTCTGAGTTCGCTCAGTAGGGCCTAAATTGAATAAACAATTGTTACTTTTACATTGAACTGAATAAATAATTCAATAGTTTTGGATAAAATCAATTGAATATATATGTTACTCTTGCGATATTTGTTTTTAAAATAAAACAATGAAAGCTAAAAATCCGGCTATCAAGTTGTTTTTAAATGCATTCCAGAGCTAAAAAGTTATTAAAAGTACATACACAAAGTCTTATATTAAATATAGAAGTCACTAAACGTTTTATCCTCATATTTGACTACATTTCGCGATTGTTTATGTTATTTTTCCACTTCTTTCCTTATTAAAACAGTTGATGTCATACCCAATTAATTATTCCCCGATATTGTTTAGAAATCTGTATGATTTATCATCTGTGGCGATCATTAGCCGATATCAAGTCGGCTCTACAGCTCGTTACGCTCGAAACGTCATTTAAGCAGCCCGCATACGGCTTATAAATTTAGTGAAATCTATAATTGCAACCTCCACATCTTTTATATAAACTAAAAAAAGCCAATTATAATAAGAACACCGAAAAGGCCTTAAATGTACTATAACATAACATTTATATTTAAATATATATTAAATTTAAGTGATATGTAAATAATATTTTTGTTAAAGTAAGAAAAAACCAAATGTATGTTCGATATAGTCGAAAATTAAATAAAAATCATCAGTTTTAGGTATTTAATCGTATTTCAGTACTGTTAAGGTGCTTCAAAATTATTAAAAATTTTTTAGTGCCTTTCTTGCGCTCGTGGTTACGGGATGGACTAAGATGTAGACATTCATAATGTCAAAGAAAACCGTATTTGTTTATCATTAAGCATTTGCTTAAACAACAAATATAATATATGTATATATATATTCACTTACGCGATAAGTATAATTATAAAATTTTTCTTTCACAAAATGCTTATTTCATTTTTAACAGATGGTATAAAAGAGTCAATAACTTCGAAAACTATTTAAAAAATTATCAAACAAAAAGCTTATAAATTCTATCAATAAAAAGGTGTACAATAGTAAAACAAAACAACACATCGGAATCTTAAGGCGTCGTGATTCACAGACCGTTAACTTATCAGGCGATAGAGAATTTAAAAAAAAACGCGTTCGATTTTCGAATTTAGAAATGATACATTGACGTTCGCGCCATTATAAATGCAGTTCGAAAACTACCGTTTACTTTCTATTACATAAGACATAAAGTAGTTTTTTGAATGTGTTTAATTTTATTAGTGTTTTATATAAATTTGTCGTGCATTATAAATGAATTCGGTAATAAATCTTCGTGGGGTTTGTAATGAACGAATGAATATTGAGTTATGAGCTGAAGGGAACGCGTTATGTGAATGATTGAACGAGTCGGTAGGTCGCTCACTATTTTATCTGTTGTCTTCGCGGCGTTAAAATATTTTTTATCTACACTTCTATATTTTTTATGGATATCAATTTTTCTTCTAATTATTAAAAGTATTATGTTAACATGTATAATAATTGCGTAAATAAAAGAATTACGTAAACTGATATATTTAAAAGTCGTACGTGAACCATCAAGTGATCTGGTCACCAACGCAATAGATGGAGTGCTTTAAAGACCCATTTGTCACTATGGAGACTTACCAATGAGCATGCTAACAAGACTATAGGACCAATGCGAGGTGTGAACAGGTCTTAAGTAGTCACTTAACACCTACACTGATGTAATGTATGCACGCAGTCGGTGGTAAGTACACGAGTGCGTATACACCAACGGAACAAGCGTTCGCAGTCAGTTAAACAAGGAAAAGTGCGTATGCATTAACCGAATGCGCGTATATTGACTAAATTAAAGTCTCCAAACGTTTAGTTTTCGACAATAATAATAATATTCATTGTTAGATACAAAAGAAACTTTTGACTGTAATTTGAAACTATTATAGATTAATTACATAATAATACACAATCTATATAATTAAATAGAATTCGTGTGTCTGTTTGTAAGATAAAATTAGCCATTGATATATATATATAACCGAGACATAGAACATAACTTAACCGACCCCTTCTTCGCACGGGAGTTGTGCTGATAGAAAATATACCTACAATATTAAACAAGAGTTATTCATATAAACCTTCCTCTTCAATCACTCTATCTATTAAAAAACCGCATCGAAATCCGTTGCGTAGTTTTAAGCATATATAGGGATATAGGGAGGGTAAAAGCGACTTTTTTTCATACTATGTACTAATAACATTTTATAAATTTTTGTTGTCAATTCTGACAGGACCTTTACCGGAAGTTAGCCGACGATACTGGGAGCACCTATCTCAAAGGGCGATGGGACGGATAACCGACACGTACTTAACAGACGATTAGGTGATTAGCCCAAATTGCCCTAACCAACTAGGAAATAGCAATGAAAATTTGTGGCGTCCCAGCAGGATTCGAACCCACGACTTCCGGTTTATAAAGCACACGCCAATACCCATAGGCTACGGAGGCAGTCGATATATCCATTGCAAATATCTTAATATAACACGACAAAAGACGTGAATAGACTGCCTATATTGGATACAGATTTACTTTCATATTATCCTTAACTAAAGGTAATAACCAGTTTCTTTGAAAGACCTGAAATATTGGCTTTTGCAATATTGCTTATTTATAACGCACATCCTTCAAATTTGTTCGCTAGAGCGATTCGAACCTGCGCTCGGATGACTTAAAGTCTATTTCCTAACCACTGAACGCATGCCCAGTGCTAATAACTGAATGCCGCAAACCTGTTGCGGTTTTAAGTGAACACATAAACAATGCTTATTCAAAGCGTTAACAGAGCTTTCAATTTCTGCTATGTTTTCAAATATAAGGCATAAGTCAATATATATATATATATATATATATATATATATATATATATATATACAAGGACAATACAATAGGAGATAGAGAGTTGGAGATTGGTATCATTATCACCATCATCATCAGCCTGTGTTAGTCCACTGTTGGACATAAGCCTCCTCTAACGCACGCCTTCCCCATTAGGGAGTTTTGGGACCGTTACCCACGGTCCAATGCGGTTTGGTGAGTGGACCGACTTTTTACATGCCCATCCGACGCATGGATCATCTTACTTTTAGACAATTGGGTGATCGGCCCAAGTTGCCCTAACCAACCAGAAAACAACAGTACCACAAAGTGTTTCCCCGTGAGATTTGAACCCATGACCTCCGGTTTATAAAGCAAGGACCAACGCCGTTAGACCACGGAGCCTTTGTATTTATATGATCTAAACATATAAATAAAATTTAAGTGTCTGTTAAAAGAAATGTAGTCTAAAGTCATTCAATTATTATGATTTCGTACAAGTTCATTCAATTCAAGCTATCTTTAAACACAATATTCCAAGTGTTGAATAAAAATGCATTTCTTGTGAGTACAAAAATACATGCTCCACTTTCAATATCCAGTTTCCATTGCAAAAGGTTATCATTTTGAGAAGTAATACCGCATTCTTGTGTCGTGATAAATTTGCTGCTGATAATCTTGACGTTCTATACCAATAATATAAAGACGAACGATCCGTGTCTTTGTCAGAATTTTGGTAATGAATAAACTTACTTTGGGCGGATCACCCAATTGTCTGAAAAGTAAGATGATCCATGCGTCGGATGGGCATGTAAAAAGTCCGTCCACATACCAACCCGCATTGGGCTAGCGTGGTGGGATACGGTCCAAAACCCCCTAATAGAGGCCTATGTCCAGCAGTGGACTAGCACAGGCTGATGATGATACAAATAAATGAAATTGGAGTGTCTGTTTGTAACATTAAAGCAACCGTTTTGAAACAACTGAAAGATATCTGATATGACTGGGAGAAACTTGGGCTATATTATTTAGTAGATACAAATATTTTCATGTATTACCACGCAAAAGTCGCAGGCAGCCACTAGTCTTTAAATAATAATTAAAGCTAGCAACACATTATATAACGTTCTTGTTACGTTAACTATTCGCCAATTGTTGAATTCGCCGAAATGTCCTTGAATCGTTCGAATGAATTTTGGCGGGAGAACGTCAAATAAATTGACATCAATCAAAGATGGCGACCGGGTGTTGCTATCCGTCTGGTGTGGCTTTTAAAAAGAAAAAAATACACTATTCGTTACACTGGCAACCATGGCAATAAAGGGGCTTCGTATGTCTATGGTTCTTATCAATGAACTAGTTACTGTCGCGTGGAAATATATAAAAAAGATGTATTAGTTTTTTTAAGTGACTAAGTTACTACCAATTACATAAGGTATCTTTTAGTGAAAATCCCGTCAAAATCGGTCAAGCCGTTGGAGAGATTACCGATGACAAACAGGCAGACAAACTAACAAAAGATCTGTTTTGTTGTATGTACCGATTTTATATCGCTTTTTATAGTTCAATTCAATTGTAGTGTCCGTTCTGTAGTAGCAGACTATAACATAGCCCGCTCGACGCACTGAGACAATCATGTTATATATCTTTTATCTATTAATTTCACTGGCTACGGTGCCCTCAAAACCGGAAGACGGTTGTGTTTATACTAGCTAGGTCTTTTTTACGAGGCACCAAACTCAATTTCAAATTCAAATCTCTTTATTAAACATAGGAGCGATACACTCACTTATTGGTTGTCAATAATCTACCACCGGTTCAGAAAAGATCGCGACTAACCCGAGAAGAACGAAAGAAGAAAAGAAGAAAGAAGAACTCAGAAGGACTACTTTTCTATTCTTTTACAATAAAAATGAAATAATAAACTAATAAAAAGCCCGTAGCGAGTACTCAATTACCAAAGTGAAAGTGACCATCAGGGATAGTACCACCGCGGTATCTATTTCTGCTGCAAAGCAGCATGAAAACAATACCGTGTTCCGGTTCAAATGGCACCGTCACCAGCGTATTTATTGGGTAACTTCCTAGGTACGGTAGGCGAATAGTTCGTGAATCCCTTGTATTGGCGTCGATGACCACTTTCCATCAGGTGGCCCGACTGCTCGTCTGCCTACTGTATGATCTAAACACAACTATTAACTAAATCTTCGCTTTCCGGTGCAAAAGGCACAGCGGTTGTACGTCCCCAGACCAAATTCTTTCGACTGTCGACCCCGAATTATACTGACCATAAAGTTTAGTTTATATCATCGTCATCAGCAGCCTGTGTTAGTCCACTGTTAGACATAGGCCTCCGCTAATGCACGCCTTCTCCACTACGGAGTTTTCTAACCGTATCCCACCTCGCTGGTCCAATACCGGTTGGTGGGTCGACCGACTTCTTACATCCGACTCATGGACCATCTTACTTTTCAGACTATTGGGTAGGTTTAATATAAAATAAGGTTATATCTATGAATAAAACATTTCAGATACTTTCGACTGACATCTGAATACAATTCAGCCAGAATCAGACAGGGCTTTAAGTGGACCGAAACTCGGCAACAAGATTAGAGCGACGCCGTCCGTTTGCGGCGGCCATTTTGGGCTTAAACGTCAAACTTACAAAATGGATTCCGCGAATGCCGCGGGGAGTTGACAATAATTGTCGACGGAGTATAGCATTGTTTAGTGTCTTAAAGTTGCTTCACTTAGCTAATTAACATTTGATTAAAATAAATTTATATTTGCGAATAGCGAAAAAACATCGTAAAGTTGTATAAAGGTAACACGCCATAAGTCACTTTACCATTGGCAAGAGTGCCTTCAAAACCGGAAGACGAGTCATAACAACAGCTACGATTTGCTGGCTGAGGTAGGCACCGCAATGGTCCACCCAGACCATCCCTTGTTAAACAGATTCTGCTAACTTAAAAACCATTATCTGTACAATTGTACTTATATTTACTTTTAAAATTATGTTTCAATTGAGATTAGTTAAGCGTGCCTTACATTTGAATGGCATCCGAGTTTTACCTGCCTCCGTAGCCTAGTGGTTAGGGCGTGTGCTTTAGAAAGCGGAGGTCATGAGTTTGAATCCTACGGGGACTCAACAAATTTTCATTGTTGTTTTCTAGTTGGTTAGGGCAATTTGGGCCGATCAACTTATTGTCTGAAAAGTAAAACGATCCATGCGTCGGATGGGCATGTAAAAAGTCGATCCACCCACCTATCCGCATTGGAGCGTGGTGGGATACTGTCCAAAAACCCCCTAATTTAGAAGGTGTGCAGTAGGGGAGTCCTATGTCTAGCAGTGGACTAACACAGGCTAATTATGATGATGAATTAATAAAAATAATATTTCTGGACGAATAACACTACATCATCAAGTAAAAAACTCGCAAGCAAAAATTACGGAAACGGATTTACTTTTTATTTGTAAATAAATACATTTTATATACAATCATTTAGACTGGAGAATAACACAGTTGATCATCCCATATTCCCGCAGTGGAAATCGAATCACACACTTTGGCGTAACAGTTTTGGACACTAACCACTGAACTATGGGGTTGTCTAATGCAGTGTTTAATTTATATTTTGTATTATATTGTTGTGGTATGATAATTTGTAAACAAAATTATACTGTTTGAAACTGTCACAAGCTGTAACTGGAGCATGTAGCCTCAGCGATATTTGAGCGTTGATGTTTAGCACTCTTGCGAATATTGTACGTTATTTGACACTTTTGTTTATGATCATGAATTGCGATTGTGTGAACTCATGCTAACATGAGTTGATCTCTGAATTTGTACAGTTTAATTATTGAATTGTTTTAATAATAATATTAATTATAAAACATCATAATTTATATTTCAGTTGAAATATAAAAACGATGTTCCAACAAAATGCTGTATTATTCTGTTTATTTAAGCGAATAAATTATTGAGTGAAACTAGTTTTCCTGAATACTTTGTTATGTTTACGCGAATGCTTCACATGATTTAGTATAAGATTGTGGATTCTGCTCGGGATCCAATTATTCACAAATCAAACCCAACCATAAAATTACTGCTAGTATTCCACCACTGCTGGACTAGGCCTCCTCCTCTCCATTAAGGGGTTTTGGACCGTATCCCACCACGCTGGTCCAGTGCGCGTTGGTGGGTGGACCGACTTGTTACATGCCCATCCGATGCATGGACATTTTCACTTTTCAGACAATCGGGTGAACGGCCCAAGTTGCCCTAACCGACTAGGAAACAACAATGAAAATTTGTTGAGTCCCCGCAACCACGTCGAACCCACGACCTCCGGTTTCTAAAGCACACGCCCTTACTAATATATAAAATACAGAAATGACGGTGGCCGGGTAAAAAACTTTGACAGAGGAACAACACCTCAGTCCGCTCAGGACCATGGATTCTGTAAAGTGTCTGAAATTGTGAACTAAATTCAATGCGATAAAATCCGTAAAGTCTTTTATTAAACACATTTTACTCATTTTGTACATCTATATTAGGCATAACCCTATATATTCTCGAATCTTTGTACACGAATATATGTGCACTACAATCGCGCGGTGATTAGGAAAAAATAATTCAATTTCTTTTTACTTTTTTCTTTTGTCAAACCAACATTAAAAATTAAGAAATCGAAAGATATGTCAACTTTTTAAATAAAAACTGACGGTTTTTCGAAAACATAGAGATACAGACATATACCAACTTAGTCTGCCCGTGATCATGGACGCTGAAAAGAATCCGAAACGTCGGGAATAAATATATTTAAGTGACGCGAAAATCCGTAAATTAGTGGATTTGTATGCTATATTATAGTATTTTAAAAAATTCAGCCAAATGTTTGGCTAACCTGACACCTGCTTCCATCGAACAGGAACAAATTGTGACATCTATTAATTTGGAATCCGTTCCAAGCAATAATTTAAATTAAATATTGAGACAACGGGGAAAATCTCTCACAAAATAAACAATACTTTATTATTACAAAACAATAATGTAACTAAAATTAAAATTTTCTAACAAAAGCACACAGTGTATGAACCTGGTACATCAAAATATTCAGGGAATAGCCAGAGTAGAACTTGAAATTGAACTCTTCTTAAATAGTTGTAAAATTGATGTATGTATTACTGGGCACTGACTACAAGAATATCACATCATCAGCCTGTTTTAAGTCCACTGCTGGACATAGGCCTCCCCTAATACACCCCTATCCATAAGGGGGTTTGGACCGTATCCCACCACGCTGGTCCAATGCAGGTTGGTGGGTGGACCGACTTTTTACATGCCCATCCGACGCATGGATCATCTTACTTTTCAGACAATTGGGTGATCGGCCCAAATTGCCCTAACCCTAACAAGAATATCAGTTAATGTTAAATCATGGATGTCACCTTGTTGCTAGCCTGTTCAGTAGAGATAAAGCTACACGCGGTGGTCCTCTAATAATTATTAATGGTACTTTTAAATTTAAAAATCGTAAAGATATTGTAAGCCTCTCTGTTGAGCGGACTATTGAAATAGCCTGTGCAGAGCTTGAGCAATTCATTGTTGTATGCGTGTACAGACCTCCCACAGCGTTATATGAACCTTTTGAAGTTGTTCTAGAAGAAATATAGTTGAAACTAACAGAATCTAATAAGTATATTATAATTTGTGATGACTTTAACATTCATTTATTAGATTCATTGTTAAGATCATAAAACCTTTTAAATTTATTTATTGAACCAACAAGAATTACTGAGACTTCTGCAACATGTGTAGATTATATATATACTAATTAATTACAAAAGTTACTTATTTACATTATAATGAAAATCCACATGTGCTTTTTAGCGCATTATTCACTTTAATTAAAATAGTATTCAATACTATATTTGCTTCTAAAACAGTTAAATCTAAAGGTTCTGCAGCGTTTAGTGAATGGGCAACAGTCGGAATCCATAAAAGCAGGCGGAGATTATATGAGCTTTTAGTCAAAGAACATATAACCACAACAATAACTTTGTTGCACGTGTTAGCGCCTATTCTACAATATTAAAAAAGTCTGTTATCTGGCTAAATGTTTATGCCTTAAAAAATCATATTTAAAATATTATGTTATTGAATGTACAAAAGTGTTTAATTTTACTGATGTATGTAGCAAAGACATTATAAGTGCATGTAGACAATTGAATATTAAAAAAAACCGCAGACCTTTGGGGGATCTCTGTTAAGGTGATAAATTCGATTATTGACGTAATATCACCACATCTAGCAACAATATTTAATGTAAGCATACAGAGAGGCGAGTTTCCTGACCTAATGAAGCACAGTAGAGTTGTATCGGTTTTTAAATCAGGGTGTAATATGGACCCTAATAATTTTAGACCCATCTCTATTTTGCCTACTTTTAGTAGAATATTTGTAAAACTATTATTAAACCAATTAATGAAACATTTTAACAGTAGCTGCCTTATTAATAATAAACAGCACGGTTTTACTAGGGGTCGCTCCACGATTGATGATTTTGCGATCTAAAAAAAGCTTTTCATTGCGTACAGCATGAAACTTTGGTCAGGAAATTACGTCACTATGGTGTAAGAAACGCCGCACTCAATCTTCTGTCTTCGTACTTGATCCAACGAACTCAGAGGGTTGACGTGAACGATAAAAGATCTCCCGGAGCCCCGGTAAATATGGGTATGCCACAAGGTCTATTCTTGGGTCTTTTCTCTTTCTTATCTATATAAATGATTTACCATATGTTATTAATAAAAACGAAGAGATAGTATTATTTGCTGATGATATCCTTAATTATTAAAGTTAAACGACACACATCAATAAATGACGATGTAAATAATACTCTCTCTAGAGTGGCGCACTGGTTTAGTGTCAATAATTTGCTACTAAACGAGAAGAAGACAAAATGTATTAAATTTATGACTCCGAATGTAAGACCGAGTAAATGTGAAGTGTTTATAGATGAGGAAGATATAGACGTTGTTGAGTCAACCGTGTTTCTGGGAATAACAATAGATACCAGATTGCAGTGGGGCCCTCATATTAAAAGAAAGACTGTCGAATACACTCAGCCCTGCAGTATATGCTGTTAAGAAAATAAGACAATTAATTGATGTAGAGACGGCCCGGTTAGTATACTATAGCTATTTCCACAGTGTAATGTCTTATGCCATTCTACCATGGGGAAGTGCGGCGGTGACTAATACGATCTTGGTCCTCCAAAAACGAGCTATTCGAGCGGTTTATAACCTGCGCCACAAAGAATCCCTGAGAAAATTGTTCACAGAGATTAAAATACTAACTTACTAACTTCGTTTTCGAATATGTATTGAAATATTCCAAAACCTAATGTATGTGCAAAAAAATAGAAATGATTTTCGCAGACATAGTGATGCACATAACATAAGTATCAGAAACAAACTTAGTTTAATTCTTCCAGCAACTAATAAGCCTGCGTAGAATAAGTTAATATTTTATGGGACAATGTATACGCTTTCACAACAAAATCCTAGTAAACGTTCAGAATTTAACTGTCTATAAATTTAAAAATGTAGTAAAGGAACGTTTATGAGTTAAAGTTTATTATAACATAAATAAATTTATAAATGATAACACGGCCTGGTAATGGATTGCTCGCTCCAGGCTTTTTAAAGTATAATATACGTATGATAGAACTGTATGTAGCTCATAAGAAAATTTATATGTATATTTGATAATTTTAAATGATGACAAAATAGGCCCGCTGAGTTTTATCACCGGTTCTTCTCAGGTCGGAGCGAGTGTTACACATCTATATTGAATAACGATATTTGAATTTGAAATTTGAATTGCGCCAGAGGGTGTGGGTTTGATTCTCACCACGGGGAAAATATTTTATGATCAACATAGTTTTTTTAACGTGTCTGGGTGTTTGTATCTATATAACATGTATTTGTTCACAAAAGAAAAGTAAGTTTATGTATTCGTCAGTCAGTTACTTGCCATTGTACAAGCTTTGCTTAGTATCATATAGTGTTGTGTTGTCTTCTTAAAATATTAATTTATTTATTATTTAATCTTCTTCGTTAATTTATTAAATCCAACACGATCTGTCTGATTAGCCAGCGTCAATAACATTTTGTTTAATTCACCGTCTAATTAGCTATTTTACATTTCGTGACGCCATTTTGTTTCTAATTCTTTATTGATTAGAAAAAAATACTCTGTATCTTTCTTTTCGTAAATTAAATATTTAATTTTCTTATAGTATATATACTCTTTCAACCGTTTCTTTATTTTCTTATATACATGTTTATTTAGAATTTCCAAAATAGGGACAACGTTGCACGTGTTCATTTTGAATTATTTGACAATCTTGTATGAATAACTTAAAACATAAGTAACTTTTTTATCTATGGCAAGTCATCGTCGAAAAAACTAAATTAAATTACCATAAAGTGTCTGTTTGTTCTGGATCTGGAATGGCTAATCCAATTTTGAGAAGACTTTTAAATAAAGATAGCTGATGTAGCTGCTGGACTGTAAGCAACTTTTTAAGAAAAAAAAATTTCACCTAATTCCTTATTTATCACCTCGCAGACGAGTTCGACAACAGCCAGTTGTCTATATGAATTATTTTTTATCTATGGACACGCGATAGACAATTGCGCGGGAAACGTAATGGCCGCTTCAGTTTAGTTTCTTGCAATTAAATTCACATTAAAGCGAAAGGGAACACATTATGTGGATAATTGTATACCAATTGAAATAATTCGTGTACTGAATTATAAAATCTATTGCTTGTATTACAATATTATTATGTTTCAACGTAAGCATACAGACTTGTAGAATATCAGCCTTCGAGTTTGTGAGCTTAAATTAGTTTTAATCTCAAATTCTTTATTTACTGTAGGTTACAATATATTATAATTGAACCGCCTCCGTGGTCTAGCGGTATTGGCCATTACTTTACAAGCCCGAGATCGTGGGTTGGAATCCCGCGGAAACAACTTTGTGCTATCGTTGTTTTCTGGTTGGTTAGGGCAATTTGGGCCGATCACCCCTTTGTTCGGAAACTAAGACGATCTATGGGTCGTATGAGCTTGTAAAAAGTCAGTCCAACCGCCGATACGCATTGGACCAGTGTGGTAGGATGACCAAAAACCTCCTAATAGAGAAGGCGTGCCTAGGGGAGGCCTATGTCCAGAAGTGGACTAATACCATTATTTAAATGATGGATATTCAACCCACATTATCTTAACCAACCCAAAAACATTGTTAACACAAGGTTATTCCCCTGCCAGATTCGAACCCACGACCTCAGGTTTGCAAAGCTAAACTTATCCACGGAGGCGGCTATTTACACTCACATCATCAGCCTGTGATGGTCCACTGCTGGACATAGGCCTCCATGTACTCACCAACCAGGTGAAACCGCAAAGCGAGGCTTGTGTTGTAAAACGAAAATATTCCACATGCGCAAGTGGCCATTTTGTTTTATCTCACCATTGTCGTGTGCCAATTAATTGAGGCATTTAAGAATTTCTAGACAACGAGCAGATTGTAAATAGATGGACACGCGATTCCGGTATGCTATTAATGATTGAGGATAGTTACTCTGTTGGTTGATAAAGAAATTGTTTAATTGGTTCTTCAATGGTAGTTACGATTGTATTCGTCCGAGAATGGTTCATGTTGTAATTGTACTAAATATCAATGAACTTTATGTTGCGACAGACAGATCTGTAGAACCATCGGAGGAGTGTTACAATATATATATACAAATAAATGAAATTTATGTATAGTATGTATCTGTGACTGTCAAATTGAGCTTTTTAAATAAATACATTGCCGTATATAGCCGGTACATATAACCATGTTTTTTTTTTATATCTCTGTTCATTTGCTAGGGCTGATCTTAGAAAAGGCTGGTCTGATATTAACGGGGCTTTGACTGGAATATAGCTAATGTAACTGGCAGTAGCTTAGGAGGGAAAAACTATTAAAAAAAAAAATATTATTATTTTTTTACATATTACCAATACGTGGATGAAGTCGCGGGTAACAACAAGCTGCTTTTATAAATATAAAAAATACGAGTACAAAATCGATACCAATTTCACATCACACACATCATCAGCCTTTGTTAGTCCACTGCTGGACATAGGCCTCCCCTAATACACTCCTATCCATTAGGGGGTTTGGACCGTATCCCACCACGCTGGTCCAATGCGGGTTGGTGGGTGGACCGACTTTTTTACATGCCCATCCGACGCATGGATCATCTTACTTTTCAGACAATTGGGTGATCGGCCGAAATTGCCCTAACCAACTAGGAAACAACAATGAAAATTTGTTGCGTCCCCGCAGGATTCGAACCCACGACCTAGGGTTTCTAAAGCACACGACCATACCACTAGGCTACGCAGGCAGTGATATCAATTTAAAAAAAAATATTGGTTATATGCACAGGTTGTGTTATGTATTCATTTAAAAACGGTTATTTTAATGTTACAAAACAATCCAATTTTATTAGGACCTAGGCCTCCCCTAATGCACGCCTTCTGCATTAGGGGTTTTTGGACCGTATCCCACCACGCTGCTCCAAGGGGGTTCGATTCCCACCAATTTTGTGTAATTAACATAGTATTTTTCTCATCTCTGAGAGTTTGTATCTATAAAATATATATTTATTTACATCTAGTTTCTGTAGTACAAGATTTAATTGGTTAGGAACCAGCTTATGTATTATTCGTCAATAAATATTATTATAAATAGCAGTCACAATTGATGTAAGCAAAGCTCATGTAAAAGATTTCTTTTGATTGGTCAAATATCGTGTGAAAATGGACAATGCAATGGACCAGCCTACCGACCGCATTGGACCAGCGTGGTGGGATACCGTCCAAAAGCCCCCTCGTGGAGAAGGCGTGCATTTGGGAGGGCCATATCCAGCAGTGGACTGACACCGGCTGATGATGATGATGATGTAAAAGAGGGAAACTCTGAGATTTCGACATGAGAAAAACAAACGATCCAGGGATTTAAGGCTACATAAACATATATCTATTTGTTTAAAGGTTATCGCAGCGCTATATTAACATAAGTAACTACGTAATTTTAACTTCGTTGCAAAATTTGCACGGCTTGAGCAAGAGACCGGTGAAAGACACTTAATTTTTATTCGACCTCATTATATTAAGAATTTTTGTACAAGGGCCGAACCTGTTTCGCTTGACAAGGGCAAAGTCCATTTTTAAGACCAGAACCGAAAGGCGACGGTATACTAAAGCGATCGGTCGTGTCATAATATAATAATATTAATGTTCGCAAGTCGATTACGATGCTACGGCGGCCGATCTATATAAGAGATCATCCAACTGCGATGGAGATATTATAGTGCACAAGTGTACGCACAAACACAAGCGCACTCCCTGTTCTCTCTCTAAGCCCGACGGGACGGATAACCGACACGACCGGAGAGAGTAAGGTGCAGGAGCGACTGTTTCATGCCCATCCGACGTATGAATCATCTTACTTTTCAGACAACTGGGTGATCGGCCCAAATTGCCCTAACCGACTATGAAACAACAATGAAAATTTTTCGAGTCCCCGCAGGATTCGAGCCCACGACCTCCGGTTTCTAAGGCACACGCCCTTACCACTAGGCTACGGAGGCAGTTCATAATATAAAGGGCAGAGGAGTCTCATTATATAACTACAGATTAACTAATAACCCACACCCTTTGGTTTAAAAATCAGGGTCTTAAACCACTGCACCAAGCGGGTCATCTTGATGATGTGGTGTGTCGTGCGGAAATATTTATTATTATTATTTATTGAATAAACCTTGCACTGGCTGGACGGAGTTAAAACGAGTAAATAGTACTTGGCTGCTAAGTGCCTCCGTAGCCGTAAGGGCGTGTGCTTTTAGTGGGGTCGATTCCTGCTGGGAATTTACAACGTTCCGTTACTATTTCCTGTTTGTTTGCGGTTGATCATCGGATTTCTTGTAAATAACATGAATCACGCGTCGGATGCGCACGTAAAAGTCGGTCCTGCTCCTGATCTCCCTCCGGTCGTGTCGGTGTCGGTAGGCAGACTGAGTGAGAGCGCGTATATTTCGCACTGCAACAATTCTACGTGAATCGCTAATGTCTAATTTAATAGAATCAGTCTTTATTATAAATAGAACTTTATTGTATACTATAATAATTGTTTATTCATAACAATAGTTAAACTAAGCATAGCTTGTATCTCAAGACCTTTTGTATACACATAAATAGAATTACAATGTATGTTTGTAGGATAATCGTTTTTTTTAATAATTACATTATAATATACTATCTGTTACCCGCGACTTCGTCCGTGTGGAATAGAAGAAATGTCCCGTAGGTTTTCTAAAACAAATGAGGTGTTTTTTTGTGCATATACAAATTCAATTTTACATACATACATACATACAATTACTACCCTTTCGACTTTTTTATACCCAACCGACGCTTATATCATCTTTTTTTTCAGACGATTGTGTGATCGGGTTCTTAACCAAGCAGAAAACAAGGATAACACAGTTGTTTCCCTGTGGTATTCAAACCCACGACCTCTGGTTTATAAAGCATGGGCCAATATCGCTAGGCCACGGAGGCAGTAAAAGCAACTTACAATTTTATTACAATCCATTGCATAGCAATTTTACAAAAACCTTTTATTTTAAAAAACCTAGTTTACGCTCAGTAACCTAAGCTATCTTCTAGTAAAGTCTAATCAAAATCGGCTGAGCCATTCCAAAGATAAGCCAGAACAAACAAACAGACAGATATATAAATAAAAACAGCAGAACACGCCTGTGTGTGCCCACCATTATATGTTATGTTTATGCAATAATACGCTAATTATTTCTTATCTTTAATTGAGTGACATTAAATCTCTCTTTAACGAACGTGGGGTTTAATTTTCGCGGCATTTTTGGACAGATGATATCTTTGGGTTAATTTTGAAAGGTACAAACGCCTTGTTATACTGTAAATAATTTTAATTTGTTATTATTGCCATAAACTTCGTAGCCTAGTGGTATGGGCGTGTGCTTTAGAAACTGGAGGTCGTGGGTTCGAATCCTGCGGGTACTCAACAAGTTTTCATTGTTGTTTCTAGTTGGTTAGGGCAATTTGGGCCGATCACCCAATTGTCTGAAAAGTAAGATGATCCACGCGCCGGATGGGCATGTAAAAAGTCGGTCCACCCACCAACCCGCATAGGACCAGCGTGGTGGGATACGGTCCAAAGTCCCCTAATGGATAGGGTGTGATAGGGGAGGCCTATGTCCAGCAGTGGACTATCACAGGCTGATGATGATTATTGCCATTATATTTAGACTTCATAAGACTTATAAAGATTTGAAAATACATCATTTATCTAGATTCCTGTATATTTAAAGATGTTTCAACTAATAACTGTAATTATTAGTATTTTATAGTATCGTTACTTACTAATCGATACTTATTTAATTTAATAAGAATAAAGTAATAAAAAGAAATTGTTTCAAATTATCAATAACTTCAATAAAACGAAACGGGCATAAATACTATAAAATTTGATAACTGCGATTAATTTAAATTTACAGAAAAATATTTTATTAAAAAATTCCCGCTCAACGTGACTTAAAATGACGACTATTTCTAGATATGCTTACTGATAAATAAACTGGTTGAAATTCTAGATTTTATTTTACCTTTTAAAGCAATATTCGTTGATTTTGATACAGAGTAAGATTGGAATCGATTCTTTCTATTCGATTCAAACCTACTTTAGGATCAACTTACGAATTATTTTTTTTAATTTAAGAATTAATTTACTACGACCGTATTTTTTGCAGAATGTAACAATTTGTAACTGTTAACATCTCTCTTCTTCTGTATAAAATAAAAAATGTTGTGGCCGTTAAGAAGTCATGACAGTATTATAAAATAAAAAAGCTAAACTAAACATTCTTTTGTACCCATCATTTGTTTGGAATGTCCATTGTGCAAATTATCAGGAGCTGTCAATCGTTGTGAAATTCAAATTTCGAACGCGACGTTTCCCGCGCGTTCTTTGACGTCTGCGGAATTATTTGCGCGGGAAGAATAAATGGAATGAGATATAAAAATTTGTTAAGTAAATTACTTACTCTATTTTTTATAATATAACTAGTTGACCCGGCAGACTTCGTACTACCTCAATCGATAAATAAAAGGTCTAAACATTTGTATAAGAGTTATCAGTCTACATAAAGGTAATCCGATATATAGTAAACAACTGTGCTATTTCTACCGACTGTGGTTAGGTGGGACGAAGCTTCAATTCGATTTCTAAACTATAAATCGAGATTTTTCGAATTTATTCACCATTTTAAATCTTCCCTGGACCATCACAAATAATTCAAGACCAAAATTAGACAAATCGGTTCAGCCGTTCTCGAGTTTTAGAGAGAGTAACGAACAGCAATTAATTTTAATATATATAGATAGACAAGAAATTTATAGAGTAAACGATGTTAATGTATCAAATAATATATATTTATTCACCCACAGCAACATGGCGTCATACATATGGCGTCAATTCAAGAGATTTGGCGCTCGCTGATAGACAGCTTGAATAATATACCTCAACGGGGACGCCATTACTATATGGGTACAGATTAAACAGAAGAAACGGTTGTACCTATCACAGATTATAACTGTGAACTAAAAGCACTTCTGTGCTGCATATACGAAATTAGGATTATGCTTCATCATCGCAACTTTCGCCTGAGCTTTCTCTGCGTCTATTATAGTTAAGTTAGTACCAGATTTATTATTGGGTTCAGTACGTTATTATAGATTATTTTGAAAACAAACTGGATTGTAAACAAATATTTTATTATATAATAACAAAAGCTTTCTGTTTTTCCGTGCATAAAACAATGATAAATAATACAATCTTAAGGATTTTGTCGCGTTTAAATACAAAACTGTGTCACAGCGCCGCTCACGTAACGCTCTCTGTAAACAACCATAAGCGAAAGTGAGAGGAACGCGTCTCCCTTACTCGTGCGCAGTTGGCCTTAAGAGAGACAGAGAGGAAGAGAAAGAGCAGCATGCTTACCGGTTCATGCCTTGCGTCTCTCTTACAGTCGAGCGTCGAACTTAAAATAAAATAGGTAACCAAAATGTTAGACCACACAACTTATTTTACAAACATAAATTACTGCTTCTGACGCGCATATTTATCACTTATTATTCTGACCAATATATTATTCTGATATGCCTATATGAAAGTCAACTTACGTCAAGTTTTGACGACTGCCAAAAGGGCCAATTATTTTTTGAAGTTTATGTTTAATATGTAACTATTATTAGTTATTAGTTGTTTTCTTATGATTTCCAAAGCGGTGATAAATTATAAATAAGAAGGCCGAACGTAACGAAGCTTTATTCTATAGATTATATTGCTTAATAAGTTTATTTCTCTACGTACTACATCATCATCAGCCAGTATTAGTCCACTGCTGTACATAGGCCTCCCCTTATGCGCGTCTACTCCATTAGGGGGTTTTGGACCGTATCCCACCCCGCTGGTCCAATGCGGGTTGGTGGGTGGACCGACATTTTACATGCCCACCGACACATACTACATATTTGGCTTTATTGCTTTGAAATATAAAGCTTGATATGAAAATGAAGAACTTAAGATGTATGGCTCAGTTCCAATGCCTTTCTCTTCGAGACAAACCCCAATTCTACTCAAATTCTTTGACATTAGTGTGGTTATCCGTCATAAAACATACATAGTTTCTCGTTTATAATACTCGCATTAATAAAAGTCGGTCTCAATATATTATAATCGTTATCATCATCATCAGCCCGTGTTAGTTCACAGCTGGACATAGACCTCTCCTAATGCACGCCTTCTCTTGGACCGTATCCCACCACGCTGGTCCAATGTGGGTTGGTGGGTGGACCGACTTTTTACATGCCCATCTGACGCATGGATCGTCTTTCTTTTTAGACAATTATGTGATCTGCCCAAATTGTCCTAACCAACAAGAAAACAACTATAAAATAAGTTGTTGCCCCGCGGGATTCTAACCCTCGATTTATAAAGCAAGGGCCATACCGCTAGACAACGGAGGCGGTGTTTCTCGCATTGAACATAGTACATCATCATCATAGTCAACCTGTAACAGTCCACTGCTGGACATAAACCTCCCCTAACACACCGCTATCCATTAGGGGGTTTTGGACCGTATCCACGCTGGTCCAATGCGGGTCGATCACATAGTAAAGGCAACCCTAAATCGATCGGACCAAGATCATCCATCGACACGCATCCGGCTAATGGATGTGGCATTTGTCTTTCTTTATACGGTTTTTTTAATTAATAGCGATACAGTTTCACCGCACTGATAGCGGCGAAAGGGGGTTTGGGGTCCCGTGATGTTGAGGACCATTATAAAGTTATTAGTCACTGTTGTATAAAATATATATATACTAGCAACCCTCCAACCCCCCTTGTGGGTGAAATTTCGTAAAATCCGTTCTTAGCTGACCTTGACTCGGCGAAAGGAATATTCCTACCAAATTTAAAGTCGCTACACCTTATGGTTCCAGAGATGTGATGAGCCAATATATAGGTGGATTTCCTTTTATTTATACATAGAAGATATATATGTATGTATATATATATATATATATATATATATATATATATATATATAAATATATAAAAGCTATATATATAGCTGTTCGTTAGTCTCGCTAAAACTCGCTAAACTTGATATCACTTATCTCTGTTATACAAAAGTATAAATCGTTATTTACATATATATATAAAAATATATGCATATAAAAACACTAGGCTAAAAAATTTGTGCCAACTAAATTTAAATCAATAAAAAATCACCTTTAAAAATCCCTACGGGACCCAATTTCTTAAACCGCTTTGTTCTTGTCCGACACACTTAATACAAACGTTACTTTTTATTCTGACGCCTCGTCGCATTCACAGATTGAGATATCACAGGCGGCTCAGTGGTCAATTGATTGCGTTGCGACGGTATTACGGTTCGATTCCTTATTAAATATTCATAATTATTATATCGTAGGAATAAAACGTCGTAACTGACAAAAATGTTCACGAGAGACGAAAAACAATTCAAAAAACGACATTTTGGCCATAAATTTTCTTACATTTTATTGTAAAAAATACAACGAACCGAATAACTTTTATTATACAAAAAAGTTATGATCTAAAAGTGACGTTAAGTTTTGTCAGTTAGGACGTTTCTGTTCTCATCCGTTCATAAAGAAAGCTTCCATTGCCTTCCTAGCCTAGTGGTGTGGACTTTTGCTCTAGTAACCGAAGCACGTGGGTTCGAATCCCTGCGGGACTCTACTACTTTTTAATGTTGTTTAAACCGGAGTTTGTGTGAAAATTGAAGGTCCCATTTGGTTAGGGCAATGTGGGCTGATCACCCAATTGTCTGAAAAGTAAGATGATCCATGCGGCGAATGGGCATGCAAAAAGTCGGTCCACCCACCAACCCGCATTGGACCAGCGTGGTGGGATACGGTCTAAACCTCCTAACGGATAGGGCGTACTAGGGAAGGCCTATGCCAAGCAGTGGTCTATCACAGGGTGATGTATGTGATGTATGATGTCATACATAATCGATACATATCACAAAACTATTTTTAATCATTTTTCTGTCGTATACTATAAAAGGCTAAACTCACGTGTAATCGGTATTGGTGCCGACTAATTTCGGACCTATCGAAGGTCCTTCATCAGGACGAGTGGGATAACGTCACGTTCGCTTCCCGTAGTCGGCACCGATACCGATTTCAGGTGAGTTTAGCCGTTAAAACGTTATTAGTACAATGTGTCACGAAAGTTTTGTCCGTCTGTTTGTTCTGGCCAATCTCTGAAATGGCTGGTCCGATTTTGACGATTCTTTCACTGAAACAAATCTTATGTATCTGTCTGTAAGCTAGCCTAGGTAACTACCGGTTACATCTATGCCTTTTTATGAAAAAAAGCTAACATTTTCTTATATATTACCACTTGGATGTTATATATATGTATAAATGTGTATGTTTTATATTACCCTTTGGAAACGCTAGTCACTACATGGTATGGTAAAGTCGCTTTCTTTGTCCCTAAATCCATACATAGGGAATTAAATAATTAGTTAATAGGAATTTAATGATTTTTCTTTAAATATAGAGTAATTGTAGAGGAAGGTTTTTATGTATAACTCATGCATAATATTGTAGAGAAACGCTGGTAGATTTATATTATTATTCCATAGATTTTACAGATATCAGCACCCGAAGCCGTTGCGGGTCGCTTGTATTATATATGCTTAATACACTTGCATAAACGATCTACAAATTATCATTCTTTCATAAAATTTTCACATTTATTTACCACAGGCAATGTGAAAACGTTACAAAAACTGTCATCAAACAATATATATTCACGATTCCTTGAAAATGACGAATAAAGTATTTTAATTAACACTTTAAATAGAGTTCTTGTTACTTGTTACGATGTATATGGCGACACCTATCTTTATAAGGCTGCGCTTATGATGGATGGGCGGATATCGGTCTGTTATCGATGTATCGATCTGGATTCACTATAAATACATCGATTTAATAGCCTCTGTGGTTATATTATAAAAGCAATTTGGTGGGAAAATTATTACGTACTGATTGTTTAAGATGCAGTTTTATACAAATATTATTTGAATACATTTTTCAAAATATGAGTAAAAATAAGCATATGCTAATAAACCTGTTTAAAATAACATTATTTACTTTGGCTTTAGTTATAAAAATTCTAAATATGTGTCACTTATGTATTACTAGCTACCCGCCCCGGCTCCGCACGGGTGCAATACTAACATCTGTAAAATGTATGGAAACACATACATTTGCCAGCGTTTATGCACAATATTATGCATGCAATATACATATAAACCTTCCTCTTCAATCACTCCATCTATTACCAATAACGGATCAAAATCTGTTGCGTAGTTTGAAAGATTTAAGCATACATAGGGATATAGGGACAGAGAAAGCGACTTTGTTTTATACTATGTAGTGTGTAGTGATGTGAATGTTTTGAGTGAAATCTTTTCGTCTATTCCATTTTCTGGAAATTTCCTAACCTATCACCGTGTCGAACTTTTTATCCATTCAGATTTATCTGATAAACAGTGGTCCACAACCCGTAGCGTAAACTGCATTCAATTAATAAATGAATAAAGAGAGATGAATTGCCTTCATTTACCTTGAAAATCTAGGCAAACGTTTTGCCTACACCTTATTATGAAAGTTCAATTTGGTGATCAGTCCATAACCTAGCTAATATAATCATCACTATTGCAAAGATACTGCCCCGCGCGATTCAAACCCGTTAACTTTGGTTTACAGAGCACTAGCCCCCCCCCTCCCCAAAGAAGCTATGCTGATAGAATACATACCTACAATATTAAGCATGTGTTATACATATAAACCTTCCTCTTCAATCACTGTATCTATTAAAAAAAACCGCATCGAAATCCGTTGCGTAGTTTTGATAGATTTAAGCATACATAGGGATGTAGGGACAGAGAAAGCGACTAATGACTAGTGAAGAGCTACTAGCCCTAAGGCTCGGAGGTAGCCGGATATAATATTTTATAAAATACGCAATAAATATATATATACATAAAAGAGATTTCCACCTCTATATTGTCACATCACGATATCTCTGGAATTATAAGGCGTAGCGACTTGAAATTTGATAGAAATATTCCTTTCGCTGAGTAGAGATCTGCTAAGAACGGATTTTTACTTCTTCTTCGGAAATTCCATCCTCAAGAGGGGTTGTAAGTGGACGCCATTTAATATTTCCTATGCGTAGTTTTTTTACCCACCACCCGCATTGCACCAGCGTGGTGGGTTACGGTCCAGAAACTCCCTAATGGAGAAGGCGTGCATTAGGGGAGGCCAATGTCCAGCAGTGGACTAGCACAGGCTGATGATGATGTGTAATTTAACCTAAAAGAGTACCCGACTTTTTGGTGTCAAATAAGGTAGACATTCAACTTCAACTCCATTTCGTAATTGTATGGTGTAAGTCAAATTTTTAAAATCCTAAACACTTTTTCTACATCTAACGACACTAATAATATGTTACGAATATAAAAATTTAAAACTAAAAAATAAACAAATTAAAACGGTTTAAAACACTATTTTTACGTTGTGTATTATTCGAAAAAAATGAAAATCTAGTAAATAATGTAAATCCAGTTTTTGCTTTGAGTTTTTTATGTCACATTTCTATTTGTTCACTAATAACTATTATGAGCTGTGGATTTTGTTTTAAAAATAAAAAATAAACTCCTATAGTACTGGCAATCGACACGCCGAAAACGGGAACAATCGTCCCGGACGCCAGCCAAGGTTGCCACCCAGTCGCTTTCTGAAAGCTGCGCACGAACCATCCCCTATTTATAAAATACTTGGAGTCCGTCCGTTTGATTTTTAGATTTACCATTATTGGACTTTTCTGGTGTAAAAAGTATGTCACTTAAATTTACTATAGCTTTATAATGGTAAAAGATTTTTTTTTAAATCTACACAGCAGAGTTCGAGTATATTCATTTAAGGCATAGACACAAAAATCCCAATCTCTCCCCTATATAATATTAGTATAGATAAGTAAAAATTTTAAAGTATTTAATTGTTTTTAAATAAAATCTGCGCTTATTAAAATAATGATCTTTAAATGGACAAAAAAAATACCGCACTATTAACATGGCACGTAACAAATTAAATAAAGAAATGTGTGCGTGTACTAGCATACACTCGTAAGTAGTGAAACTTCTTTATGACGTTATTCTTCAAAAAATAATTTACTATATGAACTTATCAAATCCTTATTTACGGATTTTCCGTTACTTTTATATATTTATTCCCGACGTTTCGTACGTCTTACGTATCCATGATCACGGGCAGACTGATAACAGTCCGTGATCACGGATGCTGAAAGAATCCGAAACGTCGGGAATAATATATAAAAGTAACGCGAAATTCCGTAAATAAGTGGATTTGATATGTATAATTGCGTAAATAAAAGAAATAATTATATATGTTTGAAATTGGTTGAATAAAGTTAAATTAGATAAAGTTTATTAAAGGCTTTTATTATCATAGACATAAACATTTCTATTGCTTGCGCGAATATTAAAATGTAAAATAAACGCGATAAAATCCGTAAAGTCATTTTATTTAATAATGGACATAAATACAAATTCTACAATTAATTAATTTTAGCTTATTACTACAAAGATTATTATTGAATTTCATTAATTGTAATAGACTTATTACGGTCGTTATTATATATTAGCGCTATTAATGGCTTATTAATAACAATATCGACAACGCTCTATAGTGACGTGATGAATATAAGATGGCGCGTAACGGAAAAATGTGACGCGTAACGAAAAAATGTTACACAATTTTTTTTTCCAACCCCGCTAAAGAATTTTCACTACTGGCGATCAACACGCCGAAAAAGGAAACAATCGCCCGTACTAGCTAGGGTTGTCACCGAGCAGTCGCCCGATAGCCGCGCGCGAACGAGGCTGGCAGTTCCGCGACGCCAAACAAGCACAATGGCGCGTTAGGCGCGACAGGTGACGCGCGCGACAGAGCGGCCCCGATCGAGATGTTCTTTGAACGGTTTCGAGTTTACTCTTTTTGTTTGGCGCCAGCGTTTTATAACAAATTATGAATTTCGAATCTTTGTTCTTTTTTGTTTTGGGAAAATATGACGATATTTTACTAGCTCTGGTCTAAATGTTCCTTGAGCGTTTCGAATTTTCTTCTTTTTGTTTAGCGTCAGTGTTTATATAGCGAATTTTGAGTTTGGAATCTTTATTTTTTTAACTACGCTATTTTCATAGCCCTGGTTGAGATGTTCTTTGAGCTTTTCGAAATTTCTTTTTAGTTTGACGCCAGTAGTGCTTAATAACGGAATTTGAACTTGGAATCTTCATTTTTTTTTTGAATAATATGACGTTACGTTTAATTTTTTCTTATTTAGTTTGCAATAAAGGTATTATTAATTTTAATTTTTTTTTACTATAAAACTTTTCGGCCATGTATTATTTTTTGTTTAACACCATCATTATGTAAAAGAACTGTATGAAGGAGGTCAATTTGTATATTGTATTCCGATTTAGCGAGTCGGCTGTGATGGTGCTAAGGCGCACTGAATAGTCAAGTATATAACGTCAAGTATAATACGGACCTGGTAAGGAAAATATAAAAGGAAAATCGTTTAAATATATATTGACTCCGTTTAGGGTCCGGAAATATGTTTAAAAAAAATTGTATGTATTATATGACATCGATCGTAAGGTGGGCTATTTATAAATAAAAAAAAGCTTTTAAAAAAAGACAATATACTATAAGAAAAGGATCAAATGACAATATTAAAAATACGAACATATTTATGCTAGCAGTTTTATTAATTTTAATTGTTATAATATTAGATATTATGGGATACGGCCCAAAACCCCCTAATGGATAGGGGTGTGTTAGGGGAGGCCCATGTCCAGCAGTAGACTTTCACAGGCTGATGATGATGATGATTGTTATAATAAAATATAATGCCTCTGTCGATTTATTACTCTGTAAAATTTCTCAACTGAGCCGCTTTGCTGACCGGCTTGCGCGTCCAATGTTACAATTCGACATATATGGATATGCCCCAAATGATAACTGTAGTTTTTTTAGATGGTTGTCAATAAATAACTATTAATAATATAAGGCTTATAAATAAGTGCTCAAATCAGTGTAAAATATGTTAAAAAAAAAAACTTTTCAATTAAAAATTTAACTAGAAATAAATAAATATTTCAGTTAAATTTTCTAGAATAGCGTAATTTTTTTTAGTATTTTTTACCCTGTTATCTATTTTTTGGTATATCTATCGTTGATTTTGTAAATATAGAGTTGACATAGGTACTTGATAAGTGTGCCAAATTTCGAGTTAAAATAAATGCCAAGTCCGACATCATAAGAAGAAGGTCATAACATATGTACGAAGCTAATAAAAGTGTATTAAAAAGACTCGTTTACATTGTTTTAGTTGCGTTTTCAATTACCCAGTCTTAAACTCCTTTGTTTTTCAGTGTTTTTTTAAATTTCTTGCTAACATAAAGACTGAAAGGCAAGCGATAGCTCCTCATCAATCAATGAGCCTTAAACACTTGCGACACGAAGCTTAAATTAAAACCTTGAAACGTTAACAAATGGCAACACTTTATTCATTAGCTCGTTGGAAGGTAGTTATTTAATCAAAGCTACTGATTATCTAGTTAATAGTAAAACATCCTTTGATGTTTTGTAGAGAGAAATGAAAAAATGTACACTTGAATAACTTGATTTAAATGTATAGAATTTTTAATGTACATATATCTGCTTATAAACAAAATATATGTTTCTGCGTAATACTGTATGTTTATAAATCATGCATGTATAATAATCCAAGGTAAAGCTTTCATGTTAACAAAAGCTAAGACGCTAATACCATTCTTATTTGCATTTGTATTTCTTTCTGTCATCGAAATATACAAAAAAAAAAATGGTTGCCTGTTTAATCGCTGTACAGGCGAAAGTTAAACGCGACAACGTCTTTTTTGTTTCGATTGTTGTAATCGACGAATCTAACTTCACATTTTCAAAACACAATCGGTCGACAATTAACTTGCATGTGTAAATATGAATACAGATACTGTATGTTTACTCCGACGGCAGGAACGCTGGAGTGTAAGAGACGCAAGGCATGAACCGGTAAGCCCCTCTTTGTCTTACTCCCCATCTCTTTTCACTTAAACAGGCCAACAGCGCACGAGTAATAGAGACACTATCTCACTCTCTCTTATGGTTGCGTTACGCGTTACGTGAGCGGCGCTGTGACACAGTTTTCGAGAGTGCCCTCCTATCTTGTACCAATTTATAACGACGACGAGGTCACGTCAAAAAATTAAATCAATCGCTATATATGTCCTACTTAACAGTCTAGGATCTGCAAGATGAATCGATTACTTTAAGAGAATCTGATGTAATAATGGATTGGGGTGTATTAGGAGGCATATGTCCAGCATTGGACTAACAAAGGCTGATGATGATGTATGATGTAATAATATATAATTATTAAGAATGTCCATACATCATAGCCGTACAGCCCCTCGTATTAAGAGATCACATGCATAACGCTCTTTCAACGAGAGAGGCTTGTACGAGCTATCGCGACCCAAAAGTGCTTGAAGAAGAAATAAAGCTTTTTCGTAATACGACTCTAAAAAGTCCCCTAGAACTTAACTTTTGAATAAAAATCGATTTTCGAAAATAAAACGACTATTTTTCTTATACGAATCGATGTTTAAAACATAGGATACCGAAGCATTAAATGAAAACTGAAAAAAAAAACATTAGTAGTAAGTTAAATATTATAATAAAGTATTAAAAAAGCAATAAAATATAAAGTTTCCTTTTACTAAATAATATCTAATAATCATCTTAATATTCTGTCTTCACTCCATCTTGCCGCAGGGCGTCCTACACCACGTTTGCCGAGCCTCGGTCTCCATTCCAGAACTTTCCGTCTCCAGCGGCCGTCAGTTCTGCGGCTTATACCGGCCCACTGCCACTTCAGCTTACTAATTCGGTGGGCTATATCGGTTTTAATATAGTAATAATGGGATACGGCCTAAAACTCCCTAATAGATAGGGGTGTATTAGGAGTGGCCTGTGTCCAGCAGTTGCCTGACACAGATTGATGATAATGATTCTGAAGATTCAAAAGAAAATGTAGATGTAGCTTATGGACGCATTATCAAACAATTCTAACGCCCAATATATAGCTTTTTTAATATAATAACAATATATATATATATGCTTTTTGTATCTTTACCTAACTTTTTTCTTAGTTATATTCTATTTTCTTTATCATTTCTTTATCATTTCTCTAATAGTTTCGTAACAGCCCAACCAGCTGTCTATCTATAACGGCGCCGCGCCAATGGCAAGGTCAAATGTATCGCAAATATTATTCGCGCGGCCGAAAAATGTGCGCGTTATAAATAAGTATTATTTAAATACAAAACCTCTATTTACTATGTAAAGGCTGTTGGTTTATGAAAGCAACGAGATTAACAGGGTTAATCTGTGGATCAAAAACCTTTCTTCCGACTTTAGACGTCCTTATGTGTCGAGAGCTTCGAGTCTAACTGTAGGTATTAATAATAGTTAGGTTTGTATTTAAATACTATCATCATCATCAGCCTGTGATAGTCTACTGCTGGACATAGGCCTCCCCTAATACATCCCTATCCATTAGAGGGTTTTTGGACCGTATCCCACCACGCTGGTCCAATGCGGGTTGGTGGACCGATTTTTTACATGCCCATCCGACGCATGGATCATCTTACTTTTCAGACAATTGGGTGATCGGCCCAACTTGCCCTAACCAACCAGGAAACAACAATGAAAATTTGTTGAGTCCCCGCAGGATTCGAACCCACGACCTCCGGTTTCTAAAGTACACGCCCATACCACTAGGCTACGGAGGCAGTTATATATACAATACTTTGATAGGTAAGAGCAATATATGCCGATCAGATGTGTTGGAAATGTTAAAAGTCGATCCCAGTGAAGACTATATTTACCGGTCCTCCTAATAGGTATTTTAATAATGTCCTAGTTGATTCCGACTACGGCGACCAATCTATATTAGAAATCAGCCAACAGCGTAGTAAATATATAGGACACAAGTGTAACAAGTTCTATTATTGTGTCCTAGTTGGTTAGTTCAATGCGGGCTGATCACCCGAATGCCTGCAAAGAAAGGTGACCCATGCGTCCAATGGGCATGTAAAAAGACGGTCTTGCGCTTTAACTCTCTCCGGTCGTGTCGGTTATCCGTCCCATCGAGCTTTGGGTGTATAATGGAATAGGGAGTGCGACTGTGTTTCAAATTTACTAATATGTCATCTACTAATAGTCAGAAGCCAGTCGCGTTGCATATTTTTTAAGATCTAAAATAATTGCTAATCAGTAGCCTAACCTATGGTTAATAATAGCTACAAAGATGTCACATACATATCTATAAATGCATAAAAGGGAACAAGAGAAAAAGGAAAATATCCCACGAAGTAAAAGTTTCACTTTTAGATTTTTTTCTACATAAATTATACAATATTTATTTAATAAACGAACGAACACGAAAAATCTAAACGAATTCAAAAGAAAACCCACCATAAATCTTACCATTCAAACGTAAACAATTAGACAAATCAGAAGTAAATATCAAACAAACAAAATGGCGTTGCATCCGAAGCGATATAAATAAAAGTGGCAAACGATGCAGTCAATTAATCTTATTTAAAACTCACGTAAATAAATAACCTAAAAATGTTAGACCAAATAAACGCGGCAAAGTCGAACGCAGCCCGCGTTTTCGCGGTACCGTCTATTTATAACCACAGATTATGCATAGCTTCTCGATTTTTCCGAAACGTAGGCACAGATACGCAACAATTTTAACAACGTAAACGTTTGGCTGAACGTAAAGTTATGCAATTGCATTTTTCTACTAATTTTATTTACCAGTTACAAAGAATTTGGTGTTTATATTTGTTTCTTATGTAAGCGATAATACGAAAAGACTGTATGTTATTTTGTACACACTTTTGTACACTTTTTAATTATATTTTGCTTTTAATGTTTTTGCTTTTATACATGTATATGTAAAAAATCAAAAAATAATTAGTGCTACGCGTATGAGTGCATTGTTATTTTTTTTCTTTTTATTTTTGTAACCTTTTTTCCTCGTATGTAAATGTCTTTTTGTCGAAATTAACTTTATGTGCAAGTTTATGTCTAGACGTAAATATCAAGCAAATATCTCAGACCTTCATAATAATCATTAAAAAAGTACGGATTATATTTGAATACTTCGGTTTAACATTAAATTAATATATTATATTTGAATACTTCTGTTTAACATTAAATTAATATATTAAAAATATGTGTAGCATTTAAAAAACAACTTCCGTTGAGTAAAGCACTTTTTCTAAGAAAATAAATGTTTTACAATTCAAACACCTTATTGAATGACGCGGATAATTTTCTGTAGAAGTCTCTGTTTGCGTTTATGATTTCCTGGTACTTTGATCTCGAAATAATTAGAATTTATATTTTCCAGTAGTTTTTTAGTTAGTTCATTCTTTCAGTTCTTTACTTATGATACATACTATTAACCGCATATACTAAATAAAATAAAAATATTTATCACTAGTTGACCCGGTAGACTTCGTACTGCCATACATCAATCGTTAATAAACGATCTAAAAATCTGTACAACATTTATCTAACCTAACGAATTAAAGTAAACAATTGTACTAAATCTGCAGATTGCAGTTAGGTAGGATGAAGCTTCAATATTAAATATTCAATATTTCTTCACCTTTTCAAATCGGTTCAGCCGTTCTCGAGGCCGTTAGCGAGGCCGATAGCGAGACTAACGAACAGCAATTGATTTTTATACATAAAAAAGAAGATTACTTCATGCGTATGAATAATAAGCATTCAGTACTTATCGTTTATTTAGGACCAAACATCAATCCGATAAAACTTCTAATAAATAAATTAATAAATAATTGACATAAAAAGACATGGAAACTTTTTAAAAAAACATCAATATTAAACCCTGGTATCTTTTTAAGTAAGTAAATTTATTATGTAGGGAAATTTTATGTCGTATGGGTTACTATTACATGCAAGATACTATTTTTCAAATTATATATTAAACATTTTATTAAAGTAAATTTCATGTCTTATGGGTTCCTAGTACATGCAAATTACTATTTCTCAAATTATATATTAAACATTTTGTTTAAGTAAATTTCATGTCTTATGGGTTCCTAGTACATGCAAATTACTATTTCTCAAATTATATATTAAACATTTTATTTAAGTAAATTTCATGTCTTATGGGGTCCTAGTACATGCAAGAAATAATTTTTCAAATTATATATTATACATTTTGTTTAAGTAAATTTCATGTCTTATGGGGTCCTAGTACCCCATTAAAAAAACCACATCGGATTCCGTTGCGTAGTTTGAAAGATTTAAGCATACATAGGGATATGGGGACAGAGAAAGCGACTTTGTTTTATACTACGTAGTGATATCAAACTAGTAATATGTCAGGTCTTGCAAATTTAGATTTAAATTGAATTTTTTTTATGGCATACGCAGGCAGACGAGCATTCGGGCCACCTGGTGGGAAGTGATCACCGACACCCATAGACATTAGCAATACCAGTGGTATCGCCAACGCACTGCCTACCGTGAGACATAGGGTGTTAAGTCTCGTTTACCCAGTAAATACGCTGGCTACGGTGCCCTTCAAACCGGAACACAGCAGTGTTTTCACACTTCTGCTTCGCGGCAGAAGTAAGCCGTGGTGGTACCCACCCAGACGGTCTCCTGTAAACAGGGGACCTACCACCGGTGGATAGTAGCCTATATTACTAAGACTGAACGTAGCTTTATAATGGTGAAGGAAATTATGAAATCGACACCGTGGTTTTTGTGTCTAATCGTTACAAACACACACAAAACACAAATCTTTTCTCTTTATAATGTAAGTATGTCTCCGTAGCCTAGAGGTAAAGGCGTGTGCTTTAAAAAGCGGAGGTCGTAATATCTAGGGACTTGTTAATTACTAGTTGGCTAGGACAATTTGGGCCGATCACCCAATTGTCTGAAATGTAAGCTGACCCATGCGTTGGTTGGGCTTGTTAAGGGTCCGTCGACATACCAACCCCCATTGAACCAGCGTGGTGGGATACGGTCCAAAAACCCCCTAATGGAAAGGGCGTGCATCAAGAGAGATCTATGTCGAGCAGTGGACTAACACAGACTGATGATGATGAATGTTAGTACAGATAACTAGCATTCCATCCTTGGATATGCTTCTAGTATTTATTTTAACCAATAGTTAAAGAATATCAAATCAAATCAAATATAAAATTGTTTGTTTTTGAAGCATTAGTTGCTTCAAAAACAAACAATTTTATATTTGAACACAACTACAGATGTGAACTATAACAATATATAAGTTTTTATTGTAAATTTTAGATTTCGAAATAGAGATTTGCAGAACTTTTCAAGGTTACAACATAGAAGGATGCTTTCGACTTTGATAATGGCGATTTCAGAGGAAGTCAGACGCACAAATTAGTAGGGGTGCCTGTCTTTGTATCAAAACGCCATGTCTAGGGCAACCCTCCTTTTAGCTGTCATTCGAATTGTTTCCGAACGAATTCAGGTAACATTTGCCCTGTGCGAGTATGTGCTGTCACTATATGTATATTAATGTGGTCCTTATTTAGGGCTTGTCCAATTTTTTTTGGAGATTATCCCAATTCAAAATATTATGTCATGTTTACCAGTGTGATGACCAAACTTTTAAACGGAAAAAACAGATTCGTGAAATGGATTTTTCTAGTGTAAAAAGTCCCCCATGTTTCTCAAAGATAATTGATATTGAAATTCAAATATCTTTATTTAATGTAGAAGTGTAGCACTCGCTTATTGATTGTCAAGGACGCTACCACCGGTTCGGAATAGGACGCCTCCGACCTGACAAGAGACCGGCGGATATTAGCTACATACAGTTCTATCATATGTATATTTAATTAAAAAAAACTATATATTGTGTCATCATTTATATAACACAAGCAACTCCCCAAGCCCCCTTGTGGGTGGAATTTCGTAAAATCCGTTCTTAGCTGACCTCTACTCGGCGAAAGGAATATTCCTTCCAAATTTCGAGTCGCTACGCCTTATGGTTCCAGAGATATTGTGATGAGTCAATATATATGTGGGAATCTCTTTCATATATATAGATAATATATGCATATACACAATAACACAGCTTTTTGGTAGAGAAAAATATTCAAATTCGACATAGTTGTTCTTGAGTTTATTCGTTACGAACATATACACAAAAATACAAACCTTTCCTCTTTATAATATTAAATAACAACGGCTGAGTAATGACGCGCATAGACTTCCATAGAAGTGTTTGTTTTCGTTTATGATATCCTGGTATTTTTATTTCGTTATTACTATATTTTCAGTTTCAACTAGCTGCCCCTTTAACTTATAATTAGTATTGTTACTAATATTAGTATAATAATTAGTAATATTACTAATTTTTACGCTTCGACGGTGTTTTGTTTTATTTATTTAACAGAACGACTAGTAAGCATAAAAATTAATTGCCTGTAAAATTGGTATACAGGAAAAAGTTATACGTGACAACGTCTTTTAGTGGTAGAATGATTGTAATGTGAATATTCATTCGTATAGTAGGAAGAAGGATCTATCGTCCTTCTCTTTCTCCCTTCTCTCTTTCCTTAAGCAGGCCAACTGTGCACAGTAAGAGAACTCGTGCCCTCTACTCTCTTCTTATGGTTGCTTATGGAGAGCGTTACGTGAGCGGCGCTGTGACACAGTTTTCGAGAGTGTCTCCCTATCTTGAACAAATTTATAGGAAGTTGTCACGTTAAAAATACTGAGTAAGACACCACTAGTAGTAATTTCATTAGCTTTTGCGTCCTTCAAACTGTACAGAAGTTTAACACTTGCAGCGAAATTTTATATTAATAGAGAGTATTTTACTAGTAGGCTTCTTTTAAAACTAAACATACAACAGAAGTTGTACTAGCGATCCGCCTCTGCTTTGCACGGGAGCTATGCTGATAGAAAATATACATTTTTTTTATTGCAAACGCAGGCAGACGAGCAGTCGGCCCACCTGATGGAAAGTGGTCACCGACGCCCATAGACATTGGCAATACTGGTATCACCAAGCGCTGCCCGTGAGGACACAGGATGTTAAGTCTCGTTTCAGTAATTACGCTGGCTACGGTGCCCTTCAAACCGGAACGCAGTAGTGTTTTCACACTACTGCTTTGCAGTAGAAATAGGCACCGCGGTGGTACCCACCCAGACGGTCTCATGTAAAAAGGGGGCCTTCCACCGGTGTGTACCACATACAATATTAAGCATGTGTTACACATACAAACCTTCCTCTTCAATCACGCTATCTATTAAAAAAAACGAATCGAAATTCGTTGCGTAGTTTGAAAGATTTAAGCATAATAAGATATAGGGACAGAGAAAGCGACTTTGTTCTATTCTATGTAGTGATGGAAGAATTACACTTTCTTATTGATCGTTATAACAACTACGAATGTACGTTCGAAGTTAGTATATTTTTAAACTTATTTGGCGTCAAATATTATAGCCGTTCACTTAGTAAGTTATTTCGTGGCCTATTATATTAACATTAATAAATAAATTCCAATCATTATTAGATCGTTTATTGACCTATTTATAATATATTTGTTAAATATTTTAATTTTAATGTTTTTTATTATAAATCATTTGACGTTTTGTTTCCGCAAGCCCAAAAGCGCCGACGTATGCGCGCGCAATGTCAATTCGCGAATCCCGTATTCTATTTTCGAATGGTTTGAAGAAAAATAAATGAGGTAACTTCTTTCTTGCCAGACTGTCATCGTTTTTTTAACCAGAAATTTAATTATATTGTCAAGAAAAAAAAACAATTAATAACAAGTAATTACTCACTTTAGCGAGTAATAAATTAATTTTAATTCCGAAGGTCATAAATAAAAATATGAAAAGAAAAATTTTTATTAATAATGGATATCAATCAAAATAAATTTTTTACACAGTTATAAACATAAATGTTACAATAAAAACTAAATAGATTTTTTTTCATATGATTTTATAACATGACAACTTTTTCCATCATTAGGGATGAACGACCTATGATGCCTTTGCCTTTTTTATGTGTTACAAAAAAACATCCGAGCTTCCTGAATCTTACGTCATACTGCTTTCGGCGCCATGTTTGATCCAACAATGGCTTATTGTTAAGTTTCGCGGCAAAAAAGCTATTGTGTTTTGAAAATTATTTTGCATATCATTTTTAGTGGCTATTGAGAGGCGAATTTGAATTTATTATTGAATACTATATCTATAATTGGATTGATTTTATATGTACTAGATTATACAGAAATAGCTTCACCCCGCCGTTACATACGCCCGGTTATTAGTATAATATTAATGCATGTAAAAAGTCGGTCCCGTATTGGACCAGCGTGGTAGGATACGGTCCAAAAATCTCCTAATGGATAGGGGGTGTATTCGGGGAGGCCTATGTCCAGCAGTGGACTCACACAGGAAGATGATAATGACGATGATAATGATATCTTTGCATACAGAAGCCGGTAAATTAATATCATACACAAGCTTTATTATTGTAAAGTTTGATTCAAGTCCAGAGTAACAAACAGTTAACTATATAATTCTAGTAGTACTTGTGGCGCATTACAATAACTCCGAGATAACTGATCTATTTAACCGGATAAAATAACGGTTAAATTGTAACTGTTTCTAGTAACAGTACGCATTTGCCCTGCGGCTGCGATCATTGTCTCAATGGTTTCAGCTTTCGAGTATAAATAAATAATGTTTACTGGATAATAAATAATATTTAATTAAATACTTACTAGAGTTTATTAGATTTAATAAATAACCGAATAAAACAATTGGTTGCCTGTAAAATCGGTATACGGGCGAAAGTTCTACGTGACAACGACTTTTAGTGGTAGAATGGTTGTAATGTAAATATTCATTCGTGTAGTAGGAAGTAGGATCAAATAATAATAACAATTCAAAATATTCAAATAACAAATTCGACGCTCGCGTGTAAGGGAGACGCAAGACATGAACCGGTAAGCATGCCCCTCCTTCTCTTTCACTTAAGCAGGTCAACTGCGCACAAGTAAGAGAGACGCGTGCCTCTTTCTCTTATTGTTGCTTATGGAGAGCGTTATGTGAGCGGCGCTGTGACACAGTGCACGAGAGTGCCTCTCTATCTTGAAACAATTTATAAGACCTTGTCACGTCAAAATAACAGATAATATCTGTCATTATTATTATTTATAAGAATTCGTCCGCGAGGTGAGATATAGTTTTTTTGTCTATGATATAAACCCTAGTTGCCGCTAGAACTGGGAGTAACCTAGCCTAGGTTAATCCCCGTTACTTTGTTTTGGAAAAAATACTGAGAAGAAAAGACAACAGAGATAAAAGACTTTACGGGTTTTTGCGTTTAATTTGGTTTACAATTCGTCCGCCCGTTACCATGGATCCTGCAAAGTGTCTGAGACGTCGGGAAAATTGTAAACCAAATTAAACGCAATAAAATCCGTAAAGTCTTTTTATTAAATCATTTTTTGACAGTAACACCGGGAACCACACAATGAAGTCGCGGGCAAGAGCTGGTCTATTATAAAATTTTATTAGCAACGCGATGTATAACGCTATTATTTGTATTATAAATAGTAGTGCTATAAGAATTTGGCTAATTGTCAGGCCGAAAAAGATCTATGAATTTCTCGACATAGCTTTGTGCCGTGGTAACCAATCGGATTATTTTAAAAATTATAATACATCGTTAGCAGCCTCCAGCAATTAACAGCTGTTGCGCTTGGCAGCCGTCGACTATACAGATAATAAAAAATTGCGTGCGCCATAGTGAAAATGTGTTAAAATCATCCGCTACCGGTTACATAACCTGTTTGGCCTATATATCGTAACAGAGAAGCGCTACGAACCAAATGCGACTGCACACTTTTGTTTTAGACGAACCGCTTGTTTAGTGGTTAGTGCCCCTGAATGTTTCATCAAGGAGAGTGGGTCGATTCCCAACACGGGAAAAATGTTATGTTTTTTGACGGTACACCGTCTTATTAATTGGTTCAATAAGGGAAGCACCTTCGAAAACTGTGTCACAGCGGCGCTCACGTATCGCTCTCCATAAGCAACCATAAGAGAAAGTGAGACAGAGAGATAGAGGGTTGATCCTACTTCCTATACGAATCCTACTATAAGAATGAATATTCCTCTTACAATCATTTTACAACTTAAACATAATTTAATTCGTTTAGCAACTGGACTGCGAAAAATAAGCAAGTCTTTTATGGGACAATGTATACGTTTTTACAACAAGATCCAAGTAAATGTTCAAATTTAACTATTAATACATTAAAGGTAGTCAAGGAACGTTTATGTGTTAAAGTTACTGATCTAATAATTTTTAAATGACAACACAGCCTGGTAATGGAATGCTCGCTCCAGGGCCAGATTATGCCTTTATTGTTTTGTTATTTTAAAGATGACATAAAAATAGCCCTGATTTATTTTCGCCGGTCCTTCTCAGGTCTGAAGCGTCCTTTTTCCGAACCGGTGGTAGTGTGTTTGACAATCAATAAGCTAGTGTAAACTTCAATATTGAAGATATTTGAATTTAATTGAAAGACGTTGTCACGTATAACTTTCGCCCGTGTACCGATTTTACAGGCGACCAATTTTCTTTATTGCATACGGAGGCAGACGAGCATTCGGGCCACCTGATGGAAAGTGGTCAGCGACGGCCATGGGTATCGGCAGTACCGAAGTATTATCAACGTGCTGGAACATACTGGAAGAGATGTGTGTTCCGTTTAGTTTACTCAGTAAATGCGTTGGCTAGGGTACCCTGCAAACCGGAACACTACTTCTTTGAGGCAGAAATAGGCACCACGGTGGTATCGCTTCAGACCTTGTAGAATGGAGCCCAGTCGGGGTATATATTGTGGGACTAGATTTGAAATTTCAGAAACATACAGCTGGCAGACCACGATTACATAAGCCGGCTAAATAAACAATTTACACGAGAAATGCTAGTATTAAAAGATTTATTCAAGTTAATAGAAAATCTTACTATCATAATTATCATCGTCATCAGCCTGTATTAGTCCACTGCTGGGCATAGGCCTCCCCTAATGCCTCTTTCTCTATTAGGTGGTTTTTGGACCGTAATCCACCGCGCGACTCCAATGCGGGTTGGTGGGTGGACCGACTTTTCACATGCCCATCCGACGCATGGAGCATCTTACTCTTCAGACGATTGGGTGATCGACCCATATTGTCCCTAACCAGCTGCTTCGTTATGTCCTGCAGGATCCGAACCCACGACCTCCGGTTTCTAAGAACACGCCCTTTCCACTAGGCTACGGACTACCAGTAAATGTACCGGAATACATGTAAACATGGTAACCCATAGCAACGAAGCGTCATCGTATGGTGTCATCATTTCTCTAATGTCACTCAATGATCGACATGTCGGTGACAGTTGATCAATAACAACGAACTAGATGTGTGACTCCATATAATTTTGATTACATTTTTAACTCTAAGTTAGTATTTGTACTGGTGGTAGGTCCCATTTTCCCAGGGGACAGTCTGGGTTGGTACCACCGCAGTGTCTATTTCTACCGCAAAGCAGTTGTGTGGAAACACCACTGTGTTCCGGTTTAACGGGCACCGTAGCCAGCGTAGAGACTTAACACCCTATATCCCACGGTAGGCAGCGCGTCGGTGATACCACTAGTATTAGCGATGTCTATGAGTGTCTGTGACCACTTTCCATCAGATGGCCCGACTGCTCGACTGCCTGCTTAGGCATTAATTAAAGAAAAACTATAAACATATAGTGCTTTCCAATAAATTTGCACCACATCCTCGTATCTGCGCACTACTAGCTCGTAATACAACTGTAAAGTTCAATTTCGCCTGCACACATAATAAATATTCTTTAACAATACTGAGACTATAAAGCGGCGCGCTTAGTCTGCCAAGTTTGCGTTGTTTTTTTTTCACGGCAGTTAATTTTAAATTGCAAATTGATCGTGAAACGAAACGGTTTCGTCCGCTTCGACGCTTCCAGTACTTTGGTTTCGCGCGTTTTGTCACTAATGTATTTGTTATCTGTGCTGTTTTGGCGGGAAATATTTTCTGGTATGCATTGAAAGGGTATTGTGCTATTATTTTTACACTCATTACACACTGTTATTGATTTTAATGCAAGTATTTTATATTTTATTTTAAATAAAGCTTTAAGTGAATTATATTTAAAGTTTCGGTATAGTTATATTGTTTCCTAGCAACCACTAATCCCCTTGTGAGTGGAATTTCGTAAAATCCGTTCTTAGCTGACCTCTGCTCGCGAAAGGAATATTCCTACCAAATTTCAAGTCGCTACGCCTTATGATTCCAAAGATATCGTGATGAGTCAATATATAGGTACAAATCTCTTATATATACATATATATAGATTGAATACTCTACACGATTTGAGAGACATTAAACATGCCCGTCTAACGCTTGGACGGTATAAAAACTAAATTAATAACAATTCGCATTAGTTTTTCTGGGATAATATAAAAATATCATCAGCAGAATGTGGTATAGAGTTAAAGTCAATGTCAAATATCTTCATCCAATATGGAAGCATTACACTTTCTTATTTATTGTCAACTAAACTACCACCGGTTCGAAAATGGAAGTTCTGACCTGAGAAGAACCGGTGTAAGAAACTCAGCGGGACTTTTTTTTCATTTTTCAATAAGTTTTCCAAACATTAAATTTTGATAGCCTATCACCTGTCATCTAAATAAGCAACAACATTCATCATCATCATCATCAGCCTGTGATAGTCCACTGTTGGACATAGGCCTCTCCTAATACACCCCTATCTATTAGGGGGTTTTGGACCGTATCCCACAACGCTGGTCCAATGGGGGTTGGTGGTGAACAACATTAGTATACAAAAACTAAATAGAATAACCAACAAAATCGATCATTGATACACAACTCTAAACCCTCTACAATTCAATCCAGTTTTAATTCGACTATAAAACAGACACTTTTGCTTTATGTCAATTAACGTAAGCGCCATCTTGTAAACAATTGTCCCTCCAATAGTGCCCCGATGCAGATTAAAAATAGACCCGAGACGGAAGTTGGCACAGATACTCTAATACTGTTACGGTTGCCAGTTACAGTCATAATTTTAGATATATTTCTGTTATTAAAAAAAAGAAAAATAATTTAGCTAGTTAGTTTAACAGATATTATTGACCCGCAGTCATTAAGTAAAAAGTTTTTATGTCGTTTGGGCGGGGACGATCCTCGTCAATTAAGAGGAGAAGAGAAGAGGTCATAATTATAATAATATCTTATAAAATAATAAAATTTTAACAAAAAACAAACCGACTTCAAATGGATTGACGTGATATTGAGCTATTAATTGTCTATTAGTTGAGCACGTAGTTTTTTCACGGATGCCGCTGTCAGAACTGGCCCAAATTGCTATGGGACCAAACGGGAAGCACCAGCTTTCAAATAAAAACAAAAATCAAAAGTTTTGAGGTAAGAAACGTAAAAAAAAATACAGACGAATTGAGAACCTCCTCCTTTTTTTGAAGTCGGTTAAAAAATAAAATATATTTGTATTATTTACTGTGATACCAATGTAAACAAATTAACAGCTAATAACAGATGACAATAACAAGGTAGTAGGATCCCTTTCACAGAGGGCCGTCTAGGGCGGTATCACCGCAGTGCCTAATTCTGCCGCAAAGCAGTAGCGTGTTAAACTACCGTGTTCTGGTTTGAAGGGCGCCGTAGCCAGCGCATTTACTGGGTAAACGAGACGTAACATCCTATGTCTCACGTAGGCAGCGCACGCAGAGAGTAATATCCCTCATATTGCCGATGTCAATGGGCGTCGGTGACCACTTTATACGGTTACATTTATCGTGGACGCACAGTAGCCGAAATAGGGGACGGGTCTCACCCGAGCCCATGATGCTTAAACTTTTTGCATTAAATGTAATAGAATCACCAAACAAGCGTATCATCTAATATCTTTAATTAAAATCCGCAATATCTATGTTAGGTTTATTGTTATTTATAACGTAAAATAATGTTAAACGCATGTTTGAAAACCAACATAAACGAAATTCAATATAAATGGATTATACTTTATGACAATTCCATTTTCTTAGTCTCGTATAATACACTATAATCATCATCATCATCATTATCAGCTCTTTACAGTCCACTGCTGGACATGGGCCTTTCTCAATGATGACCAAGACGGCCGATCCCTTGCTACTAGCTGCCAACTTGAACCGGCAACTGCACGGAGTCGGCATCCCGACCTGGTGGGATGGGGATGTGGGGTCGACCAACACTCCGTCTTCCCGAACGCGGCCTCCACTCCACAACCTTATTAGCCCATTAGCCATTAGGTCCTCTGACTACATGACTTCCCACTGCCACTTCAAAAAGCTCACGCTGCTCTATAATAATAAATGAAAACTGCTTTGGTTGTATAAATATTACTAATTACCTTCATTAAATAGTTAGTTGCAAATTTAAAACGCATTCTTCATTCTTCCCGTCTTATATGTAATAGATCCAGTAACTGCATCATATTGGTGGTGACATTTTACGAAATTTGACTATTCCACAAAGTGAATTAGTACAAAACCTAAAAGAAATATAAATAACCAGTAACCATGCAGGAACTTGTACCTAACGACAGATAGTGCCTCCATTTGACGTAAGAAAGTATCTATGAATCAAAACTCGCAAGATACGCAACGATATCTTAACATGTTATTGCATGTTTGTATCTACGAATGCACATCCATAAAATATCGGCATCAATCGAAGCGGATGCGGATGTCAGATTTAATTAGAACAATCCACATTCGCGGATGTGGATGTCGGGCTTAATTGAAATAATCCGGTTTTGCGGACGCGGATTTGAATATCCTAAACATCCCTGGACAGGATGCCTTTCTTACCATGTTGGTATTCTGGATACCTACAATAGTTTTAATTAGACCCGCTTGGCGCAGCAGTTAGTGACGCGGACTGACACGCCAACGGCTATAGGTTCGATTCCCACTACGGGAAAAGAATTGTTTCACGAACATTCTCAGTGTTAATAACAAGGGCTAATTTTTACATAGAAAAAATCTATTTTAAAAATCTAAAAATAACACGAATAATGCCGCAAATGGACTACTGGGAAAATATAAATCAAAGCTTAATTTAAAAAATTCAAGAAAACTATTATTAAAAAAGACTTAATAGAAAATACATTAGCCTTCATATTTAGTGTTATTTTTAAAAAGTTCAGAAATGCAGAAAGCGCGGGAAACGAAAGACACATTGTCTACGCTCGGCGCATTGTCTATGACGTTTATTTTCATCTGAATTATTATTTATAGAACGAATTCGCTGCCATTTGCCATAGATGAATGTGACGCCAACTTTGCGTATTTACTCTCCGATAGTTTCGAACAGGTGCAAGGTAGAACTATAATGGTTTCTTAACGTTGTTTGAAATATTAAAAAAAGTTAACAAGTTCAGTTATTTAAACACAAAATTTTTGATGATTACAATCGTCAATTTTATTTAAAAATACGTAAAACCAACCTTTAACAAAGTAAAAAAAGGTTAACCGGTGGTAGGTGTCCTGTTTACAGGAGACCGTCTGGGTGGGTACCACCGCGGTGCCTATTTCTGTCGCGAAGCAGTAGTGTAAAAACACTGCTGTATTCCGGTGTGAAGGACACCTTAGCCAGCGTATTTACTGAGTAAACGAGACTTAACACCCTATGTCTCACGGTAGGCAGCGCGTTGGCGATACCACTAGTATTGCCAATGTCTATGGGCGTCGGTGACCACTTCCCATCAGGTGGCCCGACTGCTCGTCTGCCTGCATATGTCATAAAAAAAGGTTAACAATCCTTATTTGTCCGAGCCTACTGAGGAATGCTACCGCTGTGGTGTATATGGCGGAGACGACCCAGCACGTGCTGAAATGCCCAGCTAACGCTGAGAGCTGCGTAGTGTCGCGGGGCACGACATTTGGCTTCCTGCTGTAGTGCGCAGAATGTTAGATAGCGAGAGGTCGTGGACTGCCTTCCTTGCGTGAGGACGTGTTGGCCTGAAAGGAAGCCGCGAAAGTGACTGGTTGGCCAACAGCGGCCTGGCTATCCGCAGAAGAAGGACAGGGCGCTGAAGAGTGGCGTACGCACACAAAATTCCCTCTGACAGTGAGCTCCTGGGCGGCGGGCAAGAGGGTGCCTGCCGCCCAGAGAAGAGCTCAGGACGTGCTGTGCCGAAGCAAACAGCACAGCACAAAGCAAACTCGACACCTAAAGCGACAGTCCGGGTGTCTTAACACATCCGGAGAGAAGAGGCCCGCGAGGGCCACGTCACGCCGCAGTCGCTGAAAACTTTTAATATCACCCACGGCCTCTGCTACAGCTTTATGAGAAAAGCAACCCTATCAAATCCACTAATTTACGGATTTTTCGCGTTACTTAAAAATATATTTATTCCCGACGTTTCGGATTCTTTCGGCGGCTTATAATCTTCTTCGGCGGCTTTTAACATGTTTTTAAGATTAGCCAATTATTACCATCTGTGAAATGTAAAAATTTCACAGGTACCCAGGGGTTTAACAAACCAGACTGTGATTGTGGTCTCCCTACATTGGACAAAAACAAAAAGACCAGTAAGAACTAGAGGTAAAAAGAACATATAGTTGATGTTAAGCAAGACGCCATAAGAAACTGGTACTTATGACCATGTTCTAGACAAGCCCAATCAATTATATTAGATTTAAAACCAAAACAACTGGCTAATGAACATTTATTTATACCAAGGATGATTCGGGAAGAATCGAAAATTAAAAATATCCAAATTTTAATAGATGATGGTTTACACCTTCCCGGGATCCAATCATTTCAAAAAATTAAACACAGAGTAAAAAACTTTTTGTGAAACCAAATTAAAAATTAAGAAAAACGATATGTCAATTTTAAATAATAACTTGAGGTTATTCGAAAACATTAAAATTACAATATACCAACCCTGGTCTGCCCGTGATCTTGGATGGCTGGAAAGAACTGAAACGTCGGGGAATAAATATATTTTAAGAACGCGAAAAATCCAAAATTAGTGGAGATATGATAATAATCGCGTAAAAAAAGAAATAAATTTAAGAGCAACCCTGTTTTTTATTGGATACTGGCCACTCCCATCTTGGCCGGAGCCAATCCCCCGCCCCTCACTCTGGATGCGTGGAATCCATAAGCTGGATTATTCCAACGACAAAAAAATAACAAAATAAAAGATGGGTTTCAATACCCACCTACCGAGAAATTTCTTACTACTAGTTTATACATAATTACGTTAGGATTTAACCAATCTATATATTTAACTTTTAATACTATTATATATGTATCAAATGACTTCGTCAATGACCAATTAGTAAAGACCCTTCCTTTTTGGTCCGGTGGGTCCCTTTTGAATCCGAGGAAAAAACTTCCGGAAGCAATTACAAACAAAAAATAAGTTTTGATAGCCGAATCACTTTGGGCCTTTGGTCGATTAGGGCATGTTGTTCAAATTTTCAAATTATATAGGACCGGCGTCTTAAGACGTTGCCAAAGGTAGGGCATGGAAACCAGGACCTTTCAAAGAAAATAAGGGGAAATTAGCTTGATTAACTTCAAAGGATTTGGAATTAGCCCTAATGAATGAGAAAACAAAAGTCAAAAAAGTTTTTTATCCACAGAATTAGAAATTTCGGGCGGTAGAAAAAGGTACGTTCAGAACGATTAAGCCGTGTAACCATAACAAATTATTACTACACTTATAGTAAGAAATATATTCACACTTATATACTTATAATTATTAAAACCATTAAATCATTACAGATAAAAATAATTTTCTGAAATCATATACAGACTAGACATAATAATTCTTCTACAAAAGTTATTAGAATGGACGTAAAAAGAAAATGTTTACTTTCTGCATTGCTACGATAACAAGCTTAATATACAAGCCCATTGTAAAGTCTAGAATCGTTTTAATTCTCAAATGCATTTACAGTTTTGTTAGTTGCTGAAATAAATAACATCTGTTATAAATATCAAATTCATTTAATTATATTTTTAACGACATGCCTTTTATCAAATATCGACAGTATTCATCATGTCATGGTGTTACATAATAAAATATAATTAACCGCTGCTTGAAACCAAAATGAAACCAAATTATAACCAATCTCACCATACTCAAAAGTTACTGAATCATTATTCCGTTCAATCATTACACCGTTACATCATTACATCGTTACATCATTAAACTGTTACACACTTACCCTTCTCCGCCTACTGAGGTCTCCTTTGCAGTTATCCCGTTGTAGTGGACCCTCGTCTCCATCTCACCATCCACCAGCTCGTCGATCACAACAAAGTTTATCTTCTCCTTGTTCAAATGCCGTCTAAGATACTTCACATCACTCAAGATCTTTGTATTTTAAAGCACCAGAGCCTTAGTTGTTAGCACCAATAGAACCGGTTTGGCCTGTGATTGTCTGATCGCTCATCGCCTCCCGACAGTATCACCAGTGTTGAACCATTTCGAATGCCTGAAGGCGTCATTATTTCGGCCCAATGGTCGCTCCCAGAAACTGTCAAATCTGACAGGTGCAGATTGTTTATGCCTCCATTCACTTTGAAAGTGGACTTTGGGGGTGTGCGTGACGTTGACTGGCGAGCGAAAGGTTGAAGCTGTCGATGACGTCATCAGTGACGTCGCCGTGGTCGCAGCTGGAGGGGCCGAGGAGCGCGAGCAGCAGTAGCGGGGTTCGAATCATCTTTCGCCAGCACATCGGTTGGGGCTTTTTCTTCGCCTTCGGCGATTTTAACTCCATCTCCCGTCTGAAATTAAATAATAAGGTTAGACTATTACGGGAAGATATTTATATTTAAGTTGTTTCTGTTCTATATATAATAAAATAATAATTTCTATTGTTTACGCGAACCCTCTACATTTGTTATGGCTACTGAACAACGATTTAAAGGGAAAACATAAATACAATGTAGATACTTGAATTCCCAAAAAGTATGAAGTCATTTACGTGACGATGTACCGCCAACTTGACGGCGGATCTACCTTACAGTGTGAGTAAGACACATCCGCAGAACAAGTGCAATTAGTCGATTGCCAATCCGCCTGCTCAGCGTGGCAATTTCGAGCACCTCTTTATAATGGACTCTGTTTGGAGTTCATTAAAAAAGGCCTATGTCTGCTGAAGGCTGTTTCTGACGATATTGATGATGATGATGCAGTCATTGACGCATTTGTACAAACATTTCGTTAGCATAGGCACGCTTTTATCTATGAAGATAAAAGTGTTAACAACAGATCTGTCATAATCAAGAAGGTACAAATAAAATACGTCGCGCGATACAATGACCTGATTCTTAGAGGTGATTTGACACCACCGTTTGCTTCCACGTGTAAATATTTCTAGACATTACGCTAGATATCTTTGGGTTCGTCGTTCGTCTCAACATTATTGCCTGATTTCATTTGCTGCTGATTGTCGTCCACGAGGTAACATATTCATTTTTCTACCAAGTCTAAGGTACTCCCAGTTACATCGGCTATCTTCCAGTAGAAGTTATGTCAAATTCGGACCAGCCATTCCCGAGATTAGTCAGACCAAACGGACGGACAGAAAGACAGACAAATTTAAAAAGAAATGTAGTTTTGTTATACGTATCGTTTATATATAATTTAGAAACGATTATTATGGCGTTACAAACCGACACTCCAATTTTATTTCTTTACGTAAATGACTATAATCTGACGTCTATAAAATTAATTAAGATAATGTGGAAATGGAATTTGACCTTTTTATGAAACTGAGGCTGATCGAACGTGTTGTGAAAAATATTTGGGCCAATTTGATCCCCTTATATTATAGCAGTATTTTTTGTAGTTTTCATTCTTGCTTTATAAACCAAAGGTCGTGGGTTTAAATACTGCAGATACTACTTTGCGTTTTCATTTGTTTCTGAATCCCTACCCATTAGGGGTTTTTGGACCGTATTCCACCACGCTGGTCCAATGCGGGTTGGTGGGTGGACCGACTTTTACATGCCCATCCGACGTATGGATCATCTTACTTTTCAGACAATTGGCTGATCGGCCCAAATTGCCCTAACCGACTAGGAAACAGCAATGAAAATTTGTTGAGTCCCCGCAGGATTCGAACCCACGACCTCCGGTTTCTAAGCCACACGCCTATACCACTAGGCCACGGAGGCAGTACAATTAAATAATACATAAATCCTCAGTAAAGAAAAAGTATGACATTGACTTCTATTGTATTAAATAATGTTATTACACCTAAAATTAATTAATATTCATTAATAATACACAAAACTGAAAGACGGAGAGGTTTCGTAAACAATTTTTGTCATTAAGGTTAAGTTTAAAAAGTCTAGAAATATTATGTTAATTTATCAATAATATTAATATGTTATGACAATTTTTTATAAACATAGAAAGATAATAATAATGTCGTATCCGACTATGGCGGCAGATCTACATCAGATCTCTAATCAGCCAACTGCGCAGGAGATATTATAGTGCACAAGTGTACGCGCGGACTCAGGTGCACACCCTATCCCTTGACCCTCATAGTCTAATGGGTCGGAGAGCCGACAAGTCTGGAGAGATCAGCAGTAAGACCGAATTTACATGCCCATCCGACGCATGAACCATCTTACTTTATAAAACCAAATAGGAAATAACAATATGAAAATTGGTTGAGTCCCCGCAGAATTCGAACCCACGTCCTCTGGTTTCACAGACCACGGAGGCAGTGAGAGTATATAACCAGTACGTATAAAAACAACACTTTTACATTTAGAAGGCAGTTAGACCATGAGAACATTATTATTTATCTTCATCATCATCATCAGCCTTTAATAGTTAGGCCTCCCCTAATACGCCCCTATCTTTTAGGGGTTTGGGACCGTGTCCCACCACCCTGGTCCAATGCGGGTTGGTGGGTGGACCGCCTTTTCACATGCCCATACGACGCATGGATCATCTTGCTTTTTAGACAATTGGGTGATCGGCCCCAATTGTCCTAACCTTATTTATCTTAGGATAAAAAAAAAATAAAACGGTGCCTTTTTTTATATCGTGTCGCTAGTATAATATACCATAAGAAGACAATAGAATAATATCCAAAACGGTTTAATTTACAATAATTCCAATAAGCAACAAAAGGAAATATTTAAACCAAATATAGTCAAAGTTCAAATAAAATGCGTCGTACAGTCGGAATAAAACGATTAAAAACTGGTTTTGTCGATTCACATTAATACGGACACGGCTAATGCATGCTTTTTATTATTTCATTAAAGGAATATATCGTGGTCCCAGTAATTACCTTGAGGGACCCGTCATATTCATATCAAATTACCATAAGATAAGATGCCCGCGCTTTGTCTGACCAACTTATCGATAAATCTAACAAAAACAGACCTTATTACATATCGTTAAGAATGATAATCGTCTAATGATGTTTTAAAATATTTTTTGACTTTAAACAAGCATTTGATTAACACATACACGCGTTAAGTATTTTATACGTTGGCAATTTATTTTATACGTTGATTTATGGCCTACTTATAATTACTTATGTGAATAAATATGAAATGAAGACTGTCTTTGCCCAATATTGTTAAAATATTTCCAACTGAGATTTAAAAATAATAATTAATCTAAATAAGGTGAATTTACTTTCCTTTAACATTATAACATAGTTCTCAAACTATTATCTGAGGATCCTCTTGGCGTAGTGGTTAGCGACCCTGACTGCTGTTCCTAAGGGTGTGGGTTGATTCCCACTCGTGGGTGTTTATATGAATGTAATAAGTATTTATTTATAAAACAAAACTAAACCTACGTAAATTATCAGTCATCTAGTTTCCATAGTGCAGCTTTGCTCAGTTCGGGGCTAGATGATGCTGTGTTAATTGTCCATTATATTGAATTGACATAAGATATTTTTATCAAATCCACTAATTTACGGATTTTTCGCGTTACTTAAATATATTTATTCCCGACGTTTCGGATTCTTTCCAGCATCCATGATCACGGGCAGACTAAGTTGGTATATGTCAGTATCTCTATGATAGAGTCGAGAATAAATATATTTAAGTAACGCGAAAAATTCGTAAATTAGTGGATTTGATATGTATAATAATCGCGTAAATAAAAGAAATAATTATAAGATATTTTGTTATGTAAACAAACTGCGCATTAGTTGACCTCTGAACTTTGACATTTAGTAATCGCAATTTGCTAATAGCATAAACAATTACTTGTAATTAATAATAGTAAATATTCTGCACTATTCAATATAATATAGCTAAGTGTTGTCCACATTTCATCTATATTAAATATACAAAATTTGACGTCAAATTATAAAATATATAAGCGGAGAAACTTTTGGTCCTATGTTGATAAAACCTTGCTGACCTCCCGCTGCCTCCGTAGCCAAGTGGTATGGACTTGTGCTTTAGCAACCGGTGGTCGTGGGTTCGAATCCTGCGGGGACTCAACTACTTTTCTAAGTTGTTTCCTAGTTGGTAAGGACAATTTGGGCCGATCACCCGACTGTATGAAAAGTAAAATGGTCCATGCGTCGGATGGGCATGTTAATAGTCGGTCCACATTGGACCCGCCACCCGCATTAGTCTAGCGTGGTGGGATACGGTCCAAAAACCCGTAATGGAAAGGCGTGCATTAGGGGAGGCCTATGTCCAGCAGTGGACTATCACAGGCTGATGATGTTGTTTTTGCTTTAAAATAGTTGTGCATAGGTAATCCTAATGCTTTAGGTATTATCTTATAACTAGTTCTGGTGATGAGGAAAACTGAAGTTCATCATCATCATACAATCAGCCTGATATTTAGTCCACCTGACATAGCTCTAATTCACTACCTTCGAAATCTTGGCATTCTCATCCAGCCCACACGCCACTTTGCGAATGTCGTCACTCCATCTTGCCGCAGGGGTCCTACATACGTTTGCGACTCGTCTCACTCCAAAACTTTTCGACTCAGCGGTCGTAGTCGATGCTTATATACGCCCAGCAAACTGGAAGTTGCACCAATTAAACAAAATAGTGAAATTGGCATAAAGCAAAAGTTGTATTTATTTACCACCTACTCAACTTACGAAAAATCCTCTTGAATCAATTAAATTAGTACGTTGTTAATGATTATTTTTGTCGTCTTAAGACCATTATTACATTATCTGTAACGAAAACCACGTTATCTTTTTTAATAGACTCTTTGAACAATTTAACATAGAATTGCCACTCGCAGTCTCCAGCGTCATGATTCACGCTCCGCACTCGTTCTATTTTCATATCACCCAATGAGCTAGGAATTAGTGCGTCTGACGGAACAATGCTTCCCGGAATATCTGGATCTAGAACTGGATGAAAGACCTGAAACGTCTTCGGTGTACAAATTTAGCGGACGCGTACGCCTTTGATAGTATTTATGGTGTCTAGATATGCTATCTGTTATAGACATAGATGTGGATTGAACAAAGAGCTTTGCTTCTGTAGTTTCAACTATAGGTTGGGCAGGAATGTTAACAAAGTTACTATAGCAATGGAGCTATATCGGAAGCATAATGTTTTTATTTGTCGACTGTCACTGCGGCACCTCGGTGACAATTAATCAATAACGTGTCAGTCCACTGCTGGACATAGGCCTCGTCTAATGCACGCCACCGCTTCTGATCTTCGGCTATTCTCATCCAGCTCACACCGGCCACTTTGCAAATGTCGTGACTCCATGAGCCGCAGGGCGTCCTACACTACGTTTGCCGAGCCTCGGTCTCCATTCCAGAACTTTCAGACTCCACTGGTCGTCATTTATTCGGCTTCACTTCAGCATACTACTCCGTTGGGCTATATCGTTGACTCTGGTTCTCTGACGGATCACATAATTTCTGATGCGGTCTGTTAGAGATACTCCGAGCCCTCTCCACAGCTGACCCTTTGCACTTTGTCGTTCATTTTAGTTCTTTGACGGATAAATTTGTAAGTAATAAATTCCGTATGTCAAATGTTGAAATTTTTACCTTTGTAAGATTACTTCTTTCGTCCTCATGGACTCAGAAAAATAAAGTAATGTTGCAATATCTAAGTACTGTCTAGAACCGCGCGCAGCTCACGCGCATACCACCACTGTGCCGTCACGTCGGACGCCTCCCAATACTTCTCCCACCGACGATACAATTTCAAAAAGGCTGCCTTAAATGATAATTAAAATGAAAGTGTCAAAAGCAAAATAAAATAAATAAACTAATTTTTTTTTATTACATTCCACGCGGACGAAGTCGCGGGCACAGCTAGTAAAATATAAAAATCAACGCTGAAAATCCTCATAAAAAGTGTTAATATCCACGGTAATTGTGAAAATTCATTAAATGTTAGTGAATTTGAATGTATTGCATACCTACAGACACCCTACTAATCACTCACTTATTTTACAAAGTCAAAGTCCAAAGTCATATATCATTCATAGGAAGCATAACTTCTTATTGATTTCAACTATATGTATTGTAAGCTAACATCTGTTGAATAAGCTTCGTTTTCTCCGCGCGTAATAAAATACGCATTTTTATACACTGAATCATTGAGAAAAGTACAGTCATGGTCGAAATCGTTTATACTCTCGGTTTTATAAATAATATTTAATACACAGAAATCACTTTTCAATATTTTTTTCAGTTAAAGTTTTCAGTAAATGTAAAAAATATTACTTACATAATACACTTTTTAGTCTCAAAAGCAAATATTCTCTCACATTTTCCAAATAAAAGTTTAGAAAAACCCAAAAACTAACTAAAAAGAATCGAGTTTGTTTAACGAATTAAAATTAAAAAAGAACAGTAGATATATGTTTATATAAAACACCAACATAACATAAAACGATATTTCTATCAATTTAATTCAATTAATCGATCGAAAACCTTTCCGTGCCCGACTGTACTGTAACCGTTACGTGTGACGTCACATGGCGTGATTGCGTATTTAGCGGCCGACATTATCACGCCACTATGGGGTTACAATTAACGTTGCATCGGTCACGAGCGTACTTTATTACCCAACAATGTACTATATATACATCATCAGCCTGTGATAGTCCACTGCTGGACATAGGCCTCCCCCACACCCCTATCCATTAGCGGGTTTTTGTACCGTATCCCACCACGCTAATCCAATGCGCGTTGGTGGGTGTATGGATGGACGAACATTCGGCCATTGTTCGGTATTCGACCGAACGCCGAATACTAGATCATGAGGAAAAACTATTTAAGGTTATATGAATTCATGACCGAATTTTCATTGTCAGCCTGTGTTATTTATTTATTTTTATTTAATATTTGTGCACGAAATGTACAGAGGCGGACTTAATGCCAATGGCATTTTCTGCCAGTCAACCTTGGGGTGATGCAGAGATAAAAGTGGGGAGGTGCAAATATATTAACATCGTAAATTGAAACTTTTATTATAAATATATAACTATAAATAAATATATAAAATACAACAAATGCATATATATTCAGTTTCAGTTTGTTAGTATACTGCTGGACATAGGCCTAATGCACGACTACATTAGGGGGTTTTTAGACCGACCACGTTGGTCCAATGCGGGTTGGTGGGTGGACCGAGTTTTTACAAGCCCATCGGACGCATTCATTTTTCTTTTCAGACAACTAATTGATCGTTTCAAATTGTCCTAACCAATCATAAAACAAGAATAATATAAAGTTGTTTCCCCGCGGGATTCCAACCCACGACCTCCGGTTTACAAAGCAAGGGCCAATACCACTAGATCACAGAGGCGGTTTATTTTGGTAGTTATACAAAAGTACCTGTCATCTATTTTCTTTTAAATTTATCGCGTATGTAACTTATATTGTACGCGACTGTACGTCTTTAAAGTATTTCTAACGATTTTCTCGTCTCCATCGGTCTCTCAATAGTTTTTATAATATGATATTGTCCACGGCTGTACTTCTTTAGGTCAATAGTGCGCTTGTGTTCGATTTAAATTTATATTGCTCCCGAGTGTACTTGTGATTGACAATTTTTAAATTTAAAGCCGATTGTTCGCGACTGCACTTTCCTAGGTAGTGGTGTATTTACGTTATTGTCGTGACTGTGTTTATTCAAACTTAAATTGTTTGCGAATGTACTTGTATCCGACAATTCTTAAAACTTATGCTGATTGTCCGCGACTGTACTCCTTTAGGGTACTAGTAATAAATAACTGTTCGATTGGCTATAGAATCGCATCGCGAATGTACTTGTAGTCGAAATTAGTCGATAGTTTTATAATTCAATATTGATATTGTCTGTGACTGTACTTTTAGTACCCTAAGTACTGATGTTACTGTATAATATTTCATATTGATTTGTTCGCGAATTTACTCATAGTCAACAAAGTTCGACGGTTTCTATCATTTGATATTGATTGTCCACGACTGTACTTTGCTAAGGTGTTGGACCGTACCTTATTTTCTATTAAATTGATTGCGTATTTATATTTTCCGCGACTGTACTTCTTTAAGCTACCAGAAACGAAGTTATTTATTGCTATATGATTTGTATTGAATTAAGTCAGTTGAAAGTTTTTACAATTTGATAGTGGTTGTCCACGACTGTACTCTTTAAGGTGCTAGTAACGAATAACTGTATTCGATTTGCTATTGAATGATTCCGAATATTTATCGACAATTTTATATTGATTCTGATTGTTCCGATTGTAGCTTTAATAAATAACTGTATTCTTAGCTACTAGAATGCACGACAGTGTACTTTAGTGTTGCTAGATAGTTTTAATTTAAATTGATATTGTCTGAACTGCCCTTTTTAATACTAGTAGTTGTCATCGATTGAATAAATATTGTCTGAAGTGCTATGAGGACATGGTATTATAGTTTTAATTTGATACTTGTCAATGTCTCTAGCAGTGATGCTTAACTTGTCGTGACATGTTTTATTTGAATTCTGATTGTCCTCCGTAGCCCTAGTGGTAATAGGCGTGTGCTTCAGAAACCGAGTTTGGTTGAATCTGGGGACGAACAAATTTCATTGTATTTCCTGCTGTTAGTCATTTGATCACATCATCATCAATTGTACTGAAAGTAGATGATCCATGCGGATGGCCATGTTAAAGTCAGTCACCAATAACGCATTGACATGCGTGGTGGATACATGGTCCAAACTGATCCACCACCATGTCCTGAGTGGACTAACAAAGGCTGATGAATGTTGGTTAATGAATTGTACTAATCAGCAGTTATATTTGATACTTTCTGAAGGCATGTTGCTTCTTAAGGCACTTTCTGGACTGTATTCGGTTCTAATTTAAATTGGTCGCGAATGTACTTGTAGTCGACAACTTTTAAAATTTACTACTGCTTGTCCGCGATTTTACAACTCTTAGGTACTGTCATGACTGTCGAATATAATCAAAATTTTAGCGTGAATGTACTTGAAGTGAACGGTTGTTATAATTTGATACTGACTGACCGCGAATGTACTTCTTTAAGGTACTAGTAATGAATAATGAATTATTTGCTATTGATTTGCATCGCGAATGTACTTATAGTCGACATTACACGACAGTTTTATAATTTGATACTGTCCGAGACTGTACTTTCCTAGGGTACGAGTGTGACAGTATTCGACTTAATTTTATATTGTTCGCGAGTGTACTTGTAGGCGGCAAAGTTTATTATTTTTATTAACTGTCCACGACTGTACATCTTCAAGGCACAAGTGTAGACTATATTTGATTTGATATTGAATTGTTCTCGAATGTACTTGTAGCAAACAATTTTCATAATGTGATACCGACTGTCCACGACTGTACAAAGTATCGGCAAAAGTGTGAATGACTGCATTCGATTTACATTCAAATTGGTCGTGACTGTGCCGGTAGCGCCGCCACGGTGGTCTAGTGGTAGTAGCCCATGCTTTACTTCCCGGAGATCGCAGGTTCGAAACCTGTAGTTTCGTTCCACCTTATTGTTCAAAAAGTATTGTTAAAATAAATCCTCTTGCTACCAATACACATCAGTACGTTACAACCATGGTGCCCTTAAAACCGGAACATATAATTATGGTCACACATCACCAGTTCGCAGACAAATGATAAATTATCGTAATTTATAATGCTAATATTTCCGGACATATAATACACATAATCTAATCTCAAAATAAGCAATGTTCTCTTTCTTTGACCGACTTCCTAAAAGAAGGAGGTGTTTTATATATGTCACGATGGAGTCCCTGTTTACAGGAGACCGTCTGTGGTACCACTGCGTGCCTATTTCTTGCCCGAAGTAGTAGTGTGAAAACACTGCGTTCCAGTTTGAAGGCACCGTAGTCAGCGTATTTACTGGTAAACAGACTTAACACCTATGTCTCACTGTAGGCAGGCGTCGGCGATACCACTGGTATTGTCAACGTCTATGGGTGTCGAGTGACCACTTCCATCAGGTGGCCCGACTGCTCGTCTGCCTGCGATGCCATAAAAAAAATGTTACCTCGTTGCTCCGCTCCTAGTGCTCCGATTTTGTTCATTATCTTTTTAAACGATAGATTAATTAATCAATTAATTAATTTATTAATTAATTCGTCCCATTTGTCCCAAACATCACAACTTCGTGCAATTAAATTACAGACGCTGCCAAAACCGTGAAAGATAGACAGAAAGTATGTTCGACGCAATAGTTCTTCTTATACTGGGCTTTAATAAAATCGACGAATGCATATTTCTATGTTTTAAGAGTAACGCGCAATAACCATTCAAATTTATTTTTTAAAAAATGCTGTCAGGCTTTAATTAAAGCTCATTTAAGGTTAGTTTAGTGAAGTTCTTGATTTAAAAAATTCTTCATTCTATTTGCATAAAATGTCATACGCGAAATTTTGATTAAATGTATATATATATTAAAAGATATCAGAGATTTAAAATGCGGAGCAGAATTCACGGGGCATTTATACTTTGTTACTCGCTTGTATTGCCTCCGTAGCCTAGTGGTATGTACGTGTGCTTTAGAAACCGGAGGTCGTTGGTTTGAATGCTGCGGGGATTCAACAAAATTTCACTGTTGTTTTCTGGCAATTATGGCCGATCACCCAATTGTCTGAAAAGTAAGATGATCCATGCGTCGGATGGGCATGTAAAAAGTCGGTCCACCCACCAACCCGCATTGGAGCAGTGGATACGGTCCAAAACCCCTAATGGATAGGGTGTATTAGGAGGCCTATATCACAGGCTGACGATGTATGATGATGTGATCCGCTTGTATTTGTAAAATGGTTCTGGCTGTTTGAAGTCAGGTCATATTTATTTTCTTATGTATAGGGCTCACTCTGGACCAGTGGTATGGACGTGTTTTAGAAACCGGAGGTCGTGGTCTGAACCTGCGGACGCAAACAAATTTTCATTGTTGTTTCCTAAGTTGGTTAGGCAATTTGGGCGATCACCCAGTTGTCTGAAAAGTAAGATGATCCATGCGTCGGATGGGCATGTAAAAAGTCGGTCCACCCACCAACCCGCATTGGACCGGCGTGGTGGGATACGGTCCAAACCCCCCAATGGAAAGGGGAGTATTAGGGGAGGCCTATGTCCAGCAGTGGACTATCAAAGGCTGATTGATGATGCATATTTATTTTATTAACATTTCAATTGTTTAAAATAAATACATAATACTTAGATAAGAACATCCTTACATAAGAAAAAAAAACTATGTCGCTCACACAATATTTTTCCGTGGCGGGAATTGAACCCAGACCCTCGAGGATGACAGACAGGGCTAACCACTAAACCAAATGGGTCGTCTAGTAATAATACTAAAACGTATAAACGTTTTTAAACAAATGCAAGAGATTCTTTCAACATAAACAAATGACATTATCTTAAAGAATGACTCGTAATCAATTGTATTGTTATTCAAGCACTTAATGTGAATGGCGATATTATAATAACGAATCATCATCATACATATTTTTACTTATCACCACATATACGTATTTATACCACATACTAGTGACTGCCCGCGACCTCGTCCTAAAAAAATAATATCTTATGTTTTTTTTTGTGAGCTATAAGAGATTTTTATAGGACTTTAAGAACGGGAAGATATTCCAGTTCGTAAAGTCCTGTAAAAATCTGATCAGCCATTTTTAGATATTAGCTAGAATAATCTGAGGCAGGGAGACTAACAGACAAATATAAAAATGTTATATAATATTATATATATATATATATAGGTTGTACATCACAATATTATCATCAAAAAACCGTTACTTTTATGTTACAAACAGACACTCCAATATTATTGCTATGTGCAAACATTTTCAGTGTGTAACCTGAAAAGCGTAACTTTTCTGGCAATTCGGTTGCTTATAAGTCGCAAAATTATTAAAAATGCCTTTTTTTAATATGATTGGCATTTGTGTATGTGATCAATAAACTTAAAAACCACTAGACCGATTTTAAAATTTCTTAACGTAGCTATTTTATCATTGATATGTTACTCAATGCTTCGTTCATTACTTTGAAAATATATATCATCATCATCATTAGCTTGAGTCAGTCCACTGCTGGACATCCGGTCTTCGGCTATTCTCATCCAGCCCACACCATATATATATATAGATATAATCGAAGTCTGTAGTAACATGGGTACACTCCCTTCTCTCTCACAATCCTATAGGATGGGACGAAGAACCAACACAACAAAGGTGAGATAAGGCGCAAGACCGACTATTTACATGCTCATACGGCCACGAGTCATCTTTAAAAGTTGTTGTGACCGTGCAACGCAAGCTTATACCACTAAGCTACAGAGACAGTTCAAGTAATAGATTAAATTCTTTAACAAAGCCGTTTTCCCAAGTCATCATGGAGTCGGCCTCTAATTCATCCAGATTTACCTGAATAACAGTTTTTACGCAGAGCGACTGGCATCTGACCTCCACAAATCTAAAGGTAATCTGCATTCTAACGATGAATTAGCCGTCAGTGAATTTGAAGGTATACCCCATAAAGACTGCCAAGGATGGTCTTGACGACCGATACACCCCTGGGGGTTTTGGACCGTATCCCACCACGCTGGTCCAATGCGGATTGGTGGGTGGACCGACTTTTTACAATGTAATAGATTAACATTATTTGCTATCGCAATACACAAAAGTGGAACGTGTACACAATGGACGCCGACCTTTACCTATAAACAATGAATGTATTTACAAAATCTTCAATTAATGTACATATCAATTTGTTACGAAACTCTGTAACATATGTATGTACTCGGAGTTTGAAGATTTTTCGTTCGAACGTAGATTATTTAAACTGTTTGAACAACGTTAATTACGTCATCATCATCATCATCAGCCTGAGATAGTCCACAGCTGGACAAAGGCCTCCCCTAATACACCCCTATAATACGCTGGTCCAATGCGGGTTGGTGTGCGACTGACCTATTACATGCCCATCCGACGCATGGATCATCTTACTTTTCAGACAATTGGTTGATCGGCCCAATTTGCCCTAACCAACTAGGAAACAACAATGAAAATTTGTTGAGTCCCCGCAGGATTCGAACCCACGACATCCGGTTTTTAAAGCACACGCCCGTACCACTAGGCTACGGAGGCAGTTAATACCACAAAATGACTTACAATTTTGTATATTTAGCTTTTGACCATTGTCCCAAGGCTTCAAAATACCACCAATAGCAATCAAGCATTGTTTATTCTTAAGAGTTGACGAAAAAATACGTTTGCTCGTGCATAAGACAATTTTAACAACGTAAATTACTTTAAGTTCTATAGTTAATTAAGGAGATTACACTGATCGCAAGCGACATTACTGCCCATAGGAAATGCTGTGTGACACATCGATCTTTTCATATATCATCACCTCCCTAAGCCTGTCTCAGTCCACAGCTGGACAAAGGTCTCCCTAATGCACGTCACCACTTTTCCATTAAAGGGTTTTGGACCGTATCCTACCACTCTGGTCCAATGCGGGTTAGCGGTTGTTCGCCAGAGCCTCGTCGTATTGTCTCTCTTTTACCCAGCTATTATTCTGGCAATCCCCTAATACATCCCGTATTAGGGGATTCCTATGTCCAGCAGTGGACTATCAAAGGCTGCTGATGGGTTTGTTGTATATTTTGTGAAGTAATTCTTATAGACTGGTCTGTTGCCACCAGGTGAATGTCCTACGCGTCCTGACAATAAAAGTAAGTAAGTGTGATTTCCGAACATTTTTATCGCAATTCGTGAGCGCTGCGTTAGAAATATTACAGTTGAAACGCGATAAGCAAGTAATTAATTGTTTTGTTTATAAGAATACTACACATAATTTGACAAAAGGACTTTTTACGGATTTTATCCCGTTTTTTTTAACATTTTAATTACACAATACAATTGACTAGACCAAGGCCACGGTGATTTTAAAATTTCTTGAATGGATTTTTCTCGGGTTGATAAAAATTGAACTCAAAGATATAATAGCTTTCTATTGGTGTAAAAAAAATTAGATCGATTCAGTTGTTTCGGCCCCGAGAAACGAACATACAATCAAATGTTCCCTTTTAATTATATATGTATAGATTAGCACAATTAGCCCAGTCGTTACAGCTTACGCTTTAGAAGCCAGTGATCTTGGCTTAAAAGTAAATAATGCATAACCATCATTGATAACACCGCAAAATAACAACATCACGCGGGTAAAACTGTTGAGTGAAGCTAGTATCTCAGACACATTACATCATCAGGCTGTGATAGTCCACTGCTGGACGTAGGCCTCCCCTAATACACCCCTATCCATTAGAGGGTTTTGGACCGTTTCCCACCACGCTAGTCCAATGCGTGGACCGATTGTTGGTGGTTGGACCGACTTTTTACACGCTCAGCCGACGCATGGATCATCTTACTTTACGCTACACTAATCTAATTCTTTATAGTCAATATGAAATTTAACATATTTCATATTTCTTTACGTCTAGAAAATTACCTGTCACATATTTTTAAAGGCATTACAACGCTAAGACGTTTGTCTCAATGCAATAAAAAAAAACTACTGTTGTCTATTCAGCTGTCAAGTGTCAAACGGCTCGTATGCTCTGGAATAAGACATTAAAGTACTTAAGTTAATGAAGCAGCGACGTCAAGCGACTCTTGCAGTGTGTAATCACTTAAAACTATCCGAGCGAGAGGGGAGATGACTTCATATAAGTAAGAAAGAGACGGAAAGCCATTCGAGCTCATCCGGCGGGAAGTTTTCCCTCCAAAGCGGGCTTTTCCCGCCATTCCTGAGGCAAATGCATTTCGCTCGCAGAGCCATTCCCTCGCGTCGTGACATTGGTACAATGCGTTGACCCAAATATCGATGGGCTTAATATATTTATATTAATCCTTACTTTTATTAAGGGCTGTTACGATTCGGATGAACTTATAAAAAAGTTTATGCTTAGATGGATATGTTTTGAAATTATTGTAGTGTACTCTAACGATGTTGACTTCGTAGTTTAGTGGCACAGGCTTTTGTTTTACGAGGTCGTAGATTCGAACTCTGCGGGTATACAGCTGTGTCTTCGTGGATGGTTCAGACAATATGGATAGAACATCTATTGGGCTTAAATATAACAGGTATGTGAAAGGTCTGTCTGGTTGTCTGGTTAATGGATGTCAGTGCCTTGAAATATCTTTCTTCATCCTAGGCGTATTATCAAGTTTTTATAGAGTTTGGACTTCTAATCCATTCTGGTGCACCCGAATAACATTTTCCAAGTGGAGCAACTAGCATTTGACCTGTAGATTCCAAAGGGTTAGTTTGAATTATATACATAATATACGGACACCCAATTCAAGAATTGATACGGGTTGTGGACATCAGTTGTGAGCTGCATTGTGTGAAAACTGTTTACTAGATGATACTGTGCTAGTTAGAATCCAAAAGAGTGATAGTATATGTTTAAAAATAACACACACTCAACTAACAAATTATATAAAACACACTCCGCTAAGAAATTTAAAAAAAAAATCAAACACTCTCATGTAATTAATAATAAAACCATTCGAAATTCAAAATTGGAACGCGCCGCTCGCATTATAATCTGTGGCACGCTTGACAGCGGTTAACAATGGCGATTCCCGCCAATTATCGATTTCAATGTCACCAGAAAAACCCTTGACATATCAGATGACAGGATGCCACGCGCATTCGCATAATTAAAATTATCCCACTAATTTTAGACTGGAAAACCGAAATAAATCGCTAGATTCATTAAAACACTCGTATTAAAGCTATTCAGATCGAATAAATCAATTAATAATGCTAAATATGTACGCCATAACGTAGTGTAGGACGCCCTTAGGCAAGATGGAGTGACATTCGCAAAGTGGCCGGTGTGGGCTGGATGAGAATAGCCGAAGATCGAAAGCGGTGACGTACGTTAGGGGAGGCCTATGTCCAGCAGTGGACTGACACGGGAAGATGATGATGACGATGACGCCATAAGCTTTTTATTTAATATTAGAAAGTAAACATGAGTCAAATTAGACAATTTATATAAAGAAGGTTAGACCTTCTTTATATAAATTGTAATATATAATAATATAACATCATTGCTGTCGTTGTTTTCTGGTTGTTTAGGACAATTTGGGCCGATCGCCCAATTGTCCGAAAATGTGATGAAAGTGAGATGATTCAAGCGCCGGATGGTCATGTAAAAGTCGGTTCTGGTTGTCACCACCATCTTTGGCAGCCGTTATAGAAAGTCAGTGCCTTAATTTTACTGACAACTAATCTTTAGAATGCAGTTTACCCTTCGAGTCGTGGAAGTCAGATGCCAGACTCACTGCGTAACAACCAAACGTATTCAGGTAAATCTGGATGGATTTGAAGCTGACTCCGTGACAACTCGTGAATTGACCAGGTCAAAGAGATACGGAGAAAGTTTCATGTTAATCTCTAATGCTGTCAAATAGTGGAGCGTTCCTATTGGCGTCACAAAATGTCAACCATTACGCGTTATTTGACAAATATGTTAGCCAATGGAGTCTGTTATTAGTTTTATTTTTAAGTATCTTTTTAACGAAGATGTTATGCTTACAGACTCATGTCTTCGGTAAGCTTCATCTAACACAGAGGTGGCGGGAAGCTACCGTCTACTAGGTGACTGCCACTTTATGCTAGAAGTGAAGTAAGCAAGTTATAGGTGTTACCACACCACGCGTAAGTTCCGGTAACGGCAACTTTAAACCTTCCTCTTGTATTTCTACCTATAACAGTTTAAATATCTAAGTTTAAAGACGGAGAGCATGAAGACGTTTTTTCATGCTACGTTCGCTTCTTATTAAAATTGTTTCTGCTTCTAATCCTTCTAGGTTCACCAGAACATCAACTATTAAGACTGGCAACTGGCATTTGACCTCCACGGCCCAAAGGGTAAACTGGGTCCGGTAGATGGATTAGTTCAGTATATTTGTAGGCACTCACGTCTTCTCATGCCAAAGGTGGTCTCGACCACTAGGACCGACTATAACATGCTCATCAAACGCCAATTCTTATTTAGTCAAGCGTATCGGTGTCACATATAAACCACGACAACGTACCGTCGTATCTAGTTCAAACCACCATCGCTTTGTAAAGCGAGCATCGCAGTTAAAAAATACTGGATAATTTCAGGTTCAAACACCGGATCGTCATTTTTATTTAAAAGATTAGTAGTATAATACATCAATTTGCATGCTGATAGATTGTGTGAGATGATGAATCACTGATCATGATCAGAATCTTATGATTGACATCATGTAAACATCTATTCAGACTACATGTTTCATCATTATTCGACATTCGATTACATGATTCAATATCGATCGCTTATCTGATGAATCTGAAAAATAGATAAAAACACATAAACAAGTTGAGTTTATTCTTAAATGGTCCGAAGTATAGTTAAAAATATATTTTGCTATATATGTACACTCTGCCTCCGTAGCCTAGTAGAAAGGGCATGTTTGGAATTCGGAGGTCGTGGGTTCAAATCCTGTGGGGTCTCAACAAATTTTCATTGTTGTTTCCTAGTTGGTTAAGGCAATTTGGGCCGATCACCCAATTGTCTGAAAAGTAATATGATCCATGCGTCGGATGAGCATGTAAAGTCTGTCCGCCAACCCGCATTGCACCAGCGTGGTGGGATACGGTCCAGCAACAGCAGAAGAAGCGTGCATCAGGCCTATGTCCAGCAGTGGACTAACACAGGCTGATGATGTATATCCTACATACATATTTAAAGCGCTCTTTTAGTGATTTTTCGCGTTTATTCTTTACGTTTTGCTTCCGACGTTTTGGGATCTTTTCAGAGTCTACGGTCACGGGCATACTTAGAAATAATACGTCTGTAGCTCACTGTGGTTGAAATATTCGTCTGGTTTTTGCTATTTAAAATCTGGAATATATTATAAAATAATAAACGCGAAAAATTCGTAAACAGAGCATTTAATATGTATAGTAATCGCGTAAATAAAAGAGCTGTCATTTATTTTGTTAACTAGCGACCAGTCCCGGCTCCGCACGGGTGCAATACTGATATCTGTGAAAAAATATATAAATTTTTTCAGCATTTCCCTACAATATTACGCATGAACTATGCATATAAACATTCCTTCAAGATCACTGATCTTAAACCAATTACTCACTTTAAAAGCAACATGACTAGGATGTAGGGACGGATAAGCAACTTTATTTATACTATGATATCTATTAAACTTGGCGATAAGTACTCTCTTTTTGAAGTCATGTACACTGCATCTCCACTCGGTTGTTAAATTTAAACGTATAGATTGGACTTAATAGTATTTTTCCGTAAATGCGCTTATTAAATGGTCATACATATAGTCCTGAACATATTTATGTTTAGAATAAACCTATAAGCATTTAATTTAAACACTTTGATTCAATCGACAACTATTTAATTATATAATACGTTTGATTTACTTATATTATTTGTAGCTCTAGAAACAATCATGTTTGGTACTAGAATTGTTTTCATCACTCAATTATCTTATGCTATACCATGTATTTACAAATAATGGTCCTATACTATCTATTAGGTTATTATTATTACTATTCCATCTTAAATCCCTTTAATATAAAAACCACATTAAACTCCGTTTCGTAGTTTTAAAGATTTAAGCATACATAGGGATGTAGGGACAGAGAAAGCAACTTTATTTTATACACGTGATATCTATTAAACTACTGGGCGAGTACCTCCTTCTTTTATGAAGTCAGTCAAAAGCTACGGCATCAAAAATCACAACCTCGGATTGAATTGCAAACGCTGTTAAAACCGTAAGAGATAGACTCAAAGTATGTTTTACGCAAATACGCTCATTAAAATGGTCTTTAATAAAGTCCACGAACGCATATATTTATGGTTTAAGAATAAACCGCAATAAGCATTTTAATTTAAACACTCTTAGAAATTGCAATCCGGCACGTTCAAAGCTGATTTAAGATAATACGGTTTGAGTTTACATAAAAGTTATTGCTCTAAAACAATTCTTCGTTCTATGTACATAAAACGTGTTGTTACCTGCATATCATCATCATCAGCCTGTGATAGTCCACTGCTGGACATAGGCGTCCCCTAATACACCCCTATCCATTAGGCGGTTTTTGGACCGTATCCCACCACGCTGGTCCAATGCGGGTTGGTGGGTGGAGCGACTTTTTACATGCCCATCCGACGCATGGATCATCTTACTTTTCAGACAATTGGGTGATCGGCCCAAATTGCCCTAACCAACTAGGAAACAACAATGAAAATTTGTTGAGTCCCCGCAGGATTCGAACCCACGACCTCCGGCTTCTAAAGCACACGCCCATACCACTAGGCTACGGTGGCAGTTACCTGCATATATTGCGTAAAATTCTTGTACGCTGTCAAAAGTCGGTCATATATTTGTGTTGAAATTTCATTTCTTAGAGAAATTTTGATCGTAGTAAATTTCATAGCATATAACCCGCGTACATTTGAGCTTTTACTCTGACAGAACAAATAAGTGAAGAAAATAAATAAAATTTTTTTCATTATACGAATTTAAGGCGCGTAAACACTTTGAGAAGCTCTGTCATACACTTAGATTGCAGTTAAGCGTTCGATGAAACATTGGACATAAATACTTCCACGTTACTTAATTTAAAATTAACGCCTTGGGGTTGTATCGGTTTATAATTAAACATTTGTTACGGAAACCCCGACGGTTCAGCAGTCGGAGCCAATTTAATTCGAGGATCACGGGTTCGTATCTGTTTTTGTGAAGCGTGTTGAATTCGATTATTTTTGTTAATTTTCAAATTGCGATGAAAATGACGGCAATGCATATTTGTTTATTTTAACTTACATTTAAAAACATCCTTTGAGAACAATCACTATTTATTTATTTCGAAAACAAGATAATTCGCAAAATACTTAATTTAATACTATCAATTATATTAAATATATATATATATATATATTGGTGGCGTTCAGAAATTACAATTTGAAAAAAATATATTTATCACGTGAAATTAAATCTGCACTATTAATAATTGAACTGCCTCCGTAGCCTAGTGGTATAGGCGTGTGCTTTAGAATCCGGAGGTCGTGGGTTCGAATCCCGCGGGGACTCAACAAATTTTCATTTTTGTTTCCTAGTTGGTTAGGGCAATTTGGGCCGATCACCTAATTGTCTGAAAAGTAAGATGATCCATGCGTCGGATGAGCATGTAAAAAGTCGGTCCACCCACCAACCCGCATTGGTCCAGCGTGGTGGGGTACGGTCCAAAAAAACCCCCCTAATGGATAGAGGTGTATTAGGGGAGGCCTATGACCAGCAGTGGACTATTAAAGGCTGATGATGATGATTTTCTCTTTGTTACGTCATTCAAAATAGAAAGGCATTTTTAAATTAAAAAAAAACTATCATAAAGTAAAAGCCGTTTTAAGTTTGCAAATTAATTTCTTAATTCCACGCTTTTGTCCAAAGTCTATCGTGTCATTTTATTTATCGTCAAAACTTTAATGACATTTAATCGTTAGTAGTTAAATAAAGCAAGAGTAAATAAAACCGCGCGTAATTTAAGTCCACGCTAATTACAATATAAATTATCTGTGAGAAAGCGTAGGCTGTTGCTGGCCGGTGACCATTAGAAAGAAAAACATCGTTACCGAATAATTATAGGTTATGTGTCAGAAACTTAATATAATTATTTATTTTTTATTTATTTATTTATGCTTCTTGCACAATTTAAGTACAAAAGGCGGACTTAATGCCTTAGGCATTTTCTCCCAGCCAACCTTAGGTTGTTTCAGAGAGATCAACGTGGGTGCAATGATTATAAAAGAAAATAACGATTACCAATATTATACATAAAAATATATATGTATATATATAATAATAATAATACATATTATATGTTAATAATAAATACGTAAATATATATGTATATAAAAATATATATAAATACTAATAAATACATACTTATATCGTTGTTATAGAGATAGTAGTTCTGCCGTCGTCCCATCCAAGAGATATTTTTGTACCTTTCTTTTAAACTGATGAAGTGTCCTAGCCATTATTGTTACAGAATAAATATAGTAACGTTAGATGTTTACTTATCACTGCATAGTATGAAACAAAGTCGCTTTCTCTGTCCCTATATCCCTATGTATTCTTAAATCTTTCAAATTATGCAAAGGATTTCGATGCGTTCTCTTTTAAAGATAGAGTGATTGAAGAGGAAGGTTTATATGTATAACGCATGCTTTATATTGTAGGTATATTCTCCATTAGCATAGCTCCAGTGCGAATCAGGGGCGGGTCGCTAGTTACAAAATAAAAAGTCGTAAAATGCTTAGAACTGCAAAAAGGTTGAGATTTCAAACAGAAAATGCCGTAAGTGACGTAAGTTTTTTATAAAAATAATTTTTTCTTATGTAATTCATTATATATATACTAGTTGTTGCCCGCGACTTCGTTCGCGTGGTAATATACATAATAACATATTTCTAATAAAAATCAGCTTAAGTTACTTCCAGTTACATCAACTAACTCCCCGTGAAATTCCCATCAAAATAAGAGCAGCCATTCAGGAACAAACGGACATTTCATAATATGTCATATGGAGTGTGTATGTATGTTACATGTAGACAAAACGTCTGCGTATGCGGTTATCATTAAAAAACGAGTCAATAACGTTACAAACAGGCACTCAATTTAATTTATATATGTAGATATATAGCTCCATTTTCTAGATTTTTCTTAAATATTTTAGCCCGCGGACAAAGTCGCGAGCCACAGCCAGTTAAATATTACACTTTACAGATTATATTATTTATGAATATTTTTTAAACATTCCCGACGTTTCAGGTCCTTTGCAGGGACGACGTATTATTTATTAATCCGATTTACTGTTATTACTATATTTTAATTATATCCATAAACTTATATTTAATTATGTCCATAAACCCCTAATAGAGAAGGGGAGGTCTATGTCCAGCAGTGGACTTAAACAGGCTGTCCATTAGGGAGTTATAGACCGTATCCCACCACGCTGGTCCAATGCGGATTGGTGGGTGGACCGAATTGTTACGCCCATCCGACGCATGGATCATCTTACTGTTCAGACAATTGGGTTATGGGCCCAAATTGTCCTAACCAACCAGAAAACAACGATAACACAAAGTTGTTTCCCCGCGGTTTCGAACCCACGACCTCTGGTTTATGAAGCAAGGGCCAAAACCGCCAGACCACGGAGGTAATAAATATTAAACACAATATTTCTTAAATGAATTGCCATAGGTATCATATACTCGTTGTTAAGACCTAAAAGTTTGAAATCGTTTATATTATCCATATTAGTGGGTCTATATCATAATGTCTGTTCTTCCACTAAATGGCTACAATTTTTAATGAGTATAGAATTAAGCATTAAAATTAAAAATGATGCAATTACCAGACGATAGTGACTTCAGTAAATATCATAAAATGTCAATGAATTAAACTCTTTAAGAAAATTGTGAATAAATAATAATTTGTTTATTTCTAAAATTAACAAAAAAAAAACGCAAAATTTTCTAAAAATGTGTCAACATTATAAATATATTTTTAACAATAACTTACATGTCGTTTTAAATATAGTGTTATTTAAGTAAAACGTACTTCTAACCGCCATTTTAAAAGTATAAACGAATGAATGTTAATTTATTCGCGTTTTAAATCGGTTTCTAACTCGGCAACATACATTCACAACACGAAAACAATTTATAATCACAGATTAAAAATATACAATCAATTACCTGTCCAGAATACAATTCCACAGATAATATTCCGGCGAATATTTCTTTCTAATCCCACTCACACTGTACTTAAAAAAATTTGCACTGCATATACAATTGTATTATTATTCACATGTCAAAGTAATTGTATTTCACTTCAATAAAAAAGATTCACGCGACCGTTAAATTTAATTGAGTTATTTTCACTTTTTTCTTTAGGTACATTCGAAAAAGTTGCACTTTCGTAAATTTTGGCGGGACGCTCACCTATCGCGCGTCAAGCATCCACTTAACACGGGCTTTCTGCCGATACTGAGGTTGATTTCAGCGTCGGAATGACCGGTGCGCTTCTACAACTTTATTCCAAACAGCTAAAATGGACTTTAACGCATTGTAATAAAGTTTATAATTTATTACAACAGTGGTTATTACGTTTTACTGTCGGTAAACTTCGACAAAGATACATATGCGAACGTATTTGCTGTATTGCATCGTAATAAGGTCGACAATGGAGTGATTTTTGTTTGTAGGTTACGTAAAAAAAGATCGGACCACGCGCTGCATAGGTTAACAATCCGCCACAGATGTCCCGTACAGGTATTTCAATGAAAAAAGCCCTTACGCTCACAAACGATATCTTGCAACAGATTTCGGCGTCCAATTAGCAACGCGGGAACCGTTATGGAAAGCGGAAATTACATTTCGAATTATTAATTATATCTCGTTGCACGTATCGAGTATGTAACGGAATTTGAATTTGGAACGCGATAAAAAAAACATTGTAGTCAACTTTATTTCACTGTCTTTTATTAACTTTTTGACATCTCCGTGACAAATAATGCTAGAGAAATTACGCTAAGAATGTTAGATTTTGGCGCCACTTTCACATAATATTTATGCGTCTTTAGACTTCTTCATTTATTTGTTGGCTCCGGCGCGGTTTGAGCATTAGCCAGCGTCGAGTTAAAAATTTAAAAATTCACCATTTAATTAGCTGTTTTACATTACGTGAAGCCATTTTGTTTATAATTAATTAAAAAAAAAACACTTTGTGTCCTTCTTTTCGTAAATTCAATATTGACCGAATACCCAAAAGATGGAGGTATGTTTTTTTTGTATATGTTACCTCGTTGCTCCGCTCCTAGTGGGCCGATTTTGTTCTTTATTTTTTTAAATGATGTATATTAGCTGCCATTTGGTCTAATTTATTTTTAATAATTTTGTGATTAGTAGTTTAACGAATAATAAAGAAATTAATAAAATTTCAGTGACAAAAATCACAACCTCGTGCGATTAAATTGCAAATGTTGCCGAATCCGTTGAGGATGGAGTCAAACAATGTTCTACATGACCGATCTTCCTAATAGGGTCTATAATAAAGTCCATGTTTAAAGAATAACCAATAAATGCAGATTTCTTAAGACATTGGCTATATGTTTGTTTACTCTGGTTCTTATCGATATTTTTATTTGTCCAATATAAGAAAGGCCACATCGATTTATAACAAGAATGATTCGGGAAGCTAAAGAAATTTAAAAAATATCCTAGTTTTAATAGAGAGGATGGTTAGGCTTTGCCACCTGCGTGGGATCGAATAATTTAAAAAAATAAAACCACAGATATAAAAACTACAAAGCCACAGGACAACGTACAAAGTTTTTGTCAAAGCAATGTTGAAAATTAAGAAAATAGTAAGAAATTTCAAATATTAATAAATTGATTCTCTGTAAAATCGGTATAAGGGCAAAAGTTATTCATCGAAACGTCTTTTAGTGGTACAATGATTATATAATGTAGGAAGAAGGATCAAATATAATTTAAAATATACAAATAACTAATTCGACGCTCGGGTGTAAGAGAGACGCAAGACATGAACCGGTAAGCATGCCCCTCCTTCTCTTTCTCTAAGCAGGCCAACTGCAAATAAGAGAGACGCTTGCCTCTCACTTACTCTCATGGTTGCTTATGTGACGTTACGTGAGTGGCGCTGTGACACAGTTTTCGAGAGTGCCTCCCTATCTTGAACCAATTGTAAGACGTCATGTCAAAAAACTGACGGTTATTCCAAAAAAATTGATTGAAATGAGATACAGACATATACCAACTTAGTCTGCCCGTGATCATGGACGCTGAACCCGAAACGTCGGGAATAAATATATACAACTAACGCGAGAATTCGTGAAATAGTAGATTTTACATGTATAATAATCGCGTAAATAAAATAAATAATTAATATCATCATCATCATCCTCTTATGACAAAATTAGAGTGGGTGCATTCATCATCATCATCATCATCAGCCTCTGACAGTCCACTGCGCGACATAGGCCTCCCCTAATACACCCCTATCCATTAGGGGGTTCCCGTACCGTATCCCACCACGTTGGTCCAATGCGGGTTGGTGGGTGGACCGACTTTTTACATGCTCATCCGACGCATAGATCATCTTACTTTTCAGACAATTGGGTGATCCGCCCAAATTGCTCTGACCAACTAGGACACAACAATGAAATTTTGTAGAGTCCCCGCAGGATTCGAACCCACGACCTCCGGTTTCTAAAGCACACGCCCATATCACTAGGCTACGGAGGCAGTCTTAAGTAATTATTTAATGAAAATATAATAAACGTAGACGATCGATTGTAAAACCAGGCTTCAACGACCACCTGAGACAATAAAAAGATACAATAAAATTTATTTACGGTTGTTCATACGTATCAACATTTTCAATATTTTTTTAATGGTGACTTTGTAAGTTAATTTGGAAATTTGTTAATTTGGTTTCTAAAGCAAACCTTAACCACTAGGCCATGGGGGTAGGTACTTCAGTCTTTTCATCATCATCATCATCAGCCTGTGTCAGTCCACTGTTGGACATAGCCTCCCATAATGTACGCCACCGCTTTCGATCTTCGGCTATTCCCATCCAGCCCACACCGGCCACTTTGCAAATGTCGTCACTCCATCTTGCCGCAGGGCGTCCTACACTACGTTTGCCGAGCTTTGGTCTCCACTCCAGAACTTTCCGACTCCAGCGGTTGTCAGTTCTGCGGCTTATATGACCGGCCCACTGCCAATTCAGCTTACTAATGCGGTGGGCTAAGTATTCGTATCAGTCTTTTGTTAATTGTATATTACTGTTTTTAATACTAAATAAAGAAATAAAAATTAGTCTTTGATGTCTGTCCATCAATCTTATGACGCCATATTGTGGCATTTTATCCTATAGTTACAGTTTTCCTTGTGTTTTTTCCTTAATAGCGACAAACGGTAACTTTTGTAATTCCCATATTTGGTTTTTATACCTTTTAACTGCTTTTCCTTTATGTTTGATGTCATTTTAATAAAGTTCCAAGACAAGAATGAGTAAACTTTGTTAATATGGCCGAAAATATTTTGTGGCGATAGTGACAAAATGATTATTTGGGCTACGGTGTCCTTCAAACCGTAAAACAGTGGTGTTTTTCAGGTCTGTGACCAAAATAAAGTCTTCTTCGGTCGATTGAAAAATGAAGTCCTACACAATATCCCAATTATACCGTTACCATATATTTATATCGATAATATATAAAGTTATTTCCACGTATGATTCGAATCCTAGACCGATACCACAAGAGCACATACTACGTCCTACTAAAAATTTACAAAATATTCCGGGAGGATATGAGAAGATCATCCGTCTCAAAACTAAGCAAAGCTTGTTGTATTGAAATTAAAATTTTGAACGACATATAAAATTATGTTTGTTTTATCAAACAAGCCGACAGTAGAAAAATACGCTCAGAACACAATACCAATCCTTGGTAAGAATTGAACTCACACCTTCTGACACAACAGTTAGCTTCACTAACCCCTGCAGCATGTGGGTAAAAGACATTTTATAAAATAAACTTTCATTGGAAAAATAAAACAAAAACACATAATTTTCACAATTTTTTTTAATAAAACTCACATCAGTTCAGCTATTTAAAAAAATGCTTTGGTTCGATTCCTTGTAGTCCCGTATTTCTTCTATTTATACAGATAAATAGAATTAGAGTGTCTAGTTGTAACATCAAAATAACCATTTTAAATGGTAACATTGTGATAAATAACCATGACATAGAACAAAACACACATTTAAAACCAATCCTCTGGAATGGTCCGATTTTGATGGCTTTCACTTGAAAATAGATGATGTAACTGGGATTATTTCAGGACTGGATTGTGGGGACTTACTGGGATTGGGGATATTTAGTAGATCTTCTTCTTCGTGGCCATCATCATCAGCCTGTGATAGTCCACTACTGGATATAGGTCTCTCCTTTTTTTTTTTTGCCGTTGGAAAAATCCAGCTTACGGAGCGCCAGGGGCTCAGTGTCAGGGGAAGGTTGCGCGCGTACGCCACTCTTCGGCGCCCTGGCCTTCTTCTGCGGATAGCCAGGGCGCTCACGGCCTCCCTGTCCCTTTCCGCGGCCTCCTTCCAGGCCATCACGTCCTCGCAAAAGCAAGGACGGCGCCCCACGACCTTTCGCTCTCTGCATCCTGCGCACTACGGCAGGAAACAAAGGTCCTGCCCACGACACACGCAGCTCTCGGCGTTGCTCGACCCAGGATGGGCACTCTTCCAGCGCGTGTTGGGCCGTCTCTTCGGCACATACGCCACAGTGGTGGCACTCCTCTGTAGGCTCCCTACCGGCCACGCGGCACTGGTACCTCCCGAAACAGCCGTGTCCTGAGAGAACCTGCGTCGCGCGGAACGTTAGGAGCCATGCCCTTTCTAGCCACCACTTAAGAACGGGGCGTATGGCTTCTGATTGTTCGACGGCCGGCGCTGGGGTGCTCCAGCCGCAGCTCCCACTCCTGTATTGCAAGGAGCGCATTCGTCTCTGCGCCCCCTTTTCTCTTCTGGGGCTGGCCTGAAGCCCCGAGACCTTGCCTCCTCGCGCCAGAAAAAGAGTGACGCGAGGATTTCTGCATCTAGGTCCCAGGGCAAGGAGCCAGCCAACAGGCTACGCCGCCTTGCCGGAGATGGTCCGGTAGCCCGTACGGCCCGGATCGCCAACACCCTCAGGTTCTCCTTAGTACGGCGGTACTCTTCTTTTGGAGGGTGTCGGCCCACACGGGTGCCCCGTACAGGACCATGGACCTGACGACTCCGGCGTACAGGCGGCGACAGGAGCTGCTGGGTCCTCCGGTGTTGGGGAGCAGTCTGCCGAGAGCTGCCGCTGCTCTCGCCACTCTAGGCGCGAGGCGCTCAAAATGGGCGCAAAACTTCCATCGGCGGTCTAGGACTAGGCCGAGATAATTCATCGTCGGCTTGACGTCGACGCGGACGCCGCAAACTATTGTGGGCGTCCGCAGGTGGCGCGTTCCGAGGCCCATAAAAGTAAAGGGCCTCGGATTTTTCGAGCGCCACCTCTAGTCCTAGCCGCCGGATGCGCCCAATTACTTGAGCGACCCCGGCAGTGGCGAGAATCGCAGCCCTGCGAAAATTGGTGCCACGGGCGGTGACGAGGGTGTCGTCCGCGTAACAAGTGACGTCGACACCCTCGATATTGCCGCCACGTAGCACCCAATCAAAACCAACGTTCCACAGAAGCGGTCCCAACACCGACCCCTGTGGAACTCCACATGACACCTCGATGGTCCGGAGCCCATCTCGGCACGGGAACTCGACACGTCGATGCGACAGGTAGGCCCCGATCACCCTTTGCAGGTAGGGAGGCACCCCGTGGTATCGGAGCGCCTCCTTTATGCAGGCCCAGGGCAGGGTGTTGAATGCGTTGGCGATGTCGAGTGACACCGCCAAAACACCCTCACCCCGAGACACCGCATCCTGCGTCAGGGACCTGACCGTTGCACCGCGTGGACGGTCGACCGGCTTGCGGAAGATGACTGCCACTCCGCCATGATTTGGACCGACGTTCGGTGCTGGACGATGCGGGCGCACGATTCTCTCAAAGAGTTTTCCCCATCGTCACAGCACGATCGGCCTGCTAGCGGAGGATATAGGTCTCTCCTAATGCAAGGTTTTGACCGTATCCCACACTGGTCCAATGTGGGTTGGTGGGTGGACCAACTTTTTACATGTCCATCCGACGCATGGATCATCTTACTTTTCAGACAATCGGGTGACCAGCCCACATTGCCCTAACCAACTAGGAAACAACAATGAAAACCTCCGGTTTCTAAAGAACATGTCTATACTAGGCTACGGACGTTACAATACAGTTACAATTATGTATATCCAAATAATCCTCGCATTGGACCAGTGTGTTGGGATACGGTCCAAAACCCCTAATAGACAGGGGTGTAATAGGGCAGGCCTATGTCCAGCAGTGGACTATCACAGGCTGATGATGTTAATTAACTAACCAGATACACGAGTCAATAATTCCAGTGATGCGCCTGCTAATGGCTATATCGATTCACTAGTGATGTCGTAGGCTATCGAGGTAACAATTTATAAGGCAGTTAATTATATCGGACAGTTTGTTTAACGGTCCGTCGAATAGTTATGTGAGAAACAAATGTTAAACTAATCTCCGATTGTAACTTATCGATAAGTTGAAAGTTTTATTCGATAAGTTTAATTAAGTTGTTAAGATACAAATACATTTTGCCTTTTATTAATGAAAGTATGGAGCTGAAATTTCTATCAAAACATTCTATCTATAAATAAAATTTGAGTAATTTCTCTTAATGTAACATCAAAATAAACCTTTACAATTGTTTATTTGTTATATATAATATTACTAAAAGATCCTGCCACGAGTTTCTGCGGCCAATATTTACTTATTTTACACTGTAATAAACAATTTAAGAGTTATGAGAAAATTATTATACTATTTCCTATCCAATCTATAACAGAAGACCCATATTTTTAAAGAAAGAAAATTTGAATAAAGAAATATTAAAGCAACGAAAAAAGAAACATTTATTTGGACTAGAAAGATTGAAAGTACAGTAAAAAAAAAAAACTTAAAATGATTTTGTGTACAAAATGGCATCCACTCAGCTTACATCACGAAGACAAAAGAATCTCGTAAATGCTGATTTTCAGTGGACCTGTTTTAATGTAGAGGTTGATGGCGTATTTAACTAAATTTTATTATAAAACAAAATAAAATGAGAGGTAATCTTATGTTGATAATACCGGAATACATTTTACCCGCCATAAGACGAACACAGCTATTAAAGTTTTTAATATTACACAATAATTTTAATTTTAAGCACCTGTATTTGTTCACGTTTTAAATAGCAGTGCAGTTGACTTTTGTTTTGTAATCAAGTATTGCTTTAAGTAAAATTTAAATGTTTGATTCGAGTATAAATATAATATTCATAAATAAATACATTTTATCGAGTCATCAAAATGGATCATTATAATATTTTAGTTTAAATAAATCTTACAATACATCAAATAACGTTAAAATAGAATAATGTATCAGGCCGAAAATCTAAAGATGAATCGATAGAAAAAACCGCGCGAATCTATTCCTAGGCTGTTCCATATTTAAAATGTTAAGAAGAGGAACGCGCGTCATTCCGCAATGTTATCGTAACCGCGTTCGGGGAATGCAGTTCGACATTTAAAAAAAGCGCTTTTAAAGCGCGCGCGAGGGGTAAGTCAACAGACATCGATGTTGCCAGTTTCATTTTCCCAAAAACTGCGTAAAATTCGGTACGAGAGATATGTCTGGTGATCATTTCTTACTTTTATCTAGAAGGTTAACAAACGTTTTATTGTATTCTATAGCTATTAGCCATAGTTCAGCTTTTGAATAGCCTATATTAAAAATACATAAAACAAATCATGTTATTACAAGATCTAAACTAAAAAAAAAAAATGGGTGCGTGTACTTATGTACGCGCGTGAGAAGTTATACTTCTTTGGCATCATTAAAAAACTTAAAATTAGAGAATAATAAATATATAAGACAAAATTTGTACTAAATATTATAAGATTCTTAATTTTAAATGTTTATTATTGATTATTTAATATTTTAAAATAAATTTAATAATAAATTCAAAAATCGAATTTAAGGTTGGTCATTTTAAAATTATTATTGATTTCTTAATTTAATATTCACTTTTCATTTTATCAAAAGTTTTCATTAAATTTATTTAGTTATTTTTATAAAAATTATTATTTATTCAATTTAATAGCAAATATTAAAAATTTATATTATAATTTGATGTTCAATTTTAATTTTTTTACAAACTTTTATTAAATGTTTTATTAAATTTATTTCTTTATTTTGTGAATATTAAATAACCAATAATAAGTATTTAACATTAATAATTTAATAATATTTAGTGTTAATTAATATATTTGTATAATAATATATTTAATATAAATTTAAATAATATAATAATATATTATTAATAATAATATATATACCAAAACGAACCTTAATCCTAACTCATAGAGCACATTATGCAACAACTATCGCAAATAAAAACGACAACTCCATTATCACTACACAAAAATCAACCTTATCACTATGTAATTTCACCGTTTTCATTATAAACTGTTAATTTTGTGTCTTAAAATTACACTCTCATCATTTTTCATAACGCGCCTAAAGAAGTATAACTTCAAAAATATTTTTACATTTTATACACACACATAATCCGAAAAACCATTTTCGTGTTATTATTTGTAAATAATACACAACATACAAATCATATTTGTTGTAACTGCTTTCAAGTTTCACATAATCTTTCGGGTAAAGGTTTTCGGCGAGTGGCAACACCGCAATGTAGTAAAGTCAACACACTTGACTTTTGAGTGGAAATTCGATACGTCCAGAAATTTGAAGGTGACCTTTTCCAGAAATAAGTTTGGAATATTAACAATTCTGTGAGAAAATAAATTTTATATAGTTTAAGATTATACAAATTGTTTCAAAACAAGCTTTAATTTTTTTGTTTTAAAAGTAGACTTGTGTTCAAATTTTATATCAGGTGTATGATTGACAGAAAAATATTTTAAAAATATAGATTTCGAACCAAATCTATACAAATAAATTAAATCTTAGTGTCTATTTGTAACATTAAGAAAACCGTTTTAAACGAGTACATAGTGATACATAACCAGTATATATATAATTTTTTTTTTAAATTATTGTCCGTCTGTTCAATATTAATATTAATTATTTCATTGTAATTATTTGCTTAAAAAACTATTTTAATATTGCAAAGAAGTGTAACTTCTTGCGCGTGTTCATTTACCTTTTTAATTGTCATGTGATCATTGCATTCTTTTCTTTACTTGAGCACCCATTCTATCATCTTTTACCACTTTAAGGCTAGCTGGTCGATAGTACAATAAGTTCATCTTTGCAATTTAGAGAAAACTAAAGCAAAAACTTGACGGGTCAGGCCCATTCCCCTAACGACGTTATGGGAGTGTATGCACAAGTCGACTTCGAAGTCTATCTGTCTGTCGTCTAAAAAAAATATCAATAACAATGAATGCAACTCAAGCAAACGTATCCACAACAATGACCGCCATTGAAATGTGGAGATCTTCAATCTCGATGCGTAATTGATTCAGTGAACTGCAAGTCGTCCGCCATTTTGTTTTGCTTTTAATTCGCTTTTAAGCGACACCTTTCCGTTTTTAGGGATGGGTAATTGTGGTTTTAAGAATCGAAAGACGCTTAACTGTATATTTAATATTTGTTTGGTCTTAAATTAATGAAACAATTCTGTTATAGAGGGTTCTGTTGGGTTAGAGACCTGGTGTGTCTATAGGCATGGGTGACCACTTTTCATCAGGTGGCCCGACTGCTCGTTTGCCTGCGAAGGCAATAATATATATATATATATATATAATTTACCTATTTTTATTCAATAAACCCCGCACTAGGTCAGTAACCTGTCTTGCAAGGTAAAGAGCAATGGATTAGTCCTCAGAATTTACGTATATCAATGTCTTTATTGGTTATAGTTAAGTGCCACAGGTATAACATTTTAGAATCAGACCAATAATCATATAAATTACAAAATTCCATATTCATTTGACTTTAATTAAGGTTAAATAAATACAAACTAAAACTATAAATACATGTAACAGTGTGTAGACGATTTCTTACTATTAAAGTAAGTAATAAAACGTTTATCTTTATGCGGAACCCGCACCACTAAAACCGTTCACCCTTGACCCATATTTTCGTTGGGAGCATTTCAATGGCGGCGTTATTCAAACGGTATTGACAAGTTTTTTCCCCAAGCGGTCGCCTTTTGTGTGTGAAATGACAGAACGCGTCTTACACCGGGTGTTTTACACACCCCTTTCTTTGTTAAGATCTTTCGTCATTCAATTATTCAACAATACTTTAACCAAATCAAATCTAAATATGCGTGAACAAAGTATCTCATTGCGATGAAGTCGTGACATACGGCTAATGTTCTTCTGAGGCATATGTCCAGCGGTGGACTAACACAGGCTGATGATGAACAATGAACTCCTTTAATTAGTTAACGCCTCCGTAGCCTAGTGGTATGGGCGTGTGCTTTAGAAACCGGAGGTCGTGGGTTCGAATCCTGCGAAAAACAACTGAACACCACCGAAATAAATACCGGCTGATGATGATGAATCGTAAAGTAATTAAACGCGATAAACTACTTAAAATTGTATTGTTTATCATTTTTTGTTATTGTTTAAAGCGATGGGACGATCAGGCCCATCACCTCATTGTAAGTTATACGCTCTTATAAGAAAAGTTGGGTAAGACGGCACAAATACCCGCACTAGAACATAGCATATTACGTCTTGTTTGCCCAGTAATTTATGCTAGCAACGGCGCCCTTCAAACCGGAAGACGGTGCTGCTAACACGAACGACTGCGACAGAAATAGTCTCCGCTGTGGAACTACTCCACACAATCCCTTCGGAAAGACTTACCACGTTTGTAAAACAGTCTCCTTTGAGAGCTGAATTCTGATAACAATGACAGTTGAATTATATTTGTTCCCTCCAAAAAATTCGAACACGTATTGGATATAAATACTCGTTTTGAATTAATAAATTTTGTAATTTTATTTCGGTACAAGTTTACGAAAAATATATATTTATATAACTGTAGAAAAGAATCGAGAAGTATGTTTAATGATTAAAAATCATGTATTCAATAATGTTTTTTAATCATTTTCTTAGCTCTTTTTTTTATCTGGGCGCTATATTACTAAAATACTTAGAGCTTTCAATGATCTGTGATTATTAGGTCCTACCCATTCCGGTATCGGGCCTAGGAAGTAGAGTTTAGAATGTATAATCTAGATCAAGCCATTGTCTAAGCTGTGTTTGTAGGGTGACCATAAATTAAACAGATTTTTGTACTATTCTTTTTATGGATAATAACTAGTTTAAGGAGACTTTATTATTGTGTCTATGCTTTTAGTCTTGTTTGAAGGAGTCTCAAGTCCAGTGTTTTAATGTTACGTTATTTTCAATGTTTTAGGGAGGTACGCGAATTTATCGTGTCGCATGCTGCATTTTAAAACTAAAGGTATAGCTGTATACTATATACCTTTAGTATTATACTATTCAATACATAATATACACTACATAACCGTCTCCGTAGAAGTAGGGAGGCCTATGTCCAGCCTCCGTAGCCTTGTGGTATGGGCGTGTGCTTTAGAAGCCGGCGGTCGTGGTTCGAATATTGCGGGGACTTGACAAATTTTCATCGTTGTTTCCTAGTTGGTTACAGCAATATGGGCCGATAGCCCGATTGTCTGAAAAGTAAGATGATCCATGCATCGGAAGGGCATGTAAAAAGTCGGTCCACCTGCCGACCTTCATTGGACCAGCGTGGTGGGATACGGTCCAACCACCCCCTAATGGATAGGGCTGTATTAGAGAATTACTAATTCCAGCTGTGGACTATCACAGGCTGATAATGTATTCAATACATAATCGTATCATTACAATAAGGTCATGTCACTATTGAAAAGTAGTGAGCGCAGCAAACAATTCTTTTGTCGTTAAAAAAAATATGGCGTAAAAAATCACAACCTGCACCGTTTAAATTGCAAACGCTGGCTCAACAATAAGAGATAGACTTTAACTATGTTCTGCTTAATTGTACTTCTTGAATTTATCTACAATAAAGTCGACAATTATTTATGTTTTGAGAATAACCTACAATAACCGTTTTAATATAAACAATTTTTTAAATTTGCAACTAGGCATAGTCAAAAATGTAGATCACATTGTATTACCCTAAATGCGAATGTCGTACAAAAATAAGACAATTGAAATAAGAACCATTTTATGTGCGAAAAACATGTCAAGTCATTTTGATCACATTAATATCTTTAAATATATTAATCATTTAATATGTGGTGGCAGAAATCAGAAGGCAACTTCGTGCGGAGAGCACAAATTTGCCTACTGTTAAGATAAATTTTAAATATACGATAATCTTATATATTGCGTAAATCCAACCTGTTTGAAGTCTGTCATATTGTTTGTTATTATTTTACTTGTTTAGTATTATTGACGTTATGTCGAGATCCTTTCGTATCTCAACATCGCGTCTTCCAAAAATATATTCTAAACTTATGAACCATCACTTAACGTGCTCTTATTGATGCTTGTTATAACTTTACGGTCAAACGATATCGCGTTTTAATGTGAAGCAACGCCATCTATCGGCAGTTGAAGGCAAACTTAACACGAGCTGGTTACCCCTAAATATAATTGTTGATTACCCGCTTGGCGTAGTGATTAGTGACCCTTTCTATTGCGCTAGATCGTGAAGGTTAGATTCCCACCACGGTGTGTTGAAAATGGTGTTTTTCTCGTAACTGGGTGTATTTATTTACACTAAGAACAGCAAGTTTACGTACTTATCAGGCGTCTTGTTGCTCTAATAGATATGCGCAGTTTGGGATTAGATGGTGTTTTGTTCACGTTCCAACATATTTATATCTTTCTTATTCTTTAAACACGTTTATATATCGAAAAAACGTCGTAACTGATAAAAATATTTTTTTTTACCCAAAGCCAAAAAATTTATAAAAAAATCGTTCTTGATCTTAACTTTTGTGTTCAATAAACGTTATTTTCATCACTATATTCTTTTATTTGTAACGAAATTAAATATAATATATATTATGATTAAAATATATATTTATTGCATTTTTTTCAGCTCTGGTGGTCAATTTAATTTTTGTCAGTCACCACGTCACCGTTTTCTTCCGCATATACGTAGCTTAAACTTTTACGAATTTAATAAAGCATTGCCAAACTATATAAGCTAAAACTTCAGGGACGCTCATTGATTTAACATCGCGTGGAAATTCAAAATGGCTGCCATGGTCCGCCTTCGATTGTCGTCCTCCGATTAGTGTTTCATATTAAACATTTCTGACATAAATTTCGGATGATTTTGGACACTATTATTATTAACATACTATTAACTGCCTCCGTAGCCTAGTGATAAGGGAGTGTGCTGTAGAAACCGGAGTCGTGGGTTCGAATGCTGCGGGGATTTGAGAAAATTTCATAGTTATTTACTAGTTGGTTAGGAAAATGCAGGTTGATCACCCGTCTGTCTGTAAAGTAAGATGATCCATGCGTCGGATGGGCATGTAAAACTTCGGTCCACCCCTAACGCGCATTGAACCAGCGTGGTGGGATACGGTCCAAAACCCATTAATGGATAGGGCTGTATTAGGGGAGGCCTATGTCCAGCTGTGGACTATCACAGGCTGATGATGTATTCAACACATATCGTATCACTATTGAAAAGTAGTAAACGCAGCGAATAATTATTTTGTCGTAAAATAACAACCTCAACCGTTTAAATTGCATACGCCGGCTCAACGATAAGAGATAGGCACAAACTATGTTCTACATAATTGTGCTTCTACAATTTGTCTGCAATAAAGTCTACTGGAGCATTTATCTATGTTTTAAGATAACCCACAATAACCATTTTAATATAATTTTTTTTTTAAATTGCAACTACGCATATTGAAAAAAGTAGATCACATTGTATAACCCTAAATGTGAATGACATAGAAAAGCTAATGAAATTAAAAAAAACCATTTTATGTGTGAAAAATTAGTTAAACACTTTTGAAGATATTAAACATTTAAAATGCGGTGGCGGAAATCAAGGCAACTAACTTTGTGCGGAGAGCATGCTGAAGTCGTTTATTTGGATCAAAACAATTATTTACTGATTGAAGTCTGTCACGTTGTTAGTATTAAATATACTTGTTGAGTAATATTGACGATGTCGAGTTCAATTCGGATTTCAACATAGCGTCATACAAAAATTTTTATTCTAATTTTATAATCTTCAGCTGTATTTGCTCTTATTGATACTTGTTATAACTTCTCGGTCAAACGATAGCGCGTTTTTATATGAAGCAACGCCATCTATCAGCAATTGAAGGCAAACTTAACACGAAATGATTACCCCTAAATATAAGATAGCTAGCGACCCGCCCCTGCTTCGCTATATATGACGCTATATACTGAGAGAAAATATACCTTCAATGTTAAGCAAGTATTATATTTATTAAAATCCGCATCGAAGTCCATTGCGTAGTTTGAAAGATTTAAGCATACATAGGGATATAGGGACTGAGGAAGCGACTTTGTTTTGTACCATGTAGTGATTGTTGATGTGAAAACTCGATTATCCGGACTAATTTTTGTTGTTGGATAATCGAAATTTCGGATAATCCGGATATGTAATCAACAAATACTCTTGTATATTAACTAAGGTCAATGATTATTACGAAATTTTTAAGAGATACATTTTCTAAAATTACTGTAGCATTAAAAAAATATAATATTTAGATACATGTATACGTATAATTTGCTTCATCAACATCATCATCATCATAATCAACCCCTATCAATCCACTGCTGGACATATGCCTTCTGAACAGCTGCCAACTTGAACCGGCTACTGCACGGAGATCGCCAACCCACCTGGTCAGGGGGTCAACCAACACTTATAATTTGCTTACAATATGTATCTGGTTTTATACATTACATCATCATCAGCCTATGTCAGTCCACTGTTGGACATAGTTCCCCTAATGCACGGCACCGCTTCCGATCTTCGGCTATTCTCATCCAGCCCACACCGGCCACTTTGCGAATTACGTCACTCCATCTTGCCACAGGGCGTCCTAGTAATCATGAAATAAAATGATAAGTTTAATTTGGTTTAAAATATTTGCAAACTGTCATTTCACGGAGCCACGTGAAATTCATTCCAGCTGTAGTAAACTACTTAAGAGCTGTTTCCAAGATCTGAAAAGCTTCATCATCATTTTCCACCTCAATGTTTTCTTCTGTTTCTTCTTGCACTTCCAGCTGTTCATTTTTAAGACATCTAGATTCTGTCTTGTTCGCTTCTACATTAGCCTACTTTTTTTCACCTTGTTTGTCCAATTCACTTCTTCTTTATATTATATCGTCAACAGAAGGCTTAGAAGCGGATTGATTTTTATTACAACTGTTTTTGTATCGCGGGACTTCGTCTGCGTATTAAAAAAAACTGTTACATTATTTATATAAAAAAGTAGCCTCAGTTACATTAACTAACTATCTTTTAGTACATGACACCACGAAATACAGGCACAAAGACAAACTGACAGACATTTTTGTTATGTTTTATATATCTAGGTAACGGGTATATATGACAGTGTATTTTTTTCAAAAAGGGATTATACTTAACTTTGCTACAAAGAGACACGAATTTTATTTATTTTTATGGATATACTGAGATGATATGTATAGTCGATATACAACGGAAGTTCTAAGGAAGACTTTAAATCCAAAAAATGCTGCAATATGGCCACCCTATTTCAATGCTGTTATTCATTCGCCCGACAAAGGCGCGGCGTTTGACAAACGAAATCTTACACGGTTCCCGACACGGCCGCACTAATGGTTGCAATTTAGATTTAATAATACCGATTGACTTAAAACTCAAGCGCTGCTCTATATTTATCTAAACCAGGGCCAAATGGGACATGGATTTTATCTACAAATCCGTATGTTACACTGTAATAGTGCCATCCAAGACCTACGCTGCCGAAACTCGGACAATTGCTTTCCACAAATTCAAAGTCGACTTTTTACAATTTATCGCATTTATATTACATTTTACTTTCCGACGTTTTGAACACTTTCCAAACGGTCGTGAACACAGGGCAGGTGTCATGCGTCCCGTTCCCAATAGTAAAGAGGAATTGCCATATCTTAATTGATATATTTTTTAAATCGCACCTTCGGTAATAAACAATTGGTGATGGGCCCAAATTGTCCTAACCAACTAGGAAGCAACAATGAAAATTTGTTGAGTCCCCGCAGGATTCGAACCCACGACCTGCGGCAATTTGGGCCGATCACCCAATTGTCTGAAAAGTAAGATGATCCATGCGTCGGATGGGCATGTAAAAATTCGGTCCACCCACCAACCCGCATTGGACCAGCGTGGTGGGATACGGTCCAAAACTCTCTAATGGATAGGGGAGTATTAGGGGAGGCCTATGTCCTGCAGTGGACTATCACAGACTGATGATGATGATGATGATGAGAACTGTATGTAGCTAATATGAATGTAAATTTGATTATGTTAAAAGATAAAAAAAAACGTCCCGCTGAGTTACTTTCGCGGGTTCTTCTCAGGTCGGAGGCGTCCTATTCTGAACCCGTGGTAGCGTCCTTGACAATCAATAAGCGAGTGTTAAATGAAGATTTTGAATTGGATAACAAAGAATTTGAACTTAAATAAAGCACACGCCCTTGCTACTAGGCTACGGAGGCGAAATTCGTTAATTATTAATTGCATATTACTTTCAATTGTTGCCTTTATGTTTAGACGCAGAACAATTAGTACTGACATCGGTATATTATTCAATTGTATGATAAAGGACGGTAGAAGAAGACAAACGGCGCTTAGAAATGATAACGTAACATTAGTAGATTAATAATCTGTCGCGTTATAACGTTTGTAAACGCTTGTAATTTATTTATAAACTTTTCGTATGTTATATTTTGAAGTGAAACTCTTATTGTCCTGTACAAGCTTCGTACTGAACGAAAAAATACGTTTTATATAATAATTAATTAATTTGTGTACGCGAATACTGCATATTATTGAATCGAAGGACTTTTTACGGATTTTATCGCGTTTGTTTCACATCTTAAACTAGCGACGTCTCGAACACTTTCCAGCGTGCGTGGACACTGGGTTGATTGAGATGTCATGGGTCTTGCCAGCGCTGAAGCGCGGTTTCCAGATCTTATTTGTTATAAATATTTTTAATCTGTACTCCGAACTATGCAAAATGAACTTATTTTATCGTTAAAGCTGGCGGTGGTATTATGCTTGGGTTTTAATTTTAATTTATTAATTATTGGGTCCCAAGCAGGTGGTAAAACCCAACCATCGTCGCTATTAAAATTTGGATGTTTTCTAATCTCAATAGCCTCACGGATCATATTTAGTAGGAATTGGTGTTCTTTAGCGAGGATTTGTGGTCGATCAAATCTGATGTATTAGTTCCGGTGATTTAAGGTGTGGTCACACGTTGTCTATACTCTGTCACTATAATCTATGCATTCGTAATAATATCTACGTAAGTATATTAACAATCCATATTTATTGATTTATTATTAATTAAACATAGACTACAGAGAGTTTAATAAGATAGCATAAAAAAACCCACTAAGTTTTGTGCTGATGCTAACCAAAAACGACCGAACACCACATATTAATTTTAATTTAAAATAATAAAATTTCTTCTGTACTAGTTTCTGTCATCGCCCCAAACTGCGGGTAGATGGCGCTGCCTCGAAATAAAACGCGCTAACGTTTGATCGGGCGGTTTTAACAAGTATCAATGTGAACGAGTGCCTCATTCGTCTAGTCCGTCTAATTGTTTGTTAGACTATAAAACTATTATTTGATACGTCATGTTCAATTCTTTATGAATGATGCCATGACGTTAAAAATCAATGACTATTATTTGTTCTTAATCGATTACATCTCTATGTAATACACGTATTTGATACAATTTTATTGACATTGACATAGAAATATGTCCCGCTGAATTTCCTTAACCGGTTTTTCTAAGGTCAAAGGCCTCCTTTTCCGTACTGATGAAAGCGTTTTGACAATTGATAAGTGAGTGTATCAATACTATGTTGAATAAAGATATTTTAATTTGATAAAGTTAACCAAAGCGATTAGGTTAGAAAATAAGATACGGATGAAATGCGCAGGGAGTTTAACCATTTGTCCAGGAGAAATATATTCTATTGACAGATTCAATTTTCAAGTGAGAATTCATCATATCGGACTCAGATTAAACTCTAAATATATGTAAATAATTTAACCCACAGCAATAGAGTAAATCTATTGACAAAAGAAGTTTTTATATATTGTAACCGATAGAATTGTATATTTTGAGTGTATTGCTGTTGCCTGCGACTTCATCTGCGTTGTAATATTTAAAAAGCATTGGCGTCATTCAAATGCATTCTATTTTTACATATTTGCATTTGTAACCTGTACACCACCCAAAGGATAACTACGAGTAAATAACAATATCATCATCAGCCTTTGATAGTCCACTGCTGGAGATAGGTCTCCCCTAATACACCCCTATCTATTAGGGGGTTTTTGGACCGTATCGCACCACGCTGGTCCAATGCGGGTTGGTGGGTGGATCGACTTTTTACATGCCCATCCGACGCATGGATCATCTTACTTTTCAGACAATTGGGTGATCGGCCCAAATTGCCCTAACCAACTATGAAAAAACAATGAAAACTTGTTAAGTCCCTGCAGGATTGGAACCCACGACCTCCGGTTTCGAAAGCACACGCCCTTACCTCTAGGCAATTTAAACTTCACGGACTTTATTCTAGACCAGTTTAAGAAGTACGATTATGTAAAACATACTTTATCACACGGGGTTGTGATTTTTGGTGTCATAGTTTTATTATATCTCAAATATCTATTAAAGTACTTATTACAAACTTATATTAAAGCTAATATCTATCATTTAACAAGAGAATTAACAAAGTCGGAGCACTAGGCACGGAGCAACTAAGTAACAGACATATATATCGGAGCAGTCGAAGCTGTCAAGTGGTCGATTGTTTTCATAATGCATTTCATATTTAAATGATATTACTAATGTTAATATTTAAATGTTATTACTTGTAAAATTCACAATTTAATTTGTGTTGTGGTTATTAATTTTAAAATGCATAAATTAATTTAATTTATTTTACCTGTCATTGTTACAATTTAATTACCTACGGAATGTCGGAGGTATTTAGAAAGTCAAGTAAATTGTTGTTTGTTTTAATTATGCACAATATTATTTGTTTAAATTATTATTAATATTGTAAAATTCGTAACTTAATTTAACTTGAAGTTAAGAAATTTTAATGTTATAAGTAATGAATATTGTATATACGTGTTAAATTTAAACCAATCAAATAAACGACCAATCTGAGCAGAGCATTTGGCTTGAGCGGGGTCGAGGCGCCTTTTTTTAAAAAACGCGGCAGAGAGTTTCTTGAAGGGACATTGTAAGCGTTTGTAATCGATCGAGTTGGATCGGCCTTAAGAAAAAGATGCTGCTCTTATTTAAAATATTAACGTCGTGTTTTCATTTGCCCGCATTTTATCTTCAATCTTTAGAATTTTACTCTTAGGAACTGGATGAAGATACTTAGTGTGGTACAAATTGATATTGATGGTCAATAACGACACGTCGGGGACAATGAGGCAATTCTGCGCCTGTTAATTGGGTCTTTGAACCTATCTGATGCAGTCACTAAAACTTGAATATAGACTAAATTACAAGTTAGTCATTAATAATCTACATATAAAAGAGAGTATATTAATAATCTATATATATTTAAGAGATTCCCACCTATATATTGACTCATCACGATATTAATGGAACCATAAGGCGTAGCGACCTAAAATTTGGTAGGAATATTCCTTTCGCCGAATAGAGCTCAGCTAAGAACTGATTTTACGAAATCCAACCCACAAGGGGGGTTGCAGGGTTGCTAGTTTGTTATAAAACTATAGTGTAGCCAATTTTTGGAAACATTTTACATGCACAAAGTTCAAGTAAAACATAACGTTGGGATTAATAATGGACGCGTTCACTAATGATAATTTTCTCCGAGCCGATTTTATTTAAGGTGGCTAACAACTACGCAGGAGATATGATTGTGCATTAGTTAGTGTACGCGCAAAACTGCCTTTAGAAACCGGAGGTCGCAAGTTCGAAACCTAGGGGACTCAACATATGTTCAATGTTGTTTCGTAGTTGGTTAGCACAATTTGGGTCGATCACCCGATTGTCTGAAAAGTAAGACGGTCGATGCGTCGAATGGGCATGAAAAAAGTCGGTATCTACATCCACCAACGCGCATTGGATCAGCGTGGTAAGATACAGTCCAAAAACCCCCTAATGGAGAAGGCGGGTATCAGGGGAGGCCTATGTCCAGCAGTGGACTAACACAGGCTGATGATGAAGATGATGAGTGAACACGTAAACTCAGATCCATTCCCTCTTTCCATCCATCCATCTTTTAAATATTCAAACATACAATTATTTTACTAAATAAAATTATTTTAAAAATACTCATTAAATCATAAATTATATAGCCATTAGAATAAATAAAGACAATAATCACAAAACACCACCTATAATTTACAAACCCTTTAATTACAAAATAAATATTACATTTTATATTCTGTTACTGGCCCTTCGACGCCTAATTAGAAACTTTTTACCTTACCTGGTTCTTTTTTCAAAATTGTAGAATGACATTTTTCTTGACTGGCATTTGTATTATTTGGCGGTAACTTTTAGTTGTAATTGTATTATAACTAAAACTTAATTTCTTTACGAGTGGGCGTACAGAAGAATAGGCGGGCGATTAAATAATAATTGACCCGGCAAACTTTGTTTTGCCAAGTAAATAATTTGATACGATAATATACGACACGTGCAGGGGATAACTTACCAAGTAATAATAATTGATGTTGTCATGCGGGAAAAGAAGTATTAAAATTACTATTACAAAGCTGGGCTTGGTTATAGAAAAGTGTAGGGATGTTAGTATTTCTCGATGGCGCATACAATATAATAATAAAAACAAGGTATATCCAAGAAATTAAAAACAATTCGACTGGGAACCCCTTATCGCTTAGGGGTTTGAAAAATAGATAGTATTTATTCTGAGGCTTATTGAATAAGAGATACGGAGTATAAGAACGTTGTGCTAGAAAATTTTATATTTTAGATTAGATAATATGAAAAATAACCCCCTAACGGATAGGGGTGTATTAGGGGAGGCCTATGTCCAGCAGTGGACTATCACGGGCTGATGATAATATATAACTTAAAAGAACCTGGAGCGAGCATTTCATTACGATGTAATAAACACATGTTCCTTTCAATGGCATTGATAACAACATTTTTATCGAACACAACGTTTTACTATTAACAAAGTGGGACAACGCTTCACTCATTAAAATGTGATCGGTATACGAATAAAGAGCACTTTATTAGCTTATCTAGTGTCACGGTCGTGACCTAAAGCGCCATTTTGTTAATGCTCATTTGTCTAAACTAAGGTATGCATAAAACGTGTAATGTACAAGCAACTGCCTCCGTAGCCTAGTGGTATGGGCGTGTGCTTCAGAAACCGGAGTTCTAGGGTTCGAATCCTGCGGGGACTCAACAAATTTTCATTGTTGTTTTATAGTTGGATAGGGCTATGCGGGATGATCACCCGATTGTCTGTAAAGTTAGATGGTCCATGCGTCGGATGGGCATGTAAAATGTCGGTCCACCCACCAACCCACATTAGACCGGCGTGGTGGGATACGGTCCAACAACCCCTTAATGAAGAAGGTCTGCGGTAGGGGAGGTCCAAGTCCAGCTATGGACTAACACAGGCTGGTGATGGAAATGGTTTCCTAGTAGTTTAGGGCAATGCGGACTGATCACCCGATTGTCTGTAAAGTAAGATGATCCATGCGTCGGATGGGCATGTAAAAAGTCGGTCCTGCGCCTGATCTATCTCCAGTCGTGTCCGTTATCTGTCCCATCGGGCTATTCGAGTGAAGGTAAGTAAGTGCACCTGTGTCTGCGCGTACACTTATGCACTACTAGCTATCCCCCAATCCCCTTGTGGGTGGAATTCGTAAAATCCGTTCTTAGCTAACCTCTACTCGGCGAACGGAATGTCCCTACCAAATTTCAAGTCGCCACGCCTTATGGTTCCAGAGATATCGTGATGAGTCAATATATAGGTAGAAATCTCTTTTAGGTATATAGATATATAATATCACTTTCGCAGTTGGCTGGTTTCTAATATAGATCGGCCGCCGTAGTCAGAATCTATTAGGAGGACAATATTATTAATATACAGTCATCACTTTTGTAAATTTCAACTTTTATTAAAGTGAAACTTCTTTAGGCGCATGTGGGTTAAATATATGAAACGAAATTTAGCTTCACGAAGATATGCAGCGTTTTTGTTAAAGAGCGATTGAGAGATAGTGAGATAGGAAGAACGTATAACGAACCAAATAGCCATGGAGTGAGTACACAGGGAGCAAGTGTCAAGGATGTTATTATATGTGTATTTGATTATTTTAAAAGAAGACAAAAAAGGCCCGCTGAGTTTATTTCGCCGGTTCATCTGAGGTCGGAGGCGTCCTATTCCGAACCGGTGGTAGCGTCCTTGACAATCAATAAGCGAGTGTTACACTTCTATATTGAATAGAGATATATGAATTTGAATCGATAGAGAGAGAATAAATGAGACATAGCGAGCGTCGCATCACGTACAACTCAAATCCTAAATTAGAATCTCAAAATGACACAAAAACTCGTGGCATTTTTTTTTTACAATTCAATAAATGATTTTACATAAAATAATAATATTTTATAAATTGCCATTACGAAAGTTTTGTTTTAAAAATAGAATTTCTATAGTATCAATCGATTTACAATTATTTTCTATAAATTTAAATTTAGGCATATTTACAATAAACCACGAGCTTTTTCAATTTAATATTTATCATCTGAGATTTTATTATAACATTTTTTTTAACAATATTGTATAAATGTTTTTTAGTATTTCTTATTCTCTCTCTATAATCATTATTATTTTAGTTTACGAAAGATGTTTTACTGGTGACATGAGTTCTTTGAACGCACGCATTTTTTACATAGCTCAGATTTCTTATTTCATAACTGCCATATATACATATAATATAACTTGCCATATTTTAAACCGTGTTTTAACTATTTCTAATGTTACCAGTAATAAAATAAAATTAATTGCTATTTTTAACACAAGAAAAAGTATTGCTTTATTCGTGGAAACATTTTGTTTAGGTATCGTCCTTGACTACCAATAATAATGAAATACTTTTATATCAAACTAACCGTTACGAGTAAACACCGTCCGTGTGGTATTATGAAAAAAATGTTGTATTAGTTTTTTTTTGTAAAAAAAAAGTAACTTAATTTACTCCCAGTTACATTCGGCTATTTTTCAGTGACCAGTCACTTTGCTCTTGGCAGAAAGTGTCGGTCACCTAGTTCGTGGGGACGGAAGCTTCCCGCGAACTCTGTGCATCATATGCTATCATATGTAATATCATATGCTTGACAAAAACAGTCCCGTAAAAATGGGAACAACCATTCCAGAATAAACGGACAGACAGACAAATATTTGAAAAAATGTAGTAAAGTTATATGTATCATTTTATCACAATGTTATCGTTTTAAACGGTTATTTGATGTAACAAACGGACACCTCAACTTTGTTTAATTATTAATTATTGGAACGTAATTAAAATTTTCTATACTTCACTAAATATATGACCATCGAAAATATTTTCTAAATATATTTGTCTCTTAACATATAAATTAAAAAGAATAATTAAATTTAAATTAATTTTTTTTATACTTTACCAAAATGTTACCATTGAATATATTTTCTAAATATATTTGTCTCCTGAAATATAACTCAAAAAGAAAACAGATATTTGAACTTGAATTCAAATTTTCTATACTTCACCAAAAATCTTACCATCGAAAAGATTTTCTAAATAATTTTGTCTCCCAAAGAACAATTTAAAACCAAAACAGATATTTGAATTTAAATTAAAATTTTCAATACTTTATTAAATATGTTACCATCGAGAACATTCACTAAATATTTTTGCCTCCTAAAATACATCTTTGGAAGAACACTGGCCGGTTAAAAAGAATAAAATCATGTGACAGCCGTCCGATAGCGTCATTGTGAAAAAATGAAATTCCCGCCGTCAGTCAATCGTCACTTTCGGCGTGCCAGAAACAAAAAAAAACGTTGGACGTGACCCACATTATTGTTCTCCAAAATAGACACAAATTCTAGTATTGCTGGTGTTGCCGTTTCAATAATACGTAAAATAAGAATAAAAACGAATGTATTATACTGTAGCAAATGTATTTTCGTCGCAATTTGTGACTTTCAGTTGAAATAATAATAATAACAATCATTTAATCAGTCCAGCAGAAAAAATGTATCATACATATCTTATGTATAAAACAAAACAATTACAAAAAAAAAGTGCAAAAAATCTGTATAATAAATTTGTTGCTAGACCAATAAGGTTTCAGCTCAGCATAATGTTGGCTATGACCAACGCTGGTATTCTGCTGACACCTTAACTAGACTTCAATTTACTAAAACAATGTAGCGACTGTGAGCTCATTAACGAAATAATAACAAAAAAAATAGGCTAACTAAATAAATCTAGGTTTGGTAAATGAGATAACAATAAAAAAAACAGAAAAATAAAAGTACTGAACATTAAAATGAAAAAAAAACAAAAAATATGGCAATTTTGAAATTGTGTGGGCGAGTTAATAGTCACATAAAAAAACACAATAATAACAATATTAAGTAAAAAAAAAATAATAAAAAAAAAGAGGAAATAGTAGAAACATCCACAGAGTTACAAGAGCATACTCAAATTTATGTTTTGCAATAGCGGCAGATAACTGATTGACATTTTGTTATATTTGTAGAATGAAAGTCTTCAATCTATTTATAAAAGAGCCCTCTTCTGCCCCCTTTAAAACAAGTATTAAAACAATACTTAATAAAGGATGTGGGATTTCTCCGAGGGCCAACACATTTCTATTTACTTCTTTTTGTAGTGTACAATCTTCTTAAAAATTAAGTGAATAATCTAATATTCTTTATGAGAAATAAACTCTTTAAGCCTAGAACAATTTACGCCCAAATTACGATTAAAAAGCAACATAAAGGACAATGTTTCTTTACCTTGCTTATTTCATATTGAAATTAGGTTATGAACACATACATTTTCTTCGTGCGTTATTATGGATATCACATATCTTACATCATCATCATCATCATCATCATCATTAGCATTAGAACGCCAAGACGGCCGATCCCTAGCTGCTCGCTGCCAACTTGAGCCGGCTTCTACGGAGATCGTCACCCCACCTGGTTGCAACGTTGCCTCCACACCAGAACCTTTTTGGCCCATCGACCATGGATACTTTTGACCACGTCAACGAGCTAATCCTTTGCACTACATCGGTGACTTCAGTTTCTTGCAGGATTAATTCATTACGAATTTTGTCCGACAAAGAAACTCCGAGCATAGCGCGCACCATTGCGCGTTGAGCAACGGCAAACTTGCATATCTTACAATTTAACATAATTTCATCGTGATATTTAAACGCATGCAACCAATCACTATGGAAGTTGTGACCGGTATTTATTGTTCATATTACCAGACGACCTGAGGTTAAGGGAGGTTACAGTATAAGTGCGATCGGTGCCAAAGGATTTTGAAATTATATCACTTATTATTAAATGTCAGGAGTTATGTACTACTAGAGAGTACAGTCGAATGCAAAGGTCTTAATTTATTATACAATAACTTTGTGTATAAAAAAAACATAATCTTCTATATCTATAAAAATCAGTTGCTGTTCGTTAGTCTAGTCTAGGCTAGTTCGTTAGACGTAAAACTCGAGAACGGCTGAACAGATTTGCAAAATTTTGCTCTTGAAATGTTTGTGGAAGTCTACGGAAGGCTTCAAAATTCTATAAATATAAAAATCATCAGAACTGAAAAAAGATATTCTTTTTACCTACATTTTTGTTGTCAAGATGTGAAAAATGAACTTAACTTCACTAAAATACAGTTAGTATTTTTACTACAATTGTTTACAACCAGATTTTTTTTACATATAGATTGATAAATCTTATATTTTGTATAAGATCTTTTATTTATTCTCTTATTAATTTCTATACATCTTTTATCTATCAATTTAGGTAGTACAAAGTCTGACGAGTCAACTACTTACTTATACGATACGTATTTGCACTCTTTTCTTTTGTGATAAATTAGTATTATTCGTATTCGTATATAGAGTATTTCGTTGCAAACTCATACAAAAGAAGTCATATCTTACTTATAAAAAAGCATCATGTTTTGGCTTTTAGGGAGTTAAAAGACTACCAGGCCCTTTTACAATTGATTCTTTTTAATTTACGTAAACAAAATTTAACGATAAACTTAATTAGCTGCAAAAATTCGTGCAAAGATTAAACACTGATTGAGAGTACAATTGTCTATGGTCCACCAAAAAGGGCGCGTTCGCTTTTTGACATTTTGTTTATATTAATTCGCTTTTTTTATGCATTATTGAAATATTGTAGAAGAAAATAGTAATTCATCATCATCATCATCATCATTAGTCTGTGATAGCCCACTGCTGGTCATAGGCCTCCCCTAATACACCCTTATCCGTCAGGGGGTTTTAGACCGTATCCCACCACGCTGGTCCAATGCGGGTTGGTGTGTGAACCGACTTTTTACATGCCCATCCGACGCATGGATCATCTTACTTTTCAGACAATTGGGTGATCGGCCCAAATTGCCCTAACCAACTAGGAAACAACAATGAAAATTTGTTGAGTCCCCGCAGGATTTGAACCCACGACCTCCGGTTTCTAAAGCACACGCTCATACCACTAGGCTACGGAGGCAGTCATAGTAAATAGTAATAGTAAATAAATAATAATTATCTTTTTAAAAAACGTTCAGTCTGTGACATTGTACTTGGGTTTAATAGACGATATTTAAAGTATATGGACATAAAAATATTTAACTCGTGTACAATGATGGATAAGAATAGCCGAAGATCGGAAGCAGGTGCAGAAGGAGGGGAGGCCTATGTGCACCCTCGGTAGCCTAGAGGTTTGGGCGTGTGCTAAAAACCAGAGGTCGTGGGTTCGAACCCTGCGGGGACTCAACAAATTATCAGTTATTTTCTAGTTAAGGTAATTTGGGCCGATCGCCTAATTGTCTGAAAAGTAAGATGATCCATGCGTTGGATGGGATGGTCCAAAAATCCACTAATGGATAGGGGTGTGTTAGAGGAGGCCTATGTCCAGCAGTAGACTTTCACAGGCTGATGATGTGTGCGTGTTTGGACTGATACAGGCGGATGGTGATGATGTGATGACTATTTTAAATAATTAAACGTGACAAAATCAATAATGCTGTATTATTTATCGTATGTTCATTATTCAATATTTTTTTTCACCACAAACTTCGGTACATTCAAACGTTTATGAATAGCTCGCAATAATTCCTCCACAGATTATATCAGCAACAAAATGGCGGTGCAATTTATTATCATCTGTTATTCGCTAAAGAGTATCTTAAATAATTTTATCCTTTAATGCAAGCGAATAGATTTGAAATATTTATTGCATTCAATTAGTTATTATATCTTCTGCAAAATACAATTGCCTTTTGCATAACTTTATTTTAGTTAAACATGTTAAGTGAGAGTTTATATTAACTCTTAAAAATCTGTGAAAAATGTTACGTAACGTATAATTAAAAAAAAACAAAAAAATGCATTAAGAAAGAGAAATTATACTAACATAGATTAAACTATTTTAACTAAAACATACTTAATAGATACATGAGAAGTGTAAATTTTTTACTGGAAATAAAAGGCTTTTTATTTATTTTTATTTTAATATTTTTTTTTTATAAAAAATACATTTTTTTTATTATAAAACGTACTAGAGTAGAATTCGCTTCAAGATAGAATAGTATTTGCCATTTGACTTTGACAAATGAAAACGTATAAATTTCTTTTGTGGCTTAAAACACGAATATCATAACATATTTGTATTTAGTGAAATTATTGAGCAATATAAAAAAAAACATAGCCTACCTTAAACTCTATTTGATTATATTATAAGTAACTTATATCTCTAAAAATGTTTTAATCACTATTAATTCATAAATAAAAGAATATGATATTGTTTATAGATTTTGTTCTTGTAGATTGGCGTAAAAAAACTAAGCAAACCCAAAATGTTGCTTAACAATGTTCTTACGGACAGACATTTGTCATATTCATTTATTTTTTCGATAGAAACCTGACAGCAACGCCGCGGGAAGTCATATGAGAGCTTAAGTTTTACTAAACTGACGGTGACTGTACTATAGGGATGGTTTTGTGTTTAAATCTATCGATATATGATTAAAATGTGGACATATAAGTTCCAATGCTTTTTCAATGTGGGGACACAAGAATAGCTATGTAAACGATACGCGGCGATGCGTTTTATCAAAATGATGGTACTTTTATGATTTTTTAGTTTAATATTTTTTTATAATTCTTTTCGAAGGTGAAAAAGGTATATATATTACTAGTACAAATCATCATTATCATCATCAGCCTGTGGTAGTCCACTGCTGGACATAGGCCTCCCCTAATGCACCCCTATCCATTTGGACCGTATCCCACCACGCTGGTCCAATGCGAGTTGGGGTGGACCGACTTTTTACATGCCCATCCCACGCATGGATTACTTTTCAGACAATTGGGTGATCGGCCCAAATAGCCCTAACCAACTAGGAAACGACAATGAAAATTCGTTGAGTTCCCGTAGGATTCGAAACCACGACCTTAGGTTTATAAAGCACACGCCCATACCACTAGGTTATGGAGGCTGTAGTACAAATCGATAGTGCAATAACACGACCGCGATCCGCTTCAAAGGACACATTTCTAAGTAAATGCCAAGCAACGGCTTAAAAAAGCAAAATGACCTATGGCGTCATACGATGCATTTCCTATGCGTGCCACTTACCAACTTGTGTCAGTCCACTGCTGGACATAGGCCTCCCCAACGCACGCCACCGCTTCCGATCTTCGGCTATTCTCATCCAGCCCACCACATTATGGTTTTCTTAAAAGTCACGGTTTATTTATTAAATATTAACTATGACGTTAACAAAATACGAATATCGATATATTGCGATCACATCACTGGTTCTGCGATTTTTTCGTAAGATCGCTTCACGCGGCCATTTTGCAATCCGACATTTTGCGTTATTTATTGGTTTGAGCTTAAATTACAACCGTTCAGACCTCGTGAATGCTGAAGCTAGTTTTTTTAAGAACAATTTCAATAGCTTGGACCTTGGTTTCGTATTTTGTTTCGCATTTCCATAATTCATTGCTCGCAACAGGTTTTGATTCAAATAACAAAATAACTATGCTTATAACTGTTTGATAATAAAATAAAATATGACATAAAAATAGCCAATTGAGTTTATTTCGCCAAGACTCCTCAGATCTGAGGCGTTCTATTCCGAACTATTCAGTTGTAGCGTAATTGACAATCAATAAGCTAGTGTGAAATTTTAATCTTTAGTTAGTTTATTTACATAGTTAATTTAAGGGTTAACTAACTACGTTTCAAACTTAATATGAAAGTCCTCTGTAAAGTAAAACCTTTTTAGGTTATTTGATTATTATGTAAATAAAAACATATATTTAACATGATTAATACATAATTAACATGTATTTTAATCATGTTCCGTTTTATATTACTCGTTAGATTCTACCAATAACGTACGATGTACACTACAGTAAGTTTCTAAAATGTCGGATAGTTTTAAAGTAATTGTTGAGGAACTAAGCGATCGACAATGTCTACGAAACTATAATTTATTACTGATTGTATTCGCTTAAATAGCATAGTATATTACAAAACTTTTAATTCATTTCATGTCAAACACGAATGATGTTACAACCGAACGAGTACTCATTGCTGGACCGCGGCCATTTTGAATTCCCCCGCGATGTTTAACCAATAAGTGTCAGATATTTTGGCGCCAAATTAATATGATATTAGTTTTTACGTAGATAATATCTGCAAATTGCCTACGCTATGGATAAATATACAGCGAATGACTGTTAACTACATTTTGATTGACTTCGTGATGCACATGACATAAGGAAAAACATAATTTAATTCTTTCGTTAACTAGACTGCGAAGAATAAGTAAATCTTTTATGCGAAGTATTTTTTACAACAAAATCTTAGTAAACGTTCAGAATTTATCTATTAATAAATTTAATAACGTCGTCAAGGAACGTTTATGTGTTAAATGTTATAATAATATAAATGAAATTTTAAATGTGCTGCTGGTAAATTTTGTTTCAATATTGCATAATATGTTATGCTTTCAAATTATTTTTTATGTCCTGCTGAAGTTCTGCTGAGCTAGTATGTTAGACAATCAACAAGCAAGTGTAAACTTCTATATTGAATGAAGTCATAAAATTAATCCTTAAATAAATATGATTTTTCGAAACTAGACAAATCCGATGCACTTCGAGGGTCGTTACTTTACGGAGTCGCTTGTAGGAGGCGTCAATGGGCCTGTAAATAATGAATACGGCGACCACTTAAGAAATGGTGTAAGACGATATGTCATTGAGCGCTGCAAGCGATTGGGCCGCGGGACAAGTCATATGAGACAAGCGGGCAATTTACTGACTTATTTTGACGCATAGATCATATAGACCCAGAGCTTAAACCTCGATCATTAGCCATAGACTATATTGTTTAGCCTCCTGCCTCCGTCGGCTAGTGGTATGGGCGTATGCTTTAGAAACCGGAGGTCGTGGGTTCGAATCCTGCGGGACTTGACAAATTTTCATTGTTGTTTCCTAGTTGGCTAGGGCAATTTGGGCTGATCACCCAATTGTCTGAAAGTAAGATGATCCATGCGACGGATGGGCATGTAAAAATCGGTCCACCCACCAACGCGCATTGGACCAGCGTTGTGGGGTACGGACTAAAACCCTCTAATGGATAGGGTGTATTAGGGGAGGCCTATATCCAGCAGTTGTTTAGTACCTCCTCAGCTCATTCGTCATCAGCCTGAGTTAGGCCACCGCTGGACATGCGCTCCAATGCATGCCTTCTCCATTAGGGGTAATTGGACCGTATCCCACCACGCTGGTCCTTTCGGGTTGGTCCCTAGCCCAAAAGGTTGCTCTTTACAAACTGTACACTACTTGATAATGTCTATAAAACGAAGTTTTATGATTCATCGATTATATGAGTTCGACTTTTATAAAAATAACCTTTGTAGCTTGGTCGTTTAGGGTGCTAAAAGATTCTATCAATCACCAAATGGTTGACCAAAACCAAATTACTTTTGCAGTAATCTCGCCATTATATTAACTTTAAACAAAAAGTGGTAATAAGTAAAATAAACCGGAGTTAGTGGAACTTGCAATGGCTCTAATTTTTCGCTGATGTTTTCTAGTCGGTTGAAGCAATATTTGTTGATAACCCAATTGCCAGTTATAAAATAATACTTGCGTCGGTTGGGCATGTAAAATTTGTATGCCTCCGATCTCTCTCTGTTATCTGTACCATAGGAGCATAGGATACAAAACATATTTTAATAAAAGAGATTTGTTCTGTATTCTCTATGAAATGCTTTACTTATAATCCAATAATCTGGACATTCAAGTAAGCCAACGCCCTCTGGTGTTTGATAGTGATGGATCTGTGAAATTGTGCTACAATATAAAAAAGATATACCTTTCCATTTATTTAATGTTAAAAGCACCCTAGAAAGAGTCCGAATGAACTTGTGGAATAAAATATAAAGTAAAAAAGCGGATATACTAAAATAGGTAAATTATAATACGTGTGGTGATCGCGTAAATAAAAGAAAATCAAAAACTAGCAAATAGATATTTAATAAAAACGCTACCGCTTGTCCCTTGCACCGAACGACGTCGGTGCTGGCAAACCGTTCAAAAATTTCCACATTACTGTTCAGGGGCTGAAGCAAAGCATTGTCTATTTTATTAAAATAATGTCTTACTTTATTAATTTCTGCACTTGGCTTACCTTTCTTATAATATTGTCAACTAGCGACCCGCCCCTGCTTCGCACGGAAGCTATGCTGATAGATAATATTAAGCATGTGTTATACATATAAACCTTCCTCTTCGATCACTCTATCTATTAAAATTAACAGCATCGAAATCCGTTACGTAGTTTGAAAGATTAAAGCATACATACGGATATAGGGACAGGGAAAGCGACTTTGTTTTTTTTTACTATGTAGTGATTCATCGTCATCATTATAAACAGCTTTTTGCAGTCCACTGCGGGATAGGCCTTTTTAATGAACGCCAAGACAGTCGATCTGTATAAGTTATATAAGGTTATTATAATAGAAGATTTTTTTTAGTTTAATGATTTAAAAGTGGATAGAGGATTGTAGTTTATAATTTAGACGATTATTAGTTCTTTAAATTCGTTAAGAAGAAACACTGAAAGTATTATTTTCTTGGAAAAATCTATTGGCAAAAACCGCGCTCTTAATATTTAACTCCTCTCAGCACAATCAGTCACAACGTAATTGACTTAAGTCTGAACCTTAAATAACGCAGAATCAATTACAGTTCCCAAAAAATCACCACAGACCTTTTGTATTGTCATTTGTCCACATTATCTGTCCCTTCGTTCATGTAAGAAACAATACCATGGCTAAACATTAAAAGTTTAAATATGAATAATAAAATAATAGTTCAAGCATTAAAAAAGAAACATCGGCCATTAATTTTTTTTAATAATATAGATAGTAAAATAACCGTTAAATAGATATATTTTTGTAAAAGTTTTACAATATGGCGCAGCCCTGTCAAACGCAGCGTGACGTCATCAATTCTACATCCCTGAGAGTGACAGTCTTACGTAGTTCTTAAAATTGAGAGGCCTTATTTAATAACTATCTTGAACAATTATTGCGATTATAATAACAATTTATTGTTTATTTTTATTATTATATCCCAACCTCTACAATGTATCATTCAACTAATGTTAATAAACGGAATCTTACAAACAATAAGAAAGTATCAAAAGAATTTAGCTGCGAAAATTCATTGCTTTTGATATAGAAATTACATGTTAGTAAAGTTACTAATGCCTCCGTAGCCTAGCAGGAAGGGCGTGTGCTTTAGAAGCGGAGGTCGAGGTTTGAATCCTGCGGGGACTAAACTAATTTTAAATGTTGTTTCCTAGTTGGTTAGGGCCATGTAGGTCATCATCAACCAATTGTTTGAAAAGTAAGATGGACCATGCGTCGGATAGGCATGTAAAAAGTCGGTCTTGCGCCTTACTCTCTCCAGTCGTGTCGGCTATCCGTCCCATCGGGCTTTAAGAATATAAAGGACAGGGAGTGCGCCTGTGTTTGCGCGTACACTTGCGCACTGTAATTTCTCCTGCGTAGTCGGCTGATATCTAATATAGATCGGCTGCTGTAGTCGTAATCGACTGGAGAACATTATAATTATAATAATTATTATAGTCAACTATACATTCATAAAATATTACAATTCTATTTTAAATGTCCGTTTTCTTTCCTATTTGTTCTGCAGGAAATATATACAGTAAACGCTACTTATCCGCATAAGTTTTCGCTATTATCGATTAATGAAATTACGACCTAATATCGTATTTACGGAAAATATTTCTTTACTTGCAGTTCTTATCAGTACGTAGATAATATTTAAAAAATTACAATAAGTATTCAACCCTTATCTTTTGTAAACGCTCTTAGAAGTGCTTATGAAAAAGGGTAATAGACCTTATTACAAGATCGCCTAAAGTATTTTCTGAAATGATTCCGCCGCTCCCAACATAATGGCTTAGCATATTCTATAGACAAAGGCCTTTAAGCCCTATTACATTAGATGGACCCTATATAATGATGAAATGAACGTTATGTAATTGTAAAAGAAATGTGACCTAGCCAGACATTGTAAACATGAAAGAATTATTGGAAGAACAGACTCACACATTGGCCTACGCTGACTGGAAAATCACAAGAATCCGCGCAAATTCAAACTAATGTAGCCGATACTGTAAACGGATTAAAACTAGTGTGGGTTTAAACAAATACGATAAATCGGAATAGCATATTCAGAAATTGCTCGAACCTGAAGATTTTCCTTTGAATTTGAAATTTATTTTTTCACCTAGGAACGGGGTTACTAACCTACACTCCCATATACCATACACCTTCCGTTATTAACGGTTTTTGTGTTCGAAACGTTTCCCACGCGAAGAAATTCTAATGCAATGAAAAATTATTATAATATAACATTCATCGGTTGTCGCACAAAGTATATTCTGTGAAGACAATTTATTTTTATTTCATTGTAAATTATATTTTTAAATTTAGTATAAAATAATAAGACAGCACCATCTTTCGGCGAAAAGCATAACTAACTTATTAAAAAATTGTGTCGTAAAATTATTATTTACACGCGTGTTTGTATAATAAAAAAATCATTTATTATATTATGTTTTTATAGTATATATATATATATTATAAAAAGTAGTACTGAGAACCAAAAAGTATTATCCTTGAATACCATATCATATCTGAATGATGTGTCTAGTATCCACAAGATGGCATTGTAGCTACATTTTAAAAAATGGAAGCAAATTTTCTGAGGTAAATTTTTATTAAAGCAGACTTCACTATTAACTTCACTGTTAACTTCACTTTTAACTCTTTCTTCTTGTTATTCAATGCGTTTTTTATCTAATACTAAAATCGCATACAAATCTATAAAACAAGAGTGTCTATAGATATATATTATTCAAATAAAATAACTTTACATGATCATATAGTTAAATAACCGGTGCCAACAACATTTTTTTAGTTTTATCTCTGTGTCTGTTTGTCCTGGCAATTGCTGGTCTGATTATGCTGGGACTTTCACTAAGAGATAGCGTGTAGTAGGCTAGTAGAAGCAGGCTACCTTTGTTGGAAAAATCAATAGTTTATTTTTTATATAAGTCGCGGGGAATTGCTAGTATTTTATGTAATACGCGTGTCAATTAACTAGCGGATTTTACAAACCGACTTTTTTTTGGACTCTCGCTCAGGCACATATACATATGTTTAATTAAATTTTGATAGCGTAATCATTAGCCACGGATTAACACTAGGGGCAGTAGGGGCAAGTACTAAAAGCGGCAAACTTTTTATGACGGCCAAATTTTTAAAACAAAAAAAAAATTATGATTTGAACATTTTTAAGATAGCTCAATTTAATTAATTATTTAAATTAAGTTTATAATTTTCTGTTTAATAGATAAGTAAGGAGATTCAATTCATTTACTTGAATTATCTTTTGAATGTGAATTGTAATTCTATTTTTATAATAGAATACCCTTAACAAATTCAAGTATTAGGGAGGATATTATTCGGTGCCAAAGGGCGGCATGAAATTTCAATGCGGCCCTGGTTAAAATAGATATTCTAGATTATTACGCAGTGTTCCCATTAGTGTAACATCGCGTGATGGTTTTTAACTGATTTTATTGCGTACGTAATATATGATGGTAACATGGCGCCATCCCCACCCCAAACCAGTTTTACCTTTAAGAGAGTACGTGACCATACTTTAATTCACCCTAAACATTATGTCAAATTTGATTGACCACAAATCCTCGCTAAAGAACACCGATTCCTACCAAGGATGATCCGTGAGGCTGAGATTAGAAAACATCCAAATTTCAATAGAGAAGATGGTTAGGTTTTACCACTTGTTTGGGACCCAATAATTAATAAATTAAAACCCACTGCCGGGTGTAATGATAAAATAAGTCCATTTTACATAGGTCGGAGTACAGATTAAAATTATTTAATTATATCTGGTAATCCCGCTTCGTACTGGCAACAAGACGCATGACATCTCAGTCTATCTATTAACGACATTTTCGTAAACCAATACGATCGAAAAATAATACTTTTTCTCGTTTGACTGCAAATTTTAATTATTCTTTTTCGATGAATAACGTATATGTTACGTAACGAACACAGACGGTGATATCTTGTGTAGTATCGGATATACTGCTGGTATAAATTAAACAATTAAGGAAAATAACTTATGGTAGTTTAGGAGATTACAACCATCTTTATATGGTTATTCATTCATTCATTCATCATCAGCCTGTGATAGTCCACTGCAGGACATAGGCCTCCCCTAATACACCTCCATCCATTAGGGGATTTTGGACCGTATCCCACCACGCTGGTCCAATGCGGGTTGGTGGGTGGACCGACTTTTTACAGGCCCATCCGACGCATGGATCATCTTATTTTTCAGACAATTGGGTGATCGGCCCAAATTGCCCTAACCAACTAGGAAACAACAATGAAAATTTGTTGAGTCCCCGCAGGATTCGAACCCACGACCTCCAGTTTCTAAGGCACACACTATGGTTATATCGGTGTACAATAATAACTAGTGTGGTGGGCTGTACACATTGACGAATTTCTTAATTTTATGTGCCGGTGGCATATATTAATCACTACCTTCATACACATCAAAATTGTTTTTTTTGAGATCAGAACTGAACTGGGACGGTACCCGCAACTGCACACAATTTTAATTTGGCGATGCTTAAAGAGCTGCGAGGATTCAGTTGTACTACCTGGTCTGGTCATATGCAGCATTTTTATATTCATAGGCGTTCACGGTATCTAAAATTTGCAGTGATTCAATGTTTTTCCAGGTACGCGCCTGGCCGGTTTTGCATTTTACAGGTTGTGTAATTTGGTATAATAATCCTCTAGCATGAACCTAGTACTGATGGCTCGCGTATTAAATTGGCCGCGAAGGTTATGGATTTTCTTGTGAAATGTACCTTTCGTAGCACCTGCAGATCACTTTCGAATTAATTTGGACCACAAATCTGAAGCTAGAGATGGGACGGACAGACGCGCTGGTAAAGGCAGGTGGCGTAAGAAAAACTCTTCGGCGTCGCGTGCTTCCGACAAATTTGCAAAAATCATACGGACCATACCCTCTCATCATACCTTTCTCGGAGAAATAACGACGTGTTGAAATGTTCCAGCATCGGACTTGCAGCCTAACCTACCTTGTAATGCCATGCAAGGCCAAATTAAATGTTTCAGCTCACGAACCATTGACTAAAGCGACAAAAATTAGCAAAAGTTAAGTATACGACTCCCCTCCTAGGGGAATAACAGTCGTAATATGCCGTCGAGCAGCCTGTAGTGTTACAGCTGCAAAGATGCAAGGCGGCCAAATTGACCGTTTTTTAGCACAACAGTCATTGTCAAGAGCAGAATGTTAATCAAAAAGCATATCTTTTGCTCTCGCAACACAGTCAGCAGTCGGAGGCAACTTCCTAGGGTCAAGGCAACGCATTTCATCCGCTGCAGGTATAGATAGTAATCTGCGCGAGCTATTACAATTACCAATTTCAGGTAACAAGGCCGAACCTTTGAACTAGTCAAGGACGTAAAGTAAAAGCCTCGAAATTTGTTTTGGTCATACCAGATGGATGGAATACGGTACAAAAACCACTAAATCAAGAAGGCGAGCATTAGGGGAGGTCTATGTCCAGCAGTGGACTAACACGGGCTGATAATGATAAGATGGATATACTTGAGTTCGATGCTTTTAAGTGAGTTTCAGCCGGACCTCGTTTGAAAGAGCGAAGCGTCTCAGACGATAAGCCTCTCTCCGAGATTCATCTTTTAACTCAAAAACGACGTGCGTTTTAATATTCGACGTAATAAGAATGAGATCTTGATCATACACGGGTGTTTTGGCTAATAAATACAAATCTTATTCCACATTTATTTCATCATTAAGATGGAGGAGGATGTTAAGACCTCTGCTATGGATGCTATGTTATTGGCTGTTAAGATACTCTACAAAAGCCAGATGTTCACATGAACAGTCTAGTGCTTGGATTTAACATTTCTGCAACGTAACTTTTTCTAAGAATTGCGAGTTTTAGGGTCCCTTAAATTTATCACATGGCAATTCTTGTTATAAATGTGTATTGGGTAAAACAAGTTATCGCTCATTGCAAAATAACCTGTGACATCTTTCAAGGCTGGTAAGGAAAATCGAGCTTTGGTACTAGATCTGTTGAGTTTTAACCAAATATGCTAATCTATCTAAACTGTAGGTTTAAGCTGTCCTTTGCTCGGAGCAATATTCCATTCTGGGTGCGAAAAGAAATAGAATCACGTTCCACTTCCGATGCACTGTCTTGTCACCGATGCGTCTGTTTGAGCATTTTTGGACAGCTCGACTACACAACTTTGCATTGTAGCAACATTTTAAAAATGGAAGCAAATTTTCTGAGGTAATTTTTATTAAAGCACAGACTTCACTTTTAACTCTTTCTTCTTGTTATTCAATGCGTTTTTTATCTAATACTAAAATCGCATACAAATCTATAAAACAAGAGCGTCTATAGATATATATATATTATTAAAATTAAATAACTTTACATGATCATATAGTTAAATAACCGGTGACTATGACAAATCAACATTTTTTAGTTTTATCTCTGTGTCTGTTTGTTCTGGCAATTGCTGGTCTGATTATGTTGGGACTTTTACTAAGAGATAGCTCGTAGTAGGCTAGTAGGAGCAAGCTACCTTTGTTGGGAAAATCAATAGTTTATTTTGAAGTTTTACTTCTTAGGCGCGTTATGAAAAAATGATGAGAGTGAAATTTTACGATTTGTGACACAAATTAACAGTTTATAATGAAAACGGTGAAAATGTAATAAGGTCCATATTCCATAGTGATAAGGTTGATTTTTGTGTAGAGGTAATGGAGTTGTCGTTTTTTATTTGCGATAGTTGTTGCATAATGTGCTCTATGAGTTAGGATTAAGGTTCGTTTTGGTATATATATATATATATATATATTATTAATAATATGTTTTATATTATTTAAATTTATATTAAATATATTATTATATAAATATATTAATATTTGTAATGATGTTTTTTCAACTTGATATAATGGTAATATTTTTATTCATTTAATATATCAACATTGTAATTTATCTATGTAATACGTTTTAGATAAGCGCCATCTAGTCTATCTAGATATTACTTACTATTTGTGAATATTAGTGAAAAAATTGTGCTTATATACTTTTCAAGTGCTCCAATATAATTGAGGTTAACTATCCGTATGTATTATTTATTGATATAAATTAAAATACTTTTATTTATTATAATTAACACTAAATATTATTAAATTATTAATGTTAAATATTTATTATTGGTTATTTAATATTCACAAAATAAGAAATAAATTTAATAAAACATTTAATAAAAAGTTTGTGATAAAAATTAAAATTGAACATAAAATTATAATATAAATTTTAATATTTGCTATTAAATTGAATAAATAATAAATATTTATAAAAATAACTAAATAAATTTAATGAAAACTGTTTGATAAAATGATAACTGAAGTTCCGATTCAGACATTACGGAAGATACTATGAAGTGGACATCATTTAATTAAAAATACAAATCGAATAATAAGACAATTTAATAAGTAATAATAATAATAATATTTAATATTTATTTATTTAATTTTTCAAATTTAAATTGAACTTTGTTGATTATCCTTTTCCCATCCTTCTATTATTTTATTGTAATTAATTATTTGCATGCAATTAAAACTATTTTTAATGATGCCAAAGAAGTAATCTTCTCACGCGCGTACATAAGTACACGCACCCATTTTTTAATAAGTCGAGGCAACTGCGGTTTTACAAACCGACTTCTTATTGGACTCTCGCTCAGGCACATATACATATATTTAATTAAATTTTGATAGCGTAATCATTAGCTCACGGATTAATACTAGGGCAGTAGGGCAAAGTACTAAAAGCGGCAAACTTTTTATGACGGCCAAATTTTTAAAACAAAAAAAAAATTATGATTTGAACATTTTTAAGATAGCTCAATTTAATTAATTATTTAAATTAAGTTTATAATTTTCTGTTTAATAGATAAGTAAGGAGATTCAATTCATTTACTTGAATTATCATTTGAATGTGAATTGTAATTCTATTTTATAATAGAATTCCTTAACAAATTCAAATATTAGGAGGATTTTATTCTGTGCCAAAGGGCGGCATGAACTTTCATTGCGGTCCTGGTTAATATAGATATTCTAGATTATTAAGCAGTGTTCCATTAGTGTAACATCGCGTGACGGTTTTAACTGATTTTATTGCGTTCGTAATATATGATGGTAACATGGCGCCATCCCCACCCCAAACCAGTTTTACCTTTAAGAGAGTACGTGACCATACTTTAATTCACCCTAAACATTATGTCAAATTTGATTGACCACAAATCCTCGCTAAAGAACACCGATTCCTACCAAGGATGATCCGTGAGGCTGAGATTAGAAAACATCCAAATTTCAATAGAGAAGATGGTTAGGTTTTACCACTTGTTTGGGACCCAATAATTAATAAATTAAAACCCACTGCCGGGTGTAATGATAAAATAAGTCCATTTTACATAGGTCGGAGTACAGATTAAAATTATTTAATTATATCTGGTAATCCCGCTTCGTACTGGCAACAAGACGCATGACATCTCAGTCTATCCTTGTGACCACGGCCGCTGGAAAGTGTTTCAAACTCGAATTTAAAAATGTTAAAAAAACTTTTAAAATCCAATAAAATTTTTTTTCAATAATTGTAATTCCATAAAGAGCCCGCAGCGGGAATCGGGTGAAGCAACGGTTTCCCCATTTGAAACCCACCGTAAATCTAATTTACTGGGTAAACGGACGCAACTCTTCCTTAGGTTAGGGGCAGCTTGGTGATACCGGTTTTGATGTCCAAAGGTGTCGGTTCCCACCCATAATTGGCCGACTGCTCGTCTGCCCTGGCAAAAAAAATAAACCAAAAATTAATAATGGAAGAGACTATTGTTGCAGACGGTGATAAAAATTTTGCGCCCGGTGGATTCCAAAAATTAACCCAAAATTGATCAAATAAATTTGGGTAAGCAAAAGTAAAATTTTCCAGTTCAAACATCGCAAGTTTTGTAAATCGGTTAATGAATAAACCCCTACTCCGATGGTTCTAATCTTTAATGTCTTTTGGGGTTTAAACGCAAATTTTGGTAAAAATACGAAAATAATACTTTTCTTTTTTGAAACCTTTCCAAATTTAGTTATTCTTTTTCGATGAATAATATATGTTAACAACGAACACCAGACGGTGATATCTTGTGGTTATAGGATATACTGCCGGTATAAAAAATTAAGGGAAAATAACTTGGTAGTTTGAGGGTTACAACCATCTTTATTGGTTATTCATTCATTCTTATCAGCCTGTTATTAGTCCACTGCAGGACATGGGCCTCCCCTAAACCCCTCCATCCATTGGGGTTTTGGACCCGTATCCCGCACCAGTTAATGCGGGTTGGTGGGTGACCGACTTTTCCATGCCCATCCTGCAGGGACATCTTTCTTTTCAGACAATTGGGTGATCGGCCCATTTGCCTAACCAACTAGATACAACAATTGAAAATTTGTTGGTCCCGGATTCGAACCCACGACCTCAGTTTCTAAGGCTGCACCTATACCACTAGGCTAGAGGCGGTTTATGGTTATATCGGTGTTAATAATAACTAGTGGTGGGTTGTTTACATTGACAATTTCTTAATTTTTATGTACGTGGCATATTTAATCCTACCTTCAACACATCAAAATTGTTTTTGTTTGGTCAGAACTGAACGGGACGGTACCCGTGCACCAATTTTAATTTGGCGATGCTAAAAGAGCTGCGAGGATTCAGTTGTACTCCTGGTCTGGTCATATGCAGCATTTTATATTCAATGGTTTATTCATAGGCGTTCACGGCATCTAAAAATAAGATGATTCAATGTTTTTCCAGGTAACGCCTGGCCGGTTTTTACATTTTCAGGTTGTGTAATTTGTTCTAATAATCCTCTAGCATGAGCACTAGTACTGATGGCTCGTATTAAATTGGCCCGAAGGTTATGGTTTTCTTGTGAAATGTACCTTTCATGCTTTAGTCACTTTCGAATTAAATTGGACCACAAATCTGAAACTAGAGATGGGACGGACAGACGCCTGGAAAAGGCGGTGGCTAAGAAAAAACTCTTCAGCGTCGCATAGCAACAAATTTCAAAAATCATACGGACCGCCCCTCATCCTTACCTTTCTCGAGAATAACGACGTGTTGAAATGTTTCAGCATCGGACGTCGGCTAACCCCTGTAATGCCATGCAAGCCAATTAAATGTTTCAGCTCACGATCATTGACTAAAGCGACAAAATTAGCAAAAGTTAAGTATGCGGCTCCCTCTGGGAATAACAGTCGTAATATGCCGTCAGAGCAGCCTGTAGTGTTTCAGGCTGCAAGATGCAAGGCGCCAAATTGACCGTTTTAGCACAACAGTCATTGTCAAAAGAATTTAATCAAAACTATCTTTTGCTCTCAACCAGTCCAGTGAACGGCAACTTCCTGGGTCAAGGCAACGCATTCATCTGCGGGTATAGATAATAATCTGCGAGCTATTCAATTACCAATTTCAGGTAAAGGCGAACCTTTAAAACTAGTCATGGACGTAAGTAAAAGCTCTCGAAATTTGTTTTGGTCATGCATCATCGTAGCGTACAAAACCACTAAATCAAGAAGGGAGCATTAGGGAGTCTATGTCAGCGGTGGACTAACACGGGCTGATATGATGGATGGATATCCAGGTCGATGCTTTAAGTGAGTTTCAGCCGGACCTCGTTTGAAGACGAAGCGTCAGACGATAAAGCCTCTCTCAGTTCATCTTTAACTCAAAAACGACGTGTTTAACGACGTAATAAGACTGAGATCTTGACCATACACGGGTGTTTTGGCTAGTAACACAAATCTTATTCCACATTTGTTTCATCATTAAGATGGAGGAGGATTTAGACCTTCGCTATGGATGCTATGTTCTGGCTGTCAATTCCTCTACAAGCCAGATGTTCCCATGAACAGTCTAATGCTTGGATTGAATACTTCTGCAAAAGTAACTTTTCTTGGGTGCAGTTTAAGTGTTCTTAAATTATCCACATGGCAATTCTTGTTATAAATGTGTATTGGGCAAAACAAGTTTCGCTCATTTGCAAAATAACCTGTGACATCTTTTCAAAGCTGGTAAGGAAAATCGAGCTTTGGTACTAGATCTGTTGAGTTTTAACCAATATGCTAATCTATCTAAACTGGTGTAAGCTGTCCTTAGCTCGACAATATTCCATTTTGGTGGAAATAAATAGAATCACGTTCCACTTCCGATGTACTGTCTTGTCACCGATGCGTCTTTGAACATTTTTTGGAAGCTCGACTACAAACTCTCATGTGTTTGAAAACTCAACAACGAAACTTTGTGATCTAAATCCGGCAATCTTACAAGCTTTACACCAAAGCATACAATTGAGGTTAATTCATATTGGTCCTTCATTTAAAACTACAGATCGCTTATCTACGGATACAAAAGGTGGCAAACCTCAAGTTTCTCTCTTCTAAGACGCTCCAGAAATTTGTTTGAGGATGGGCTTCAGTGATGGGTATAATGAGGCATTTTTGGAACCTTGCTTCAAATTATCCATGGAAATGTATTTAATCATTCAACATTATTCGAGGTCTGCTTCGCTTGCAAAGGTACATATAGTTAGTAGAAGGTACTTTGTAGGATGGGGTTCTCTCGCTTTGATATCTCCAATAAATCTGCATATGAATTAGTAGACCAAGGCTGCTCCGCCTAAAATTTAATTGGTTCTGGAAAAAGGCAGTTTGTAGGTAAACAAAAAAAAATAACTTTTGTTTAGTCGAATTTCTTTGCTTTAGTCGTAATGACGAAGTCCATCCTGGGGACGACTTGCAAAGCAGCACCATTGGATTGTCAGATGGAGTCAAGGTGCCATTAAAGTCAGAATCTAAACAACTTTTACTCAGTTTCAATGATTTTATACAGCAATGATTTTTCATAAAGGATCCAAAACTCCTCCGTAGCCTATGGTATAGGCGTGTGCCTTGAAACCGGTCTGGGTTGAATCTGCAGGGACTCCAATTTTTCATTTGTTGTTTCTGTTGGTTAGGCAATTTGGGCCGATCAAAGCTAGCAATTATGAACTTTAGTACACTTATTTTAATCAATTCATCGTCCTAAAGCTCAACAATTTCTTATTTAGAGATTGTAAGTTTTTTATTGCCTTGATAACAATCAAGATTTCATATTTTGGTATTGAATCAGCTTTTTGTATAAAAGTGTTATTAATACTTTATTATTTCAGAGGGTTGCAATCTTACATAACATAAAGTGGAATTACACTCCTGTCTACTGAGTTGAAAGACTAATATCAATCTTATCGGAACTCACGCTGGAACAATAATTATGTAACTCTGGTCTTTGGTTTTACTCGTATTATCTCTTGAGTTAAAGAAGGTGAGAACAGTTTATAGTCATATTCTAAAATCGTTATTTAGTTATAATGAAACTTAAGACATTAATGTTATGGATTTAATTAACTATACAAATTAGTTTCTTTTGCACATTAATGTCTAACCATTCCTATTCGTGCAATATAAATAATCACATTGAAGTTTATTTTTCACCAGGAAATAACAAACAGGTCTCAATATACAAGCTTCTAATAACTAAAAAGCTTAATTTCTATCTCTTCCTAGCGTATATTTGAAACAATGTTTAAGCAACGGTAGTCTGGTCTATATAGTTTTGCCCCCCCTCCTGGTTAAAAGGGGATGTACGAAAAAGACGGCAAATGAGGGAAAAGGACTGAAAATGCAACGGGCATGCAACATAACTGCCTATCTCAATATCATCATCATCATCATCATCATCAGCCTTTAATAGTCCACTGCTGGACATAGGCCTCCTAATACACCCATTAGGGGTTTTGGACCGTATCCCACCACGCTGGTCCAATGCGGTTGGTGGGTGGACCGCCTTTTACATGCCCATCCGACACATGGATCATCTTACTTATCAGACAATTGGGTGATCGGCCCAAATTGTCCTAACCAACTAGGAAACAACATTAAAATTTGGATAGACCTCCGGTTTCCAAAGCAAACGCCTATACCACTAGTCTACGGAGGCTCAATATATAAGCTTCTAATAAGGAACGTATGTTTAATATGCATTTTATTTTCAGGTGAATTCCACAAAAAATTCAAGACCAATATTAGCCAAATCGGTTCTGCCGTTCTCGAGTTTTGGCGCGTCTTACAAACGGCAATTGTTTATTATACATAGATTATTAAAATAGGTACATTTAAACAAAGCAAAGGCTTTTGCATATGCATCTTAAATACGAGTGTTGCTCGGTCCTCAATAGACAATAATAATATATAAAAGAATTTGATCAGGGGTCTGATTGAGCCCTTAGAGCTACCCAGATTTAGACTGACCAGAACCAAACAATCTTTCATGCATAATACTATAAGAATATATAATAAATTAAATGACTACCAAACGCAACAGAATCATAAGAGCTTTCGTAAAGTTATCAACAACGCTTATTGAAAAAGCTAACTTTTCTGTTATTAATTATATTGAGGGCCAAGATGTGTGGAAGTAGTTTATATTCTGAACTAGACGTGGGTCGTTACGTCACTTTTAAGAAACGAAACGTTACTGGTTACGTGGACGGCGTCACTTGTTTTTTAAACTAGTTATTTTATAACTAGCTACTTTCATCCAGCTACTGTGCATACATAAGTTTCACAACTATACGGTTATGTACGAAACAAAAATAACGTTATGTGTTTGATGCCCAATAGTTAAATCAATATATTTACTTTTCTGCATACTTTACTCCGGTTTACAATTATAAAATGTTTTATTGATTGATTATTGTTTACTACGAAACTATGATTTCAATAAAAATATTACTACTGGCGTATTTAAAATTAAGTTTTATTGTTACAATGACGATGATTAATATTTACTGTTTATTTTCAGTTTTGTTGTGTTTTACACTTTTGAACGATTTTATTATAACTATCTTTCACTCTTATATACACCGTTCAGTTTTAAATAAAAAGTAAAATAAAACAAAATAAAAATCTTTGTTTTGTTTTATTTTACTTTTGATTTAAATAACTGCTGGTTTCCCGGAATCGCAAGGCATTATTTGCCAACAGGGGTCACTCAAATGTGGTATCTATGTGTATTAGTCATACCTATGAAAACTAAATGCATCACTCACAGCGTGTGACCGCATTTAGTCGACTCTCGCTTAATCGCCAAGTCTCGATCTGCCATCCCTCTCGCACGGCCCATCGCCTACGCTTATATATCGCTTTACGCTCACTCAACTGACGAACGAAGACGACGACGGCCGAGTTCACACGAATGACGTGTTTACAAAAATAACTACTTTTAATTTGACACGAAACGGTTATCGCGTTTAATATCGCGTAACAAGTTATTGTAACTGATGACGTAAAATAACGCTTACGCCTATTCTGAACTTGCAAATCCCTTGTAACTTAAAAAAAATTATGTATTGGTAAAATTTTGTAAATACCAATATTTAAAAAAAAAAGGCCGCAGAGTTTCTTGCCGGATCTTCTCTGGACGGTTCTGAGTTTGTGAACCGGTGGTAAATGGTAAATGGAAAATTTTTGACGTTCATAAGTGCTCAGTAGAGTCTAAATTGAATAAATAATTTTGACTTTGACTTTGACTCTGAGATACTTATGATGTTGAAGACAGTATTAACTTTTGAGATGTCATATGACGTAAATAACTGAAGTTATTAGTAAATTTGGTCATGAGCATCAGCTTCTCACAGTCAACTGCGGGACATAGACATATTGAAGAACAACGAGCGCCAAGAAGCAAAGAGCCGATCACCTGCTACTCGCTTCAAACTTGAACCGTGCCGTACACGGAGATCAGCATTCCACCTGGTCGGTTGGTTAACCAACGGTCATTCCGTTTTCATTTGATAAACGATAGTAACACTAATGGATCAACTGCCTCTGAAGCCTAGTGGTATGGGCGTGTGCTTTAGAAACCGGCGGTCGTGGGTCCGAATCCTGCGGGGACTCAACAAATTTCCATTCTTGTTTCCTATTTGGTTAGGGCAAATTGGGCCGATCACCACATTGTCTGAAAAGTAAGATGATCCATGCGTCGGATGGGCAAGTAAAAAAGTCTGTACACCCACCAACCCACATTAGACTTGCGTGGTGGGATACGGTCCAAAACCCCTTAATAGATAGGAGTGTATTAGGGGAGGCCTATGTCCAGTAGTGGACTATCACATGCTGATGATGAACGAATGGATTAACCTGTCAGTAATACAGTTTTATTTTAAGGAAGTAAAACATCTACTAAACAGAAAACATAAATAATAATGCTATAAAGAATTGTTATCGGTACTTCGCTTCTATTTGTCTGTGCGTAATATTTAATAGAATATATCCTTTCTCAATAAATACGCAGTCTCATACTCAAGGACATTTTTATGTACATTCGGTAAATTATATCCGAGATATTAAAATATAGTATAAGGGCCTTGAAAATAATATTTTAAACTATATCAAAACAACATGGTGCTGAATGAGTCAATTGACCATCCATCATCATATTACGTAACCTCTGCAAAATGTATCTCGACACGACCTTTACTACGCCGTGGTTTATTAAAATAATAATGGCGTGTTGTGTTACGAAAAGTTCAATGTGTTTATTTTCAAAGAGTCCGAAGTTCAACGGTTATTATTATAATGCATCATAATGCTCAAACGTTTAAAGTTATTTCAAATAGGTATGTTCCGAAAAAACACATTAATAATTTCTAATATCAAACTAAAATGTTGCCAGAAAGTATGAAGATATTTTAGCCTCAGTATTCCCTAGTGTATAAAATATAGCCGTTTTATACAACAGGTTTTTTTTTTCTTACGTTTATCATATTAACCGAAAAAGTCAGTAAATTTTCCTAATTCCTACTTTGGCGGGACCTAGGAAAGCTAAGTGGAAACCTGACCGGCCTAAGAAGTAAAGCTAGTCTCGGAGGCTGCACCTAGCCGGTGTACAAACGTTCAGACTGGGAAAGGGGATGGGTTGAAGATAGGCAGGCTGCTTTTGCCATCCTCCGCGGTCAAGTTGGTTTCTCAGGGAGGGTGCTCAACAACTGTTTCTCGCGTGGACATGAGACACGACACGTGACTTAGGCATGCTATCTCCGACGCTGGGTGGAGTGGCCCACAGGCCCAAGATAGGGCTGCGTCAACAACCTGTGGTGGGGTTAAAGAAAGATTGCCAAAGCGTAACTGTGACCGCTTTCTTTAGCCGTAAGGAAGGAACCATGTGGTGGTTCTAGTAAGTTGAAGTCATGATACGTCTCTGCCCCAGCCAGGATGGGTGATTAGTTCTCTACGTAAAAATAAAACAGTAAATTTGACTTCAAGAAATTCTTGCCTACAAAAACCGAGTTTTTGTGCCCCATCAATCCAATCCTGATTGATTACTTTGAATTAATTCTCGGAAACCTGACGATTAACCAAATTATAAAGTACAGTTTTACTGAAATTAATGGCCCATAAAGTTGTTCGTATAATACCATCGATGATAATATGCCACATTGAGGTACATATATAATATACGTGTTCAATTTTATCCTTGGCACGTTCACAATAACAACAAAAAACAACACTTTAATAATTTTTTATCTCGTGTCCACCCATTATAATTATCTGTTGCAGTCAATGATGCCTTACATGTTTGTACTATAAAAACATATTTATTTTTAATTCGTGTCGTTGTACGCAGTTTTTTTAGACTTTCAATCACAAATTAAATCAATTTAAAAGTTGGTCAGGTTGTAAGTTCTTATGTATGGAATTGTTTTATAGCAAAAAAGAAATTATTAAACTATAACTACAGTATTATAGCGCATAGATGAAAAATGAACAATCCTTTTATTTCTTACATCATATTAAGTTTACATAAAAAAGTTTGCATGTAAAAATTATTCACAGCAGTTACAAGAGGTGAGATTATTAATTTACTTATCTATATTATTTATATTCTAACCAATAATTTTGTGTAAAATAATAATAATAAAAAAGCAAATTTATAGCGCATATATCAGAATAACGAATTTGTACTCACTTCATACAAATAAAAGTAAAGTTTACTCACTATTAAACTATTAACAAAGTCTTAAGAAATAAATGACCTTTATAATAACAATTTTAGTAAAAACTTTAATAGTTGAATTACAGGATTATTATTTTATTGACTAAAATTTGTTCATCTCAGGTAGAATGGAGGCAATTCTATGATATTTTTTATGATACAGTATATATTCTCAAGTGATTATTATTAACTTGAGTTAAAACTTAACCAAGACAAGTTTTTCGTTGCGTATGAATCCAATGATGTTTTTGTCGATACCGTAACCGTAATTATATTGACCTCGAGTTAGACGATCAAATCAGTGTTGCCTCATTGAAGAGTGCTTGCCAATTTTAAGCAAATATTTTATGTTTTTTCTTAAACTAATTTTTATTAATAATTCTGTTATAGTATCATTTTATTGTATATATTCATTCATCATCAGCCTGTGATAGTCCATTGCTGGACATAGCCCTCCCCTAATAAACCCCTATCCATTAGAGAGTTTTTGGACCGTATCCCACCACGCTGGTCCAATGCGGGTTGGTGGGTGGACCGACTTTTTACATGCCCATCCGACGCATGGATCATCTTACTTTTCAGACAATTGGGTGATCGGCCCAAATTGCCATAACCAACTAGGAAACAACAATAAAAATTTTTGAGTCCCGCAGGATTCGAACCACGACCTCCGGTTTCTATATATATTTATTGTTATAATATGTTTATTGTACGTATATCATTATCACCGGATAGTGTCGACGTTAAAGCTATGAAAATCAAAGTAAAAATAGTACCAGAACTGTTATATTATATTATGTTACAACGTTAGAACAAAATATAAAATAAATTTATCTTGTAGCCGCATAATCGAACATTCTACCATTTAATTAAATAAATGTACCCATTTTATTTGGTACTATTTATACAAATAAATAAAAATGGAGCATCTGTATGACGTCATAATAACTTTTTAAATGATTTTAGTGATATATATAACCGGTACGTGTGGTGGAACTTATTCATATTTTATTTGTGTCTATCTGTCTGTATGTTTGTTCTGGCTTATCTCTGGAACGGCTGGACTGATTTTGACTGGACTTTCTCTACAAGATAGCTGATTTAACTCGAAGTAACTTAGGCTGCTTTTTAAAAAACGCTAAAGAGTTTTCATTATGGCGGACAAAGTCACGGGAAGCTAGTTAGCTGTAATATCTTTATATATAAAATGAAAAGAAATTATAATGTTAATATTACTAACTCTCGGTGTATAATATAGTCGTGTATGGAATCACTGTTTACTGAGAAATCAAGTCGGTTTGACCGCCTCCGTCAGTGCAGTCAACTTTAATCGAGTGAGTGGTCGCGCTAGCGGAGTCAATAGTTTTACATAGTTTGAAAACGTTCAGTCAATAGATTTACAAGTCAATATAAAATTTAAGGAAGTGATAAAGTTTGTGTTGATTTAAATCGTAAGTATGCGTTGCTCGATAAGAATTGCTTCTGATTGAGACAATCATGTGTTTATTGTGTAATTTAGTGTAATATTTCACAGTAATGCCTCTTGGTGTAAATTTTACCTGTGATTGTATCTTGCGGTCGAATTTGAGTTTCCTTTTTTATATATTTACAAGATGTCCGACTTCGCTAACTACGGCTTACTTTTCACCCTTATTAGTTATAGTAGAGAATTTTTTGGCTTCGAAGGCAGACAAGCAGTCTGTCCACCTGACAAAAAGTGGTCAACGTTTATAGACATTAGCAATACCTGTGGTATGATCGACGCGCTGCCTTCCGTGAGACATAGGATGTTACGCCTCGTTTAGCCAGTAAATATGCTGGCTACGGTGTCCTTGAAACCGGAACACAGACGTGATTTCACACTACTGATTTGCGGTAAAAATATGCACTACCCAGAAAATTCTTTGCAGACGTGTATGTATATAATAATATAGATATATAATTATTAACTGCCTCCGTGGCCTAGTGGTATGGGCGTGAGCTTTATAAACCGGAGGTCGTTGGTTCGAATCCTGCGGGGACTCAAAAAATTCACTAACCCACCCAATTGTCTGAAAAATAATATGATCCAGGCGTCGATGGGCATGTAAGAAGTCCATCCACCCACTAACCCGCAATAGACCAGCGTGGTGGAATACGGTCCAAAAAACCCCCCATGGATTGGGGGAGGCCTATGTCCAGTACTGGACTAACACAGGCTGATGATGATTATAATTAAATATTTTTGTTGCATAATTGTATCCGGTATATAATTTAAAATCATTACTGAAGTTTGTTTTTTTTACTTGGGAACCAGTATAATAATCTTTTTGCCACTCTAAATTGGTCGATAATGTAATAAACACATTTAGGGACAATATATGCTATATTGTGTGTGGTATGGAAAAAGAATTTAAATATTGGTTCATATTTTTCGTGTTTATTATTTCGTTTAAAAAAAATTAACATAAAAATATGTCAGTCTTTAACCCCTTGTATATTATAAAATTATTAATAATTGATAAATAATTATTTTGCGCTATACAACACGCCCTGTGTATGCCACCGCATTTTAATATGTGATATCTTTTAAGGTATTGCATTCTTAGCAAAATGTCGTATATGACACATTTTATACACATATAAAGATTTGTTAAATGCATTATCTTATGTAAACTTATATTGTATTACCTTAAACGAGCTTCCAATATGCCTCATACAATAAAAAAATATAAATATTTACATTTTTATAGTAATTATAGGTTATTCTTAAAACATTGACAAGGCTCTCGCGGACTTTATTGTAGGCCGTTTCAAGAAATACATTTATGTAGATATTAGTTAAAATTTAGCTCGTAAGCTTGAGCCAGCTCTTAAAAACTAATCACTGAGGTTGTGATCTCAAAATTATTATTAAAAAGTGAACCACATCATATTTACCATTTACCATTTAAAAGATAATGATCATAATCGGAGCACTACACGCGGAGCCACGAGGTAACATATATACATGTATATATGTTACCTCGTGGCTACCGTATACGTATACACAGAATAAAAATACGTTCCGAATTGATTAAGTCCTTCTTTTGGAAAGAAAAAAAAATACATCTTTCGTGGTTCATCATCATCGTATTCATCATCATCATCATCATCAGCCTGTGTCAGTCCACTGCTGGACATAGGCCTACCCTAATGCACGCCACCGCTTCCGATCTTCGGCTATTCTCATCCAGCCAACACCGGCCACTTTGCGAATGTCGTCACTCCATCTTGCCGCAGGGCGTCCTACACTACGTTTGCCGAGCCTCGGTCTCCACTCCAGAACTTTTGGACTCCAGCGGTCGTCAGTTTTGCGGCTTATATGACCGGCCTACTGCCTCTTCAGCTTACTAATCCGGTGGGATAAGTCAGTGATTTTGGTTTTCGACGGATCACATTATTTCTGATGCGGTCCTTCAGAGATACTCCGAGCATAGCCCTCTCCGCTCAAATTTAAAAATTATTTAATTTAATATCAAATTTATAAATTTATTTAATTTAAAAATTTAAATTTGTGGACCAGTCGAACCGTAAGTGTCCAAGTCTCGGCACCGTAGGTCATAACGGGTAGGACGCACTGATCAAAGACTTTCGATTTGAGGCACTGTGGGATGGGTGACGAGAAAACTCGACGAAGCTTATGAAAAGCTGCCCAGCCCAGCCGAATCCTTCTGTTGGCCTCCCTTAAAGTTGTTTCTACCTAGTTGGAGCGTTTGCCCTAGTTAAACGTACTCCGAAACTACTTCGAGGGAGGTACCGTCAATTGTGATCGGTCCCGGATCAACGTGCTCGTTAAACATGATCTTGGTTTTACCAAGTTCATCCGGAGACCGAAGCGTGCAGAAGTTTCAGCCAGGCTTTGCACCATCATCTCGATTCAACTCGATCGAGTGTACCATAGGGGTATGGTTTCAGCTCCCGTAGCCATATGATCCCAGCATCGATTCGCTGCATGCCTGTACTCCTACTTTGGCGTTGAAATCCCCCATGACAACGTTGAAGTGAGCCTTGGCGGTGTTATGTAAGAACTCTTGAGATGTCCTCGTACATATCTTCGTCATCATCATCCGGGTATGTCAACGTTGGTGCGTACACTTGGATAGCTTTTAGGCTGTATCTATTGGTCAGCTTTATCACAAGGTACGCAACCCCCGCCGACACACTGGAGATGGATTTTCCCCCTGCCTGAGGTACAGAAGATGGCCCTAATCTAGGGTTAGAGTATCCTCGCCCTCTCTACGGACTTCACTCAATCCCAAAACGTGCCATCTTATGCACCTCAGCTCCTCTTCCAGTTGGGCCAAATGAGAATCTAGTCGTAGCGTGCGTCCGTTGTACTACGTTGTACTGTGCGTGCCTATGTACTCGGGGATTCTTAGCACCCCCTGCCCTGTCGTTACCGTGGCCGCCGCCTTGGCCAGTAATTGCAAGGCTACCGGGAACAGGGGGCCGGGGCGTTTTTCGTCTCACCATTAGGGGGTTTTGGGCCGTATCCCACCACGCTGGTCCAATGCGGGTTGGTGGGTGGACCGACTTTTACATGCCCATCCGACGCATGGATCATCTTACTTTTCAGACAATTGGGTGATCGGCCCAAATTGCCCTAACCAACTAGGAAACAACAATGAAAATTTGTTGCGTCCCCGCAGGATTCGAACCCACGACCTCCGGTTTCTAAAGCACACGCCCATACCACTAGGCTACGGAGGCAGTTACTAACAAACATATCCATCTTGAATTGATTAGTTTTTAATTTATATGTTGAGTTAGAACTTAAGCACTAATTTCGTTGCGTATAGATTTAATATTGTTTTTATGGATGTCATAACAGTAATCATATTCTTCCTCGACGAGTTGATTGACCTTGACGATCAAGTGAGTGTTGCCTTACTGAAGAATTTACCCCGCTTTTGGCTATATTACTTTTTATACGTGTATTGTTATTTTATATCAAGAAATTGTTATATCGATTATATATTCTTTTGCTTAGTTTCTTTCTCAATTATTAAATCATCCTCAGGTTTAGAAAGTAAATAATATACAAAAGTTATATGGACATTTTCTTAAAAATATGCAAAACTTTTCGGGTTTATATTATATGCAATCATCATTATCGCAATTGATTTTTGATTTGATAATTGACACAAATAAATAAATTTAAAGTGTCTGTTTGTTATATCAATATAACCGTTATCAAATTATTATATTGTAATTATTAACCGATATTTATAACAAAACGAAGTTTTGTCTGTTTGTTCTGGCTAATTTCGAAGATGTACTCAGGCTACTTTTTATAGAAAATGTAAATATTTATTATTTTTCATCTAGTTAGCTATAAATTCCATTGAAACACTTAAAAGTAAAATAATTATAACTGTTATTATATTGGTGCTTAACAACCTCGTCTATGGAGTCAGCATTTACTGAGAAATCATGTCATTTCGTCCGCCTTCGTCAGTGCAGCCAACTTGAAGCTTGAGGAGTGGTCGTCCGATCGGAATAGAATTGTCTCAGAAAGTTCGAAAACTTTGTAAGTGAATGTTAAATTAACGAAAAGAAAAAACAGTTTGTGTTGATTTAAATAGTAAGTATTTAATTGTTTTGTTTCCGAATAATACATTTCATGTGCATCAATACACACTTCTTTGTAAACTCTTTTGGGCTATGATTGTTGGTTATTTTAACTGCGATTTTGTAGTTCATGTTTCTTATATAATTAAGTAACTAACATTTAGTTCAAGTTCTTACAAGAAGAGTTTTCATACTTATAGAAAATCACAAACTTAATTGAAAAAATTTCGCCCTCAAAGGTTTTTTAAAATATTTAAATTGAATAATGGACGGAAAAAAATCATGTCTAAGTCATGTACAACATGATGAGAAAATACTTTATTGCAATTCATGGAACAATGCTTTGTTGCCATTTAAAAAATGTGTTTTCCCAAATTTTTTGCTGTTTACGTGGTTAAAAATATTTTTTTGCCTTTATTGTATTACCTAGTCTTTTTACTGTTTCATTTATTATTTGCATTTGCTTAATTTTTTTTATCAATGATATCGTTTCTTTAAACATGTTCCAGCATTACTTATTATGGCTCAGAAGCTGAATGTCAATGCGTCACTTGGTTTAATGACAATATTTTTATCTAAATGTGGTTTCAGTAACCGAATAGGAGACGAATTAGGATGAATAGGAGAATAACGGAAGTTCATCTAGATATAAATATTTTATCGTTTGTCTAGATTACCTACATAATCAAATACACTTCGCAGAAATGTGTGTATTCAAATATGCTTAGTAAAAAGCGAATGTTTTAACTTCACAAATTGACACTATAATTTTATTTATTTGAATAAATGTCATAAATTACCATTCCTAAGCCAAATAAGATTAATGCTGCCAAATAACTTGGGCCATTTTCACCCCAATTACTCGTGCTCTCAAGAACTTTAGTCTATAGAAAAAAACATTTTATTTTTACATGTTAATTATAATTATGTAATTTAATGGTATTTAAAGAGTACTAATAAAAAGAAATAGGCATGTCTAAGCTACTTTACTACATAGATAAAACAAAGTCGCTTCCTCTGTCCCTATATCCCTAAGTATGCTTAAGCCTTGAAAAATACGCAACGGATTTTGATGCGGTTTGTTTTAATAGATAGATTATAGTGATTAAAGAGGACGGTTTATATGTATAATTTATACATAATATTGTAGGGAAACACTGATAAATCTATATATGTTTCTATACATTTTACAGATATCAGTATTGCACCCGTGCGGAGCCGGGGCGGGTCGCTAGTTGATAATATTGAATGAGTTGCCCTAGCTAAAATACATTAATATTATTAAGAATTGACATTAAATCTTCTTAAACAATAACAGATATATTGCAAAAATCTATCCAATTCTAATCACATACTTATTCTATAAATGACTTAAAAACATATTTATAATATTCAAGTAAAAGTCCTGTTAAAATCGGACCAGCCATTCCAGAGATTAGATTAGATTCCATTATTTGACTTTAAAATATCGTGCTCTATAGTTCGTAATTACTTTTTAATATATAATAGTTAAGATTGTGAATAATTCTTCTAATACTTCAGGCTTTCAAGCTTTACCAAGCACGTTTTAAGAATTTTCAGCCCTATAGTAAATGCCAAAGTTATGTTTAAGAAATTTTCCCATGATTAAAGCCATTAAAATATTCAAACTGCTTGATTGATGAGAAAAATTGTCACGTCAAGGGCCATGTACGACATGATGAGAACAATCGTGAGACAATGCATTATTACCATATTAGAAATGTGATTATCCCAATTTTTTACTCTTTATGTGTATTTTAATTATATCTGGGCTTTTATTTTATTGCCTCACTATTTAATTTTAATGTGAGTTGAATTGACGTTGTTTTTAAAATGTACATCAAAATGTCTCAGTATTCCTTTTTAAAGCTCAAAAGCTAAAGGTTAATGAATAACTGAGTTTAATGATAATATTATTATGTATTTATTTATATATATTTAAAGCTATTTTTTAATTTATTTATATTGAAACGTGATTAGTGAAGTGTGTGAATTAAAATATGCTTACTTTGAAAAGCTGCTTCAACAAATAAAGGGTCACTCATAATCTTGCACTTCGTTTAAAGCTAGTTTCATTCAATATATTTTAACTTTAACATATATAAATACATATAATACGCTAACATCAGCCGAGTCAATGAACAACTGACATTGTTTAACAATGGCTAACGCAAAACACTCGCGATGCATAATAATAGACGTGCTATGTAATGTTTATTTAATCTTCGACATCGATGTTAAATTTGATATAACGGCAACATTTACGAAACGTAACATTATATTTTCTTATTAATTCTTTAGCTTTACTTTGCATGACTACGGCTAGTGTTAGGAGCTTACCTTAAGGAATAAACTATGTAATTTTTTAAATATATTTTAAGATATTAATTGACATTTAAAAATCTTATAAAGTGAGAGGCTCAAGCATCAGTTTGTCACGTTCGAAATCAATTATAATACATTAATTTTCCCTTTTAAATGTCGGATAGCGTAAAATGATAACTGATAACAGTAAATCAGCGTAAATATTCTTTTATCTTTTAATCCGTTTCAAAACGAACCGCCTGTTAGATATAAATTGTTGATAAATATAATTATTGAAACAGAAAACATTGTGTTATTTAATTGTTTACTTGCTTACTCCGTTATATGGAATATAGAAAAATTTAATGTATGTTTTTAAAGTTTATAAATCATAACACGTATTTTATTTATTTATTCTTGTGCACAATTATGGACACAAGCGAGCTTTATGCCTTAGGCATTGTCTAACAGACGAAGTCTAGATGGCTACGAAAAAAGAACGGAGTAGGTGCGCAAATATAAATGGACCAAAAAATGGAAGTATCATGACGCCAAGAAAATATTGCTCTCCTATTTATTAAATATCGAGATTGTCTATGGTAGCGGTCGTCCAATCAGGAAGCTCTAATTTTGGCGCCATAAGAGTTTTATGTTTATTTTTGCCAGTGTAATACAATTGTTAAAGTTTTGTCCAATGTAATACAATCGCTATTAATTGAAGTAGACGTTGCTTCTAACTTCGTTTAGTTGGTCTCTTTTACTTAAGTATTATTAAAGTTTTTCCGGTTGTTGATAATTATCATGATATGAGAATCAACTCCCTCCGTAGCCTAGTGGTATGGGCGTGTACTAAGAAACCCGAGGTCGTTGTGTCCTAGTTTAATTCAATTGTCTAAAATTGAGATGATCCATGCGTCGGATGGGCATGTTAAAAGTCGGTCCATCTACCAACCAACATTGGACCAGCGTGATGGGATACGGTCCAAACCCCCTAATGGATTGGGGTGAATTAGGGGAGGCCTATGTCCAGCAGTGGACTAACACAGGCTGATGATGATGATGATAAGAATCAAGACTTGACGAATGTCTCAGAGTGGCTAACGGACTTATGGCGGTTTAAGCTGCGGTTTTATTCAGAACGTATAAGTTACCATTCGAGTAACGTCCTGCCTTAGATATCGATTTAACCTATAAATTAATATAATTAGCGATGTTGTACACGACTTGCTTTTATGTCCAACTGACGCATCGATCTTTCTTTTATTAAGGCATTAGATCATCAGCCAACGATGCCGTAACCAGATAGAAGGTTACATCAGTTTTAGCGGAATCGAATTTCCAAACTGCTACTCGAAAAGCTAGCACTTGTACCACTGAGCCAGAGGTTCTTTTTGTGATCAATAATTGTTGCTACCCTGTAGTCTGTAGTCTGTGCTCAACAAGTGGCGTAAACGACTTTTTGAGCAAATTTGAATTTATCTTGAGTTTACCCTGTATAATTATCTATTGCAACCAATGATTACCTACATGTTTTCACAAATATATAAAATTAGTATCAAAGTCGAAAGCAATAATATTTATACTTAAAATCTTAATCACTACAGTTTCGCGAAATAAGATTTAAAAGTAATAAATAATCAATTGATAGCATCGAAGACGCGTCGTATTATGGCATTGGCATTTATCAAATTTGTGTCTATAGCAAACTCAATTTTTACAATGATGTATAGTGATAAAATTACTTCTATATAAAATTGAATCACCAAACTTTACTTTGTATTTACTTAAACTAATTTCATGTAAGCAAGCGGCATTTATTATAACATTTTGAAAATACTCCATCGCATATTTATTTGTTTTTAATTTATATGTTCACTGCCTCCGTAGCCTAGTGGTATGGGCGTGTGCTTTAGAAATAGGAGGTAGTGGGTTCGAATCCTGCGGGGACTCAACAAATTTTCATTGTTGTTTCCTAGTTGGTAAGGGCAATTTGGGCCGATCACCCAATTGTCTGAAAAGTAAGATGATCCACGCGTCGGATGGGCATGTAAATAGCCGGTCCACCCGCCAACCCGCATTAGACCAGCGTGGTGGGATACGGTCCAAAAACCTCCTAATGGGTAGCGGTGTATTAGGGGAGGCCTATGTCAAGCAGTGGACTATCACAGGCTGATGAATGATGATGATGATGAATTTATATGTTGAGTTAGAACTAAAGCACTGAAAGTTTTTCGCTGCGTGTGGATCCACTATTGTTTTTGTGGATGTCATAACCGTAACCATATTGACCTCGACGAGTTGATTGACGATCAAGTGAGTGTTGCCTTACGGAAGAATTTACCCCGTTTTTGGGTAAATTACTTTTTGTATATATATTGTATATTTCGCTGCTTAAGTTCCTTATCAATTTTAAAGACATCTTCAGGCTTAAAAAATAAATATTATACAAAAGTTAAATGGACATCTTCTTATGAATATACATTTTTTTTAATAATCAGCACAAACAAACTAAATTTAAGAGTCTGTTTATAACATAAATATAACCGTTATCAAATTATTATATTGTGACATATTAATATTATAAGTTATTATAAGCGGTTTTTATAAAAAAACTAAATTTTTATAATTTTTTCTGTGTGTCATTTTATTCTGACTAATTTTTGGAATGGTTATTTCGATTTTGACGGGAATTTTACTGGAAGATGTACTCAGGCTACTTTTTACAGAAAATGTAAATATATATAATTTTTTATCTAGCTAGCTATAAAAACCATTAGAACAGTTTAATGTAAAATAACAATAACTTTTATTATCTTGGTACATGATTATCTCGTGTATGGAATCACCATTTACTGAGAAATCATCTTAGTTCGTCCGCCTTCGTCAGTGCAGTCAACTTGACGCTAGTGAGTGGTCGTCTGATTGGAGTAAAATTTTTTCAGAAAGTTCGAAAACTTTGTTAGTGAATGTAAAACTAACGGAAGACAAAACAGTTTGTGTTCAATTAAATCGTAAGTATTTAATTATTTTAACTGCGATTTTGTTGCGCATGTGGTTTATATAATTAAGTATTAACTTTAGTTGAACATAATTATTTTCTTTTCTTTACCTGATTATTATACATATCAAATCCACTGATTTACGGAGTTTTCGCGTTACTTAAATATATTTATTCCCGGCGTTTCGGATTCTTTTCTTCTGAAAATATATTTAGTTATATATATTTAGTTGAAGTTCTAACGAGAAGACTTTTAATACATATAGAAAATCTCGAAGTTAAGTTAAAAATTACGTCTTAATTAGCCTTTATTATTTATTTAGCCTTTGAACTATTAAATTTTATAATTGACAGAAAAAAATGATATACAATATGATGAGAAAATGCTTTATTGCAATTCATACTTTGTTGCCATTTAAAAATGAGTTTTCCCAATTTTTTTGCTCTTTACGTAGATAAAAAAAAATTACCTTTAAGCTTTTATTGTATTGCTGTTATTGTATTTTTATTTTTTCATGAGTTCGCTTTATTTTTTTAATAAACGAAATAATTTCTTTGCACATTGTCCAGCATTGCCTATTATGGCTCAGAAGCTCAAAGTCGTTGCGTAACTTGGTTCAATGGCAATATTTTTATATCAAATCCACTAATTTACGGATCTTTCGCGTTACTTAAATATATTTATTCCCGACGTTTCGGATTCTTTCCAGCGTCCATGATCACGGGCAGACTATAATTCAATATTTATAGGGCAATATTTTTATCAAAATTTAATTTCAGTAACGGAATACGGGAGAATTAGCATGAATAGGAGAAAAACGGAAGTTCATATTGAATTTAATGGTATTTAAAGGGTGTTTCATAAATAAAATGAAATAAGCATGACTAAGCTCCATTTATAGTTTAGAAGGAGTTGAGTTGATAGTTTATGGAGTTGAAATAGGCAAAACATATTAATATTATAAACAATTAACATTAAATCTTCTTTAAAAAAGCACTATATTGGTAAAAACTAGCAAAGTATAATCACATATTTAATTCTATAGATAACATATAAACTTACTTATTATATTCAAGTAAAAGTCCTAGCGCACTAGCCATTCCAGTGATTAGCGAGTGCAAACAAACCGCCAGACACACAAACAGTCAAACAATGTTTTGCCACATGTCAATAAATCATAATCATGAGCCTTCAATAGTCCACTGCTGGACATAGGCCTTCCATAATACACCCCTATCCATTAGGGGTTTTGGACCGTATCCCACCACGCTGGTCCAATGCGGGTTGGTGGTTGGCCACATGTATCGCTTATATATACACAAAATTAACAATTTAATATGGTCATTTGGGTGTAACGAACGGACACTCCATCTTTATTTATTTGAATAGATAAACTTTATTAAATAAGTTATTAAATTAAATAAAGCTTAATAAAGCTTTCAATGATAAATTTAAAGAGGAAGGCTAAAGCGTTAGTTCTTATTATTTAAAATAACATATTGTAATCATAGATACACCTATACTACTCGATTCGAGATTGCACCTACTTCGTTTTCTCTTAAACCTACTTGCGAAGAATGCCTTCGACATTAAGTCCGCCGTTGAACTTTTTTCAGTGCATAAACTAATAAATAAATTTTATTGCATTAATTATTTTCGCACATATCGGATACCGTAAAATGATAACAGATAAGACTGGCTGAGCGTAAATATTTAATTATCTTTTAATCCGTTTCGAAAGCGGACATCTGTCAGTACTTTGTCCGCGTGGACATTTTTGATCAAAAACAATAGCACAAGTAACTCTAAGTTGCATGAGCTATATTTTAGTGCGAATCCCGTCAAAAACAAACCAACCATTCCAGAGGACAGTCAGAACAAACAGACGGACAGACAGACAGATACAATTTTTTTTATTAAATAGTTGTCTTGTTATATGCACCGGTTACGCATCGCCGTTATCATTAAGAACGGTCATTTCAATGGTATATACAGAAACTCCAATTATATTCATCATGTTTAGATGAATAACTTTAGTTATATCGAGTTTGTACGAATCAGTATGCGAGGACTTGAGATAAAATGGAAAAATTAAAAAGTATAATACATGCTTATTTCTATACTGTATTTATATTCATTTATATTTCTCATTTATTCATTTTTCTTTTCAATTTAGGTGTCGTGTCATTTAACGTATGTCTTCAACGGTGGCAGGTAGGATTGTCAGCGTCAGGACTCTGACGCTTGCCATGGACTCGCTTACTATTGGACTTATTATATTACTTCTCACCCACCCATTTCATCGAAATTTGCTAATACATTCACAATTTCACAACATCAAGATTTTCCATAATATGAAAATCAGTTAGAATTTTCATAATCGGATGAAATATGAGTTAATTATTCAAATCTTAAACCATATTTAGTCATAAATCATTAGGTCATTCATCCTTGTGATAGTCAATGATATGCCTCCTTATATTATTACCTATCCAGTTAGAAATTTGGAATTAATAACCCAGTTACCAATTGAGGTTGGTTCGGCTTAACTCACACAATGCCGATCCGACATACATGAATATATATAAAATTTCATTGGTATAACTAAATAGCTAAAAAACTTGAATACAATGAAAATTTTTATCCTACAGGATCGAACATCGACCTCGGTTTCTAATCAGTACAGATAAAAATAACTCGGACTTATTCTGTAGAGTTGATTATAACTTGTTATTTATATAAAGGGTTTATAGCCTTGATATAGAACAATCTTACTCACTTATTGAATTTGCGTAAAAATCAGTATTAATAACTGAGTACACTCACAAGTTGAATAATTCGGTTCAAATTTCAAGTCTACAACGCGTTGCGATATTACAATGAATATATATAAAATTTCATTATAATAATAAAATATTGAAATATTCTTCACTATTAAGCCATAATTTTGAAAACTAAACGACTATTTATTAAATATCGCTCAATCAGATAAAGATAAAAAGTAAACGGAAGATTTCTTTAATGTTAAACGATTATTTTAAATTATGTAGACTATATCGAATCATTGCTAAACACAACCCTCTAAATGTGTGAATTTCATTAAAATTGATTCTATTAACTTATGGGGAAGCAATAATTCTAAAACATTTCAAGTACACCTAATGGTTTCAGATTCGATGAGTCAATAACGTGTGAAATTTTATATATATAAATGATATGAAATATTCTTTCACTACTAAAAAGCCACATAATTCCTGAAGAACAAAGGCTATTTTTTATTAAAAATATCGACTCACTCAATCAAAAGATAACATGGTAGTTAAAAAGGAAAGATTTGCATTTTTGTGCATAACGAAATTTATTTAAATTGACTGCTAGACCTATATCAATAATCCTTTTGCTATTACAAACACACCTACACGTAAAATTAATTAATTTTTAATTTAGAAATTTGATTTCATTTAAATTGATGCGGAACTTTTCGAACTTTAAAAGCGCATGCAAAACAACTTTACAATTTTTATCTACGTACACAAAAGTGCTGTGAATGTTATCATTAAAATATACGTATTTATTATTTGCTGTGAGTTGCCAGGTCGTTCACTTCGTCAATTGCAACACCAGCGGTGTAGTTTATCTGTAATCTTTAATCCGAATGACAACTACAAAGTGAATATAGTGCATGTCGAAATTAAAGGCAGCAGCTATAGATTAAAAAGAAAGCAACGTGCAACCATAGATTAAACAAAGACAAGAACTATTTGAAGTATAGGGGACATTTTATTATGGTGTTAAATGTTGATTAATTTGAATTATTCCAACTCTATGGACATGTAAAGACAATATTTGGCAGGCCTACATAAGATGTATTATTTTATAAAGCATTAATTTTATGTATCATTTAAGTAAGTACTCGCGATATAATTAGCTAGCAACGAACTATTTTTGTGACTGCGATTGGTGATGCCGCATTTCAAATCTCCGATATAATTTAAGCTATTTATGTTAACAAACTACTTTAGGTATAGCCCTTAATTGGTTTTCGACAATTCCTTGTCTTACTTTTGTATATGTTTACATTGAAACGGTTATTCTTAACATACAAAAATATGTGGGCCAACACTGATTTTGACGTGTATCAATTCAACATATACAATTATGTGGAAAATTGTTTGAGCTCATCTTTAACTAGCAGTCACCCGCGACCCCGTCCGCAAAGAATAGGAGAAATATGTGCGAGGAGTACTCAATAATACTGTGTAAATTAATATAAATGAGGTGTTTTTTATGTGTCTATCCATAGACACAAAAATTCATGGCTTCAGCTTCGTATTTGTATTTGCACATTAACTTTCAACCCCTAGTTAATCTCCATACAGTTTAATACTACAAAATTGCCGGAAAGCAAAAAAAATCGCTTATGGCTCGTTTCAACAATGAAGAATTTCCATATGAACTTTCATCCCCTATATCAACGCTTTGTGTCACTTTTAACGCAAAAATTTATACCCATAATCCTTTCTTGGAATTAATTCTAAATACGTACCAAATTTTATCACATGAGCTCCATGGCTTACACCAGAATTCCCCAATTTTTTTGTGTTGTAGACCCCTTGCCATGTTCTTCCGTGTTGGGTAGACCCCCTACTTACCTGATATATATTTCCAATACATTGTATAGAAAATTATATATTCCTATATATACTATAACATCCTATACATCCTATACTCAGGTATCTGCAAGTTCAAAATGTATTGTGAGCACAAAGCGAATACCAACATCCTACAATGTACACAATTTTATAAACATGTATAATATTTTTTTTTGCTTCATAGGTACTCTTATAAATAATGTATATGTTTTGATATTATAAGATAGTATGATGTAAGTAAATAGGTACTATCTGTGAATGTGTTCATCATCAGCCTGTGATAGTCCATTGCTGGACATAGGCCTCCCCTAATACACCCCTATCCATTAGGGGGTTTTTGGACCGTATCCCACCACGCTGGTCCAATGCGGGTTAGTGGGTGGACCGACTTTTTACATGCCCATCCGACGCACGGATCATCTTACTTTTCAGACAAATGGGTGATCGGCCCAAATTGCCCTAACCAACTAGGAAACAACAATGAAAATTTGTTGCGTCCCCGCAGGATTCGAACCCACGACCTCCGGTTTCTAAAGCACACGCCCATACCACTAGGCTACGGAGACAGTGAATGTGTTAAGATACACTATCGTGGACTCCCATTTTCATTTCAATGACCCCCAAATTTTTTTTTGCTGATGTAGACTTCTTGCAGTTTGTAATAGTTTAGACCCTAGGGGTCGATATAAACCACTTTGGGAATCAATGGTAAAGACGGACGGACAGACAGAGTCACTTTCGCATTGATAACAACAATAACATTAGTACGTATTAACCAGCGTTGTTAACTTAGTTGTAGAAAGTTTTATTCTTTAATAAAATGTATACTAACTTTGAATCACAAATAAAAAGTTTAAGGACGTTTATTTTAATCTGTCCTTTGATATGGACGCAGAAATAAAAGTATTCGCTATCAATTTTATCATCCTTTTTTCTTTATTCATATTATTTAATTTTTTTTTGTCTCTATAAACGAGCTTCATACATGCTCATTTATAAATAAATACGGAAACGATTGTCAGTTTTTTCTCTCCACTGTAAGGGTTTTTTTATCTGTTATAAATAATGGTCGTTGGCTTTAATAATTGAATTGTTTTAAGTTTTAATTAAATTGCTTTAATAATTGCCTCCGTAGACTGATGGTATGGGCATGTGCTTTAGAAACCGGAGGTCGTGGGTTCGAATGCTGCGGGGACTTAACAAAGTTTCATTATTATTTCTTAGTTGATTAGGCGATTTGGACCGATCACGTAATTGTCTGAAAGGTAAGATGATCCATGCGTCGGGTGGGCATGAAAAAGTCCGTCCACCCATCAACCTGAATTGGACCAGCGTGGCGGGATAGGGTTCAAAACCCCTTAATGGATAGGGGTGTATTAGGGGAGGCCTACGTCCAGCAGTGAACTCTCACAGGCTGCTGGTGATGATGATGACTGATTATAAAGCTTTAGTTAACGTGAACAACAGCCCAATGTCATATTTATGTGCCGCCAAAAAGTCGAGCACGTGGGTATTCAAAATGGCCGCGTCCAGCTATAAGACGTTCGCTTTTAGCGCCAATACCGATTCACATGAGATTTTTTATATGTATTCCAAGTCTAAATAATTTTAATTATATTTTTCAATGCTTCTTCAGTGATATAATAATTTAAAAGTGCTCTAAGTACAGGTAGTATCGAAAATACTAGACGCATAAGGATTACGAAATTAATCGTTAGAGATCAATGTATACGTGTCCTAGTGCTAAGGGCATGTGTTTTAGAAACCGAAGACCTCCGGTTTCTAATCCTGCGGGGACTCGACAAATTTTCATTGTTGTTTCCTAGTTGGTTAGGGCAATTTGGGCTGATCACACAATTGTCTGAAAGGTGAGATGATCCATGCGACGGATGGGCATGTAAAACGTTGGTCCTGTGCCTTACTCTTACCGGTCGTGTCGGTTATCCGTCCCATCGAGCTTTAAGAGTGTAAAGGAACAGGATGTGCACCTGTGTCTGCGTGTACACTTGTGCACTATAATAACTCCTGCGTAAGTGGCTGATCTCTAATGTAGATCGGCCACCGTAGTCGTAATTTACTGGAGAACATTATTATTCTTATACTAATTATTATATTTTTTTCAGTATTTTAAAGTGGTGTAAGTTAAATAGATTAAATCTTTTATCGTTTTAATATATATATTTTATAATAATAATTAACAAAATTGCATATTTGTTTTAAAAATAATCTTTAAAAGAAAAAAACAAATGGATGCAGTTAATATTGCAAACAATGTTCGTTTGTACTGTCAATTAAAGTGTTACTCATGTGTCGTTATGGTCGGCCATCTTGTTTCGATGTATTTCACAAGACATTGAAAATATTAGACGCAAATATTTTTAATAATACACTAACATACTTAAATTATTAGTTAGTGTAGGCATTTTTTATATGTTCATTTTTAATTATTTTGATTTTCTTTCCTTGTAACCTTGGCTTGTAACCTAAAATTTTACTTGAAATACTCAAAAAATACGCGATCATATGCTAGTTACTTTATGTATAATAATTTATTTACTAAAATATTCATTGTAAATGTCAGTATTATTGCATTATTATTAGGTTATTACCTTGTACCATATCGTTTGAGGAAAAGTAAATGCACTACGCATTAGCAATTCAAGTAAAACAGATTAGGTACTGCATTCGAAACGATGTCGTCATAGCAAATAAATACCTGGCTCAAACATTTGCGGTATATGTGAACAGACCCTACTTTGATATTTGTTTATTTATTAACTAACACATAAATATTTTTTTAAAGACAATTTATAAATGTCACTTATTAACATTAAAATATACTAATATATCTAATTAGATCTATAACTTCTTTTTAACCTCAAACGTGATCTTTTGAATGTCTTAGATTTATTCGCCTTTTTACATTTCACATTATTTTTAAAGAAAACACATTATATTCGTTGTATAGTTTATCTAACAAGTGATATTTTAGATATCAAATCCACTAATTTACGGATTTCTCGCGTTACTTAAATATATTTATTCCCGACGTTTCGGATTCTTTTCAGCATCCATCCATCACGGGCAGACTAAGTTGGTATATATATTGTATAATAATCGCGTAAATAAAAGAAATAATTAAGTGATATTTTAACAAAAAATATGACAGACTTCTAATTGCGTATAACTACACTATACGACTACTTTACGCAATATAAGCGGGTAACAACGTGCTCTCCGTACGAAATTGCGTCGCCTTTTCTGCCACCGCATTTCAAATCTCTTATAACTTTAAAGATATTCATTTCATCAAATCTCGTCTATAACAATTTTATGTACATGGAATGGAGATTTTTAATGCAATAACTTTTATGTGAACTTAAACTGTGTTATTATAAGCTTTCAATGGAAAAAATATTTACATTAAAATGCTTATTGTGTGTCATTCTTAAACTATACATGTATGCTATCGCGGACTTTATTATAGACCAATTATTTAAAACATACTTTATGCCTGTCTTTTACGGTTTTGAAAGTTTTTAATTTAGACAATTCGTTGTTGCGATTTTTGGTTCCGTATTTTTTTTTATTTCTCAAATTTCGATTAAACAACTACTTATTACTAATATATGAAATATAAATAGGACCAATGGGAAGCTAATATGTATTATTAAAAAGAATGAACAAATCGGAGTACTAGGAGCGGAGCAACGGCGGAGGTGACATACATTAAACAAAAAATATACGTTCCGAAGTGAGTATCTGAGTAGATATTAAATATAAAAACGTTCGTTAATTTACTAGGAGAACATAAATTAAAGCAGTATTAAGCGTGGGTGTGAGTACATTAATTTATGTTCTCCTGGTACATTCGTAGTCGATCTACAAATACGGAGCGGTATTACATGTACGTGTGAGTATTATTTATGTACTCCTACCTAGTACGATCATCGTCAGTGTTCAACATTTTTTTTTTGTATGAGAGGAAATCTTTTAAAGATACCCGATACCGTGGAGAGCAGCAACCGGGTTATGTGGGATTTCCACCCACTAAAACCCCTCAACGTTCCTTCTCCGCGCGTTTCTGGCGGCAAAGCGAGATCAACTAAGTCATGCGATCGCTATGCCACCCGCGCCTAGTCTCTAGGACTCCATCTTGTAGGATAGGCTGTGGGCCAGCCATTTCCCCTGCTCCAGAGCGTGCTCTTAGCACTGCTCGCACTCTGAGCCATGATGTTAACGGATGTCGGACTCCCCATCATCCACACCCGCGGCTACACTCATAGGGGTGGCATTAGGCGAGCGTAAGCTCGCCGCCTTCGCCCTGGGCGTTGTCGGCGAATGCGCGCCGAGGAGGGATCTAATTCCCTTTCCCGCTCAGCGGCCTCTTTTTGGGCTATGACAGCCTTGCAAAATGAGGTGACCGCCTCCCATGACCTCTCTTTGTCCACCATGGCGCGGATCACACCAGGTAATGAGAGGTCGTTGCCAATCTTCTAGCAGAGACTGGCTCGCTCCATTGCCCACGCGGGGCACTCCGCCAGGGTATGCTGAGCTGTGTCATCATCGCAATCGCAATGATGACACTTCGCTGTCGGCTCTCTTCCAACGGTGTGACAGAGATACCTTCTAAAGCTACCGTGCCCTGAAAGAATCTGCACCAGCCGGAAGGTAAGTGTTCCGTGACGGCGGTCTACCCACTCTTTGAGGAGTGGACGTACTGCCTCTATGTTCGCTGTCCAGCTCTTGGCTCATCGAGCCGGCGCTTCCACCGCCGCATGACATCCTCATGCGCGGAACGACGCCATCTCTCTAACTCTTCCAGAGGTGTAGCTACACCTCCAAATCTGGCTCTGGTCCGATGACTGTAGACCTCCGCTAGGACACTGGCGTCAAGGTCCCAGGGAGGGGTTCCAGCCAGTACGCATGCCGCCTCATGTGAGACCGTGCGGTATGCACGAATTGCCCTCGCAGCCATGACCCGCTTTACTCTATACAATAGTGCTCGATAAGCAACCATAAGAGAAAGTGAGAGGCACGCGTCTCTCTTACTCGTGCGCAGTTGGCCAGCTTAAGTGAAAGAGAGACAGAGAGAAAGAGAAAGAGAAAGAGGGGCATGTTTACCGATTCATGCCTTGCGTCTCTCTTACGCTCGAACGTGGATATTTGACATTTGAATATTTTGAATTGTTATTACTATTTGATCCTTCTTCCTACTATACGAATGATTATTCACATTACAATCATTGCACCATTAAAAGACGTGGTCACGTATAACTTCCGTCCGTACATCGATTTTGCAGACAACCATTTTTTTTCTTTTTTATTTTTTGTCTGTCTGTTTGTTCTTGCTAATATCTGGAATAGCTGGTCCGATTTTGACGGGACTTTCACTGGAAGATAGCTGATATCACTGTGAGTAACTTAAGCTAGTATTTTAAGAAAATTATGTAATACCAAACGGTTGAAGTCGCGCGCAACAGCCAGTTACAAATATAATGGCGCGAAAACTAATGCGTTTTTAAAATGAAACAGTGTAGCCATTAGAAAATTTACTTTAGGCGTTGTTACATAAGTTATTTATATTTCTCGGCACGGTCTTGAAAAGAAGATATAGTAATTAGTGTTTGTTATCAAAGCACGCAGACAAACAGTGATAAAAATACAAAAACAACTTATAATCTGTCTCCTCATTTAATATCGATCAGTCCACGAACGAAAGTAATGGCCGAATTATTTGTTATTCTGTATAAAAAATAATTTTACCTGACATCTTTATTGCATTTAAAAAAAAGTAATTTTGTCCAATAATTAGTTTGTTCGTAAACAGTTTTTAGTTTATCCACTATACATATATCGTCGATCAAGTAAATTTTTTTCTTTTCAGGACATTACATTATAACTAAAAAGTGCCTCTTGTAACAATTTAAAAATTTTAAATGCTTGTTTATTACGTAGCTTTAGTCCTAAGGTATCATGGGGTAGGTTTTTAATCCATTCAGATTTAACTGATTAATAATTTTTACACAGAGCGACTGACATCTGATGACCTCCGCAATCCAAAGGGTAAACTGCTTTCCAAGGATGAATTATTTGTCAGTAAACTTTGAAGGCACTAAACCGGGACCGACTTTTTACATGCCCATTCGACGCATGGATCATCTTACTTTCTAGACAATTGGATGCTCGCCCCATATTGTTCTAACAGAGTAGTAAACAACGCTTACAATTTTCATTTTAAAAACTTTAAATACTTGAATACTGCCATTTTTCTGTTTAACCCACGATGTGTATGATCTACACAATAATTATTTCTATTGTTTGCGCGAACATTATACATTATTAAATAAAATGACTTTACGGATTTTATCGCGTTTATTTTTACATTTTAATTCCCGACGTTTCCAGCGGCCAGTCTACCCCGTGACCACGGCCGCTGGAAATAAACGCGATAAAATCCGTAAAGTCATTTTATTTAATAATCTACACAATAATTAATTTACGCATTGATTCATTTAGGTAACTTGGTTTCTGAAAAAAATCTAAGAACACAAGGAACGTAAAAAACTGGTTATATTGTGCTAGCCCACTTAAAAGTAATGACAACCCAAAATTGTTTTCCAGTAGATTCGAACTCACGACCTTCGTTTTGTAAGATAAGGACTAATACCATGTGTATTTAATTAATATAAAGTAAATTTTATATTTTGAAGTTTTTATACTCCTTTTGGCGCTTTAGGAAAAGATATACTTATGAGAGCAATTTTACGACGCGAGCGTTTACCGTCACGAAAAACCAATACATTTTTAGTGATATTTAAATAAGCATTATTCAACTAGATAATTGGTTAAAATTAACATTCAATGAATCGTATACATTTTATATATTGTTTCTGTCGTTTTTGCTACATATGTTCAAAAGACAAAATAAATTTTGTTTTTAAAGACTTATATTTAGTTAGGCCAAAGATGTACGACTTCTATAACGTGAACATTTGCACACACACACTTTTTTATAATAAAGTAACTAATTTAGAGTTCAAAACTCGTTCTAATTGGCTAAAACACCAACAATAACATAAATTGGTTATCAATTTATGTCGTCATCATCAGCCTGTGTTAGTCCACTGCTGGAAATAGGCCTCCCCTATTGCACGCCTTCTCCATTAGGGGGTTTATGGACCGTATCCTACCACGCTGGTCCAATGCGGGTTGGTGAGTTGACCGACATTTTACATGACCATCCGACGCGTGGATCGTTTTTCTGTTTAGGATATTGGGCGATCGGCCCAAATTGTTCTAACCTACCAGAAAACAACAATGACACAAAGTTGATTCCCCGCGGGATTCGAACCCACGACCTCCGGTTTACAAAGTAAGGGCCAATACCGCTAGGCCACGGTGGCGGTGTTTATATATTTATGTTAAATTTACAATAACATAGCTTATACACAGTATAACTAATAAACTATGATTTATAAAGTACCCAAAATACATTAATTCATGTGTGTAGAAATAAATCTTATATTAAGCCTATTGCGACGCAATTATCGTGTGGTTCTTTCATCAGAATAGATTATATTACAGGTGTAGTGAGAAATTATTTTCATTATTATACATATTTTAGATGACAACTGTCAATGAATGATCGTATTAAACGAGTGACATTTTCATATCCATTGATATGAAACCTTGTTGTTTAGTGTCAAAATGAACAATGTCGTTGCATAATATAGAGATGTAAAGGCACTGGAACTTTTTAAGAGAGCACGATAAATTCCGAAAAATTACGTAGGAAAATCTTTTCACACTGTATCGATACAACTGGATGATTTAATTATTAACATAACTTAGGCGGTACCCGCAACTTTGCGTGGAGTAGCGCGGTGAATTCGAATATAATGTATAGCACATATATAAATAAATTAAATTATTTGTATATGTATATAATTAGACACAGAGTTTCAAAGTTTTATCTTGAATAATGATGAATTCCCATGTAGGCTTTCGTTCCTTATTAACAACAACCTTTTCCAACAGCTTGCTTCGCAATAATAAATAGCCTATGCCTTTTCTTGGAATATATTATATGTATGTAGTGAAGTCAAACAGACAGACAGAGTTACTTTCACATTTAGAATATGAAGAAAAGATTATATTAGCTATACACCATCAAAGTAGTAATTAATAAAAATACTTTTTTCTCATAAATAGTTAGCCTAGGTTACTCCTAGGCACCTCAGCCATCTTCCAGTGAAAGTCCAGTCAAGATCGGACAAACCTTTCTAGACCTTAACCAGAAGAAACAGACAGACCGACAAAAATTTAATATTTTTTTGAGATATGTGTCGAGTATATATCACAGTGTAATTATTTAAAACAGTAATGTTTATGTTACCAACAGACGCTCAAACTATTTGTATACATTATTATAGTAGAAATATAGTTATTCTATATGTCTGTAGCATACAAACACCTATGACCAGAATGTTAATACATTTAACCTTCAATGTAGTGCCACTTATGAAGACGACGATATCTCTACTGTTTGCATTCGTGAATCGTCGTTCAGAAGCGTGAATTAACAACTTAAACGTATTATAATATAAACTCAAATGCTATATTTCTCTCTTATCTGTGCTACATTATTAAATTTAATATGACAGTAATTAGGGCATAGTTTTAATCCTACCTAGAGGTATTGACACTTGGTTCATAAACCTGTTTTTGAATCCCTCGGGGAAATGACTTTGCGCCTTCGTTGTTTTCTGGTTGGTTAGGACAATATGAGCTGATCACTAATCGTCATTCACGTCCTTTACCGATGATGTACTAGGTGACGTTGCAGGAAAATCACATAAATAAAAACATTTGTAAGTTCATTTCTTATTTAATATTTTGCATATTTATAGGAAAAAGGATAAAATTAAAAAAATGTACACATCTCTAAGTTACAAGTTATACTTACTTCTTTGGCGTCACAAGATAAAAGTCTCTTCAAACGTTGTAATCTTTCGCCCTATTAGCGAAAACGACACGTTCAACAGAAAAAAGTATTTAATACATTGAAAGTTTTAATATAACGCATCATTAAACTAAATAGGTTTATTTTCAAGTCTATAAAATAACTAAATTGTTGACTATATTAGCTATAGTTCTGGCTGTCGGTTTATCATAACGATGTTTCTCATCCTTTTCCCAACTCGCCAAAAGAAGTTTAACTTCAATAACGGAAATATAACTTTATATGAAGATATCAATGTTTATAAAATTGTACTTTGATAATAATTTTAGTAGTATTTTAGTGTCACGTAAAAACTGAGACCCATAGCAAAGACGCGTCATCGTACGTATTTTGATTGACACCTTGATGACATATCAGACCTTATAATGATCCTTTTAAATTGTCATCCAAGCTTCAGTCGGCTAATGACAATACCATACGTGTTATGTCAACGTCACTTATACAATGCAAATACAAATATCTTTTAACAATATGGAAGTGTATACTAGCTTATTGACTGTCAAGGACGCTAACACCGGTTCGGAATAGGACGCCCCCGACCTGAGAAGAACCAGCGAAAGAAACTCAGCGGGCTTTATTTGTCATCAAATCTATATTCATGTTATAAATAATATACAGTTAAATGAAACGTTATAAATTTGAAAAAGTCCAAAGCGAGCATTCCATTACCAGGTTAGGTTATCATTTATGTTATAATAACCTTTAACACATAAACGTTACTTTACAACTTTATAAATTTATTAATAGTTAAATACTGAACGTTTACTGGGATTTTGTTTTAAAAGCCTGTCCCATTAAAGATTTACTTATTCTTCGCAGTCTAGTTGCTGGAGACAATAAATTATGTTTGTTTCTAGTATTTATGTTACATGCATCACAATGCCTGAGTGAATAATTTCTATTGTTCTGCAACTATTGATCTATGGGTTTCACATTATATTATAGCGTTTACATCATTAGTTTTTCTTTATGGTTGTAGATGGCGTTGTTCTAGCATTCCGTGACTTTTTTTTTTTTTTTAAATCTAAACTGAGAATAACATACGTATTGTGCAGTAATTTTTATGGTTATAAAGTTATGTCAAAATTAATTAATATACAAATTAAATTCTATGTAATATTACTTAACATTAATCATTTCATACAGATACAACACAAGATGTTATTACAAATAATCATGCGTCACTATCGCAACAATTGGTTATCTGTGACACAAATAGAATACACGAGAAGTATTTTATACTATAGATAAGTAATGGTCGATGTAGATTAGACCATTACTTATCTGTACAAGAGCCAAAAATTTAGTTAAACGACTTTGACCAATAACAGTGAAGTGTCATTGAAAATACGTCCGTTAATTATTGACATACGTTCATACATACATAACGCCTCCTTAGCCTAGTGGTATGGGCGTGTGCTTTAGAAACCGGAGGTCTGGGTTCGAATCCTGCGGGACGCAACAAATTTTCATTGTTGTTTCCTAGTTGGTTAGGGCACAATTTGGGCCGATCACCCAATTGTCTGAAAAGTAAGATGATCCATGCGTCGGATGGGCATGTAAAAGTCGGTCCACCCACCAACCCGCATTGGACCAGCGTGGTGGGATACGGTTCAAACCCCTAATGGATAGGGGTGTATGAGGGAGGCCTATGTCCAGTAGTGGACTAACAAAGGCTGCTGTATACGTTCATAAAATGAAATCTCGGTGACAATTAGTTTATGAAGGTGGTGGGTGGTAACACCGCGTGCCTATTTCTGCCGCAAAGCAATAGCGTGTAACATACTATTGTGTTCCGGTTTGAACGCTCCGTAGCCAGCGTATTTACTGGGTAAACAAGACGTAGCCCCCTATGTCCCACGTAGGCACCGCATTGTTGCCACTCCTGGTATAGCCAAAGTCCATTGGCGTTGGTGACCACTTACATCAGGCCCGACTGTTCGTCTGCCTTTGGTAGCAATTAAAAAAATCGTCAATAACATTGATACATTTATGGCGACTTCGTAATAATGATGTTTATTAATATAATAACAATAATTTTCATCTAATCAAATCCGTCTACAGCGTTCTATGTTAGAGATCGGCCAATTGCGTTGGACGTATTATAGTGGACAAGGGTAAATGCAAACACTGGTGCACTCTCTATTGTCACTCTCAAAGCCCTATGGTACGGATAATGGACGCGCCCGGAGATAGATCAGGCGCAGGAACGACTTTTTACATGCCAATTTACATACAATCTGGACCAGCCCGCATTATTCTTACCTAGGAAACATCGATGAATAATTGTATTCCTAACAGGATTCACACCCTCGATTTCCTACTTCTAAAGCATATTAAGTACATATAATTCATATATATAGAATATTTTTTTTCAAATACATGTCACTTTTTCATATTTTGTACTCTGTATCTTTATAATATCTAGCCTTTAAGTTAAAAGGGGTTTAATAATAATAACTAATTTAATTTAATCAAACTAATTAACAAAGCAATTAACACATTTAACAAACAAAGCTATGTAAAAGTGCAGAATTAGGCCTATCTAGGGTTAAACTTACTATTATAAAGTAGTATAATATAAAGGACATGAAAACGACATTTTACAAAAAAAAAAACACTAATTAATAATAATAAAGAAAATAAATAAGCTACGCTTAACCACTGTAACGTTTTATTTAAATCCATTCAGTAGTTTTTGCGTAAACATTATTCAAACGGTATTGCCATTTTTTACGTTTAAAATATTTGTATAACTTTAATGCGAATACAATGCAATCTGCCTAAAAACACTTTTAGTGCCAAGGCGGTTGACATTTTCTCATGGAACGAACGTTTAAAAATCTTATCTCGCATTGTTAATTGACCAAAAAAAGTTTTAAGGCACTACCTAAAAAGTATAATCGGCTTTGTTAATTACAAGCCGAACTTTTGTCATCAGACTTCTTGTTGCATTTTTACGAAAAAAAGGCATGAAAGTGAGTTTTTGCGTGAGAGTTTATAACTATATAAATGACTTTGTACATTATGGCACATTAAATTATGAAAATTGCTGGTAACAGATTATTAAGAAACATTTAAATGCATTGCTAATTTATTTGTAATCTGTACCACAAAATTAAATTAGTGTGTCCTTGGAACACCAAAATAACCGTTTTTAAACGATTACATAGTGATATTTAACCGATGTATACATATAAAAGAATTTTTAAATATTTTTGTCAATCTATCTGTTTGTTCTGGTTAATCATTAGAATGACTGGTCCGATTTTAAATGGACTTTTACTCTGGAAGATAGCTGATGTAACTAGGAGTAATAACTAAGACTAATTTCTTTTTATATAAAAAAAATCGACTGCCAGTAATGTATACGTTTGCATACAACCCTTAAATCTTCAAGGCTTTTAAATCATCAATAAACCTAGACCGAAATCCTCTGCTCTGCCCACTGCCTCCGTAGCCTAGTGGTATGGGCTTGTGCTTCGGAAACCGGAGGTCGTGGGTTCGAATCCTGCGAGGACTCAACAAATTTTAATTGTTGTTTCCTAGTTGGTTAGGGCAATTTGGGCCGATCACCCAATTGTAAGAAAAGTAAGATGACCCATGTGTCGGATGGGCGTGTAAAAAGTTGGTCCACCCACCAATCCGCATTGGACTAGCGTGGTGGGATACGGTCCAAAAACCCCCTAATAGGTAGGGGTGTATTAGGGGAGGCCTGTGTCCAGCAGTGGACTATCACAGGCTGATGATGATCTCTGTCAGCCTGGCATATAATTACTTTGGCTATGGCATGGCTAATTACTTGTACAAAGCATAATTAGAAGCTGATCCGAATCATAAGAACAAGCATGTTACGCCTAATTCAAACAATATTTCAACTATACTTAGAGCAAATAAAACATATCTTGTTAGAGATTTAAAAAGCGGAGCCTCATGTCAAACTGTATGGCGCCAAAACATGGGGCATTGTTATTGGTCAAATATCGCGCGAGAGATCAAGATGGCGGCGGCCCACAAACAACGCGTTATTATCTGGCGCCATTAGTGTTCGACATTAGATTTTGTACGTAAAAATATATTTTATTTACGCGATTGTTACACATATGAAATACAACATTTTACGGCTTTTTTGCGTTAGCTTTATTAAGTTATTCCCAAAGTTTCGGGAAGTTAAACCCAGAGATAAAACAACAAAGCCACAAGACGACATAAGTGCTTTTTGCCAAAGCAATATACAAAATTAAAAAAAATAGAAAGATATGTCAAATTTTAAATAGAAGACCCTGACGGTTATTCCAAACACATTGAGATACAGACATATACCATGTTAGTCTGCCCGTGTTCATGGACACTGGAGTCTGGAGTTCTAAACGTCCGGACTAAATATATATATCTGTACATTAGTGCATTTGATATATAAGACTTTGTTTATATTTATTCCATTTCATACTTAGCTAGGGTATACCCGTCTAAAGTATAACTTCTACGGTGTATTAAAAAACTGTTATTTCAATTAAATTCACATTTTATGTATTTATCTTGTTTATTCTGCATATATGACACTTAGGACTTTTTTTAGCGTCTATGATTAAGGGCAGACTAAGATCGGACATGTCCGTATTTGTTGTTATTAGAAACACATTTAAATACAGTGAAAATACTTGAATATTGGATGTAATATACAGTATGCTATTAAATCAGTTCTTTTATGATCGCTTAAATTAAAGAAATATCTTATTAGTTGTATATCAAGTCGTCTTTATGTATATCAAGTTATTTCTTTTCAGTTTAAGAATGGGGACCAAGTTATTGCTGTTATTATTTGCGATGGTGGTGTCAAGCGCCTCTGGATACCACGTACTGTGCATGTTTCCAGTACCCTCCCGCAGTCACTCGCATCTAGCCAAGGGTATTGTTGATGCCCTATTGGCTGCAGGCCATCAGGTAAGCTATATAATCGCCAGTTGATATTTCTTCATCATCATCCTGTGTTAGTCCACTGCTGGATATAGGCCTCCCGTACTGCACGTCCTCTCCATTACTTTTCGACCGTCTCCCACCACGCTGGACCAAAGCGGATTGGTGGGTGGACCGACTTTTTACATGCTTATCCGACGCATTGACACTCTTACTTTTCAGACAATTGGGTTATCGGCCAAAATTGCCTTAACCAACTAAGAAACAACAATGAAAATTTGTTGAGTCCCCGCAGGATTCGAGCCCATGACCTCCGGATACTAAAGCACATACCTTTACCACTTGGCTACTGAGGCAGTTAGGTTAATTAGCTAGGCAGATATTTCTTAGCTAATGCCAAGTGTTCGCTATAGCTAACTTAGAGAAAAGAATAATTTGCTAACAACTGATCAACAGATGACATGGTTTGAGTTACTAATTTCTGGTTTCTATAAAGAAAGTGTTTACTGTACCTAAGTTAAAAAAAAGATAAAGCCTAAATTGGTGAATCGGTTGTAAAATTCTGACGTTCATTAGTGCTATCATCATCAATATCATCAGTCTGTGTCAGTCCACTGCTGGACATAAGCCTCCCCTAATGCACGCCACCGCTTCCAGTATTCGGCTATTATCATCCAGCCCATCTATCTCAGTAGTGCCTAAATTGAATAAATAATTTTTAACTTTTTGAGAACAACGTAGCGGTATCGTACGTATCGACATCTTAGTGACAACTCATTAATACTTTGGGTTACATTGTTCCATTCAATTAAGTCTTCTTTGGTTCAGACATAAGTCTTGCAATCTCTATCCGATAAGAAAATATGTCCACGTTGTAGAAAAATCCCTACAAACGCACTTTTTTAAAGGTAGGTCTCCAAACTAACAAGGGATCGTTTGGGGTATAACCAACGCGGTTTCTGTCTGCCGTAATCCAGTAGTGTGCAAACACTTGCCCTTGACTCGTAACACAGTAGTGTGCATAACACAGTAGTATTACGAGTCAATGGCAAAAAAATGAGGGGTAAACGAGATGTTATATCTTTTATCTTGAGAGAACTTCTGGCGTCCTACGCTGCTTTGTATTTAAAAGAGCGCACCGCTAACATCTGGTGAACATCGTGCTCAACCCAATTAAAAAATATTTATATATTAAAGAAAGGATATATATAAAATTTATCCCGCTTTAGCTAGTCATTTTTATTTAACCTTGTTCATGGTTATGAAATACTATTAAATTAGTCACTTAGCTTGGTAATTTACAGTTACTGTCGTGTCCTTTTAATTATCAATGAAATAAAGTTACAATTACAATAGTTTTATCGTATAATCGACTTTTACACATACATCTAAAGGTCACTTGGGTAACGCCGTTTCCAGTGAAGACAACGAACAAGAATTTAATACAGATCGAAACGCCAGAAACGCGAGCAATCGTTGAAGGTAAATTAGCCCTACCATGACCCTTGTGGAACTCCATTATAAATATATTCAACCATTCTAAATATAAGTCTCAAAATATACTACATTTGTTTTTCTCATAACATAAAGAAATATAAGTAACGAAAGGTAATTCTGTCTTTGTTTAATAAGCTTAATAAAGACTGACTAGAGTGAATAATGTTACTAAATGCGTCTGTAGGTCAAGTGTATCTATGTTTATTTTTCCTTAACACACGTCTTGAATTACATACTAGGCAACCGTCATGGCATAGTGTTGTGTGTAATTGTAGAACTTAATACTGATGATATTTTATACTGTGCTTGTGAATAATGACATGAATATTGGCCAATGTTTTATGTATCAAAATGAGGACATTTTTATGCTTATTGAATTGGACTATGTTAAAATCGATTAAAACTTGGACAGTTAATCAAGTTTAAAGAGTTTACGTCAAGATTGTTAGTTAAACAAACGTAAACTGTTAGAAATGTACACCTTGTTTTAATTTAAAAATAATAAAATTAGTCTACAAATAAAAACAGTAAACATGTTAGTTAATACAAAGCTGTGAACATACATAAAAACTAATACACAAACAGAATAAAATAAAATAAACATAGCCCAGTTTTTTTCAAAACTAATGTAATTATTTATTTACATTTCAAGTACAAAAACAGTAGAATGGCGGAATTAATGCCAAAGGAATTCTCTGTCCTTCAGCTTTTGGATAGTTCAGAGAACGTTAAGTAGGTGAAATAATCTAAAGAAAGAAAAAAATATTGTGTAATTGAGAGTTAAATCGTTTAAATAGTTATAAACTTCAATATATTATATAGCATGATTTAGGTTTTGTCTACCTTATTTCTGTTCATAAAGCGTGAATTTATATCTGTCATTGTATCCATCTATTTAACTAGCTTTGGACGTTACCAACAATCCCCAAATGACCATGGCTTTGGTACGCCAGTTTGGGATGAACATCTCGCTGGCTGCGGTCACTTCCCCAACGGTCAGGGAAGTAGTCCTAAACCAGCAGTTTGACGCCGTCGTCTCCGAGTGGTTCTTCTCCGACATGGACGCTGGGTAAGTCTTCCTTTTCTAGGGATGGATATTAAATAGTAATCGATTATAATTTTTCTTACAACGAATTTTTGCTTTACTGCCATATCGATTATGACAAATAAATATTGATTTTTATAAACATCGCTGTCTTTGCAACAGTATTTTTATTCATGCGTCAAGCTAGCAGTTATAAATTAAAGTAAATTAAATAAAAAAGTAAGGCTGAAAACTCTAACTCAATAATGGACTATCTAAAAAAATAGGATTACAATAGGCATGGTGACAATAATTAAAAAATTGACCTATAATGTCCAGAAATATGTACTATTTACAATGAATAAGATATTTCTGCAGAAATTAAAAGTTTAGTAGAAAAAATACAATTTTGAAATAATGATTTAAATTTCCCACTAAAACGCTCGTTAGTGTCATGTCGACGCTTGTGACGTCACGTTTGAGTAATCAGAACGAAAACGCGCAGCGCTCTTGCAATAATTTAGTTATTTTATGTTATTAAAAATGAATTCGAAAGTCTATAGGTGGTGTGGGGTCTCCCAGTGTGAGAATAAATCCATAAAAACTCCTAAAAAGCTATTTGTGTTCGTTCCTCAAAATGAACAAAACGAAACAAGTGGCTTAAACTTGTAAGGCGAGATTCAAAAGGAATATTGCCTAGTGCTCACCTTTCTTTGTGAAGATCTCTTTGACGTTACATACTTTTGTAGATTTTAGTATATAATATTTGATCATAATATTTTGAACAACGTCTAAATGTAAAAAATATAAACAATCTATTTCGAGGTTAGGTTTCATCTCTCATTGCTTTGATACGTATTAAGTATTTTATTCATATTTCAGTTACCTAATGATATTGATAATTATATGGAATATTATTTCAAGGTTAAAAGCATTATAAAATATATTTTAATATCATAACCTTAAAAATATTTTGATAAGAGATACATTGTCAAAAGTCTTTTTTTGATGACAAAAACTCACCCAGCATTATTATGTCGATTCTAGGCAAATTAGCGCTGTTTGCCTTAGTGAATCCTTGATCCATGATTCGTGTTATTTTATATTCGTATTAATAATATTTACTCTCAAATAGTACTCGGTAGTTAAACAGAAATAATAAAAACACAAGATGTTCGTGCGTGTTTCGTATGCGTTTACTCAAGCGTGACGACATGCGCTCTGATTGGTGTTCAAAATATCATGGCGGATTGCCTTATTTTGTAGTTCTATTTTATAGAAATCAATATTAAACAGACTTATAATTAAAAAAATGGCAGGTGTACTATGTACGCGTGAGAGATTATTACTTCTTTGGCATCATTAAAATAGTTTTTAATTGCATGCAAATAATTAATTACAATACAATAAATAATACATTACGGATAGTTAAACCTCAATTATATTGGAGCACTTGAAAAAGTATATAAGCACAATTTTTTCACTAATATCTACAAATAGTAAGTAATATCAATCAAAAATAATTAAGATAATTAAAGATGATAGATTTACAAGAACTCATCATAAATAATTCGATTAAGAATTTTGGATTCACAAGACGTACTTTGATATATCATTTAATATAAATTTAAATAATATAAAATATATATAATAATAATATATTATATATATATATATAAATACCAAAAACGAACCTTAATTCTAACTCATAGAGCACATTATGCAACAACTATCGCAAATAAAAACGACAACTCCATTATCACTACACAAAATCAACCTTATCACTATGTAATATGGACCTTATTACATTTTCACCGTTTTCATTATAAACTGTTAATTTTGTGTCACGCATCTTAAAATTTCACTCTCATTATTTTTCATAACGCGCCTAAAGAAGTATAACTTCAAAAAAATGCGTATTTCATATTCCAAGCTTCAAGTTTTATTTAATAAATATAGTATTTTAGTAGTTTTTAATAACTGATCATTAAGAAGTTAAATTAGATTCTGATTATTTTCGATCAAACTAACCATATACCAAAGATGTGGCGTAGGTGTGATGTAGTTATTATTCAATAATCAGTCAGCATTTGACATCTTGGTAAAAAATCATCAACAATCACGCTAGATACATAACACCGCTTCGTTGCCAAGGCTGACAATGTTAAATATTATTTCAAGTCTCAATGGACTAAACTTAAGTAAGCTTATATCCCTTTAGGTATGCAGCAGTCCAGCAAGTACCGTGGATATTACTAAACGGTGTTGTAATGCATCCCTACATGGAGTATCTTGTGGACAGCGTGAGATCTCTTCCAGTGATCCCCTTCATGATGAACGACTTCCCGGTTCCTATGAACTTGTGGCAGCGTCTCTTGAACACCTTCGGTTTTGGGATGATGATGTTCGGAAGTTGGTGAGTACTGTCGTACAATCTTTTATGTTCTTAAATGTAATTTAAAGTGTGGTGATTTGTTGGTAATTATTAAGGTCATCTTGATTGGAAGCTGTTAACTAAGTACTTAAGTCAAAAGTTGCAGTAAAATATGATGACTTGCACTTTTCAAACTGTAAGCACTGCGTTCGAAACATCTAGGAACTAAAGAACTTTGTGTTATTATTTATAATTGGTATAATATGATCCATTTCAAATGATCTATTGATCGGATGTGCATATAAAGTTGGTATTGCGCCCAATCGCATCGGCTAACAATCCCAACTATTAAAAATAATACAGAAAAGAGAGAAAAATGTTAAATAACAAAATAATATAAGATTTTGCTGCACCAAGAAGGTTTCTACTAAGCGTCATATCACAAAACTAAAAACTTTGCGCATGACGTTATTAAAGAGGGATTAGGTTTATTAAGCATCATAATTACAATTATATTTCTTACTCGGATAGCTTATTTGTAGCATAGATCATCGTAGTCAGAAACTAAAATAAAGAATTTAACACAAGGACACTATCCTATATTAAGGTTTTATATGTTATTTAAGGTACGAGCGTTCAGACACTGTGGCAGCTTACGAAAAGCACTTCATTCCCTTGGCCCAGAAGAGGGGAGTAGCTTTGCCCCCATTTTCGGAGGCCTTACACAACATTTCCGTGATGTTCGTTAACTCTCATCCGTCGTTTGCGCCAGCTTTTAGTTTCCCTCAGAATGTTATCGAAATCGCTGGATACCACATCGCCGAGGAGACCCCGGCATTACCTAAGGTTTGTATTATCACTTTGATATATTGAGACCACCTTCATGGCCTAGTAGTAGTGGGACTAAGCGGAGTCCATAGGCTCGAATCCTATTGCTAAACTAGTGAAATTTTAACAAAAAAATATGACTGACTTCTTACAGAGTATAACTAACTATTTTACGCACTAGAAGCAGGTAACAACGTGCTCTGACTGCCTCGTAGCCTAGTGGTATGGGCGTGTGCTTGAAAAACCGGAGGTCGTGGGTTCGAATAGCGGGGACTCAACAAATTTTCATTGTTGTTCTAGTTGGTTAGGACAATTTGGGCCGATCACCCAATTGTCTGAAAAGTAAGATGATCCATGCGTCGGATGGGCATGTAAAAGTCGGTCCACCCTCTAACCCGCATTGGACCAGCGTGGTGGGTACAGTCCAAACCCCTAATGGATAGGGGTGTATAGGGAGCCCTATGTCCAGCAGTGGACTATCAGAAGCTGATGATGATGATGATGATGATGATGATGAACAACGTGCTCTCCGTACGAAATTGCGTCGCGTTTTCTGTCATCGCATTTCTTCTGCCTCTGAGATAACTTTCAAGGCTTTACTTTCATCAAGATGTTTTTCCATGACACGTTTTATGTACATATGAAGAATGGAAATTTTTTTTATGCAATAAACTTCTATGAATTGTTTGAACTTAAATTATATTGTCTTAAATAAGCTTCGAATGTGCCCGATGGCATTTTTTAAAAATGCTTACATTAAAATGCTTATTGTGCGTTATTCTTAGAAAATACATAGATGTATGATCTTACGGTTTTGGCACTGTTATTTTTTATTTTTATTATTTTTTGTGCTGTAATTTTATATAATACTAATTACAAAGTTATTTAAAATCGGTCACATTATATTTTTTGGTAAAAATATTTTGGTTAACATTTTACTGGTTTATTGTAAGATTATATAAACGTCGGTGCTCTAATATTTTTATAATTGATGTTTTACTATAACTTTATGCTGCCATAGTTCGCGGGAAGCTGGGGAGGAGATAGGAACGGTCCCTACGAGCTAGGTATAATTGATGTATATTATTATCTTTATCTATAATCATACGTCAGTGAAGTAATCTACTTTTTATTAATAACTAGCAACACCGCAACCCCCCTTGTGGGTGGAATTTCGGAAAATCCGTTCTTAGCTGACCTCTACTCAGCGAAAGGAATATTTCTACCAAATTTCAAGTCGCTACGCCCTTTGGTTGCAGATATATCGTGATGAGTCAATGTATAGGTGGAAATCACATTAATATATATATACATTCATCCTATCGTGAAAGGTCGTGTTGTTAATACAATTAAGATAAATAAAAAAGATTCAATGTCTTACCTGTCAATTCTAACTTTGAATTTAAATAGACAAGGAAATTATTTATATCAGGACCTCCAAGAGATTTTGGATTCTTCGAAAAACGGCGTAGTATACTTCAGCATGGGTTCAGTCCTTAAATCGGCTGCCCTTATGGACAAGACCAAGAAGGCGCTGATTAAAATGTTTGGAGAACTTCCATACACCGTTCTATGGAAGTATGAGGAGAAGATGGAGGGTCTTCCGAAGAACGTCCACATCAGACCCTGGATGCCTCAGACCAGTATACTTGGTGAGTATATTATAGAGCGAAATCAAGTATAAGTTTGTGATTCAAGATTGATGAAAAATAATCGATTGTATAAAAATCGATTTATCTTAATAAAGAATTCTATCTGATGATAGTTATTATGTTCGATAACAAGATCGACAAATCAAACAGAATAATTTCAAATAATTTCGTTTAGATAATCGATTATAATATGTTATTTTCACATCCCTAGTATTACTATGTGAATAAGTATAAATTTAATAATAACGACTCTGATTTAGTCCATCCAATGTGAAAGTCTTCATAACGCCTGGCGGTCTATTAGCACTTTGAGTCTTCAGTAGGATCCCATAATCCATCCTGTCTGAGACACAGCCGGTAGACATAGATCGACAGCTGGTCTCATTGAAGTCATTCTCCGATATGACTGAGAGCTGAATCTTGAACAGATGATGTCTGATGACAGGTATGGGAATGAAAGAGATGGATATGTTTTTATTAGTATCTTTTTACGGTGGTAAAGATTCTATAAATGGTGCTCGTTAATGCAAAAGTATTAAGATCCTTGAAATCCTTTGAATTGCTAACCATTCTAATAATGAAATAAAAATTATGTCATTGTCACTTAAAAAGGGCATGAATAAGTCATTATCATATTATTGTTCCGATTTGATGGAACTATCTACAAAAGTAGCTTAATAGGAGAAAATAGAGCTATTCTGTTTTGGAAAAGTTGTTTTATTGTACCACGAACGAAGTCGTAGACAGCTAGTATGATAGTAAAAAATGTATTTGGCAGAATGTAAATAAATTAAGCCGTCTGAGAGAAATGAAAATGCACAAGTCATGTGCTGAACGAAACAATGATAAATATTCTTTGTCTGATCTATGAAGTCCGATAGCGATGTATGTGCATTAATAGCTGGTCCTATTTTGATGGAACTATCTCTAAAAGGTAGCTTAGGGAGTAATAGGAAGTAAAATAGGCTATTATGTTTTTGGAAAATGGTTTCTTTTACATTGTACTGCACGGACGAAGTCGTGGGCAACAGCTAGTATAAAATATATAAGTAAATAGTAAAATGTATCAACGTGACGTATTATGAATTTCTATCTGATGAATAGTTATTATGTTCGTTATAACGAAGTATCAGACAAAAAATCAAACAGAATAATTTCAATCAAAAATAACCTTATATAAAAATCGATTATTATTAACGTTCAGATAAACGATTACATTAAAAATAATATTATTTTCCGACATCCCTTATACTATGTTGAATAAAGTTACATAAATATTAACTTTTGACCTATGCATTTTTAGCCCATCCAAATGTCAAAGTCTTCATAACCCATGGCGGTCTATTAAGCACTTTGGAGTCCCTTCGTTGGATCCAAAGCATCCCTGTCTGGAGACCAGCCTGGTACACATGATCAGAGAGCTGGTCAGCATGAGTCCAGTTCTCTCCAGATATGACTGGAGAGCTGAAGGTGCTGGAACAGATGATTCGATGAAGTATTGAAAAAAAGATGGATATGTTTTTCTTATATCTTTTGCGGTGGTAAGGTTCCAAATGGTGCGTTTCACCAAAAGTTTTAAAAATCTTGAATCCTTTGAATGGTACTAACCATTCTAATAAATGAAATAAAATTATGTTATTGTCACACTTAAAAAGGGATGAATAAAGCTTCATTATTATTTATTATTATTATCCTTTGAATGCAAGCATTAGAACAATAAGTTTTCGGTTTAGTGTCAAAGGAAGTGAAGCATGTTTGCTGATCGCTATTATACTCTGCCATATTTTTTCTGTAAAGTAAATAATACGCTATTCTTCTACGATTATTGATAATACAATATCTTTCTTTATATAAATTAATACATATATTAGGGTGGTCCTTATTTGAGGTTTGTCCGAATTTGTTTCACGATTGACCTAAATCGGCTCTAAATGTATTGAAAATTATTCATAATGTAGAAAAATATTCTTGGAATCTTTTACGTCTTGAACGGATGGAAAGATGCATCGACAAACAATAGTTCTAGTAGAAAATTTAATATTCTACCAAAAAATTTCCATTATGTTTTTTTTGGTTTCCGAGTAATTTAAAGACAAAGCTGAGGCTGAAGTCAGTTTTTCGATTTTTACTTTTCTACGGTCGTTTAATTATTTAAAAGTGAATAGAGGATTTTTATTTATGATTTATACGCTTTTTTTACCTTCACGCAAGGTCTGAAAGGAAAGCATTATTTTTTTGAAGAAATCGGTTATCGCAAATCTTGCACTTGTTTTACTCCTCTCACAGCACAATCAATTACAACGTAATTGTCTTGGTTAAAATAAACAAAGTCTTAACAGTTTTAACAACAAAGTCTGATACAAGCAACGGAAACGATCTGCTAATGCATAATCGTTTAAACAGATTAAATATTTATTAAGTGTTTAATTTAATCAATATTATTTTTACAGATATTACAACAAAGCAAAGGAGATATCGAAGTTGTTCAACAACCGACCGGTGAAGCAGAGCAAGCTCATCTCTTATTATATCGAATTGGCCATTGAAAGTAAAGGTAAGTGAAAAAATAAAATTTAAAACGTAATGAGTCATAGAGTCTGTGCCATTTATTCTGTAGAAACAAAATGGCGCTAAGACATAAGACGTTCTGATTGGCGGAATGTCGCGCGTGAATGACGATTGGCTGCGATCAACCAATAAGAACCTTTTTCATTAATGTGATTGTTATACATGCTTAGTTTATCTACACAAACAAATAAAGTAAGAGTGTCTGTTGGTAACAACAAAATCTCATCATCGGCCTGTGATAGTCCACTGCTGGACATAGGCCTCCCTAATACACCACTATCCATTAGGCGGTTTTTGGACCCCACCACGCTGGTCCAATCCGGGTTGGTGGGTGGACCGACTTTTTACATGCCCATCCGACGCATGGATCATCTTACTTTTCAGACAATTGGGTGACCGCCCAAATTGCCCTAACCAACTAGGAAACAACAATGAAAATTTGTTGAGTCCCCGCAGGATTCGAACCCACGACCTCCGGTTTTTAAAGCACACGGCCATACCACTAGGCTACGGAGAACAACAAAATAAACGTTTTAAAATTATAACCTTGTGATATATAACCGATACATATTTTTTTTCCACATATACATATATTTTTTGTGTCTGTTTTTACTGGCTTATCTTTAGAATGGCTGATCTGAACGCGACGGACTTTGACTGAACGATATGTGAGGTAACTGGGAGTAAATTAGGCTAATTATTTTTTGTAACAAAAAAACACTTAAAGAATATTTTCTTTTACATTAATACGTAGACGAAGTCGCTCCTAACTGCTGCAAATGAATGAAGTGAGCTGATACATAATTTAATTTTTTTTTGTGTTTTAGGTGCATATCATTTGCGCTCTAAGTCAAGAATGTACAAATGGTACGAGCTTTGGATGTTGGACCAGTTACTTGTACTTTTTGCCGTTTTATACATTTTTTACGCGATCGTGAGGAAAATTGTTGCGCGTTCAGAAAAACATCAGACAAAAAGAACAAGGCAAAGAAAGAGAAAAAGACGAAATAAACTAATGTTGTGTTAAAATTAAATGAATGTAAAAGTAAATAACAATAATTATATATTTATTGTGTATGTCAACTTGTTAAAATTTATTGGTTGTTATCATCTTAATGTAACATAATGTATATATTTTTAACGGATTGATAATCACCGGCCGTAATTTTATTATAAAAAGACAAGGAAAGGGTTTTTACGAGTGGTAAAAAATAATACAAGCTATTAATAAGTATATATATATAATAAAGCGTTTAGATAATTAAGAAAGTACAATTTTGTATCTTGTTTGGTTCGGGTACAGATTATTAATAGTATTTAAAATATTATTAGTTTGTAATTTTATTTTCATATTGTCTATGGTGTAATGTTCCTGACAAAATGAAATTACATTATAATTCTCAGTTTTATAATACTGTTTTTTTTAACTATATATAGGAGTATTTAGTATTAATTAATCTATTTTCAAACTTTCCAAAATGGCGCTAGGGGAGCAAAATCTTAATTTTTTTTTCGATTTTTATATAATTATATTAAATAAGTGCCTAAAGCTTCAAAAATTTAGATATTACTAAAGTAATTGCTATCACTAAAATGACGCATAAATAATATATGATATAGTAATATCTAAGATTATAAGAAATATTTTGATCTTTTTTGTTGATTTTAATTTGATTTCTTATATAAATATATTACACTCAAATCACAAGGAAAAGACTGTATAAAGTATCAAGGAAGTTATCACTGTTATTTATCATTTATGTTTGTTGTATACTTCTGAGATTTTTTACAATTGTCATCTATAAAATGTACGTTTACTAATAAAGACATTTTGTTAAAAGTCAATAGTTTTTTTTTATATCTACCATGGGACAAATCTGACTCTCAAAGGTCTAAAAATATTTTTGCAATTCAGCTCTACTGAACACTTATGAACGTCAAAAATTTACCGCCAACCCGCGTTGGACCAGCATGGTAAGATACGGTCCAAACACCTTTAGAGATGGCGGGCATAAGAATAGGTCTATGTCCAGCAGTGGACTAACACAGGCTTATCATGAAGATGATGATGAAAGCGAACAAATGCTCAGGTACAAGCAGACACCAACATGTGAATACAACCTAATTACTTCCATTGTTCTCGGATAAATAATTATGTTTTCAAATGACAAATAAACTACGAACAAAATAGGTACGTATATTGTTGAATAAATTATACCATGCTCACTCCGTTGATATTTAAATATTGTAGTGTGCATACATAAATAATTTGTTAGATCAAACGTATTATTATATATTTGACAGAAAAATATTAAAATAAATTTTATACCCGATAAGAAAATGTTAAAGCACTTTATTTTTAACCTGACTGCTTCTATAGCCTAGTGGTAAGGGCGGTGCTTTAGAAACCGGGGTAGTGGGTTCGTATATCACGGTAAACAACAAAATATCAGTGTTTACTGATTGGTTAGGGCAATTAGGGGGCTACCACTGACCAGCAGTGGACTTACAAGCTGATGATGATGATGATGATACCCGAATCAAATATGAGATGGAGTCTGTAACAACACGTTACGTAAACTATATTAACCTATCTTTGACAAAGTCATAATAATTTATTTTATATAATGAACTAATTTTAGGTCAGTTAAATAGGACGAAAAAGAAAACTATTAAATATTTCCCTAACTATAATTGGACTGAAATTTATATTAAAAATGGACTTCTATAATTTACTTACTTATTTTAAGACATTACATCCAAACATTTTTTATTATTTATTATTATTTAACATTTATTACCTAAATAAGTGTATGAAAAAGCACTTCATTCACTATTTATAAGAACAATAAACGTACAAAAAGTCCCAAGTAACTAAATAAATAATTTTAATAAATTGTTTTAAATTTACCCACATGCTACAGTGGTGCCATTTTCATTAAACAATTGTAGAATTGCACTTTTATCTTGCAAACTTATTTTTTTTATTTCTTTGATCCTAAACATAAGGCCAATCTTCTGATATATTTTTGCCCACGTTTTTAGATTTATACTAAGATATTTTAGATCTATACACACAATATAATAATGTCCTCATAGTCGATTCCGACTACGGCGGCCGATGTGTGGTGGTCCTCTTTCTTCACTCTCATATTCTGCTGGAACGGCTGACCGACAGGACCAAAGAAAGATCAGACGCAGGACCGACTTTTACATACCCATCCGACGCATGGATCATCTCACTTTTCAGACAATTGGGTGATCGGCCCATATTGCCCTAACCAACTAGGAAACAACAATGAAGATTTGTTGAATCGCAGGATTCGAACCCACGACCTCCGGTTTCTAAAGCATACGCCCTTACCACTAGGCTGCGGTGTTTTGTCAAATTCAAATTCAAATATCTTTATTCAACATAGGAGCGATACACTCACTTATTGATTGTCAAAATCTACCACTGGTTCGGAAAAGGACGCCTCTGACCTGAGAAGAACCGGCGAAAGAAACTCAGCGGGACTTTTTTTTTGTCATCTTTTACAATATAATTGAAACAATAAACAAACAAACAAACAAACAAACAAAAGCATAAGATTATAATATTATTGAAAAAAAACCGGAGCGAGCATTCCATTACCACAGTGTTACCATTTAAAACTCATTTACATTGTAAGAACCTTGAACACACAAACGTTCCTTGATAACTTTTAAAATCTATCAATGGATAAATCTTGACTGTTTTCAGGATTTTGTAGAAAAAGCAAATACAATGTTCCATAAAGATTAAGATATTCTTCGCAGTCTAGTTGCTGGAAGAATTAATCTATGCTTGTTCCTAGTATTAATGTCATGTGCATTACAATTGTTGGTTTTCTGCACATGCGGTAAATTTTCAAAAATGTATTGAGAACTATCGGTCAATATTTTAATATGAGTAAACAACTCTCCGAGTGATTCTTTAGGCCCAGGTTATAGACTGCTCGAATAACTCTTTTTTGAAGGACGAAGATTGTACTAATTCGGTGCGTTTCCCCACAGTAGAATGCCATAAGACATTATACTGTGGAAGTAACTATAATATACCAAGCGGGCTGTCTCCACGTCAGTTATTTGTCTAATTCTCTTTACAGCATATGCCGCGGAGCTAAGTTTATTCGCCAGTCCATTTATATGGGGGCCCCACTGCAACTTAGCGTCTATTGTTATGCCGAGAAACACAGTACAGTCAACAAGATCTAGCGCTTCCCATCCAAAGACTCGGGGACTGAAAGTTATTGAAAGTTACCGCATTTTACAATAGGGTCATAAATTTAATACATTTAGTCTATTTGTTGTTGCGTGCGTGCGATTTGTTTTGTAGTTTAGTAGTAAATTATTGACATTCAACCAATGCGCTACTTTGGAGAGAGCATTATTTACATCGTCATTAATCAATGTATTGCGTCCGAGTTTAAAAATCAAAGAGTTCATCTCATCGTTATTGTTAACTATATGGTGAGATCATTAACATAAACAAGGAAAAGAAAAGGTCCAAGAATAGATCCTTGTGGGACACCCATACTTACCGGGGCCCCAGGAGATCTCTTACCATTCACGTCAACCCTCTGAGTTCGATGGCTCAGGTACGAAATCAGAAGATTGAGTGCGGTATTTTTTCTACAATATATTAAATTTAGCAGTAATTTAAGCTTTACTGGACCTAGGTATGCCTCCGTAGCCTAGTGGTACAGGCGTGTGCTTTAGCAACCGGAGGTCGTGGGTTCGAATCCTGCGGGACTCAACAAATTTTCATTGTTGTTTCCTAGTTGGTTAGGCAATTTCGGCTGATCACCCAATTGTCTGAAAAGTAAGATGATCCATGCATCGGATAAGTATGTAAAAGTCGGTCCACCCACAAACCCGCATTGGACCAGCGTGGTGGGATACGGTCCAAACCCCCAATGGAAAGGGGTGTATTAGGAGAGGCCTATGTCCAGCAGTGGACTATCAAAGGCTGGTGATGATGATGCAAATACTCCTATTTATACTTTAAAAGATATTATTTCGTCAGGAACAATACACCATTGACATCATAATTAAATTACGAATTAATAATATAAATAATTAATAATCTGTACCGAACCAAGAACACATAAAATTGTAATTACATTACATAACAAGTTAACATACATAATAAATATATAATTATTGCTATTTACTTTTACAATCATTTATTTTAATCCCAACATTAATTTATTCAGTTTTTGTCTCTTTCTTTGCTTCGTTCCGTTTGTCTGATGTTTGTCTGAACGCGCAAACGATTTTCCTCACGATCACGTATAAAATGTATAAAACGGCGAAAAGTACAAGTAACTGGTCCAACATCCAAAGCTCGTACCATTTATTCATTCTTGACTTCGAACGCAAATGATGTGCGCCTAAAACACAAAAAAATATCCTAAATGATGTACCGACTCACTTTATTTCAAACCCAGTCAAAGTCCCGTCTCATTCGGACCAGCCATTCCAGAGATTAGTCAGAACAAACAGACAGACAGACATACAAAAATATGTATCGGTTATATACTACAAACTGCGTGCGTAGCCTAATGGTATGGGCGTGTACTTTGGAAACCGGAGATCGTAAGTTCGAATCCTGCGGGGACTAAACAATTTATCATTGTTGTTTCCTAGTTGGTTAGGGCAATTTGGGCCGATTACATAATTATCTGAAAATTACGATGATCCATGCGTCGAATGTAAAAAGCCGGTCCACCCACCAACCCACATTGGACCATCGTGGTGGGATACGGTCCAAAATCCCCTAATGGATAGGGGTGTATTAGGGGAGGCTTATGTCCAGCATATGTATTAGCATATGTATTAGTGGACTATCACAGGCTGATCATCGGATGTGTTAGTGATATATCACAATGTAATAATTTTAAAACGGTTATTTTGTTGTTACACACAGACACTGTAATTTAATTTATTTGTATAGATAAACTAAGCAAGTAAAAAAATCATATGAATAAAAGAAGACATTATTGGTTGATCGCAGCCAATCGTTATTCACGCGCGACATTCCGCCAATCAGAACGTCTTATGCCTTGGCGCCATTTTGTTTCTACGGAATAAATTGCACAGATTCTATAACTCATTCGGTTTTAAATTTTACTATTTCCCGTACCTTTACTTTCAATGGCCAATTGCAGGACCGACACCCACCCCATCACGCATTCATCGCCGACAATTGGGTGATCGGCCCTTTGCCCTAACCAACTGAAACAACAAAAATTTGTTGAATCAACCAGGATTCAGACCCATCCGGTTTCGGCCCTTCCCCCGGGGCGGTATTTTGTCAAATTAAATTCAAATATCTTTATTCAATATAGGGGCGACTACACTCACTTGTTGGTCAAAATCTTAACTGGTTCCGGAAAAGGCCCTCTGACCTACCAAGAAGAACGGCAGAAGAAACTCAAGGACTTTTGTTTTGTCATCTTTACATATAGTTGGAACAAAAACAAACAAACAAAAGCATAATTTATATTATTGAAAAAACCTGGGCAGGCATTCCTTGCAGATTTACCTTTAAAACTATTTGTAATACTTGAACACAAACTTCGATAACTTTTAAATTATATGGATAAATGACGTTTCTGAGATTTTTTGAAAAGAATACCAATGTTTCCTAAAAGATTAAATATTCTTTGCAGTCTAGTTGCTGAAAAAATTAATCTATGCTTGTTCCTAGTATTAATGTCATGTCATTACAATGCCTTTAAAAATCATTTTGTTTTCTGCACATACATTAAATTTTCAAAATGTATTGAGAACTAACGGTCCATATTTTAATTTGAGTAAACAACTCTCCGAGTGATTCTTTAGGGCCAAGGTAGACTGCAAGAATAGCTCTTTTTGAAGGACGAAGATGTACTAATATCGTCGTTTCCCCACTAGTAGAATGCCATTGACATTATACTGTGAAGTACTATAATATACCAAGCGGTTGTCTTCACGTCAGTTATTGTCTAATTCTCTTTACAGCATATGCCGCGAGGCAAGTTTTCTTCGCAGTCCATTTATATGAGGGTCCCTGCAGCTTAGCGTCTATTATTGTGTGAGAAACGACAGTTTGATCAACAAGATCTAGCGCTTTCCCATCCAAAGACACATGAAAAGTTACCGCATTTTACAATACGGGTCTAAATTTAATACATTTTAGTCTATTTGTTGTTGCGTGCGTGCGATTTGTTCTGTTGTTCAGTTATAATTGTCGACACTGAACCAATAGCGCTACTTTGGAGGAATATTATTTACATAGTCATTAATCAATGTATTGCGTCCGAGTTTAAATATCAAAGAGGTATCGTCCGGAAATAATACTATCTCATCGTTATTGTTAACTATATGTGGTAGATCATTTACATAAACAAGGAAAAGAAAAGGTCCAGAATAGATCCTTGTGGGACACCCATACTTCAGGCCCCAGGATCTCTTACCATTCACGTCAACCTTCCGAGTTCGATGGCTCAGGTACAGAAATCAGAAGATCGAGTGCGAGTATTTTTTCTACAATATATTAAAGTTAGCAGTCATTAAAGCTTTACTGGACCTAGGTATCTTTATTACAATAGCTTGTCTGGAAAAGTAGCACTGATGTGTCAATATCTGACTCAAATCAGTCGATGCAAACACTACTGTATTCCGTTGAAGGGCACCGTAACCATCGTAATTACTGTATAATATACATGTAGAACCGCATCGAAATCCGTTGTGTAGTTTGAAAGATTCAAACATGCATAGCGACGCATGCTCGAATCTTGCCCCTATGGTAGGAAAGCGACTTTGTTTTATACTATGTAGTGATTACTGATGTTTCGGACTCTTTCAATCTTCTATAATCACGGGCAGTATGTCTGGCATATCGTCGTTGTCAAACAAAACCGTATATGTGTCATTTTGAGTTTCCGACCATATCGAATAGTCCATTGTCTTATTCATCATATGAAGGAACATCTATTACCATGACACAAGTGATTGTCGAACTACGACCTTCTTAAAAAGATATACTATGTGCAGCAAGCTAGAACTTTGTCGAATAAACCCTGTTATGTGCCATATTGCCACATTTGACCACGAGCAATGACAGAACCTTGTGTGCTGGTACTTCTTATTACTTACTTTATCACACTCTCTTATCATAGCTTATTTATACAAAATTCAATTACAACAAAGCATTGATGTGCTAGCTCTTTTTTTTCAACTCTTCGGTTACGATATACTAGTAATATGAACGGGAAGCGAGTAAACAGTTGTTGTTGTATATTTCCTTTAACCTTTCAATAATATTCTTCCTTCGTAGTTTAAGGATATCCCAACGCAGTCAGTTGAGTCAAAAGTGTGTTCTTTTGTGCGGTTTGCAATGAAAAGATGCAAGAGTTCTCGCTTTAGTTCTAAAAAAGAAAAGGTTTTAGAAAGGTTCTTAGAAAAGTTATTTTTACCATAAAATGAAAAATAACTATATAAATAATCAATTGATACAAACATAGGTCTCGTAAATTACGATGAAGTCAGTCGACGTTGAAAACACCGCCCGGAACATCAAGAAATTTGTCACCAAAGAAAATTATTCTTAACCTGCTTTTACAACAACCAAAGGTAGATGTTTATCATTCCCATTCCCGTATATAAAAGGTCCCAATACCTTTTATAATCACAACCAGGAAAAAGTACACCTAAGCGCCCTGATTATTAGGGGAACCATGCATGGCTTTAAGAAAAAAATAGAAAACTTAGCGCTATATACCAAAAGAATCGATCTATAAAAATTGCTGTAATCATCATCATCACCATCATCAGCCTTTAATAGTCCGCTGCTGGACAAAGGCCTCCCTCATCATCATCATCATCAGCCTTTGTTAGTCCACTGCTGGACATAGGCCTCCCCTAATACACCCTATCCATTAGGGGTTTTTGACCGTATCCCACCACGCTGGTTGGTGGGTGGACCTGCCTACATGCCCATCCAACGCATGGATCATCTTACTTATAAGACAATTGGGTGATCGCCCAAATTGCCCTAACCAACTAGGAAACAACAATGAAAATTTGTTGAGTCCCGCAGGATTCGAACCCGACCTCCGGTTTCTAAAGCAAACGCCTATACCATTAGGCTACGGCTGTAATCATACTGCAATTAAACAAAATCTAAACATAGCTTTGTATAGAAATGATAATTGTATGAAAATAATTTTTATGGGATTATCGGGTCAGTTAAAATTTATGTTATTGACAGTTTTCACCATTTTCAGCAAAGTGACCTTTAGTGAAGAATATTGCAGATTAATAAGACAGTCTATGTTGTAATAAATGCAATATAATTCGTAAATTATTATAATTCAATTATGTGCAGTATTTGAGTAAATAAAATAAACATAACATAGAATTAAATATTTTTTAACCCTTTAATTAGTCTTTGCTCAAACTAAAAATTATACAATAATGTTTTACTTAAAAAGTTGTGAATAGATTTAGATGTGGAAAAGGAATAAAGCGACGGTTACTAATAATTAAAATCCGACCGAAACTGGTTTCTGGCTGAAACCGAAACCGAAACCGAAAGTTCAGCCATGAGTTCAGTTTCGGCTGAAACCGAAACCGAAACCGAAACTCACGTGGTCGAGTACCAAAGTTCTTAAAATACTGAAATTTTATGCTTTTTAGCCCTTTTTCTACATAAACTAAGACATGAAAGGAGACACTGTGTAATTAGTGTCTGGTATTGATTTATTTAAGTTGCTTTTCTTTTTATATAATAAAATATTAAAAAATATTTTATATAATATTCTCATAGCGAAATAAAAATCAGTTATCAATAAACAAATTTCTAATTGTTACTGTTGCTTTAAAAACTTGCTATTGGTGTTTTGAGATCTTACTAATTAATACTCTGGTTTGTATTTGTAGTTTCAAGGAGGGATCAAAAGTACTGGGAATGAGATAGAATATAATGAGTATTAATAACTTAATTATTGATTTTTCAAAATATTCCTTACGCACTAACTCTAAGCGTTTTTCCAAGGCTTCAATCTTTAAAAAAAATTGTCATAGTCCTGCAAAAGAACTTAACAGCCTCCTTTACTTATCTTCGCATATGTTTCCTCTTAAATAATGTGGAAATTTGGTGACAAGATAAAAAAAAACTGCTATGCGCAGATCTGGTGAATAGGGGCTTCTCAACCAATTGGAATGGCGGCCAACGTTTCTACCAACTCAACTTCGGGTGCAATATCAAGTCGAAACAGCACACCTCTACGACGATTCCTCTTTTTATCATTCATGGCATTCGCAAACTAGGGAATTAAATGTAGTTCCCGGCTCTAGGTAATAAATAATAATATCACTTCTGAGTCCCAACATATTGAGGCCATAACCTTGCCAGTCGATGCCACGGCATGAAAGTTCTTCGGGGTTAGCGCGGATGGTGGTTGTCATTCGAACATTTCAGTTTTGTTTCCAGATCCAAAAGGATAACCCATCATCATGTTTCATCGACTGTTACAAAACGAGGCAACAAAGTTTTCCGAATCTTCTTATAACTTGCCTAACAATATTTTCAGAAATGTCAAGTTGATATTTTTTTGATTCTCGGCATCTTGCGGAGACTTATACAAAAGTTGTGTCAATGTGATTGAATACCTCCATATGAAAGTCAAAGTCAAATATTTTTATTCAATTTAGAAGCATTACACTTTCTTATTTATTGTCAAATAAACTTTCACCGGTTTGGATATGTAAGCCTCTGATCTAAGAAGAACCGGCGTAAGAAACTCCGAGGATTTTTTTTTTTTCGATTAATTTTACAATTTTTTTACATATTATAAGAGTTTGGAATAGCCTGGAGCGAACGGTTCATTACCAGGGCGTGTTATCTATCAAGTCATTACAGCAATAATATCCTTTAACACATATCCTTTAACATATATTCATTTCAATTATTTTAAAATACACGATAGCATTTCGTGTCATAAATAAAACGTTAAAAATTAAGAATAAAACGTACCTTTCGCGATATTCAATCCCCATTCGATGTTTAACCAATAGAAGCGCCCGACATTTTAGCGTCATTAGTTTGATTATGTTGGTTATTAATGAATTTATTTAGTATTGACACGATTTGATTGAATTTAATTATATTTTTAATTCAATTAATTCAATTATAGATATTTGACTCGTATTTCATATAAATATTTTACCAAATTAACGTAAATTTAATTTCTTTTTTAAAATCGATATAGTGTTTTAATTATACCATTCAAATGTAAGAATTATTCTTTACCAGTTTTAGTCACCGAGAGTACTCAAAGGGCCGTTTGTTATGAACGCGTTGTTAAATGAAGATAGGTTTCAAAGTGATACCGTAGTCTTTATAGCCATTTCCTAAATTATAATCAATCCAATATTTGCAGAATAATGTTATTACGCAGAGAGAAGCATTTAGCCTTCACAACCTAAAAGGTACTTGACAGATGAGCGAGGTATCTAGTAGTAACATCGCAGTATCGATTAATATCCGGGCCCGACTTTTACATACCCATCGGGTGATCTTTCCATATTGCATCTAACAAACCAAAGCAATATCTACTGATGGTAGGTCCCTTTTCTACAGAGGACCGTCTGGGTACGTACCACCCCGGTGCCTATTTCTGCCGAAAAGCAGTAGTGTGAAAAGTCACACCGCAGCCAGCGTATTTACTGGGTAAACGAGACTTAACACCTTATGTCTCACGTCAGGAAGCGCGTTGGTGATACCACTAGTATTGCCAATGTCTATGGGCGTCGGTGACCACTTCCCATCAGGTGGCCCGACTGCTTGTCTGCCAGCGTCGGCTATGAAAAAAAATGCAAGCTTCCGTTTTCCCGTCGAGGTTTGAGGCGGGCGATGCGCGGACCGCTATGTCCAAGTGAAGAGATATAATAAAAATCGACTTAAACATGAATGTTTATTCATGTTTTCTGCCCTAGGAACCACAGATGTAGTCTTAAGAATTAATGTTTTCGATTAAAAAGTTAACAAATGACAACCAATTGCATAAGCACTGGTAGACTACCACAGTTAATGAAATTTAATAGTACCAGTCTTGAAATTGGATGGAACAATGTTGAAAATTGTAGAATAAATTTTTATACTATCAGTATTGAGTAAATTTTTAAATAAAGTTATGTTAGAGCAACTAGTACACTTTTCATACATAAGTGATATCTAAATTTTTGAAGCTAACACTCTTAACACTTATTTAAAACAATAATAATAATAAAATACAAATTGAAATTTTTGCTACCCTAGCGACATTTTGGAAAGATTGACAATAGATTAATTAATTACTCCTAATTATACTTTAAAAATATAGTATTATTTTATCAGGAACAATACACCATTGACATCATAATTAAATTACGAATTAATAATATAAATAATTAATAATCTGTACCCGAACCAAGAACACATAAAATAGTACTTACATTACATAACAAGTTTTACAATCATTTATTTTAATCCCAACATTAATTTATTCAGTTTTTGTCTCTTTCTTTGCTTCGTTCCGTTTGTCTGATGTTTGTCTGAACTCGCAAACAATTTTCCTCACGATCGCGTATAAAATGTATAAAACGGCGAAAAGTACAAGTAACTGGTCCAACATCCAAAGCTCGTACCATTTGTACATTCTTGACTTCGAACGCAAATGATGTGCGCCTGAAACACAAAAAAATATCCTAAATGATATACCCACTCACTTTATTTCAAACCCAGTCAAAGTCCCGTCACATTCGGACCAGCCATTCCAGAGATAAGTCAGAGCAAACAGACAGACAGACATACAAAGATATGTATCGGTTATATACTACAAACTGCGTGCGCGTGTACTTTAGAAACCGGAGGTCGTAAGTTCGAATCCTGCGGGGACTAAACAATTTATCATTGTTGTTTCCTAGTTGGTTAGGGCAATTTGGGCCGATTCACAATTATCTGAAAAGTACGATGATACATGCGTCGAATGTAAAAAGCCGGTCCACCTACCAACCCACATTGGATCATCGTGGTGGGATACCGGTCCAAAACCCTCTAATGGATAGGGGTGTACTAGGGGAGGCTTATGTCCAGCATATGTATTAGCATATGTATTAGTGGACTATCACAGGCTGATCATCGGATGTGTTATGTGATATATCACAATGTAATAATTTTAAAACGGTTATTTTGTTGTTACACACAGACACTGTAATTTAATTTATTTGTATAGATAAACTAAGCAAGTAAAAAAATCATATGAATAAAAGAAGACATTATTGGTTGATCGCAGCCAATCGTTATTCACGCGCGACATTCCGCCAATCAGAACGTCTTATGCCTTGGCGCCATTTTGTTTCTACGGAATAAATTGCACAGATTCTATAACTCATTCGGTTTTAAATTTTATTATTTCACTAACCTTTACTTTCAATGGCCAATTCGATATAATAAGAGATGAGCTTGCTCTGCTTCACCGGTCGGTTGTTGAACAACTTCGATATTTCCTTTGCTTTGTTGTAATATCTGCAATAACAATGATGAATTAAAGAAAACAAGTATACATATATATGTATTATCCGTACAAAAGATTATGCTTTTACGGATCCAGTTTGTAGCATATATATTTTCAGATATTTAAAAATTAAGGAATATAGCTCTACTTCATTCTCAAACTTCAAAAAATATTATATTGAATTTCAGGCATTCTATTTCTAAATAAAAAACGAAACTACTATTATTCGTTTTCTATTCAGAGTTATAGTAGATAAAGTATGATAACATTTGCAAATGAACGCTTGCTATAAAAAACATACATCATCCTTGAGCAGTCCATGCTGGACATAGGCCTCCCCTAATACACCTATCCATTAATCCATTAGGGGTTTTGGACCGTATCCACCACGCTGGTCCAATGCGGGTTGGTGGTACGACTTTTACATGCTATCCGACGCTCTGGATATCTTACTTTTCAGGCAATTGGGTGATCGCCCAAGTTGCCCTACAACTAGGAAACAAATGAAAATTTGTTGAGTCCCGCAGATTCGAACCACACCTCCGGTTTCTAAAGCACAGCCTACCACTAGGCTACGAGCAGTCGAATAAAAAAACATACAAACACTCAATCTCACCCATTTATGAAAACAAAAAATTACGATCTTCAAAAATTTACCCTTGTACAACATGTGAACTAATAACCTTTTGACACTTACCTGAAAACTTATTGTTTTTGAGCGTGTGAAAAGTTACTAAAACAAACCTTTAAGCTACCAAAAGAGATATTAATAAAAATATATTTACACAGCCACCACCTACCTATCATCAGACATCATCTGCTCCAAAGCCACCTTCAGCTCTCCAGTCATATCTGGAGAGAACTGGACCTTCAGTGCATGACCAGCTCGCACCGATCTATGCGCGTTGCCAGGCTGGTCTCCGAAGACGGGAATGGCGATTATGGGAATCCCATAACGAACGGACTCCAAAGTGCTCAATAGACCACCATGGGTTATAAAGGCTTTGACATTTGGATGGGCTAAACATGCAGAGGTCAAGTGTTAATATTATATAACTTTATCAGCACACAAGTGATACTAGGGATGTCGGAAAATAATCGATAATCTGAAAGTTATTTTCGTTTTTTATATTAAGTTATTCTTGACTGAAAATATTCCCTTTGATTTTTCGTCTAGTACTTCGTTATTATAAACATAATAACTTTTCATCAAATAGAAATTCATAATATGTTATATTTATACATTTTTACTATTATACTAGCTGTTGCCTACGACTTCGTTCGCGTGGTACAATGTAAAACTACTTTTTCCAAAAACAGAATAGCCTATTTTACTCCCTATTACAGTAGCTACCTTTAGAGATCATCATCATCATCATCATCGGCCTTTGATAGTCACTGCTGGACATAGGCCTCCCTAATACACCCCTTTCCATTGGGGTTTGGACCGTATCCCACCACGCTGGTCCAATGCGGGTTGGTGGGTGAACGGACTTTACATGCCCATCCGACGCATGGATCATCTTACTTTTCAGGCAACTGGGTGATCGCCCATTGTCTAACCAATCAGGAAACAACAATGAAAATTTATTTGTGTCCCGCAGGATTCGAACCCACGACCTCCGGTTTCAAAGCATACACCCATACCACTAGGCTACGGAGGCAGTTAGGCTACCGGAGGCAGTAAGGCTGCGGAGGCAGTTATAGAGATAGTTTCATCAAAATCGGACCAGCTATTGCATATGCTCCCGCAGCCTTTTCCGCCAGACATTGTTTTGATACATCACATAGGGCTTAGTTCAGCATTTTCAGACGGCTTAATTTATATCTGACATCTCTGACAAATGTTAATATATTTTACTTAAATTGCACAGAAACAGAAACTGCTCCGTAGCGAAACCGGAGGTCGTGGGTTCGAATCCTGCGGGACTCAACTTTTCGTTGTTGTGTCCTAGTTGATTGGACAGTTTGGGCCGATCACCCAATTGTCTAAAGTAAGATATCCAGTCGGATGGCAGTAAGGCGTCCACTCACACCCCATTGGACCAGCTGGTGGCAGGTCCAAACAATGGATGGTTAGTGTTGGGAACCTATGTCCGCAGTGGATTTCAAAACATGATGAATTATGAATGAGTGTTACAAGAACCATACAAATTACATACGTAAACCTTCCAGAAGAATCATTCTATCGATTAATGTAAACGTGACAGTCTGTGCTGTAGTATTTGTGTTTATCGCGAACAGACAGACGTACAGACGCGGCCAGGGACATTTTTTATAATATGCATAGATTGTAAAAAAAAATGTACAAAAGTAGTAAAAGATTCTTCGAGCACTTGAGAAATGATGTCCTTCTAGGTGATTCCGATTACAACGGCCGATCTATATTAGAGATCAGCTACCTGCATGGGAGATATTTTAGTGCACATGTGTACCCGCAAATACGGGTGAACTCCGTGTCCTTTATTCCCTCAAAGCCCGATGGGACGGACGACCGACACGACTGGACGGAGATCAGGACCGACTTATTACATAGCCCTACGACGCATGTATTATCTTACTTTACAGGCAATCGGGCAATCAGTCCCTGCATTGCCCTAACCAACTAGGAAACAACTTAGAAAAGTTAATGAGTCCCCGCAGGATTTAAACCCACGACTTCCGGTTTCGTTAAAGCGCAAGCCCTTACCACCTGTTTACGCAGTTAAACGAGATATAGAACACAGTAACAGTTAATTAGTTGTTTACGAATTAGTCACGAAACATTATTGGTTATGGAGTTGGTTATAAAACCGAAAATGTCATGGCGGACTTCCGCTCGAGTCAATACTTGCGCGATGGTCAATAATACCAACGTAATATTATATATAAAGCTAGCTGATCTGCTCTCTTGCTTAGTAATTCTCGGTCATGCTTTTTAGCAAAGGGCAGGACGGTAATTTTAATTTATATTTATTTCGTGTTAGTGAAATAAAATTTATTTATTTATCTTATTATTTATTTATTTAAATAATATCATATTCTGTAACTATTATGTTACGTGACAATATTACAACCTTTAAAGAGAGTGTGACAGGGAGGCGCTTGACAGGTGTCAAAAACCCAAAAAAGGTTTTCAGTTACGGGAAAACTTATGATTAGTAGACTGCGCGAAATAACTTGTTTTAAACTATAACGTTTGTACCTTTCGATATAATAAAGAACTTGTAACGTTGTAAAAATCAATCATGATCTATCACAATAGGTCTATTGGTCTGTCTAATACTTAAATATGTTACTAAAAGTGTGACCTCTTTCCCTTACTAGACATTGTAATTCACATATATAAAAGATACAACTTTTAATTGTATTCGTTCACTCAAATCTTAGGTAAACAGATAGTTTTATTGGTATATCGGTCTAGGCTTACCAAGTATACTGGTCTGTGGCATCCAGGGTCTGATGTGGACGTTCTTCGGAAGACCCTCCATCTTCTCCTCATACTTCCATAGAACGGTGTACGGGAGTTCTCCAAACATCTTAATAAGCTCCTTCTTGGTCTTATCTAGAAAGGCAGCTGATTTAAGGACTGAACCCATGCTGAAGTAAACTACACCGCTTTTCGAAGAATCCAAAATCTCTTGAAGATCCTGATATAAATGATTTGATTGTCTATTAAATTCCTGTATCTATTCCTACTATATCTTTTTAAGTGTTTCTAAACTATGACACATGTATAGATTTATTTATTATTTATATATAATAGTGCAAAAGCAAACTTTGGTTGGTACAGAGAAAATTCAGTAAGAGATTTCTATAGGTTTAAGGGTAACCCCTTTACAGTTAAAAATAAACAATAAGATGACATTATTAATACAATTGATATCAGTTTAGTGCTTTTACACCTATAGGTAATAACATCATGAATGGGTAATGATAATTGCACTAATAATAAAAACCTTACTTTTTAGGCATTTGGTAATCGGCAATAAATGTTGCAATGTTTCTTTCAACAGGATTCCCACTGGCCACGTAAATGATAGTACAAACCTTAGGTAATGCCGGGGTCTCCTCAGCGATGTGGTATCCAGCGATTTCGATAACATTCTGAGGGAAACTAAAAGCTGGCGCGAACGACGGATGAGAGTTAACGAACATCACGGAAATGTTGTGTAAGGCCTCCGAAAATTGCGGCAAAGCTACTCCCCTCTTCTCGGCCAAGGGCATGAAGTGCTTTTCGTAAGCTGCCACAGTGTCTGAACGCTCGTACCTAAAATAACATTTAAAACCTTTATCTAGGATAGTGTCCTTGTAGTCCTGTTGTTAAAGTCTTTACTGTAGATTCTCACTACGATGATCTATGCTAGAAGTAAGCTATCTGAGTAGAAAATATAATTTTAATTATGATGCTTAATAAGCCTAATCTTCCTTTAATAACGTCATTCACAAAGTTTTTAGTTTTGCGATATGACGCTTAGTAGAAACCTTTTTGTTGCAGCAAAATCGTATACTATTGCGCTATTTATTGTTTATGTACCAAATAAATATTCCTCATACTTTTCTCCATTGTTTTTAATAAATGGGATTGTTGACCGATGAGACTGAAGAGAGATCAGGCGCAATACCAACTTTATACGCACATCTGACCAATGAATCATTCTTATTATACCAATTATAAATAATAACACAAAGTTCTCTAGTTTCTGGAGGTTTCAAAAGCAGTGCTTCCAGTTTGTAAAGCGCAAGTCATCATATTTTACTGCAACTCTTGCCTTAAGTACTTAGTTAACAGCTTCTAATCAAGATGACCTATAATATAATAATTACCAACAAATCACCACACTTTATTATCACACTATAAGAAATCAAATGATTGTACCACAGTACTCACCAGGTTCCGAACATCGTCATCCCAAAACCGAAGGTGTTCAAGAGACGCTGCCACAAGTTCATAGGAACCGGGAACTCGTTCATCATGAAGGGTATGACTGGAAGGGATCTCACGCTATCGACAAGATACTCCATGTAAGGATGCATTACCATACCGTTTAGTAATATCCACGGTACTTGCTGGACGGCTGCATACCTAAAGGGATATAAGCTTACTTTAGTTTAGTTAAATTAGACTTGGAATAATATTTAACATTCTAACCCATGGCAACGAAGCGTGTCGTGTAGCAACAATTACTGTTGATGAATTTTTACCAAGATGTCAAATACTGAGTGATAATTGAGTAATAACCACATCAAACCTGCGCCACATCTTTGGTATAGGTTCATTCCCAATTATATGTACATAAAAAGGTGTCACAGATGACATTTTTATGAAATGAATACCTTAAAGTTATCACAGATTTAAAATGCAGGGGCAGAATGACGATTTCGTACGCGAGCCGTTGTTACCTAATATCGCGAAAATAGTTATAGTTGTTCGAAATATAATTATATTAATTTATAGCAGCAAGCTTGACGAAATAATAAAAACGATTGTTGCTGATGCCGTATCAAAAAACAATATGGCTGTAAAGCAATAATCCATTTTGAAAATTTATAAGATTACTATTTAATCCATCCCTAGAAAAAGTTTGCCAGCGTCCAAGTCGGAGAAGAAACCTCCGGTGACCACGGGTCAAACTGGGTTAGAACTTCTTGACCGTTGGGAATTGACCGCAGCCAACGGATGTTCATCCAAATCGTACCATTGCCATGGTCATTTGGGAATGTTGGTAACGTCCAAAGCTAAAAGGATACAAGGCCAGATATTAATTTGTACTTTCAAAAAGAAGGTAAAAACCTATTGTAACCCTAACTTATTGTGTTTGTGTATTAGATTTATATGTTCCGGCTATATTTTACTAACATTGTACTATTTTTTTGAATCTAATTTTATTATTTTTCAATTCAAATTGGGGACATTTCTAATAGTTTATATTTATTTAACTTTATTAACTAACAATCTTGACGTATACTCTTTAGACTTGGTTGATTGCCCAAATTTCATTAGATTTTTTAACATAGCCCAATTAAATAAGCATAAAGTGGACATCATGTGGATACATAAAACATAGGTCACCATACATTTCATTGTTCACAAGTACAGTATTAAATCTCATCAGTATTAAGTTCTACAATTACACACAATACTAAGTCATCACGGTTGACTAGTAAGTAATTGTAGACGTGTGTTTAGGAAAAATAAACATAGATACATTTGACCTACAGACGCATTTAGTAACATTATTCACTCTAGTCAGTCTTTATTAAGATAATTTAACAAAAACAAAATTACTTTTCATTACTTATATTTCTTTATGTTTAGAAAAAACAAATGTAGTGAATTTTGAGACTTATATTTAGAATGGTTGAATATTTTTAAACTGGAGTTACAAAGGGTCTTGGTTAGCTAATTTACCTACGATTGCTCCGTTTCACGTTTCGATCTGTTTCAAATTCTTGTTCGTTGTCTTCACTGGAAACGGTGTTACCCAAGTGACCTTTAGAAGTATGTGTTAAAGTCAATACTACACATACTAACTTTATGTCATTAATAATTTAAAGGACACGACAGTAACTGTAAATAAACAAACTAAGTCACTAGTTTTATTGTATTTCATAACCGTAGACATGGTTAAATAAAAATGACTTCCTAAAGCGCGATGAACCTTATATATTTTCTATAATATATAAATATTTTTAATTGCGTTAAGCGGTACGACGAGCTGTTCACAAGATGGTATGCGATACGCCCTTCCGATTACAAAAGCACCGTAGGACACCACAAATTCTCTTACCGCCCCAAGATAAAGGATATTACGTCTCGTTCACCTCTAATATCTAGCTACATTGGCCTTTATTCGTAACATACTAGAGTTAGCACACTGAATTGTAGCAGGTATAAAACCGTATTTTCTAGACGATCCTTGTTTGTTTGGGGACCACCTTTTCAAAAATGTGCGTTTTAGGGATTTTCACAACGTAAAACTTTTCTATCGGATAAGATTGCCAAGACTTTGTCCGAGCCCAAAAACTTAATCGAATGAAACATTTGCCAAAGTATTAATGAGTTGTCTCTAGGATGCAAACACTGGCGACGTCAACTTTAATCCCACGTAAACGAGTCCATTTGTTGTTTCAAAAGTCAAAATTATTTATTCATTTTTAAACTCTAGTGAGATAAAAGTCGGCTAGATGGAATAGAAGATTGGAAGAAGAAGGAGGCCTATGTCCAGCAGTGGACTGACACAGGTGATGATGATGATGACACTAATGAACTCAACCATTTACACCGTTCACAAACTTGGGCTTATATTTCTTTAAAGGTACGTAAAACACTTTAGAATCCAGAAATAAGTAATCAAACCATATCAGTGTGATGGTTGTCATCAAATTATCTTTTCTAAAAGAACTATAGCTAATAACCTTTATACAATTGAAATTAGTGATTCAGTAGCTTAAAATATCTGCCTAACTAATTAACAACTTCTCCTAGAAGCGTAAGGCGTGTGCTTGACCGGGTCCCAATCCTGGGGGACTCACAAATTTTCATTGTTTGTTTCCCTTTAGTTGGTTAGGGCAATTTGGGGCGATCGCTTTTCTAAAAGAACGTCCTGCGCAAGATGGGCTGTAAAAGTCGGCTACCCACCAACCCGCATTGGACCTGTGGGTGGGATACGGTCCAACCCTAACGCGAGGGGCGTGCGTAGAAGGCCTATATTCAGCGGGTGACTCGGGGCTGATGCTAAACAAATATCACTGGCTATTAAACACCTGATGGCCTGCAGCCAATAGGGCATCAACTATACCCTACTAGATGCGAGTGACTGCGGAGGATCGGAAACATGCAAAGTACGTGGTAACCAGACCGCTTGACACCACCATCGCAAATAACACAATAACTCGTCCCATTTTGAAACTGAAAAATAATTTAATATACCATTGTTTTGTTTATTAAGGTTGATTCTTTATTAATTAGTGTCCTGGATTGATCGAATTAGTTACTATTACTATTAAACCCTTAAAAGTTAAGGTTAGAATTTATAAGGATTAGCGTACAAAATATAAGAAATGCTCCATGTAATCAGAAACTTCATAGATCAGAGGTACGTGCATCGAATACCTATGGGTGTATCTACATTATGTACTCACCACCTGCCTCTGAGCCTAGTGGTAGAAATGCGCTTTAGAGGAGTAGGTCGTATGGATCTAATCCTGTTGGGAACAATATGGCTGTTGAATTATATATATATGGCCACGTAAAAGTCAGTCCTGCGTCCGATCTTTCTGCGGTCGTGTCGTTTATCCGTACCTAGGGCTTTGAGAGTATAAAGAAATAGGGGTGCACCAACATTAAAATAATAAAATAAGACATTGCATGTATAGTGTAGTATTAGCGCGTGTTTGTAATATCAAAATAACTTATTTGCAACTTGGAAAGGCTGGTCTGATTTTGATGGAAATTTCACTGCACGATGGAGCTGGGATAACTCAGGCTACTTTTCAAAAGAAGAAAGACACCCTTGCGGGCAACAGCTACTTGTATCTAGCACGTACATATAACAAAACGATACTTTTTAATTCTTGTCTGTCTGTTTTCGTAGGCAAATCTTTAGAATGGCTCGATGGTCTGATTTTGACTAGACTCTATCGTGGCATAAAGTAGATGTAGTATCTGGGAGAAAATTGGGCAACATTATTGATGAAAAATAAATATTGTCATTACCATACGGTCGAAATCACGATCTATGGTTAGTTTATTGATAACAATGCTAGTCTATTTTGTCACTGAGTGACATTCTACTAATGACAACACCATCGTTGCTATGGGTTACAGTGTTTACGTGACCCTAAAATACTATTGACCAGAATTATTTTCAAGTTACAATTTTTAAACAATTTTAGACTTTGATATCTTAATATATAAACATGTTTCCATTATTAAAATTATAATACTTTGGCGCGTTAGGAAAATAGACGAGAAACATCGTTTAGATTAAGCGATACTCTGATATTAGCTGTAGTCAACATTTTAGTTACTTTTTTGAATACAAAACTAAACCCATTTAGCTAAATAATTAGTTATATAAAACTTTTAATGTATTAATTACTCTTTTCTATTGTACGTATCAATTTCTCTAATGAGGCGAAAGATACATTTTTGGAAAGGCTTTTATCTTCTAAAAGAAAGAAGTATAATTTGTAACGTAAAGATTTGCACTAAACACTTTCTGTTTGCGCTTAACACATAATTATATTTTTACTTTATCCTTTTTTCCTATAAATATGCAAAATATTCAGGAAGAGAGAAACTTACAAATGTTTTAATTCAAATGATTCACCTGAAATGTCACATAGTACATCATCGGTGAAGGACGTGAATGACGATTAGTCATCAGCTCATATTGTCCTAACCAACCAGAAAACAACGAAATCACAAGTTATTTCCCAGGATTCAAAACCAGGTTTATTAACCAAGTGTCAATACCTCTAGGTAACATCTAAATAGACAAAATAGTAAGATTAAAACTATGCCCTAATTACTGTCATATTAAGTTTAATAATGGTGCACAGATAAGAGAGAATATAGTATTTGAGTTTATATTATAATACGTTTAGTTGTTAATTCACGTTTCTGAACGACGATTCACGAATGCAAACAGTAGAGTTATCTTCGTCTTTGTAAGTGGTACTACATTGAAGGTTAAAAGTATTAACATTCTGGTCATATGTGTTTGTATGCTACAGACATATAGATTAACTATATTTCTACTATAATAATTTATACATATAGTTTGAGCATCTGTTTGTAAGATGAAAATTACCGTTTTCCAAATGATTATGGTTTTCCATTCTGATATATGACCGAAAACTTTTTTATTAATTACTACTTGGATGGTATATAGCTAAAATAATGTTGATTCATATTATAAACCCTAAAGTAACTCTGTCCGTCAGTTTGACTTCACTATATACATATAATAGATTCCAAGAAAAGGCATGCACTACTTATTATTGTAAAACAAGCTGTTGAAAGAGTTGTTGTTAAAAAGGGATGAAAGCCTATATGGAAGTTCACATTATTCAAGATAAAACTTTCAAACTCTGTTTCTAATTATACACATAAACAATTAATTTACTTTTTTATATATGTGCATCATTTTTTAATTCATCTCGCTATTCCACGTAGACAAAGTTCCTACTTCCTACCACCACCACCTAAGTTATATTAAGCGGAGAACATAAATAGATAGTACTAAGCGTGGGTGTGAGTACGCCAATTTATGTTCTCCTGGTACATTCATAATCGATCTACAAATTCGGAGCCGTTTTTAATGTACGTGTGAGTATTATTCATGTACTCTAGTACAATCATAGTGAATGTTCAAAATCGGAGAAGTTTATTTAATTGTGTTTGATGAAATCATCTAGTTGTACAAATACATCGAGAAAAGATTTTCCTTCGTAATTTTTCAGAATGTTTCGTATTTATCGTGCTCTCTTAAATAGTTACTGCGCTTATACATCTCTATATTACACAAGGACATTGTTCATTTTGACATTTGACACAAAACAACAAAGTTTCATATTAATGGATATGAAAATGTCACTCGTTTAACACGTTAAATATTTACACTTCATGTTAAATAGTACAATGGCGGACTTAATGCCAATAGCATTCTCTGCCAGTCAACCATTGAGTGGTTCAGAGAAAGTTGAGTAAAATTATAATGTTCAAACTCCAGTCGATTTTGACTACGCAGGAGATATTGTAGTGCACAAGTGTACGCGCAATAACACTCTCTGTTCTTTCATACTCTCAAAGCCCGATGGGACGGACCGAAGAGTGGATTAAATTTAATTAATAAAATAAAATAAAATTAATTAAATTAATATACAACATGTACTATATAACTGCCTCCGTAGCCGTAGTGGTAAGGGTGTGTGCTTTAGAAACCGAAGGTCGTGAGCTCGAATCCTGCGGGGACTCAACAAATTTTCATTATTGGCAAATAGGGCTGATCACCCAATTGTCTAAAGTGTAAGACAATCCTGCGCTTTACTCTCTCCGGTCGTGTCGGTTATCCGTCCCATCGGGCTTTGAGAGTATAAAGGAACAGGGAGTGCGTCTGTGCTTGCGCTTACACTTGTGCACAATGATATCTGCTGCGTAGTTGGCTAGCTATTTACTGACGATATTTAATCATCCTGATTTCCAGAGGTAACTCATTCCACATGCGTACCGATTGAATGAAAAATTGCGAGTGAATAAAGTCAGAACGGTGCATAGGACATTGAAGCATGTGGGTCGAGCGAAGGTTTTCATAACTGACTTCACATAGATATTGAAATTACGAGGATATCGAGGTTGGTGTAATAGGTGAATATAGTTAAAGTTAGTCGTTAACTTTAACTTAGTCACCTGTAGTTATAAATGCGAAAGAAACTTTGTCTGTCTGTCCGTTTTTCCCGTCTTAACCATAAAGCCTATTTGATAAAATTTGGTACGTACTTTGAATACATTCCGAGAAAGGATTTTGGGTATAAATTGTTGCGTTAAAAGTGGCACAATAGATTGAAATTGGAGATGAAAGTTTATGTGCAAATTTGTCATTGTTGAACTTTTGTCTTTAGATACTTGAAACGAGCTATACGTGGTTTGTTTTATAGCAATTTTGTTGTTTCAAAATGTACGGTCAATGTACAGTCGGGACTTAACTAGGGGTAGATAATTAAATACGTCATACCTAAAGCCATGAAACTTTGCGTCCAATGATAGACACATAAATGAAAACACCTCATTTTTAATACAACTTTATTTAAATTACGGGGGTCGTGGGTTCGAATCCCGCGGAAAAACAACTTCGTGTTATAGTTGTTTTCAAAAAATGTTGTATCCAAAACCCCCCTAATGGAGCAGGCATGGAGTGGGGGAGGCCTATGTCCAGCAGTGGTCTAAGACAGGCTGATGATGAATGATATCTGACAGATGTCTGCTTTTAAAACCGATTAAAAGATAATTAAATATTTACGCTCAGCCAGTGCTATCAGTTATTTATTCACTTATTTGTAAATGGCCTACCAACTAAAACAGATAGGACATGACATATGACACGACATATGACATCGTATGTCTCACGGTAGGCATCTACAGTATAAACTTAAGATGAACTAAGCCCTATACATATGTATACAACTGAGAGAACTAAGAGAACACGGATCCAGACACGTAGGGGCATCCAACCTTAACCTAATACAGCTTACAAAATATGTATTGAAAAAATAGGATTATAAAAGAAAGTTTAACATTGTTAAATTGTGCCTAAATATTTACCTTTGATAGTATGCGGCTTATCAGAAAATATATCTATATCACATTTTTGACAAAAGGTGGTTGGTGGTAGGTCCCCCGATTATTGGAGACCGTCTGGATGGGTACCACCGCGGTGCCTATTTCTACCGCAAAGCAGTAGTGTGAAAACACTACTGTGTTCCGGTTTGAAGGGCAGCGTAGCCAGCGTAATTAATGGGTAAACGAGACTTAACATCGTATGTCTCACGGTAGGCAGCGCGTTGGTGATACCAGTATTGCCAATGTTTATGGGCGTCGGTGACCACTTCCCATCAGGTGGCCCCGATTGCTCGTCTTTGTTTTTTATTTTTATAGCATACGTGGCTACGTATGCTATAAAAAAAATAAAAGGAGGTATTATATGTATTTATTAAATTTGAGAGAGGTGTTTTCTTAGCATTTATGTATGTTTCGAGAAATTTTAATGTGAAAAGGTTTATAATTATTTACCCGGCTATTAACACTAGTAACATTTACTTTAACGTCATTTAAAAGAGACCGACAATGAAGTTCATAAGTGAGGAGCTGTTGTAGAAAGATTATACTCATAAACTCCTTACGTTTTTCTAAGGACATAAGGCTGCAATGCTCAAATCTTTTATTTACTGAAAATGTTCTTTCAGAAATTAGCAATGGCCATGGAGTTTGATACGATCTTCACGGATTTTAGTAAGGCTTTTGATAAAGTAGATCACAATAGGCTCTTTCCCAAACTCAAACACTTCTTTTGTATTGATGGGTACATTTTGAGGTGGTTGGCCTCCTAGTAAGAAAATCGAATCGCAAGAATGGATCTTCTCTTACATCTTTAATAGCGTGGAGGCCTATTTACAGCAGTGGACTGACACAGGCTCATGATGACGATGATAAAATAAAATTGCAAGAAGGTTTAATTTTCCATCAAAGGAGAATTTTACCGTCGCACGACGAATTACTTCTGGTTGGAGTATCTAATATATTGCTCTATGCCCATTTCTAAATTGGCAAGCAATGCTTATCTAGACATATCCCTATACAAAGATAGCCTTAAATCATCATGAAACAACAATGAGAATTGGTTGAGTTCCCGCTGGATTCGGACCCACGACCTCCGGTTTCTAAAGCACACTACCCTACCGCTACGCTACGGAGGCAGTCAACTTTCATTTTCTGTTTTCAATTTCATTTTCTCTTTTCAGCTACTTTCATTTTAAAAATAAACCAAATTCAACTTAAAAATATATTAATTAAGAGGCTAAATAATAAAAACGCTAACATTCATACACATTCAGTGAAAAATTTGGAAAATTACATTTTTAAAATGGCAATAATGCATTACCTCATGATTTTTTTCATCATGCCCTTTCCTTTTTTTTCCATAAATCAAACAATGTAGATATTGTAAAGGTCTTAATTGCGGGAATATTTCTTAAACATAACTTTGACATTTGTTAGAACCCACACTAATAAAAGGATTATTCAGAAAGGGTTAAAAGTTATTCAAATAATAAAACGAACTTTAGACCACATAAATTTCAAATCTTAGTTATAAAAACAATGAATCATAATTGTAAAAAGTTTATTAAATTGCACAAGAAATACACGAAATGTCTCATTTGGAATGAATCACTTTAAATACTTACGATTTGAGTAAACGCAAACTGTTTTGTATTTCGTTAATTTTACATTCACTAAATAGAAATACGTTTTCGAACTTCTTGAAACAATTCGATTTCGATCAAACGACCACTCACTCGCTTCAAGTTGGTTGCACTGATTTCTCAGTAAATGGAGATTACATAGACGAAAGTTTAGATGTATTCAGTAATTAAAGATGTCAAATATAAATAAGATAGAAGGAATGGGACACAGTCTAATTTTTACTAATAGTAGTTCTATATAAATCATTTTATTATTTTGAAATCGTTTATATTAACAATATTAAAGAATAATTCTAACTAAGTTAAGAAGATAAGTGAGCGTGAATTAATAAATAGACAATGGCCCTTTTCTGAATCAATCTAAATCACACATCATCAGCCTTATGTTGAGTCCACTGCTGGACATGGCTCCCCTAATAACTACCCTATCCATTAGGTTTGGACCAGTATCCCACCATTCTGTCCAATGCGGGTTGGTGGGTGGACGCACTCTTTACATGCTCCATCCGAACGCATGGATCATCTTACCTTTTCAGTACATATTGTGATCTCCCAATTTGCCCTAAACCTAAGGACAAACAACAATGAAAACTTGTTGCGTCCCGCAGATTCGAACCCACGACCTCCGGTTTCTAAAGCACACTCTATACCACTAGGCTACGGAGGCAGTTGTTTTCTGAATCAGTAGTAGATTATTCTATATATTTGACTAATAATAATAAAGCAAAAATTAACAAATAAGTTTTTATACAGTAATTAGTCAAGTTATAAAGAAAATAATAAATTGATGCAACCTACTATAAAAATACTACTAAACGTTTACATTACAGGAAAAATTCATGACATCCCTGGGCATCATAGTATTCTTTTTAATCTATATCTAATAAAAATAATTTACCCAAAAACGGGGTATATTCTTTGGTAAGGCAACACTGGTTTGATCGACAACTTTTCGGGTCAATATGGTTACGGTTATGACATCCACAAAAACAATATTGGATCTTCACGCAACGAATAACTTAGTGCGAAAGTTCTAATTCATCATATATATTAAAAACTAATCAATACGAGATGTATAGTTTATAGTAAGTACAAAATAAAGTTTAGAAATTTAATTTTCATATGTAAGAAAAATGAACCATTATATATTATTGTAAAACTTAGGTTTTCTATGAAATAAATTTATTTACTTTGCACACAGACATCGTCAGCTAGATGTCAACCGCTGAATAGGTGTTGACAAATCATGTACCATAATACGACAGGTCTTCGTTGCTATGAATTCATTTTATTAGTTTCAAATCTTATTTGGCTACACAATGGTGATTAAGATTTTACGTAGAAATATTACTGCGTTCGAACCATAAATCTTATATCTTTGTGAAAAACATGCAGGTAATCATTGCTTAAAGATAATTACATAATTATAATGAGAGTGGACATAAAGATAAATTAATTTTAAATGGCAACAATGCATTACCTCATGATTCTTTTCATCATGCTCCTTCCTTTTTCCATAAGTCAAACAATGTAGATATTGAAAGGTCTTAATTGCGGAATATTTCTAAACATAACTTTGACATTTGTTAGAACCCATACTAATAAAAGGATCTATTCAGAAAGGGAGATTAAATAATTATTCAAATAATAAAACGAACTTTAGACCAAATAAATTTCAAATCTTAGTTATAAAACAATCTTTTTACAAAAATGAATCATAATTGTAAAAAGTTTATTAAATTGCACAACAAATACACGAAATGTCTCATTTGGAATGAATCACTGTAAATACTTACGATTTGAATACACAAAAACTGTTTTCTCTTTCGTTAATTTTACATTCACTAAATACGTTTTCGAACTTCTTGAAACAATTCGATTTCGATCAAACGACCACTCACTCGCTTCAAGTTGGTTGCACTGATTTCTCAGTAAATGGAGATTACATAGACGGATGATTTGATGTATTCAGTAATTAAAGACGTCAAATATAAATAAGATAGTAAAGGAATGGGAACACAGTCTAATTTTTTACTAATAATAGTTCTATATAAATAATTTTATTATTTTCAAATCGTTTATATTAACAATCTTAAAGAATAATTCTAACTAAAGTTATAAAGAAAATAATAAATTGATGCAACCTACTATAAAAATACTAATGAACGTTACAGAAAAATTATGAGATACCTGGAGAGCTACTATACATTCTTTTAATCTATATCTAATAAAATAATTTTAATCGACTATGCTGACGTGTGCTACTTTGACCTGAATGCAGATCAACACAATAAACTTGACCAGGCTTCTGAATATCTGCATTCGATTCATATTCAATCTTCGTAAATATGATCACGTATCGCCACATCGTTTAAACTGCATTGGCTATGTATTCGGAAAAGACGAAGGATAAGGGCTCTTACCACACTTTTTCGTTACTTTATTCTTCTTCAATTCCTACATATCTATGTCCCCATTTAAACCTCTTAGTGATGGTGATCAAAAGATCTTCGTTCGAGACATAACCGTCTTCTGCTTTGTCCTTCACATCGTTCTGACTTTCTTCATAAATCTTTCTTTATTCAATCCATACACACGGTGGTAGGTCCCTGTTTACAGAAGACCGTCTGGTGGGTACCACCAAGGGGCCTATTCTGCCAGAAGCAGTAGTGTGAAAGCACTGCTGTGTTCTGGTTTGAAGGGCGCCTAGCCAGCGTATTTACTGGGCAAACGAGACTTAACATCCTATGTCTCACGGTAGGCAGCGCGTTGGCGATACCACTGGTATTGCTATGTCTATGGGCGTCGGTGACCACTTTCCATCAGGTGGCCTGACTGCTCGTCGTTGCGTATGCTATCAAAAAATCTATTCTTCTGTGGAATGCGCCACCATTGGAGACCAGGATGGCTAAGACATTTCTCGAATTTAAAAAAGTCCAAAAATACCTTTTGGATGCGGCGTCGGTAGAATTACTATCTCTATGACCACTTTATAAGTATATATATAATTGTATAATTTGTATGTATTTTATGTATTTAATTTATAAATTATTTCTTTATATATTATGTTATATTATTTAATGATATGTTTGTTTATTTATATAAAGTTTATATATGTACTTCCTTATTATTGAGTTAATTTTCTTTTCGTTCGAAACTGTTATTTTCTTTTATTATTTTGTGCACCCACATTAACATTTCTGAACCACCCTAAGGTTGGCTGGTAGAAAATGCCTAAGGTATTCAGTCCGCCTTTTGTACGTTAATTGTGCAAATAAGTATAAATAAATAAATAAATTTACCTAAAAACGGGCTATATTCTTTGATAAGGCAACACTGGTTTGATCGACAACTCTTCGGGTCAATGTGATTACGGTTATGACATCCACAAAAACAATATTGGATCTTCACGCAACGAATAACTTAGTGCGAAAGTTCAAACTCATGTGATTCTTTGATGTTCAAAATGAGTATTTTGAAAATGTTTAAATTAATGCCGCTCACTTACATGTAATTAGTTTAAGTAAGTACAAAATAAAAGTTTAGTAATTTAATTTTATACATAAGAAAATGTACCATTATATATTATTGTAAAACTTACGGTTTCTATAGAAATAAATTTATTTACGCACACAGACATTGTCAGCTAGATGTCAACCGCTGAATAGCAGTTGACAAATGCCAATGCCATAATACGACAGGTCTTCGTTGCTATGAATTGGTTTTATTAGTTTCAAATCTTATTTGGCTACACAATGGCGATTAAGATTTTATGTAGAAATATTACTGCGTTCGAACCATAAATCTTATATCTTTGTGAAAACATGTAGGTAATCATTGGTTACAATAGATAATTACGTAATTATAATGAAGTGGACATAAGATAAATTCAAATTTACTCAAAAGTCGTTTACGCCACTCATTGAGCACAAACTACAGATAAAAGGGTGACAACAATTATTGTTCACAAAAATACCCTCTGGCTCAGTGAAACCAGTGTTAGCTTTTCGAATAGAAGTTTGGAAGTTCGATTCCGGTAAAATTACTGTGACCTACTATCTGGTTACGGCATCGTTGGCTGATGAGCTAATGCCTTAATAAAAGAAAGATCGAAGCGTCAGTTGGACATAAAAGCAAGTTGTGTACAACATCGTTGATTATAGGATTGTGTCGATCACGATCGATCAAATCAAAGTGATTTGATCAAAACCCATACGCGAGTGAGCAGGTGCCGGATTACGAAAACATTCGATTGTTTTCGTAATCCACTTCACATCAAGCAAAAAGCAACTTTATGCAGTTGAAATAACCGTAAAGTATCAAGAACCCGCAACTTTCTCGTTCTTTTTATGACGAAAGAAAGAGATAGACTGTGTGATCGGTTGCCGGGTATGTAAGCCGCAGCGCAGACCAGACGCCTCCATGCGCGCGCGAGTTGCGCGTATCTTGAGGCTTGCGCGTTTATAAATTAATGTCAGTAGCATGTCGGTAACCAATAATCCACAGTAATAATTGCGATATATATTATGGTTATTATGTAATTTTTTCTATAATTTGGCTTAAGTAATGAGTATTTATAATTAGAGTTGTTCACAATTTCCGTAAAATTAAGAATAAGGTGAATTGATAATATTTATGCATTAGTTAAGCTTATATATTTAATAAATACTTTAATAGACAAAATTATTTTAAATATCATATTTAACTATTATACAGAATAAAAATCTATTTGGAGCGTATGATTTGAGTATTTAAATTATGTCCTAGTGAATGTTTTTTTATCCTTGAAGTTATGCTTCCAGACTCATCTCTATAGTAAGCTTTATCTAACACAGAGTTCGAGAGAAGCTCCGTCCTCACGAACTAGATGGCCCATTTTTCTAAAATGAGGCCCACGTACAGAAGGTACGTGAGTTAGGCATAGTTTATGTCTCCTAAGGATCGTCGACGATCGGTTTACGGACCGGGACGCCGACGGTCTGGCGACTTATTAATCGTTGCTGGGGCGGTGAGAACCGCCCTGGAACGCGAGTATATCTAGTGTACGCGGTGTGTGTGTTTCGTGGGCTCGTAAGCGAGGGCGAACTACCGGTAGTGTGTGTATCCCTACTCGTGTGGTGTGTAGGGTCTGATGTCAGGACCCCTTGTCCGGAGTCTCGGCGACCCTTCCTCGTCCGGGTCGAGGAGAACGTTTCCGGTCTAAGCTTTCGACCAGACGCGTTTGGATCGGCGTGTCGTTGCTGCTTTTACCAGCAGAGGGTTACTGTGGTTGACAACTGTATCTATGATTCAATTACTCGTTAAATAATTTTCAACAATTCTAACTCAAAATCATTGTTAGTTACTTTACGATACTCTTTTTATTTTTATTAAATTAGTTTAAAATTGAAATTTGTATGTACGAACGTTAAAGCAAAAAAGCGGACCGCCTCTGTTGCCCAGAGGTATTGGCACTTGCTTTATAAACCGGAAGTCATGGGTTCAAATTCCGCGGGGAAACAGCTTTGCGTTATGTCTGACTTGTTGTGACGCAATAAATTTTCATTGCTGTTTCCTAGTTGGTTAGGGTAATCCGAGCTCACTTTACAGACAATTGATGACCAATTGTCTGTAAAGTAAGATGCGATCCATGCGTCGGATGGGCATGTAAAAAGTTGGCCCTGCGCCTGATCTTCCTTGGGCGCTGTCGGTAAGCCTATGAGAGTGTAGGAAGCGCCTGTGTTTGTGCGTACGATTATGTACTGTATATATTTATATAATATCTTCTGCGCAGTTGGCTGACCCCTACTGAAGATCGGCCATTAAGTCGGAATCGACTATGAGGACATTATTATTATTGTGGGTCTTAGTGAAAGTTAAAAAAGTGAGCATAAAAATATATCCGAAGATTTGCCTTATATTTGAGGACCAAAGTAATAAAAATTACGTTTGCAAGCACAAGGTGCGATTCAAAAATTGTTAAAAGAAAATGGCGCCACTGTAGCAAGTGGACAAATAGTGAATTCAATTTATCACTTTTTTATTTAATTGTATTATTAAACTGCGAAATATTGTTTTCTGGTAATTATTACATTTAAAATTAAATTTATTAATTGAAAGCACATTGATATTGCTTGCATGTAGACAATTTTTAATAACCATTATTTCTTTTCCATATCTACATCTGTCAACACCTTTTTAAGTTAAACATTATTTAACTATATTTAGTTTAAACAAAAGTTACTAATTTAATCAATAAAAAATTATTTATTTCTGTCATATTTATTTTATTTACACAAATACTGCACATAATTGAATTATGATAATTTACGAATTATATAGCAATTATTACAATATAGTCTCGTCTTATTAATCTCAAATCTTCTTCAATAAAGCTTACCAAATTTGCCTTTGAGTTTCTTACCGGTTCTTTCTCAGGTCAGAAGCTTCATTTCCGAACCGGTGGTAATTATTTGACAATCAATAAGAAAATGTAATGCTTCCATATTGAATAAAGATATTTGACTTTGACTTTGACTTTGTTGAAAATGGCACAAATGCCAAATACTTTAATTATAACTGACGCAATAACTCTATAATATTAGTTTTATACAATTATTATTTCTTTATAAATATATGAACTAAAAATACTTATATTAATATAGTATTTAACAATTTTACTTAGAAAAAATAGTATTAAAATAATTGTTCAATTTTTAAATAAGAAGTATTTGTACACTATTTTATAAAATAGAAGTGTATTTCTTAAAAAGCTCAATGTTTTCATATTCTTCACTTTTTAATCTGTGGACCTGGACTTCATTTTGCGCAGTTATTAACGTCTGTAAACGAAATTTTTAACATGACATCACAATTTACATAAACTATTCAGATAAATAAATAAATTTATGTAAAGATATTGCTCAAGAAAATTATAAAAAATAAAACAAAACGTGCCTTCAAAATTATTATTCACCTATAACACAAACAAAACATTTATCTGTGGCTATTTTTACATACAAATTCATAATTTTTTTTCAAGTTTAAATCAAATGTAGCCATCATCAAAGCGTTAGAAGCAACTCGTACAATCTATTTTCTCCTAAGAAGCCAGTACAACAAAACGAAATTTCCTTTTTCATTTATAAGTTCAAATTAAATTTAACTATTATCAAAACATTAGAAACACTTATTATAACTTGCATCATGCATCATGCATCATGCATCATCAGCCTTTGATAGTCCACTGCTGGACATAGGCCTCCCCTAATACACCCCTTTCCATTGGGGGGGTTTGGACCGTATCCACCACGCTGGTCCAATGCGGTTGGTGGGTGGACGACTTTTACATGCCCATCCGACGCATGGATCATCTTACTTTACAGACAACTGGGTGATCGGCCCAAATTGCCCTAACCAACTAGGAAACAACAATGAAAATTTGTTGCGTCCCCGCAGGATTCGAACCCACGACCTCCGGTTTCTAAAGCACACGTCCATACTACTAGGCTACGGAGGCATTATTATAACTTAAATAAACTTAAACAGTCTATATGATAAAACTTACCAGAAAATCGGCAGTGCTCTGTAATAAAGTGGCAACACCGTCAACCCTTTTCCCTACAATGTCGCTACTGGTAAGGCGCCAATGGACCAAAGCGCCATTGCTTAGCAACGCGCCAACCTCGAACGGATTGGCGGACGACCACACGAGTGACGCAACAGATATCTGTATAATATATATGAAATAAAATTAATCACTCCCTATATTTATGGGATTATCCACCATCATCATTTACCGGTGGTAGGTCCCTTTTACAAGGGACCGTCTGGTGAGTACCACCACGGTGCCTATTTCTACCGTAAAGCAGTAGTGTGAAACACTACGTGTTCCGGTTGAAGGGCACCGTAGCCAGCGTAATTACTGGTAAACGAGACTTAACATCCATGTCTCACGGTAGGCAGCGCGTTGGTGATACCTGTATGACCATGTCAGGGCGTCGGTGACCACTTTCCATCAGGTGGCCCCGACTGCTCGTCTGCCTGCGTTTGCAATAAATAAAAAATCAGCTTGGTTAGCCACTGCTGGACATAGGCCTCCCCAATACACGCCTTCTCCACTAGGGGTTTTTTGGACCGACCTACCACGCTAGTCCAATGCGGGTCGGTGGGTGGACCGACTTTCTACACATGCGACGCATAGATCTTCTTTACACACAATTGGGTGATCGGCCCAAACTGTCGTAACCAACTAGAAAACAACAATAAATATTTGTCGAGTCACCGCAGGATTCGAACCCACGACTTCGGTCTCTAAAGCACGCGCCCTTACCACTAGGCTAAGGAGGCGGAGATAATATACACAATAAATCCACTATTTCACGGAATCGCAATACAAGATTCCAAAACAAATCCTTATAAATAATCGCGGCAAACTATACAAATAGTTAGAATATTAAGAGATAGTATTTAAATAGATTAGATACGAATAAATAATCTATTTAAATATCTATATAAATAAATAAACTCCTAATGGATGGAGGTGTATTAGGGAGGCCTATGTCCAGCAGTGGACTATCACAGGCTGATGATGACAAGATACAGAATAAATGTGGAAAAGTTGATATTATTCAATTTAGGGACCGCGTAGTATTGAAAGGTCTCGAGAGAAATTCTTCAAAGACTATAGAAAGAAATCTTTCTAAATTTCTAAATTATTTTGGTTTTACGCTCAAAATACTCACCTCCCCCGTCTTTTTATTGGTCGGGTGAGTGGGTTTATGGTTGTGAGTGCTACCCACATACCTGCCCCTTGGGTCTAGGTTAAATTTCTCTGATGGCGTCTGAACAGTATTCCTTGGAAACAAAATACACTTTCATTCAGTGATGATTCACCAACTAAAATACGCTATACCTATTATAGACGTGCACATTAGTTACTTAGCCTTTTATTTAGTTTATATTTATGATCATGTATCAATATTTATGCTGTTGGTGTGTCCAATGAATAGAATAAAATAAAAATAAACGCGAAAATTTGTGAGGATGGATATTTTGTCAAAAACCACTTGATAGATATTAAATATTTGGTATTGTCAATGAAACGGTTCTTCTAAAACGAAATCTGCTCAATGAATGCTTCATTCCTAAACTTGGCCATCCAAAAATAGGGTATAATGGTTGAGAATCCATCGTTATTTAGTATTTACTACAGTAAGTAATGAAATATCAGTTACTTTAGACTTAGAAGGTTTAGGGCATCTTCTTTTAAAAATGTAGGACTAAAAGCGCCCTTGATAAACCGTTAACCGCAAATGCTCTAGCACTAGTGATTGCTACATTAGTGTGTTTTGGAAATTCTGTGCGTTTGAAATACCAAAACATATCTTTAATATTTTCATCGACATTAGTTTAAATTTTTTAAAGTTGGCAACACCAATTAGCTAAATACTAAGACATTTAAATGAATTGTATAAGAGAAGTTAGCGAAGAAGTGACAGAGATGTTTGCTAAGAGTTAAAATGAGAATTAAATTGTCGCTATTAAAGCCGGTACCTGCAATCCAATGTAAGAAGTACCCTCATATCTTGGAGGGAGCATAAACTGACGATTCCAGTATCGGTGGCTGCCACGAAGTATGGGAGGTCATTGCGAGACACTTGCAAGCAGGATATTGACGAGGAATCATCTGCAAATACGTCATCACTTCAACAGTTGAATTCGAATTATTTCTTTATTAACTATAGAAGTTTTCACTTCCTTATTGATTGACAAACAGGCTACCATCGATTAAGAATAGGACGCCTCGAAATTGAGAAGATACGGCGGAAGAAACTCGGCGAAGTATTTTTATATAGCATCTTTTATAATTATTTTGCCAAAATTTATAAGTATACATATTTCGTAATTTAAAACGAATCCTTGAGCTTCTATATTAAATAAAGATATTTGACTTTGAATTGAATTGATTGAATTGAATCAAATGAATTGGGACTTTCCTATTAAAAATAACTTCCTCTTCAGATCGCATCCACCATCGTTTTGTTGCTTGATCATTTTAAAAACTATTGATTGAAAATTAATTAACATATAAAACACTAAACTAATAAAATAGAAACTTACCTAATAGTACCTGAAAATAGGCTATCGTAAACATTTTAAAAGAAATAAGTAAGAACCACTTACTAGTAACAAGGCCTCGGCTCATTTTAAACACCCCAGCGTACCTAGTACAGGCCAACACCTCGCCGCAGTTCCTCGCAATCAAAAACTTATCCGCGCCATCCGTTCTCACCACTTTCAAATCGAAACACACTAATCCCGTTTCCCAATTGTTTCGGGAGCTTTCGGAAAGTGGCAACACTCTCTTACGAGCGCTGCGCGGTCTGGCAACACTAGACGAACTGTCATTAGACGTCAAAGGATGTTTCGCGCGCAATTTCAGTGACAAGCGTCGCTTCGCCGCGTCCAAATCGAAAGAGTCACCGATATCTTTCGCTAGAAGTGTGTTTATTTTACGCGAAAGTTCTAGATTTTCTGTAATATCGAGCCTTTGTAATGTCTCCAAAGTGATTTTTGCCAGAACGCCCTTCCGATGTCCTTTGTTCGCTTTCTCTTGTCCCTAACTACCGACCATAATGTCAATGTACCGGAGCGTTGCAACGAGCATAACTGTAAAGGTATTAATTATTTATTTAGAATATTGTTAATTTATGATAAAACATAATGAACACTACATTTTTTATCTGTGTTTTAACCCATTAAAATGTTTATACATATAAAACGCCTCTGTGGTCTAGCAGTATTGGCCCTTGCTTTATAAACCGGAGGTCGTGGGTTCGAAAGCCGCGGTGAAACAACTTTGTGCTATAGTTGTTTTCTGGTTGTTCAGGATAATTTGGGTCCATCACCCAATTGCCTCAAAAATAAGATGATCGATGCGTCGGATGGGCATGAAAAAGTCGGTCCCAAACCCCAAACCCACCAACCCGCATTGGATCAGCTTGGTGGGATACGGTCCAAAAAGTCTCTAATGGAGAAGGCGTGAATCGGGGGAATTCTATGTCCAGCAGTGGATAAACACAGGCTGATGATGATAATGATGATGCTACATATATACATGCTACGAAAATAGTTTTGAACATGATATATATAAATGTTGTATCTTTTTCGTTGTATTATTAAAAGCCATCTATTTAATTCCAATACACACGAGATCAATATAAAAAAACCACCTATAATGGACCTGCTTTTCTATAAAGAAACTATTTACCTGTGCCACAATTGTCGTTCCGCCATGTTGTGACGCCATTTGCGCGTCACCAAAAAACTCCAAGCCGGCAATGGGGTCGCATTCTTCTCTCTTCATAACGTTGACACCACTGCTTGTATAAGCACTGGATTGCATGAGACAAACGTCGTCCTACAAATTATTTACTACTTAGTAGAATATAAATGAAAATAATTCTATGGAAATGTACCGCAAACTTATATAATAATCTCCTCCTGGTCGTATCCGACTACGGCGGCCGATCTATATTAGAGATCAGCCAACTGCGCAGGACATATTATAGTGCACAAATGTACGCGCAAACACAAGTGCACTCCCTCTTTCTTTACTCTCGTGGTCCGATGGGACGGATCACCGACACGACCGGGGAGATAAGGCGCAAGACCGACTTTTTACACGCCCATCCGATGCGTAGACCGTCTCACTTTATGACAATCGGTGTTCAGACCGCATTGCCCAATCAACTAGGTAACAACAATGAAAATTTATTGTGCACAGCAGGATTCGAACCCCGACCTCCGGTTTCCATAGCACACGCCTCACCACTAGGCTACGGAGGCAATTATACAGTTATTCAGCAAACCTTATATATAAGATAAGTGGAAACATGTTATTATTATTACCAGGTTACTGTAATGTTTAAACAAAACAACATGTAATTTTGTTGGTGGTTGTTTGAAAGAAATTAAATAGAAGATCTTTCTAGATATAAAAAAACCCAAATTACCTTATTAAAACTATTATCACCACGAACACGATTCCACTCGCGGTCTAATTCGGTTTGTGTCAAACACTTAGAATCAATTTCTACCGAATCGGTAGCTTTTCCCGCAACGGTATCATTGGGCGACCATGTCGCTTGATCCGACAGATCCCATAGATGTATTGCACTACAAAAGTTACGAACTTTAAGTAAATATTGAAACGCAAAATTTATAATTAATTCATTATTTAATTATATACTTAATATTTAGGTACGTATTACTACCCGATCCAAGCACTTGCATATGTTTGTTTGGAAAAGATATCATCTATCTGTATATATAAAAGAGATTCCGACCTGTATATTCCCACTTATATACTCATTACGATATCTCTGGAACCATAAGGCGTAGCGACTTGAAATTTGGTAGGAATATTCCTTCCACAGAGTGGAGGTCAGCTAAGAACGGATTTTACAAAACTCCACCCACAAGGGGAGTTGGGGTTGCTAGTAAAGAGTAATGTTCTCAACAAATGCTTTGTCTTACAGCAAAATAACTCAATTTTAAGTCCAAAGTTCATAGCATCAAAAATACTAAATAATCACGTTTATATCAGTCAGTACAAACAGTTTCACGTGCTAAATAAATTTTAAAGAATAATCTCAACACCGTGAAGACAGTTAGTTTGAGATCAAATATTAACAAGTTCAGCTTTTAATTTTACTATTTATGTTATAGCCAATTGAAACAAATCTAATTTGAAACACATATGGTATCAGAAGCGAACGCGTCCTTATTGATGGACCGCGGACATCTTCATCTCCATGCGACGTATAACTAATAAGAGGGCCCGACTTTTATGACGCCAATAGAGATTGACATTAGAATCATCATCACCTTCATCATCACCAGCCTGTGTTAGCCCACTGCTGGACATAGGCTTCCCCTACTGTACGCCTTCTCCGTCAGGGTTTGGTCCGTATCCCATCACGCTGGTCCAATGCAGGTTGGTAGATGGACCTACTTTTTACATGCCCATCCGACGCATGGATCATCTTACTTTTTTTGGACCGTATCCAGGCGAATATGTTTACATAAATTCTATCTTGAAAGCGGCTCTATTATAACCGATATATATTATATATATATAGCTACGATAACCGTCAATCTGGCAGGGGAAGTTTCATACACTATTCCTACAATATAGACACTAAACTCGATATAACTTATGAATATATTACAAATATTGTGAGTCTAGGGCGGTACCACCGTGGGGCCTTTTTCTGCACCAAAGCAGCAGTGTGAAATTATTACTGTTTCATTTCGAAGGGCACCGTTCCGAGCGTATTTACTGGGTAAACGGGAACAAAAACTAAAACATCTTTTGTATCTCTGATGTCCATGGGCGTCGGCGACCACTTTCTATCAGGTGGCCCGACTGCTCGTCTGGATTCGTTGCCAATAAGAAACCATTACCAAACTGTCGAGCGCGATTGAATTGATTATATTCATAAGATAGTCATCATCATCATCATCATCATCAGCCTTTAATAGTCCACTGCTGGACATAGGCCTCCCCTAATACACCCCTATCCATTAGGGGGTTTTGGACCGTATCCCACTACGCTGGTCCAATGCGGGTTGGTGTTTGGATCGACTTTTTACATGCCCATCCGACGCATGGATCATCTTACTTTTCAGACAATTGGGTGATCGGCCTAAATTGTCCTAACCAACTAGGAAACAACAATGAAAATCTGTTGAGTCCCCGCAGGTTACGTACCCACGACCTCCGGTTTCTAAAGCAAACACCTATACCACTAGGCTACGGAGGCAGTTCATAAGATAGTAGATAGAATAAAACAAAATCAATTTTATCAAAAAATATATATCTCACCCATCGATCAAAGCAGCGGCCACAATCCCATCAGAACCACCTCTGTACCTCAAAACTACAACTTTATCCGTCGCAATTAAATACTTCACCGGCTTCCTGATCGCCAAACCCATATCCCATACGCAAAGGACACATTTATTTCCAATATTCCCACTCGAAATCCCCTCGTGAACTGTCACTACAAAACTGCTTCTATTTTCAGATGATATAGCATTTGTAACTTTCCTCTCTTTCATAAAAGGCAAACTTACATCTTCAATCGACACTTTAAGATATCCATCGCTAAATGGAATGTTGCCCTTTGATCTTGAATCGTTCACATCTGTGTTGCCAGAGTTCACACTTAAAATCCTACCAATTCTTCTTTCAGCTCTGTTCAAAAACTTCTTTAATCTTTTAACGTTGTAATCGACGTTGTTCGTTTTAGTTTCTCGTGTCCGTTTTACTGAATCTGAACCTACACCATCTTTTTGCTCAAGCAGTATTTTTAAAGGATCGTTTTCATAGCTAAATCCATTTATATCTTCCCCATCCTCAGGCGGATTGAGTAAAACTGTGAATTTTCTTGCCAAATCTTCATTTACTTCACTTTGAATTTTAACTTCACTCAAGCATATGTCGTGTTTACTAAATTTTACAGGATGCTGTGTCCATTTGGCGTGAGAAACGCACCGGTCGGTCTGCACTTCGGTAGAAATGGCATCTTCGAACGTCTGAACTGAGACTTGAGTACAATTTCTTCGGCCAAATGATGCCATGTACACATCATAAGGCACTGGTTCCATTTCAAATAAAGTATACTTCATCTCGTGTAAAGTAACCATGCTCAAGATGTCCTCCGCTCGGCGTCGGAGCCTATCGAATATGAGGCGTTTCTTTTTACTTCTTTTGGATGATGAGAAATCTACGAAGAGTGGCCTGTAATATATTATTTCGACGAACTTTAACCCATTACGTTGGTTCTGATATAATACAACAACTGTAGAATCAGAATTACGATAAAAAACAATGAATTCACAAAAGATTTCGACAAGCAATAAGCACATTTTATAGCAAAATAAGTGTTAAATTGTTCTTCAAAACCAACACTTAACTAAAAGTAAATAATTTCTGTACCTCAATTCGCAAACGATTCGTACACTGCTGCAAATTTGTATTATCAACACAACGAATCTTTGTAAAATATATCATTTCAATTAAAGAAGCTTAAATTTACATTAACCTAAAGGTGTAGAGTGCCCTAACACTTTATTTTCATACCTGTCGAGAACATCTACGTGCTTTATGCTGGAAACCGCGCTAGACGTAGACATGTCCTGAAAACCTTCGTCTGTGATCGAGGATCTCTTTTCGGCCTCCTCGCCACCCTCTAATATAAAATCCATAACCACTGGCTGACTCCTTTGAGCGGAACGTTGGGTCTCACGAAGATCGTAACTGCCTAGACAATTGAAGAACAATTTCTTAACCCTATTTGGTAGAATCTTTGCGACGTGTACTTTATTTTTTCTCTTCTAGTATTCACTGCCTCCGAAGCCTAGTGGTAAAGGCGTGTGCTTTAGAATCCGGAGGTCGTGGGCTCGAATCCTGCGGGGACTCAACAAATTTTCATTGTTGTTTCCTAGTTGGTTAGGGTTTAGGGTCAATTTGGGCCGATCACCTATTTGTCTGAAAAGTAAGATGATCCATGCGTCGGATGGGCATGTAAAAAGGCGGTCCACCCACCAACCCGCATTGGACCAGCGTGGTGGGATACGGTCCAAAAACCCCCTAATGGATAGGGGTGTATTTGGGGAGGCCTATGTCCAGCAGTGGACTAACAAAGGCTGATGATGATGATTCACTGGTAATATTTTGTATTTTTATAATACTTGTTTATAATATATGGCGGCATGTGAAGGAATACATTTTAAAGAAAACAATTGTATCATGTATAGAGCTCGTTCTAATGAATCCCTAAGCTACGTGCAAAGGATAGGAAAGGTAGGATAGACGATATGAACCTTAATTTGATTAAAAACACCACCCAACAAGTCGAATACATTCAACTGACTTAAGGAACTCAAGGATTTAGGGACAGAACTAAAGATATCATTTTCAAATCTTATTCGATCGAAACTAGCGTTAGAATTATGCATCTATATTTTACCCGAGTCGAGCATCTTCTCTTCGTCCTTGCCATCTTTCACAACAGTATCTTCCGCCGTTTCCATTCCATCATCAGAGTTCACATCATTGTCCGTCGCTCTGCCACTTTTTGATTCTCCACTTTGTTCTTCGCTGTGATAAGAGTCAAAATCCGATTGGTAACTTTCAAAATCGTCCTCATAGTTAAATTCCTCTTCACTGGATTTATCTTTCTCCGGTTGGATTGGTTCCTTTTTTATTTTTCTCTGAAATGTATTATAACATTGTAAAAGAGCCTTCAAGGTCTAACTATACAGAAAATTGTTCTAAAATTTCGATGCATTATAGGCCGTTGTTTCTACATCGGTTAGGATGTTACTATGTCATCATCAGCCTGTGTCCACTGCTGGACATAGCCTATGGGCTTCCCGTAATGCAACCCTTCTCCGTTAGGGGGTTTATGGACTGTATTCCATTATTATATATATTATATAGCCTAAACACTCAATCCCCTAAAAAGAAGATAATATGTCGGAGTGTATTATAAAAAGTCGTTTCCCGATATCTAGAACATGTCTAATATTAATTGTAGGACATCAGGGCTACATAAACGTACCGACATGTACGACAATACTCCCTGTTTATGGGAGATTAATTTTATGTATGTTTTATTTAATTTTAAAGACCCTATTTCTAAAGCGGTCCGTCTGCGGAAGTACGAACGCAATCCCCTTAACTACCACTAAACGCCAACCACCTACAAAGCTAGATAATATAAGAAAGAAACCTTGCCCTGCAGAATTCAAAACTAAATTTTATCTACGACCTCCGAGTTATAAAGCAAGGGTCACCTTTAGGCCACGGAGACGGTTAACTATATACTTTTGTACATTCCAATAATGCACGTACACAAGTTGTATCTTAGGAGCCACGCTTATATTTTAATTCAATATATGTTTTGTTAATGATTGATAGTTGAGCGTTATTTAGAACAATTTTTATAAGTCGTTCTTTTATTTTAACGTAAGCATTTTTTAATTAAAATTTAACGTGATAAATGGAGAATGGCTATGTCTAGTCCTGAAATCTAATTGTATACAACGAAAAAAAAAAGTATTTAATAACTCCAAACCTTTGTCTTTGCCTCGTCTAACTCGACATAAAAGATTTCGGCTTAGCGCTGAGCTTCCTTGCCAAGTTTTTCATCTCTTCGTTATTATCCACAACATCATGTTTTAGCACTTTCACTTCGTCCTCATCCAACGTCCTCGTTTTCGAACGCTGCCTCGTAAAATCATCCGCCATATTGTTTTTTCCCTCCATTTTCTTAATTTTATTCGCGTCACTCCTACCTATGGTTGAATTTGATCTCACTTTTGTTAGATTTAGCTTTTTTCTGACAACCGGTGAATTAACCGTCACGTTGGAAGGTGCTTTAGCTTTTACTGGTTTACTTTTCTGTGCTGGTGTTGTGTCATTTTTCCTGTCAGATGACATTTTGTTTCTGGCACTGACTTGGCTCACTGATGATGACGAAGATTTCAGCAAGTCTTTCATCGGTGACACATTACTAGAAGAGAGGTTTGTGTTAGAAGTCTTTTTTGGTGCTAGCAACACGTTCTTTTTCCGTATATATCAGACGGCGTGGTCTTTTGCATATATCCTCGTGGTGTGCCGACGCTCATAATCTTCTCCTCTTTAGTCTTTCTAGAGGATGACGGTTCTTCTTTGGTTGTGTGTCTACTTCTCGGTGTTTCTGTGGTTCTTCTGGACGAGTTCTGCATAGTTAATTATTTGATAAACTGCAAATACAATATTAATAAGTGAACGTTTCATAATTTAGAAATGCAATTGTTTGTGGGATTGTCAATAACAATTGAGGGATGTCAATTACTGGGTTGTCAATTAACAATCAGTCTTTTTTCTCTTAGGTCTTGAGTTTCGGATCGATGTCAACCACTGGGTGATAGTCGACTAATAACAACGTCGTGGGTTCGAATCCTGCAGGGACTCAAAATTTTTTGTTGTTTCCTAGTTGGTTAGGGTGATTTGGGCCGATCACCAATTCTCTGAAAAGTAAGGTAATCCATGCGTCGGATGGACAAGTGAAAAGCACCCACCCGCCAACCCGCTTTGGACCAACGTGGTGGGATACGGTCCAGAAACCCCCCAATGGAGAAGGCATGCAGTATGGGAAACCTATGTCCAGCAGTCGACTAACACAGGCTGATTATGAGATACGCATTTACTTTTTTAAATTGGCTAGACTATATTGTGCTATATTATGCCCAAAGTAAAGCGTTTTTTAAAGCGATAAATTAATTTAAACAGCGATAAACTTTCCTATTTCCAAGGCAGTGGTAGTGATGTATTACACAACTTAGTAATTTTACTATCTAACAGAACAATCAATGTAGTAAAACTCCTAGCTGTTGTTGAAACCACGATGCTAAAAATATTTTAAGACATTCTGTAGAATACAATACAATTCTTACATACAAAGATTTTCATTCCAGTTTACACGATGTTCTACAGTAGGATACAACTAATTGGTCTGGTTTTATTAATGATTGTATTATTATTTTAATTATATTTAATATAATTATTATCTTTAGTTAGTTCAGTCTTCACCCTAACCCTGAATAGGTTTTCCTCACGGCTGGGGTGAAAAAAGGGCCAGTGAGTTCTAATCAATTTTTTGTAATTTAAAATAAACAGTTTGATTTTAAAATTCACTGTTATAACTAAAACTACGACGATGCTTTCCAAGTGTGAATTTAAACCCGTCCACTTAGTGTTTAAGAACTAAAAAAATAGATCCTCTACATTTAGCTCATGTCTACTAATCTGATACGCACATGTTTAAAGTCTCACATGTGGAATGACATCAAATGGGTAATTGGATAATTTATAAATATATATGTTACTATATCCATTAAACATACCTTGAATTAAATCACACACATGTAACTATAGGTCAATTACACGTTGATATATTTATTCAACGTACACCAAATTACTTATTTTATAACTTAACAATGCTTTTTAATAATTAAAATAAAATCTAGGGCAATTGTATTCATGTTAAGCGTGACAGTTTCAAGTTCGTTGCCTTGGAAACGGGAATTTCAAACTTAGCGCGAGATTGCGTTCCGTTTAACGCATCACATGCTATACAAAATAATTATTAATAAAATAAATAATAGCTTTAGAGTTTAAAATGCATTTGTACATCGATACCTCACAGGTAAGTTGTTGTAACCATCAAAATGAAATTTTTGTTTTTCGCCTAATTAACATGTAAAGATAAAAATGAAAATAGTTAATAGTGATTTTTGAACATGTAGTTTTTACTGAAAAGAGTCCTCGGTTTTAGTGACGTTACTTATGAAATAGCTTCAAGCTCGTAGTCAAAGAGTATGCTAATAGTGTAGAATAAGAGTGGACAATCGAACCGTTTTTGATTACATTGAAAGCGCACTCTGTATTTTAGAGGCGAGAAACACACACCTTATAATTTTATTAGTTGCGTGTGCATATATATGTGTGCGTAGTCTTCACCGTTACTTTGTTTCGTTTTGAATATTTGAACGAAAGGACTGAAATTTGTGGTTAAAATGAAATGCGTCATAAACAAATATATGTTTTTATTAATTCTCGTTTAAACTATTTTACTAATCCATACAATAAATAGATAACAAACACAATATTACTAAATTCAATAACAAATATTTGGTTTACAATATTAATTTTAATATGATTGCACGTCTTGACACAAATTAACATGACTATGTTATTAATCTTTTGATAAAATCATTAAATTTAATTATAATTGATTATCATAATAAATATCACAATAATTCGACAATACAATTATTTAATTTTACACAAATGTGTAAAACAAACGAGTATATGTACGAGTTTTGTTTGTTAGAGGACTTCTAACGCCAAAATAATATTAATAACATAATTGTATAATGTATTAGTAAATTTCAAATTATAATGTTTCATTAAAAGAACTGTTGTCTTTAGCTGATCGTCCAAGATATTTAATTTGAATTTATAGCAATAAAATAAAAAAGGCTTATTTAACTTTTTGATTATTTCATATTTATAATCATCATTAAAAAAAGGTAAAAAATATTGCGTCACCATATCTTTATAATTTTATTATTATATATGAGTATTATATCTTTAAAGAGCATTTCGTATTACATGACTGTGAGACTAACGCGTGACAATACGCATAAAAGTAAAATGGACCTTATTTAAAATACCTAACTAAAAATTATAAGAAGGATAATATTTGCGTTGATATTGGCTACCATCATGTCGTAAATAAATAATGAACAAGTAAAAGTATTACATTACTTTACTGTTGTAGGTTATAATTTAATTAATCTCCAATCACCCCACGAATTACTTATTTTTCGGAGGAGATTAATTTAAGGAGTTTTTTTTAACTTTTCACACTGAAATTTCAATAAAGTATTTGATAATATAAAACGTACTATTATAAGTGAAGTGACCGTATTGCACTATATTTCTTTTACAATTATTCTTTTGTCGCTTTTATCTTATGATTGAGAAATTTTGATTTTGAAGACAATGGGCTCTTCTGTTTATAACGGCGGTGTTTACTTCTGTTCTCAATTGCACGATAACTGAAACAATGCCAAAAAAAAAACTCATTTTAAATAAATAAAATATGAAGCGAATATTATAAACAATCGCACATTATTAACCACTATTTTAACGGATAGAAAGAATAAATTTCCATATCGATAAACACTTGTTTCTAGTAGCAAATATAGGTAACTATTCTAAAAAAAAAATTTAACTTACATTTTGTCAATCTAGCAGCCAAATCCGCAACGGTTTTCAATAATTCATTAAAATGGCTATATCTCAGAAAACATTACATTAGTTATTAAAGAAACACTTAGTTAAGATAATTAATAATGCAGCGACACAATATTTAACACAAAAACAAACTAAATAAATTTAAATATCATAAGCATAATAAACTCACAACATCAACCGAAAAAAAATGACACTAAAAAAATATTTTTAAAAATGGAGCTGCCAACTTTACGTTGAAAAATGTAATAACATTTTATAGCAAATATACAAATACTTGTTTACGGTATAATTGATTATTTATAATATTTTACTATTATTATTTAAATATGTTGTATCTTATTTAATATTTAACATTTTTATCAGTTAAACCAAGTTATTCTCTAGTTTTCTTTATCTACACTACGTTACTGCCATCTAGTAAGACTAATAATCAACCGTTATGATACATTTAAAAAAGGCGTCACCTATCTCATAAAGGTCAAACTGCAAAATCTGTTTTGACAGATCTCTTCTATCGTGTCCCCCCCTGTTCGTAGTTTTATCTTAGAAACGTGTTAGAATATTTTAATTATTTTAACAGACCAAGTACATAATTGTCTAGTGTTGTCTGTAAAAGAACTGAATTTAAGAACAGTCATTCCAACTATAATTAAGATGCCGTATTATATATTTGTAACCCTCGACTAAATTTTTAATCAAAAATTTCTTAATTTAAACGTTGTTACAGTAAACAACCACAACAGCCAAATAAAGTGTAGAATCAAGATTAAGAAAGTATAGTATAAAATGGTACTTCAATAGCGCCAAATAGTAATAACACTCTACTTGGTTAAATACTGCACCATTTTACCTTCTAGCTATATACCAGCCAAACGCTTTCGCAAATTTAGTGCGTACACATATTCTGGATAATATTTAGGATGGTATACATTAGCGGAATCTAGTAAAAAACTTTGAAAGCATTGACGTGAATTTGAGTTCTTACAGTATGTTCACTAGGGGACTTCCACTAGGGTGTAATAAGTGTAATTATTATTCGTAATCGTAGTTGTTATTTTTTTTAAATAAAAAAAGGCAATGTTTTAGACTACTCGTCTGCTGAAGTAGGCACCATGGTGAATTCATTCTTGCGATTAGGGCGTATCTCTTGCTGTGAGCCGTTAACTGTTTCTGTCGGCTTCAATGCATAACATAACTAGAATAACAGACAATAAGATGCGCTTTACTAAACATTCATAAATATTTTTTTTTACATTTGGAGCGTTCAAGTTAATTTAAATATTTAAATTAACTTGAACGCTCAAAAAAAAGACCACTTCTCGTATTGTGTTATTAGAGGTAAATAATTGAGATTATTTAGGTATAATCCAGATCTTTTTTAATCATATCGAGCTACATGAAACAAACCCTTTTCTTTGAGCAATGACCGAAAATATATTTACCTAGCTGTTGCCCGCGACTTCATCTGCGGAAAAAACTTTTTTTTAAATCATTTGATAACGATTATTGCTGTGTTTCCTAAAAATATTTCGTTAATGAGCTATATTTTTGCACGCTCGCCTTAGTTATTCATTTAAATTATATAGCGTAAAGAAGTAAAATAATTGGCTTCAAATGCTTAAGGTTATTATAACTTATTAAAATATCCGTATTCGTCTAATAAGCTTCAAAATTACCACATTAGACACGGTCAATATACTAAAAAATATAATAGGCATAGCAAGCTAAGCTTCAGAGATAAACAGATGCTATCGCGGACTTTGCCATAGATCTAGAAAAAAAAATATTTCTACCACACATGGGTTTTGGCAGCGTTTTCGCTAAAACTCTCAAGTGGCTTTATTTATTTCCGACATCTCTGATATTAATATATTTTACTCAAATGTACACAGTTATAAAATTATGCAAATTTTATAACCTAAACCTTCCGGAAGAATCATTCAATCAATTAGTGAAAACCGCGTGATAATCGGTGCTGTAGTATTGGAGTTTATTGCAAACAGACAGACATACAGACGCGGCCGGGGACTTTGTTTAATAATATGTATGGATTATAGAAATTGCTAAGCCAAATAAGACCATAATATTATATTTTTTAAATAAGTCAAACTGTCATTGCGCTAGAACCTACCGCGCTTCTTTCATTATCTGTCATCAAATGTCAGTCGTCATGCGGTATTTGATAAATTTTAAGGCAATAACTTTGAGGAGAGAAAAAAATTATATTAAATTTAACTTACATGAAGTTCGTGTTTAAAATTAAAGTATAGTGGCATTGTGATCGTAGAAGAAATAAAATTAAAGACATCAGGTAAAATATGTATTTTATAGAATCGGTGATGTCCAAGAAAGTTCGCTACTTATATGCCAAAGTGCGTAACAAAAGTTTGATGGAGATATTAATTTTATATGTACCAGAAAAATTCTCAACAAATAAAACAGCATTTTAAATTCACATAGAGCAAATGTACTTCGGTTTTATTACAATCACTTAATTCTCGATTAAATCATACGCAAACGGACGTACTCAATAAATAGAAACAATAGAGAAGAAAATAAAAACGCGCGAAACGTATTCCGCAAATAAAGACGACAACAGACAACGTAAAATTCAATTTACATGATCATCCTGTCAAATAGCTTACACGTTCTAGAAGCGGGTGCCGCCATTTTTAATTACAGATGTGCAACAGATTATATCGGTAACGTTCCACAGACAATTTATACCGGGCGAGTGGTAAATGAAAAATAAATATATTTTTTTTTTTAGCGTGAGATAGACATTAATACTGCCCGTTTTTTGCCAGCTCTTCCTACAAGACGGTAGATCGGAGATAGAGGTTTAACTAATCTATTTACAATCCGGCGATGATGGTAGCCGGGTCTTCGACGCCCTCCTTGATCTTTCTGAGGAAGAGGACCGCTTCACGTCCGTCGATCAGCCTGTGGTCGTAAGTGAGTGCGATGTACATCATAGGTCTGATGACCACTTGGCCGTTCAGCGCGATAGGCCTCTCGAAGATTCCGTGCATTCCCAAGATGGCGGATTGCGGTGGGTTTATGATGGGTGTGCCCATTAAAGAGCCGAATACGCCGCCATTGCTGATGGTGAAGGTGCCGCCGTCCATCTCTTCGATGGTAAGCTTGCCCGTCCTCGCTTTCTCCGCCAGCCCGGCGACCGTCAGCTCGATATCCGAGTAAGTCATTGTCTGGACGTTCCTGATCACCGGCACCACCAGACCTTTGGGGTTGCCACCGCAACGGAGATATCGACATAATCACGGTAAATTATCTCGTTGCCCTCAATAACAGCGTTCACCACGGGCTGGTCCTGCAGGGCGTTGGCGGCCGCTCTGACGAACGGCGACATCAAACCCAACTTGACTCCGTGTTTCTTAGTAAACGCGTCCAAGTACTTCTTGCGGAACGCCATTATATGCGACATGTCGATCTCGTTGAACGTCGTCAGCATGGCGTTAGTGTTCTGCGCGTCCTTCAAACGCTGGGCGATCCTTTGGCGCATCCTGTTCATCTTGACGCGTTGCTCCGTGCGTGTGCCGGAGATCTCCTTGCTGTAGTCCGCTGGCGGTACTTTAACGGTTGCGGTTTCGATTGCCTGCGCGTGGCGGATCGCCGCTACCGGTATGGAAGAGATGGGGGCGGCGGAGGGCGGGGGTGTTGCTCTGGGCGGTGGCGGAGCTTGAGGGGGGGAGGCGTGGGGGTGGAAGGTGGCGGTGGAGGAGTAGCTGCAGGGGGCGGGCGGGGGCGGTGGTGGAGGTGCCGCCGCTTTAGGAGGCTCAGGTGCGGGCGCAGACGCCTTCTTCGGCGCCTCGCCGGTGATCTCCAACTTGAACAGCTTCTGGCCGGCCTTCACTGTATCACCGTCGCTGACGTACAGCTCTTTGATGACACCGTGGGCGGGCGCCATAACCGGGATGGCGGTCTTATCAGTCTCGATCTCGAGCACTACCTCGTCGGCGGCGACCGCGTCGCCTACTTTCTTGTCAAGCTTTACATCACCTTCTGAGACGGAATCCGGGAAACCGGGCGTCATGACATCTTGCTCCGCGCGCAGTACCCTGGTGAAGTGGATGGATGCGGCCTGGTTGTGTGCGACCACCCTGGCGTGGGCGAGCCTCGTTTGGGGCAAGGCTCCAAGGAGCTTGGTTGTCTCGGTAGACCTGTACCGGAGGCTCTGCCCCTGCCTCCGGTATAACGTCTGCAAATGCTTCGAACAGCGCCGCAACATTTTTTTTTCTTTTTACTGCTTTACCCTGGAATTGATGAGATGTTAAATTACCATAGGTTTTGAGATTTTCAAATGAAGTGTCCGTCTAATAAATGTGTTTGGGGAATACTTTTCATTTAGGTTAAATAAAAAAATCGTAAATTGCTTTCAAAATTTTTTACTGTTCAATTTCTAATTTATTAACTATAATTATTAATATAACCAGCTGAGTACCAATTAAAGGTGGCATAAATTTAAAGTATAAAGTGATAGACATTTGTAACTTGACTTTCTTGGTTTAATTGTATAATATATTCCAATGTATAATATAATCTCATGAATATTTGATAATGTTGCAATCGTTACGTACCCTACACTAAATCACTTGATACCTTTGAAAGGTGATTATCAATTATGTTCGGTTTTGCTTAAGACATTATCTTAAAATATTTATCAAATGGAAAAACATGTCAGTAACAATTCACACAACCTGTGTAATATAAACTTTTCTTTGACTTTAGTAAATCTACATTTAAGCACAGTAAAGTTAATTAATCACGTCCAAATGAATATTTAGATATTTTTGTAATCATATTGGCAATTATAATGATAAAAAAAGGAAGTAGTGTGAAGTGTTGAATAAGAAATATTAAAAAATGTTAAATGAAATTGATACAACATATCTTTAAATTATTGACGAATACTTTTAATTATTGTTACAAACAAGAGCCAGTGTGATTACAAAAATTCAGTAGAATATTTAGATTTCATGAGTCTATAGAGTTAGTGGACTAGTATAAGTTTTTCTGCATAAATACGATTGTTATCATAAAACTGGTTAGTTGGCATGCATGTCACTTTAAACACAGTAGTGTCTTTGCACAACAACTATGTTTTAGAAATAAGCGCATCAATGTTGCTTCTTCAATTTTTTAGACATTGTCATGCACATGACATAAATACAAGAAACATTTTCTTACAAAAATAAATGTATATTTGATTATTTTAAAAGATGACAGATAATCCCACTGAGTTTCTTATGCAGATTCTTCCAAGGTATTCCAAAACTGTGGTTGTGTACCTCGACAATCTTACTTTTCAGACAATTGGGTGATCGGCCCAAATTAGGAAACCTAAACGCCTAACCAACTAGGAAACAACAATGAAAATTTTTTAGAGTCCCACAACTTCCGGTTTCTAAAGCACACGCCCATACCACTAGGCAATGATGGCAGTATTTAAGTAAAAAAAAATTAATGTCAATCTCTGATGAAGGCAAAATTTTAAGCTCAAATTGGCTCACACACACAATTTTTTTATAATCATTAAAGGTTTTGCAACAAAAAACCAATCAGTGTTTAACATTTTTAAATTGTCATGAGAGCACTCCAAAATGGACTTTACTTTCAGTTGGTAATCTTATCATTGCTTATTCTGGTAAACAGAGAAATCTCTGAACGATAGTTGCAAAATGATAAGATCCTCACTCAATGTGATGTAATAGTGCGGACATAAGCTATTAGATGCTATCAAAGGTATAGAGTTTCATGATAGGATTATAATATCATCATTTGCATTATAATAGCATCTCTTGGCTTGTTTTAATGAAACTGTAAGCTGTAAATTGCATGAAATTATTGTGTTATTTTGGTAGGAACAAAATTGTCTATGGTTATATAATAATACTAGCTGTGACCCGTAACTTCATCTACCTGGTGACATATGAGCTATTTTACCCCTTATCCTTATCCCTTCTATATCAGACCAGCCATTCCCGAGATAAGTCAGAACAACAGACAGAAACTTAAAAAAATATTATTTTTTTATTTTTTTCATTTATGATTATGTTTTCATGTTAGAAACGGACAGCCCATTTTTATTTTGTTTGTATAGATTTAAAAAGGAACTGTAAGTACCTGACACTGTCATAAATGTAAATATTTACCAAAATACATAAAATAATGCAAATTTCAATCAATTAGTGTCACAACATTTTAATGTAATGAGTGATAACATGCAATTGACAACAAACATTTTAATATGAAATGATGATAAGAATTTTAATACACAAAGCGATTAATAAGTAGCAAAATCATTTGGCAAATGTGATGTTACTATCATGATGGCAACTTTATAAGCCCTCATCTATATTATAAAGAGAAAGGGTTTGTTTGTTTGTCATCAAAAAGCTCCAAAAGTACTGAACCAATTTTAAGTATTCTTTTACTACAAGAAATTTATATTATCCTTGATGAGAATATGCTACTATTAAATCACACTAGAAAATCCTGTTTCAAAATGGAGATAGACAAAGCCACATAAGGACTGCTAGATTATACCAAGTACAACAAGAATAGATTTTATGCAATGTCTGAATCGCTATTTACTACAAAATGACAAGGCTCTACACAACATATTATTTATGGAGGCAATCAAGCAATAAGAACATATCCACGATTTCTGACACTGCTGGCTGATATGAAAATTTTAGAAGGACCTCCGATAGGTCCAAAACTAGTCAGCACAAATACTGATTTCATGTGAGTTCAGCCGTTTGTAGTTCCTATTTTGAGTGCAATGTCTCACAATAGTTCTAATAGTTCAATATGAGACTTTTGTTTGCACAAATCCTAATGTTCTTTGGTTCTCATCTAAACATTAAATGCAAATTGCATCAAAATTATTTTATACATTTTGGCAACTGCTATTTTTTTTATGTATCCAAAAGTTAGTGTTCCCCAAGTAAAATTTTGATATAAGTATAAAGTAATACCGATACATACATTTTTCGTAATATCATGCATATTTTAAACAAGGCAGTATGGTTTTCAAGTTGGTCAAAAAAGTTCTTTAATACTTCAAAACATGGATCAGTGTCACAGCTTAATGAGAATGACTTTTTGGCAGCTGTATAAAGATTGGCACTCATTATGTACTCTAATTGTACTGTTTTCTTTACTAGAGTATTTAAAGAGTCATTCAGAGCCCATTTTGACCATGTGGACCAATCTATATGAGAGATCAACCGTCTGTACAAAAGAAATATAGTGCAAACTTCTTTTCTTTTGCTTTGTCTTTTTGCACTATGTGCAAACACAGGTGCAAAAACTCTTTTTCATTTTCATAGTGAGATCGAACGGATTACTGACATAACTAGAGTGAGCATGCATGAGTCTTACGAGTTTATGATTTATATGAATCAGGAAATACATGTTTAAAAATCTGTTAGTGTTTTTATATAAAAAAACATATCAGCTGACTTTTTGTTTTTAATGTTTCTACTTAATATTGTTTTAAATCTCCGGGGGAGGTATTTAAAGCAGCAACAAAGAATATTAGAATGAACCTCAATTTATCTCAAGCACCCTAAGGTTAGCTGGTTGATAATGTTGAAGGCTTGACTTGCCATGTTGGTATGGAGAATTTTATATAAAAAATAAGTAATGCTTACAAGTGACTTTCAAAATCAAGATTCATATGACAAATGTGTTATTAAAAATTTTAAACTGAACAATAAATATTAACACTTAAAAGCTTCAAGTTAAGCTTTAAATGTTTTAAAGTCATAATGATCAATAAAATCTTAATGTTGTTAGTTTAATCAAACAATTATTATTATGTGATAAAATCAAAACAAAGCCTGTTGTTAGTATGAAGGAAGATATC